>OW240920.1:60290178-60344312 GCA_933207985.1 Pelobates cultripes | reverse complement strand
TCTGCCTACCGGATACATTCAGCCAAATATAAGGTGTGGCAGGAACAAGTATTACTCACAACTGCAGCAGTTCTGGGTTATACTTATACATTTAGCTCAAAAGGAGAAAGGGAACTTGAGAAAGTCCTAAAAGGGCACATCTGAGTCAAATGGTGGGGGGATTCCACAGCCTTACAAAATCACAAAAGTGTCCTTCCAGGGGTAGGTTCACCAAGTGATGAAAAATAAACGTATTTACTTTATTCTGAGTTCTATTCATTATACCAACACAACCCACGTTTTAAAAATACATTATGCTTCAAGGAGATCTCTACTCCTGTTACGGTCTCTATACAGTTAGTAACTACTGCATTGATTTGCCCACATTGCTAAAGCTGTAAGCCCACCCCACAATTTCATTATTCACAGATTCATGCATTGCCTCCCAGTGGTCATTTTAATGTTTGTATGTTTGTGTGCCTTTAAATCTCCAGAGGCTATTTCATAGTTATAACATGAAGGAGTTCGTGCAGTGGCTTCATCTATAGCTGAATTTAGACTAAAGACATGAACTGAAAATGTTTGGTTGCTGCTGCTCTCAATATCTGAATTAAATGGTTACTCCAACCACCATGACCACTTCTGCTTTTTAAAGTGGTCATGGTGGTAGGAGTCTGGATGTGCAGTGCTTCAGCTTGAAAAACAAATCTATCTTAAATAAATGGCTTCTAATAAAACAAATAAAAACAGCTTCAGGATCAGCTCCTAAGCATATGTCATTTGAAGGGACACATTTTTGTATCAGACTTGTATAACTGCAAATAAAGGGGGGGATGGGGGTTCATATCTATATAATGCCACACATTATTTGATACAATGCTTATCTACACATCGTTTATAAGCGTGTGAAATGTTATTTTCTTTTTTGTAAGGCTTAATTTTCCATAGAACCCCTCCCAGAAAAACCAAAAAAAGTTTGGTTTTGTTTTTTCTTTTTGCAGTATAAAACGGCATACTAAGTATCTGTACTTAAATGGTGACAGTAATTTATATATTTGACTTTTCTATCTCCCTGAAGCACAAAATCACATCAGACGTAGAGAGTTTTCAAGCCAGAGTGGGAATTTTAACACTCTCCCTTGCTTCCCAAACTATAGCTGACTTCATGCTGAACAGTCAAGTACAAACTTGAAAGGCTTAAAGCTTAATGAAGTCTTGGCCAAAAAAACATTTCCATTCAGGCTGAAACAAAACTCTACCTCTGCTGTAAACTGTAATTAAACCACTGCCAGAGTTTCTCCAGTAAGCCAATAGCCTCCAAAACGGTGATGGTTAGAGGGAAGGGCTTTCAGTATACTTTGCAAGACGGTTTGGCTACGAACACATCAGAAATATTAATGTGCTCAAATAACCTGTTTCCTGTTAGGCGTTTTAGAACTCTTTAGCAGTCAAACTGTTCTTGCAAATGCTCTTTCACATCCTGTTTCACACGCTGGCGGGGATGCACACTTATGCCGATCTAGAAGATTTGAAATAAAATGCTCACTCTTTATTATGCAAGGCCAGCAAAACTAGAAATCTTCTTAAATTTTTCAGAGACAGACCTCAAAAGGGATGCAACAAGCACCATTGTAGTAGTTATGATTGTAAGAATCTGTGTGTTGGATCTAGCTTTGGTCAAACTATTTTCAAGCAGGAAGGGTGGGGGCATTGCCAAATGCCAATGTCCTTCTGCCCAGGACATTATGGTATATTACTTCCTCATTATCCAATCAAAATATGCCAATTCTATGAATACAGGGGAATTTTAATGACGGAAGCACCAAAACTCTTAACCCTTTCAGCAATAAAGTGACACAGGGAGCCTGCATACATGCTAAGTGCATTATGACACCTTCAGCAAAGAGACAGGGAAAAGAGGTCCATAGAATTGTGATGCTAGGAGTAGCCTTTTATCTCCTTGGCATTTGTTTAACATTGTTAAAGGGACACTATAGTCCCCAAAACAACTTTAGCTTAATTAAGTAGTTTTGGTGTATAGATCATGCCCCTGCAGTCTCACCGCTCAATTCTCTGCCATTTAGGAGTTAGATCACCTTTGTTTATGACCCCTAGTAACACCTCCCTGCATGCAACTTGCACAGCCTTTCTAAACACTTCCTGTAAACAGTCATCTACAGTTTATTCTTCCTTTATAGCAAGTTCAGTTTAATTTATATTTTCTTATCCCCTGCTATGTTAATAGTTTGCTAGACCCTACAATAGACTCTTGTATGTGATTAAAGTTCAATTTACAGAGAAAGAGATACAATTGTTTAAAGGACCCCTATAGGCACCCAGACCACTTCAGCTCAATGAAGTGGTCTGGGTGCCATGTCCCTCTAGTTTTAACCTTGCTGCTGAAAACACAGCAGTTTCAGAGAAACTGCTATGTTTTTACTGAGGGTTAATCCAGCCTCAAGTGGCTGTCTCACTGACAGCCGTTAGAGGTGCTTCCGTGATTCTCACTGGGAAAATCACACTGAGATGATGCTGGACGTCCCTAGGAAATCATTGAGTAATGCTTTCTTATGGGTGGTTTGAATGGGCGCGCGGCTCTTGCCGCGCATTCGGTGCCGGCAGGAGGAGGATAATTCCCAAGCGCCAAGTGAGCCCGGCGCTGGAGAAAGGTAAGTGGCTGAAGGGGTTTTAACCCCTTCAGCCCAGCAGGAGTGGGACCCTGAGGGTGGGGGGGGTGGGGGGGGACCTAAAGACCCTATAGTGCCAGGAAAACAAAGCCAGGGGAGGTGTGGCTAGGGCTGCATAAACAGAAACAAAGTTATTTAACTCCTAAATGGCAGAGAATTAAGCAGTGAAATCTGAGAAGCATGATCTACACACGAAAACTCTTCATTAATCTAATGTTTAGGTGACTATAGTGTTCCTTTAACTAACCATTTGTACAGTGACCTCCAATGAGATACTTTTTTTTACCAGAAATCCCTGTCAATTGAACAGACATCTCAATAATTGAGAAAGATCCAAAATAAAGTAAAATATTATATACATACATATACATACACACACACACATACACACACACACACACATATATACACATACATACAAACACGCCAGATCAGTAGTTTCTATTAATTGGTGATTCTCACACATTCTCTAACAACTCGGATAATCTTAGTAATGTGAGGAGCAACACAGGGAAACCTATAACATACTGGAAAGAATGCATGTGATATTATACATGCATAGACTAATACACCTATAGAAAGCTGTGGGAGGCCAGGATTTGGCCGAGTGCTCTAAGTCGGTTCTTGGTTTCAGTGAGAAAGATGTGGTGATTAAGCCTCTGAAGCTTGTAAAATAAAAATTCTACCAATTCTTTGGTAACTACCCACATCTTTTCAGTAATTGAAATAAAAATCATGGATATTCTATAACACATAAAAAAGCACAATCTATTTAAAAGCAGCCTGACTTACTTGGTGACCACAACTAACATCCTAGTCTGAAAAAAAAAGGGTCCCACCCAAAAGAAGCCAATTCCATGACAGCAAGGGGAATGTCAATCAAGTGGTGGGAAACTTGGCTATCAAACACTAGTCATCATCTGATCTTTTTAAGAAATTTAAAATAAATCCTTCCGTCTCATCATTATCCCACAACACAGCAACACTCTTAACACTGGCGCAAAAAAAAAAAAAAAAAGTTTTTATAATAAATTTATCACACTCTTCCCTTTTTTCAGATTTCAATAAAGTGAAGTCGTTATACTGACGCCCAGAAAAATAGGCAACCTTCTTGGAAAAAAAAACCAGACAACTGACTTGCAATGAGTCCTACCAATGGTATTGCACAGAATTCTTTGTGTAAAAAAAAAATAAACCTTTTTTCCCTTCCTTATTAAATGGGTAGGAATAGTAGACGTGATCAGATAAAGTTATGATAAGTATTCTCACAGTTATATTCTTATTATGATACAGCTCAGTTGGTTAATGAACCAACTAACCGGAGAACTTGTTCAAGCCTTGAGAAAATTTTCTATATTTGGCAGAGTTAAACTTTGTCTCCTCAAAAAGGTCAACAAAATGGGCGCAGAGTTTATGAATGTTATTATGTGTTTGTTACCTTTGGATTCCGTTGATGTACAATCACAAACTTCTCAAGGCAGCTTAATGAAAAGTCTTTGCAAGGCAGGTAATCAGAGCAATTCCTGCCTCTTGAGTTTGGTTCCACTGAGCTAAGACTACCATGATGTAACAGGATTGGTTGTCGGATTGAAAGCCACGGGGTGTAACTTTTTGTAACTGGAATAAAAATAGGGCACACTTCACACTAAGCACTTCAGAAAGCCAACGTGTTTTAGGTGTTTGGAGTGTTCCTTCAAGGAGTCAATATAATGTTGGAACTAGACCAGGGATAGGTAACCTTCAGCACTCCAGATGTGAATGATATCTACCCTGATGCTTTGCTGTAAGATTTATGGGAGATGTAGGCCACCACATCTGGAGTGCCGAAGGTTGCCTATCCTTGTACTAGAGCAACCAGCAACATTGGGTAAGAAGACAGTCACAGGCCCCACAGTTCGTACCTTACCAGGTTAAATATTGCATAGGAGAATGGGGAGATGTTATTCAATGTATTGCCTTAGATAACAGTTGATCCTGGCTTGCTCCAGGTTAAAATGTTAAATTTTATTTTGTCATTTCATAGTTTGTGAATTGATACCCAATATATTCTTGAGAATTTCACTTTTTTTGTTCAGTTTCATTTTTCCCTTCTCATTTCAAGTCATTTAGCTGTTGGTAAATACTGCATTTTTTTTTTGCAAGAAAAATTAAAATGTACATCATTTTAACTTGTGAATATGGAGCTTAAACAACCTTAAATACACTTTTTACACATCTAAGCTTCCTTCAATTCACAAAAGGATATGCATTCTGGAACTGTAAAAAGGTACAGGAGTAGATTTTCTAGATTATGCAGAGGATTACTCGATAGTAAAAGGTCAGTTTTTATAGATTAAAATGCAAAAGCTTTACAAAAACAATTTAAATCGAATCACCAATTCTGCTAAATTTATTTTGAACAAAAAGCTTTTGCATAGGGTTTGTATAGTAATTTTATTATTAATAATAAGAAAGACTAGGAGGATGAGGCCACCACCATCCTTTGAAATGTCACTACTTATCAACTACATCCGCTCCATTAGTCTTTGGTTTTGGAACTAGGAGGCTGCCAGGCATGTTGCAAACTTCCTGACACTTCTCAAATGACCAAACATGATGTCACATTATGGGTGAGTGCAGTGATTCAAAGTCATGGACACTGGAGAGATTATTCATGCGTGTATGTGTTAAGGAGAAATCTGGTAGATTTTATATTTTAAAGCATGACTACATTTTTGAGCCATAACATCTGCTTAAACCACCACAATCCAAATGATAACATTACTATTTAAGCGCTGAACATGGTGCATAACAATACAGTTAAGTTACAAAATAAAGTATTACTGGAGAAGACTATGATAACTGTATTAAAAGACATGCACTGAGTAGGTTTAGTGAATCCTGCAACATCCATATATTTCAAAAGGAAGTGATGAATATATTCTATATACCATAGCATAGCACTGGTTTATAGGATATATAGTTTGGCAGCCTCAATAGCTTCTGATAGCATGAACTACTATGCAAACCAAGAGAAGCTACAGTGAGGCTTCCATCGGCTTATAGAATAACTTAAATAATTCACGGCTTCCATTAATGGGACCATTAGCTTCTTCATTATGCAAATCTATGAGTCCATACAGGTTTCTAGGGGCACATGTACACCCTGTACAAGCACTTAATTTATAAAACGCCAACAAATTCCGCATTGATTTACAATATAAACTTAAAAAAAAAAAAATTATAATAATATGTGCTATATGCCTCCATCCGACTCACTATTACAGGGCCGAAGGTCACAAACCACTAAAATGACAATTCCAATTTTAGCCATGCCTCACTAAGTTATCTACAGTAGACAGTGTTCCACTTGCCACCAAAAATATGTTATTTTTCCAAGGTCCTCCTCCAATGGAAAAGATGGGTGGTCCTCAGCAAAAAAGGTCATGTCAACGAGTGAGAGGATTTAGGCTTATCTACACAACAAGGTCTCCTTCAGGTATGTATAAACATAATCCACACAACGCACTGTGAAATTTGGAGCAAATGCACTGATAAAGCATATAATTATCTTGAGACTCCTTGAGATAGCCACTACAGAGGATGCAAGCACATGCGCTCACGCCTTATAATATGCAATTCCTATCACACAAAAGACTGGTACAGGATCACCGTAGACTGGCATTAAACACCAAAAGCAGACTATATAAATTAAACGTGTCATCCCTAATCTCTTTTAAATGTGAATCTAGATTATCATATGTCAAGTACTTGAATAGCAAAATGGGAATATTGATAACCATAGTCTTGCAACTCTGGCTGACACCAGTGAAACCAAGTTTCATAAAGTGGACACACTTCACAAGTCTACTTTTTTCCAGCCTTCATTCCATAACCAACTACATCACATTTCTTTTTCCATGAGCACTAGAGAAATCCGGTATTGAATGTAAATACACAGTACATAGTGGATGCTCTAATAGAATGAATCTATTCAAAAACTTTCAAGACTGTTAGTGGGTGTAAAAGACCTTCCCTCCTACTTGAAACTCAGCCAAAAAAGTAGACAGAATAGAATTATGTATGAACAAGATGCGGTCTCCTACAAGAAGCAAAGTGGTTTAAAATGTTTAATATGGGGGCTGTGGGGGGTAGGGAAAAAGTAGACAATGCTAGAAACATCACATACATTTCCTTTACACAGCCATTATATGATTTAGAATACAGTAGTGGGTAGCAGAAGTGTCTGCAGAAACTTTTTTCCAGGAGGTGGGGGAAACAAAGTCAAATATGTATAGGCCCTGTCACTTTCAGGCCAATTTAATTTAAAGTAAATACAATTTTGAGGGGGGGGAGGCACTTGCCACCGCTTGTCCTATGCTGTAGACATCCATGTGTAGCAGTCACTTCTGCTAAATTTAAGCATAAGACGTTCTAGGGATTTGACTGATAATGAAGGGTTAAAACTTCACACTTCCTGGTTGGCTGATTCAAGATCAAGATGAACAGGGAGACACCCTGAATCTTACACACCCTGGGGAAATGGCTTCTGAGGTCTTTTTTCTTAAACTATATACAGTAAAGTCTTAAAACATTAAACCCCATAATAAATGTAAAAAATGGTTTCACATTGAGAATATAGTTAACAATACACACAAATACATAAAATAAGTAATGATATCTGCTATTCAGTAAATTACATGAATTTCACCCTCCCCCAATACACCCTGGCAGGGCATTGACCTAAAATGACTGAGCTCCACAAGTGCTGAAGAGGCGATCACCACATACACAGCACTGGGACAAAAATAAAAATTGTGGGGGGGTGGGGGGGAAGGGGGCAGTCAAAAATATAAGAAACCTGCAATTTCACCGCTGCCAAAAACTCAGACATTTTTAAAATGGCAACTTGAATGGAGCAACTATAATTATAACTTCTGAGCATTAGTGAAGTGAATGAGAGTTTACAGTAAACGTTTTAGTCATATCAGTTTCTATAATATCCTACTCAAGGCAGAATGGGAACCAGTAGAACTCATTAACCCTTTGTAGATCAGGGATTTCTAGGCAGTGGAAGCTCACTTCAAGTTGGCGGCATTCACAGTTCTTCACTCAGCGTTCACCAGCTGCTCATTGGTCAGAACAGTGAAAATAAAAATCTCAAAATATCCAGACATTCCATTCAGTGCTGAATAACTAAAGAAAAATGCCACACTAAAGAATTAACTGGTTTAAACCAATGTAACAAAACTAACAAGCTTGTACAAAAACACCCACATCTCCAACTCCTAGCACTCACTGGAGAGTAACACTACGTATTCCAGATAAGAGATATATATTTTTTTCCCCCCAACACACTATACACACAGATAAAAAAAAAAATCCATCTTAAAAATGTACTACAAAATAAGTCAACCATGTTCCATCACTTCCTTAGAACATCTTAAACCGCTCTTTTCAATGCTGGGGGGCCACAGCAGGGCTTCCATCTGACGTTGACACTGTACTAGAAATACTTCATATCAAATAATAACTCAGGAATTAACTAGATACTAAATACATATTAAAATAAAATAAAAAATTTAATCAAGGGAAAGAGATTTCGAACTAGTGATACTTGTTTTAGAACTTCTCCTGGCAAAGCATGTCATCAGCCAGCCTGTGACCAGGGAGCTATATAACTGGGTCCATCATAGCGTGGCATGGCACAGCATGGAATAAATGGCAAAGGGATCACTCGTCTGGAGCTCAGCATCCTGCATGGGGCTCTGGATCACAGGGTGGGGAGGGAGAGGTTAAAGTTTGGGATGGAGGGAACTCACTGTTTTTGGCATGGTGGTGATGGTTGATTGGATATTGTCTGCTCCTTTTCCTGGCTGATTTTAGCTTCTACCCATACAGGTCGGTCCGGCCGGCGCGTTATACCAGGGGGCTGTCGGTGAGCCGGGTGTCTGGTTGTCCGTTCAGCCGCTGTGTGATTGCCCAACTCTAACGGAACAGTAAAGTCAGTGTAGTAACCACACCCAGGGAAATGAAGACAGGGGCAGAGAGAATGGACTCGCCCTGACTCCTCCTGTCTGAAAGAAACCCCCTCCCCCTGTACATCACTGCCTCACCATGAGGGTCGAGGAGGAGGGAGGGAGAGAGAGGGAGAATGCTTACAAAAAAAAAGAGGGAACACGTCAGAGGCGAAGCTGGATCCTCCTAACTGTTCCCAGCTTTCAAGAGCCACACACTGTGGGCTTAGTAAATGAAGTGATACATTGTAGCCATTGTTTGATGATGGAATGCTTGCATCAGCTTTTGGGGAGCAGAGATACTCCCCAATTCTTTGTACCAGCATCTTCCTTAACCTTGCTGGACCTAGCTGTATGGTACCTTCAAAGGATTGTTAGGCTGGCTCTAATCTAAGGGTGATTTTCAATAATAATAATAATTAATTATAGTTCATTATGTCTTCCTAACTTTTAGGATAGCCAAAGATTGATGCAGTAGATTTTAGTCATATGATAACCTAATGTAAATGTGCAGCTAATGCAGCTAAAGCTGTGTTTCTGCCCGCACAGTATTTGATTTTAAATATTTTTTGTGCATGCGCCGTCGTTACTGTGAGAATGTTTGTGCCTGCTTAGCCTCAATGGTTACATTCCGTTGTTCATGCGCAGCCAGAGCGGTGGATTCTGTTGTGCATGCTCTGTCTTTATGGTGGGATCCTGTTTGTGCCTGCACAGCTAATACAGTGGGATTTTATTTGTACCTGTGTAACCATTGTTGTGGGATTGTTTGTGCTTGTTCAGTTTTTTTAGGGGGATGGAATCCGCTTATGCCTTAACAGACAGAGGGTTGGGATTCTGTTTGTGTACGCACAGGTATCACTGTGGGATTGTGTGTGCCTGCTCAGTCTTTATGGTGGGATTTGCTTTGTGCCTGCATAGTCAACGTGGTGGGATTCTTTTTGTGTATACGCGGTATCACTGTTAGAATATTTGTTCCTGCTTTGCCTCTGTGGTGGGGTTCTCCTTGTGCCTACACAGCCAACTCGGTGGGATTCTGTTTGTGTATACAAGGTATCACTGTTAGACTATTTGTTCCTGCTTAGTCTCAGTGGCGGGGTTCTTCTTGTGCCTACACAGCCAAAGCGCTGGGTTTCTGTTTGTGTTTATGCAGGTATTACAATGGGATTATTTGTTCCAGCTCAGCCTCTGTGGTGGGATTCTTCTTGTGCCTACGCAGCCAGAGTGGTGGGATTTTTTTTGTGCCTGCGCAGCTAATGTAGTAGATTTTTGTTTGTGCCAGTGGGGAGAGATTCTGTTTGCCTCAGCTTGTGGTTTGAGACACTTTTAGACACTTTTTTTTCACTAGTGTTCACAAGGACACCTTCTCTGTTTGTTTGTTTATGCTTATCCAGCGCAGTGAGATGCTGTTTGAGTCTGTGCAGCCACTGCTGTGGAATTCTGTTTGTGCTTCCTAGCCAGCAAGGTAAGATTCTGTTTTATGCAGGTACAGAGAAGCTTTCTCATCAGTATTCACAAGAACACTGAAAAAGTTAGCAGATCTATGCTTGTTCATGTGCAAACAGCGGACAGGATTCTTTTGTGCATGCGCAGCCAGCACAGTGAGATTCTGTGGACACTCTCGGACTGTGGCAGGAATAAGCATAACCGGTAGATCTATCCAGGGTTCTAGGCTGCTTGGATTCAGTAAAATGTAGCATGCAGTCTTCCATTTAGACATGCATTTTAATGTATGAATTCTTTAAAATCCCCTGAAAAAAGTAACTTCACACTATCATTTGCATTACCCAAGTTACTAAACGGTTATCCCAACCTTCACTGAATCTAGAATCTAGCAATAACTGACAAGATAGGAAGATTTGCTAAAATATAGAATGTTTATAACTTGGCTATAGCATACCTCATGCCATTGGGATTTATGAAATGGACAAAGTAAGAGATATTCACCGCACACATCCACTAAAGTGCTAGCAAAATTACATTTACATTGCAAAATTAAATTTTGCACTACTGGAAAAATAAAGAGGGGAAGCAAAAAAAAAAAAAGAGAAAACTATTATTTCGCTCAACCCATTAAACACTTCAACAATAGCAGGTAAGAAAATGAGGCAGGGAAGACAATTCTATTAGGGTCAATCAACTGTTGTGGCTGGTGATTCCAAATGGGTGGAAGCCTCACTCACCAACCCCAGTTTGGGCTTTACATGTTCCCTTGAGCTCAACACTGCACTGCTTAAAGGACCACTATAGGCACCCAGACCACTTCGGCTTAATGAAGTGGTCTGGGTGCCAGGTCCAGCTAGGGTTAACCCTTTTTTCTATAAACATAGCAGTTTCAGAGAAACTGCTATGTTTATATTAGGGTTAATCCAGCCTCTAGTGGCTGTCTCATTGACAGCCGCTAGAGGTCTTCCGCGCTTCTCAGTCTCATTTTCACAGTGAGAAGACGCCAGCATCCATAGGAAAGCATTGTGAATGCTTTCCTATGAGACTGGCTGAATGCGCGCACGCGGCTCTTGCCGCGCATTCAGCTGAGGGAGAGAAGGAGGAGAGCTCCCCGCCCGGCGCTGGAGAAAGAGGTAAGTTTAACCCCTTTATCAGCCTAGAGCCCTGAGGTTGGGGGCACCCTCAGGGCACTATAGTGCAGGAAAACAAGTATGTGGTCCTTATGGCACTATAGTGGTCCCTTAACGATGTCTAATGATGTGCTTGCACAGCACTTGCTGTGTATTTGGTCTCTGTTGTCCCCAATTGCAGACACCTACATTTTGTTAGTCTGATAAATCTTTGTTTAGTGTAGGTTGTCATTTTCAATAACGTCTTGCTGTTCTAAAGAGTTGTAACAGTTGTATGCTACTAGAGTTGTTTTCAAAGCAGATCTGATACTTGGGGGAAGAGTGTTGTCCTTAATTGCAGAGACCCAGTCAAGCAGCTTGTCCCACATACAGTGGCACCTGGTAGGAGAAATGTTAACACCCTTTGCCCTTCCTTTTTTGTTCTTGCATGCTAGAAGTCCAGTCTGCTCTGCCAAAGACTATAGAAGGGGGGCCTGTGATAGACCCTTCACAGATCATCCTGCACAGGTGTAAGAAGTTGCCGCAGACATCTATTGCACATAGTGTGAGAAGATGCCATCCCATCAGCCATCACTGCCAACCTCTGATGAAAAAGTTCATGACAATGCAGGCAGATAATTAACATTCTGGTTTTGTCTCGAATTGTCATCTCCAGAGACAATCATTAAACAACAATCATTAAACAACTACAGACTTTTGATAGCCTGGGGATTCCAATGAAACTTCAAATCCATACGTAAATCATTGTGTTTTCTTATAGCTATATCATGTGAGTTTCCCTCCACACCATCTCCGCCAGATACATGACGCTTGGGAGATATGACTTTTAGTGTTTTCTGTCAATAAGATTTTGTAATTAGGCCAATCGTAATTGTCAGCACCAAGCACAATCTGGCACTGGAAAAACTCCATCGTGAAATGTTTCTTTAAGAACTCTTCTATCCCTCAAAGCTAACCATTTTCCCCAGCTGCACTGGCAATTGTGCCTTCCACGTGTGCTTGGGCTTTGTGTCCTCCATTCTGAAGTGTTAATAAGTTGTGCTTTGACTGCAAAAACCACACAAGTGATGCATCATACTACTAGGCAGTACTTTCATCATACAGTGCACAAAACCCACTCTGTAACTTCCTTCCTGGAAAGTTTGCTACTATTTATTTACAGCGCGGAAACTTTTGCTGAATGAGAAAGGGGTTTAAGCCCTTATTATTGCATATTTACAAGTAAACTGTTTTTATTTATTTATATATATAATGGAGGAGATGCTGATTGACATTTGACGGAGCTCCTGTACTCCGACCAAGTACCTCTTCTTAATCCGCCCAATGAATAAACCACAGGATTAATGCGTCTAAGGATCTTGAAGGAACCAATAAACTTGGGAGCGAATTTCATCGAAGGGACCCGCAAATGTATGTTGCGGGTAGATTACCAAACCTTGTTACCAACCAGATAAGAAGGGGCAGGTCTGTGATGTCTATCCGTAAACTATTTCTGTGACTCGGCAGCCTTCTGCAACGATGTCTCAACCCTTTCCAAAATAGCATACAAATACTCAAGATGAGCATCTAAGGAAGGAATACCTTGGTTGGAAAATACACCCGGAAACACATTGGGTTGTATCCCATAGACAATGAAGAAAGGAGAATGACCTGTAGATTCATGTGGGGCAGTGATCCTGGCATACTCAGCCCAAGGTAACAGAGCAGTCCAAGTGACTTGGTGCACATTCATAAAACCACGTAGGTACGTTTCAAGAGACTGATTAGCCCTTTCAAAAGCCCCATTAGATTGTGGGCGATAACCTGAAAAAAAAGACAATTGTATGCCCAATGCGGAACAAAAACCCCTCCAGAACCTAGAGATAAATTGGAAACCTCTATCTGAAACAATCTCCTGGTTATGCCATGAAGCCTAACAACCTCTCTGGAGAATTTCTTAGCCAAGGATTCAGCGATAGGTAATTTCTTCATGGGAACAAAATGAGCCATCTTGGAGAACCTGTCTACTACCATCAGTATAACAGTATTGCCTTCGGAGGGTGGCAAGTCAACAATAAAGTCCATGGATAAATGTGTGCACGGTTTAGAAGGTATAGGTAAATGGAGCAAAAGACCAGCAGGTTTTTGTGTAGATGATTTGTTTCGACTACAAACAGAGCAGGACTTAATGTAGTCAACTACATCAGTTTTCAATGATGGCCACCAAAAGGAGAGGGTTATGTTTTGTTGTGTCTTTTTCACACCTATGTGACCTGCGATCTTGGTGGAATGACACAAATCAAGTATCTAATTTCTCTTTCTCAGCTACGTATAACTTGTCTAGGGGCATTTCCTTAGGAACTTGTTCTTGATAAGCACATATTCTCTCCAACAGCAGAGAAGAAATAGTCATACGTGTAGCAGCTATGACACGTTCAGCGGGCACTATAGGTAGATCACCTTCTGGTCTCTCTTCTAATGTTTCAAATTGTCTGGATAAAGCATCAGCCTTCTTATTGCGGTAACCAGGCCTGTATGTAATTGAACCGAGAGAGAAAAAGAGACCAGCGAGCTTGACGTGCAGGCAACCTTTTCGCTTCTGAAATGTATGATAGATTCTTATGATCTGTTATTACTAAAACAGGATCTTTGGTGCCCTCTAACAAGTTTCTCCATTCTTTGAATGCGAATACAATGGCCAATAATTCTCTATTATATATGTCATAATTTCTATCAGCATAGGATAGCTTTTTTGAGGAAAAACAACATGGATGTAAAGGTGGGTCCTGAGCATTTTTTTGGGATAATATAGCTCCAATACCATTTTCTGAGGCATCAACCTCCATTATGAATGGTCTGGAGAGATCAGGAGGAGTCAAGACAGGGGCTGTGGAAAAAGTTGCCTCAGGAGTCCAAATTAGAGGATTGACACATTTCTTGGTCATATTGGTTAATGGTGTTTATAATGGAAGAAAAGTTGTGTATAAACTAGAAAACACAATAAAACATTGTATAGCCTTCAGACCCTGTGGAAGAGTCCAAGTGAGAATAGCCTTAAGTTTGGAGAGGTCCATGGTAAAACCAGATTCTGAAATGACAGCCCAAAAACTGAACACTAGAATGATGAAAAGAACATATTTGCAAAACAAACCGTATTCTAATAACATAGTAAGAACCAGTCGGAATCTGCTGCTGAATCTATCAAGGCTTTAACAAGGATGTTCTCTTTGACTTTAAGACTAAATGACAGTATTAACCTTGATGTTTTGGGTTCAGGGGACAACGTCATTACACCCAAGGCCGGCCCCCTGTTAGGCCTTAGATGTGAAAGTTTTCCGGACAGCTGGGACATTCTCTCCTAAGATGACCCTTCTGTCCACAATAAAGGCAAAGTCCCTCTCTTCTTCTGAAAGCCTTCTCAGCCTCGGACAACTTTGTCACACCTAATTGCATGTGTTCTGGGGTTGGAGCAGGTAATGTTAGCACCTCTTGAACCGGAGGAGGTACAGCAGGGCACAGGACCATTCTCCTTTGTCTCTCCTTTTTTGAGCGTCTATCTGTGAGTCGATTATCTATATTTATGCAAGATCATTTAAATCAGCAGGCAAATCTTTGGCCGTTATCTGCAAAACTCTTTTGGAAAGCCAAGCCAAACAAAACCACTATTGGTCCAGACTATCTTGGAAGATAAGGTTCTAAATTCTATAGCATACTCTGCCACTGAGCGAGACCCCTGCCTTATTCTCATCAAAGACTTGCCAGCAAAATGAGCATGACCTGGCACATCAAAAGTCCTTTTGAAGGCAGAAAGAAAGTCAATGTAGCTATGGACAACAGGTGAATCTGATTCCTATAAAGGGGTATAAATCAGCTAAATGATTAACAAGAAATGCATCTATCTGTGGACTAAAAGCAAGGGTTAATTTCAAAATGGATGCTAACCTGGTTGATGAAACCTCGGCAATTCATTGGAACTCCACTATAACGTTGAGGGAGTTTCATATGAGCAGGAGGAGCATAGTGATCAGTCTCATAAGCAGAGGACGTGATAGCTGGCACCCCAGTAGCAGATTGTATCTCAGGCTGTAGATGAGCAGTACACTGCAATATAGTCTGAAGGGCTTGGCCAAATTGATCCATACGGTGATCAAGCCCGTCCATTCTTGCTCCTTGTACAGCCAGCTGCTGAGACAGGTCCATAGGGTCCATAATGCCCCTGTTGTACTGTCACGGCTAAAGTGACACACAGACCCTAATCTGCTAAAAGAGAGGTGTAACGTATTACCGGGCCTTATAATGGCCGGATTTAATGTAAAGAGTAGTCGGGAAGAAAGGTCAAGCGTAGGAGAGTACAACATAAACGGTAAGACAAGCCAAGGCCAGGAACACAGAAAGCGGAGAAACGATAAACATGCCAAAGTCGGTAACAAGAAATCCAAATACAATAAAAAACACACTCTTGCATCAACATGAACCACAACAGGGCAACTTGCTACTGAAAGGCCATGGTTATAAAGCCAGGGAACCGATCCCATTGGTCTGCATCACTGTAGAGTGCCTAAGCATTTGAATTCGGCCAAAAGCCGAATTCGGTAGTTTCAGTTCATGCGAGCCGATCGATCCGACACTTTGAGTTGCGCCGTTATGACATTGGCGCGACTCCATACAAATAGACGTGCACACAGAGCGGACGGGACTGGGGGCTCCGGAACGGGTAAGTATGACACCAGGCAGGTATCCACACCTGCCTGCAATGTTATAGCTCTTGTCTTTATAAAGACACTTGCGGCTGTCATGCCTAGCTCTCTTACTTTATCTCAGGGCTAGATGGATCCTGCAGACAGCAAACCAGTCCGAAGACATTATTACTGGGATCCATACAAATCCACACCGGACACCCAGTTCCAAGTGGAACTAAAAAAACATTCTTTATTTTTAGTCAGGGCTAAATGCTCATAACATTAAGATAAATGTGACAACTCAATAAAAATACAAACCGTTATTTTTAAAGTAGTGGGGAAGACAATTTACAGAAAATATCTCTCCTTCCTGCAGAATTGGCAATATGCCAATCTACCCTAATATGCAAGCCTTGCTATTCAAGTAGTGCATATCGCTGTTGCTAGATCCTTGCAATCAACAGGTGGCGCTGTACAGGCTCCACAGCCAAATCCACCTAGTTGATTGCAATCACTAGCAAGACGAGAGCACGCTAACATTCAACCCCAAACAACCACATTACCCACAATGGACACAGCGTGACTTAAACATAGGAATCATTCAGATACCTAATTGAATTGTCCATTTTAAGCTCTTGGTGATGGTGACTACTGTCACAACACATCATGGCGATTGCCACGCATTGCGTCCTACGAGTGCTTGTTTATGGGAAAGCATTGGTTTGGCTGAGATTATACCGGTAATTAACATTGATCTTAGTAGGCAGAGGAATGGCTGTGTGGCGGGATAAAATATAACATTAGGAATACATGTTTGTATTTCTAACTGTACAGTGTTTCTTTATTGGAACATTCTCAAGTACATCAAATTTGGTAAGTGAAGTCACTCGGGATCTGCTATGGGTCCACTGCTGTTCTTCTGTTTATTAATGATCCTGCTATGGTTACTGAAAGTCATATGTCAATGTTTGCAGATGACACAAAACTAGGTAATGGATTGTGAGCTGGATTTTCTTTTGTTGCATATCATTTAATTTCTGGATTGCTTTCCAGCCAGGGAGCAGGTCTTCTATATGGTGGAACCATGAAGGAGAAAAGGGGATATCTACTCATCTTAAAGGGTCACTATAGGCACTCAGACCATTTACTCTCAATGAAATGGTCGGACTGCCATGTCCCCCCGTTTTAACCCTGCAGCTGAAAACATTGCTGTTCTGCGGAATGTTTTCATTGCAGGGTTGAAATGCCTCTAGTGACTGTAATGCAGATAGCTACTAGAGGCGATTCTGAGGAAATGGCAGTGTAAACCCTGCTTTTTCAATCTAATGGTCGCATGGAGATCTCATGCAATTTGCAGCGCATGCGCGCTACACTCCAGATGCTTTCCTGTGGGAAATCTCGATGATTTAAAAAAAAAAAGAGCTGGAGACCAGCCATGCGAGGGAGAAAAGAGAGGTAAACATACCATTTTAACCCATGAAGTGTGGGCCAGGTCACCTAAATGTGGGCCAGGTCACCTAAATTAAGATTAGGGGACTATAGCTTTAGGAATACACATTTTTATTGCTAACACTATAGTGTTCCATTACCTTTTACTGCCCTTGGCCTTCCATCTTCTTTTTGCTCTCCTTGCATGCAAGGAACCAAGTAATCTTTCAATAAATTAATGGACTGGCTGTCACGTGCGAGATTTAGATAAATTAGGGGCATGGTTAAATGAGATTGAACGTAAATAAAAGCAGTTATGCATTTCGGGCCAAGGAACATACAAATAACTTACATCCTAGATGGTACCAAGTTGGGGAGCACAAGTAATGAGAAGGACAGTTCTAGAAAACAGACTAGTGCACAGTGTACCATGTTAGACAGAAGTTGCTAAGGCCAGTAAAGTATTGTCATACATGAAAAGGAGTAATTAATTCACTGGATGAAAATATAATTTCACCTCTTTGTAAAATCAATGGCAAAACTCCACTTTGAATATGTACTACAATTTCTTTATATATATTTAAAGAAGGGTGTTCTGGAATTAGTGCAGAGGTGAACAACAACAAGAATAAGGGAAATGAAAGATTTTGCTTATGAAGAAAAGCTAGAAAACTTAATTTTAGAAATAAGGCACAAGACTAAGCATGAAAAAAGGCGAATTCACCTACAGCAAAGATCAATGTTCTTTACAATAAGACAACTAGAGAGGTGGAATTCTATTCCCAAAGAGTTTGTTTTATAAGATTTTTAAATAATGTATTGCTGCTGTTTCTTAACAAGTTTGTCTTCTTTTTTAATATTTTCCTTCTGAGTTAATTGATATACTCACCAATTCTACTTTATGTTAAAATATAATCAGAGTTTCTGTTTCATATATAGGGATACATCTGTTTGTAGTTTTTAACTACAGCAATTTTAGAATTGTGTACTTATTATAAACAATCCAACCAAACTACCTAAATTACAAAGTAGCATTTATTTATAGTTGTATTTTTAGTCATTTCTTTAGCTCCCAAACTAATTAACGGTAATCTGAGTTTTTAATTAACAGACCACACGTGATTTGCTGTAACCGCTATTGCATATACAGGAAACCGTTATTGACTTCTTAAATGCTGGAATAGACATATACAGATATTACTGGTAATTGGTCTTTCCCCAGTTTTAATTTGTAGATTTAACATGTCATGTCCTTTAGAAAATTAATTTTGGTTACAATACTGACCGTTCTTAAAGGGACACCCCACTGCCATAATAACAATTAAAAAAACAAAACCTTATTTAGTAGATATACCTCAAATGAAAACATGCATGCATTTAATTATTCACCAAGGCTCTTTTGAGATGTGATGTGTTCGTGATCAAAGACTTTCTGGATGAAATTGTAGATTATGCTAACGTAGTGTACCTATAATCTTAATTCTAGTAATGACAAGAGGTGAGTATTTTGCATTAACTTTCTTTACTTTTACTCCAGCAGCAAATCTCAATATAAAGTATAAACCAATCAGAATGAAGAAACACAGAGTATATAAATCTAAGTCTGCCCACACACTTCCTCTTTCTTTGATGCAAAATGTACGGATCAATCAACTCCAAATGTAAAAATGGAAAAGGGGAACTTGGAACCGTCAGAGTCGATCCCCATAAGGAAAAACTGGCGGACAACAAAGAAAAATGACTAACTTTGTATAAGATGAGTTTAACCCTGGAAAGAACAGAGATAAGTGAAAGGTGAGAGCCATGGCATCATATTATAATAAACAACCATTATAACATACTAACACTTCCTGAGACATCCAGTAGTATTTGAACTAATGTCTAACTATGGTAAAAAACAATCTCCAATAAGCACGATATACAATATGACAGGCCACCTGAGTATCAGTCAGGAGATGAGGGAACGAAGGAATGAGGAGAGGGTCTTCGGACAATAGTTCCAATAGGTCCGGGAACTAAGCCTGGCTCTGCCATAACGGTGCGATGAGGAGCAGGGAGGTTCCTTGAACTGAAATCTGGTGTAGGGCTCTTGCCCACATGGAGAACGGAGGAAAGGCGTAAGCTCCTCTCGGTGTCCATCTCTGGAAAAATGCATCCACAGTTTCGCATTCTGGATCCGAAAGCCAACTGAAGAACCTGGGTAGTTGACGGTTGGTATGGGAAGCAATTAGGTCGAGTTGGAACAGGCCCCTGCAGTCAGCCAGTCTGTGAAAGATCGTCTCGTGGAGACGCAAATCGCTGCTGTCACTCCAATGTTGTGAGTACCAATCCGCCGTGCAGTTGATATGTAGATCGGTCTCTTTGCCCAACCAAGGTCCTCCGGTGGATGAGTCCACACAGTGTGCTCCCCAGCCCCAGAGGCTGGCATCCGACTCCACCACAAAATCCGGTGATGGGCCAAATATAGCCTTCCTGTTCCAAGCCTGCATATGTAGGAGCCAACAATGGAGTTCCGTTGGTACTTCGGCGTTGAATGGTAGCTTCTGGTCATATGAGAGGCTGGATCACAGGTAGTGTGCCTTCAGTCTCTGCATGTCCCGATAGTAGAGAGGGCCCGGGTAAACTGCTTGTATGGAGGCTGAGAAGAGGCCGACAATTCGAGCCAGCAGTCTTAGAGGAACATGTTCCATGCGTAGAATCTTTTGAATTTCCTTCTGAATGGCCTTTATTTTCTGGAGGGGTAGGTGTAGCACACACATATTCAAGTCTATTTCTAATCCCAGGAATTGGATGACTCGAGTCGGCACCAATGCTGACTTTTCCTGGTTGACTATGAAGCTCAAGGATTCGAGTAAGCATGCGGCAAAGTCTGTGTGAGTTGTAATCGCGACACCAAATCGCAGAAAATCAGCAAAACGTGCAGATAAATGATGCATCTTGAGGGTCGGCGCCTGGCTTCCGCGGAAGATGGCCGCACAGTGTTAGAGCTCCACAAGAAGCAGGCACACAAAAGCGAATACTAGCGGTTGCACATACCTCAAAGACCCGGAGAAACAAAGAAACAAGCCCTACAAACGTAGCATACCATGGTGGGGGGAGAAAATCAAAATCAAACGCGGCGGTCGCCCCGATCTTCTGGAGCCGCGGGGAACAAGAACGACCACGTGGTAATGGCGGCAACGGCGGACAGGACTCTGAGTCAGAGTCAGAGCTCAGTGACCACAGCCACACACATGACCAGGGACCTCTCACTAAAAGAGACCTGCAAAGCCTCCTACATGACATCAAAAGCAATATGGCAGCAGAATTCACAAAGCATCTAGCTCCACTGAAAGAAGAAATGGCTGACTTGAATAAAAGAACCTCAGATATAGAAGACAGAATGGAGCAGGTCACCTCAGCCTCCACCACACAAGCACAAACTATCCTAGAACTAAAAGAGCAAGTCAGAGCCCTTGAAGATGCACAAGAGGATCTGAATAATCGCTCGAGGAGAAACAGTATTAGAATAAGGGGGATCCCTGAATCGGTCACCACTGAAGCCTTAACGGCCACACTAAGAGAAACCTTATGTGGCCTATTACCAGAAGCGCCACCGGCAGAGTTACTCATGGACAGAGCACACAGAGCCCTGAGAGCCCCAGCCTTAAGCACAACTCTACCCAGAGATGTGATAGTGCGTATGCACTACTTTCATGTCAAAGAGGCCATCATGAGAGCAACACGGGACACACCGCTCCAAATTGAAGGCCACCAAGTCCAATTCTTCCAGGACCTGGCCCCGAGCACTCTGCGCAAATGGAGGGAATTGCGGCCCCTCACCCAAGCATTGACTCAGCAAAGAATCAGATATGCATAGGGCCACCCGTTCAAACTTCTGGTACGTAAAAACAACCAGACATTTACCCTCCACCACCCGTCAGAAATGACAGATTTCGCAGAACAACTCGGGATCACAGGTCTGGACCACGGACCCCACCAGTCGCAGAGTAGAGCACCTCCATATAGGTGCAGAGGCCTTGGAGCACCCACAGAACACAGAGACTAACTCTAGCCCTATGGACACACCCGCCACCAGACACCCAACAGCAACCCGATCCTCTCAGCCCGGTTACCATGAATACTATGACAGCCCGTCCTCGACATCTGGCCGCCCGCACAACGCTCGGCACACGGAACAGAGGTGCCTCTTCACACACAATGAAAGAAACTGCGCTACCAGACAACGCAACCAGAGATAGAGACAATCCAGAAGACAGCAAGTATACAGGGGGCCCCACCCGGCCCAAAACATAGATCACCACTCCAGGGGGAACCGCCACGCTTTAACTTAATACTCTTCCCCCCCCCCAGCTCCCATTCCCGACCCAAACACACTCCCTGAGGAACTCGGGCCAATGCCCCCCCTTTCCAGCCTACAAAACAGAGCGGTCCTACCTCGCCCCCCGGCCCTGACACCTAGCCACACCAAGAACCCCACTAAGTATAACAGGGGGCCTAGCCTGAACTCCCCTATGGGGAACGCATGAACCCCAGCACCCCACCATGTATCCATAATGCATACACCTGAGTAATGGGCACCCAGTTAGACATCATGTAAGACTGTGTTTAGTTGAGCCTTGAAATGCTGTATACAGTCAACCAGTGACACTAGATACCACTATTGAGATATAGGCATAACCATCTGACGGGGGGGAGGGCCCCCCTCCCTCCCCCTGTCCCTGGCGGGGGTGGGGGGGGGGAAGGGCGGCGGGCACATGGGGCAGGAGGTTAATAATACTCCAACAGGGTTTGAGCAAAATGTTTAATGTTTATTGTTTGATGTTTGATGTTGAATGTATGTTCACAAATGAACCTCAGGATACGGACTTGAGAATGTAACGACCATACCACCATCACAGCCTGCAAGCGAGACTCTGACAGACTGTCACGACCCACTACACCCCTTCACCACAACTCACGACAAAACAATCGAGGAGCTGCCGGACGACTAACCCCAACTCCTACTGGCCCCAAGGAAAAGACCAGAAAACTAATCTTCGCCACTCTCGGACGCGGGACACCCATCACCCGGACACCACAAACACACCACATATCTAGGTAGAGGTCCAGACACCGAAGCCCAGAATCCACAATGTCCCTTACAATCAAATGTGTGTCAATTAATGCACTGGGACTCAACTCCCCCTCCAAACGATACAGTCTCCTGAGATGGGCCTACAAACTCAAGACAGATATACTCTTTGTACAAGAGACCCACTTCACTGCCCAAAGAACATTCCCCCTAACAAATAGATACTATAACCGAAGCTATTTCGCAAGCTCGCCAAACACTAAAACAAAAGGGGTGGCCATTCTAATATGCTCATCTTGTCCGATAACGGGCATAAACAGCGCTGCAGACCCCCAAGGCCACTTTCTCACTATAACAGGCTACATAGGCACCAACCAATATGCATTTAGCACCATATATGCCCCGACCACACCAGAACCTAATTTCTGGACCCTATATTCGACACACTTACGGACGTACACCAATGTACCAATAATTATCGGGGGGACTACAACGCAGTCCACACCCCAGCAATTGATAGACAACACCAACCCAGAACACAACAGATTAGAAACGACACCCTATTTGCCAACTTCCTAGCTACCCAACCTCTAATAGATATCTGGAGGGCCCAACATCCGACCACGAAGGACTTCACCTTCTACTCGCACCCACACGCTTCATACTCACGCATAGACCAATTTTTAATTTCCCCGAGACTACTCTCCCAAATAATGAATACAACCATAGGAACGATAGCATGGTCAGACCACGCTGACATCACACTCACCTTAAACATACCCCACCTCAAAAGGCACTGGACGTGGAAGCTCAACCCACTCCTACTACACGACACAGTACTCACAACAGAAATCACAAAAAACCTCACAGAATATTTTGAACTAAACTCCACAGCAGACATCTCCCCAATTTCCTTATGGGCAGCTCACAAAACAGTCATCAGGGGATACCTGATTAGCCTAGCATCGGCCAAAAAAAGACAAAGACAACAAAGCCTTTTAACTGCCCTAGCGGACCTCCGCCACCTAGAAACAGAACACAAACGACGCCCTCTGCCGTTCACCCTAGCCCAACTGACAGACATAAGTGACAAATGAAACAACTTACACAAGCTGACACAGCAAAAGCCATGATGTGGCTTAAACAAACATACTATGAAAAAAGTAACAAATCAGATGCAATGTTAGCATGTAGCCTGAAACACAGAATAGAGGCTAAACAAATACATAAAATACGGACCCAATCAGGACAACTAAGCAACAATCCAGACAGAATAGGAGAAACATTCCACAGCTATTTCGCAGCCTTATACAACCATTCCCCTACACCGAGGGGAACGGACCAACCAGACGAAACGGCCATGACCGACGTTGCAGACAAATTGAACCTCCCCACCTTATCCCAGACCGCCCGAGGCACACTAGCGGAGGAGGTCACGGTAGAAGAAATGGCAACAGCACTTAAATCCTTCAAACCCAACAAAAGCCCAGGCCCAGACGGTTACAAAGCTATATATTACAAAGAATACAGCCACATCCTACTACCACACCTCACACGGGTCTTCAACGCCCTCATACAGGGAGAGACGCTACCAACAGACATGACAACGGCACACATTTGCCCAATACCGAAACCTAACAAAGACCATACACAACCCGAACACTTCAGACCGATTTCCCTCCTTAATGTGGACCTTAAAATTCTTACCAAAGTAATGGCCAACAGACTGAATCCCCACCTAGAACAGATAATACACCGAGATCAGGTGGGGTTCATTCCTAATAGACAAGCCTTAGATAACACACGCAGAGCCGTAGACCTGATCTGGGTAGCACAGCATAGACAGATCTCTATGACGGTCATTTCGCTTGACGCCGAGAAGGCGTTTGATCGCCTTCTCTGGCCATATCTCTACCACACTCTTGAACGATACGACTTCCCAAATAACTGCATTACCTTTTTGAAAGCCATATACCACAAACCACAAGGTGCCCTCATGCTCCCCAGTATCACCCCGCCACGCTTCACTATTTTGAACAGAACAAGGCAGGGGTGCCCTCTCTCACCCCTCCTATTCGCAATCTCGCTGGAACCCCTGATGCAAGCAATACGCATCAACCCAGACATAAAAGGTTTACAAATAAGGGGAGAAGTCTTCAAAGTAGCAGCGTACGCGGACGACGTCCTGTTAACGCTCACCGATCCTGAAACATCAATAGAAGCCCTACTGACTCTAATACAAACATATTCCACACTAAGTGGCTATAGACTCAATATCACAAAGTCGGAACTCCTACCAATAAATATAAACGAAGCAAGATTGGAACACATACAAAATCTATTCCCATCACGTACCTGCCCCGATTCCATCACGTACCTGGGAATCCAACTCACAAATGACTTGACACACTTATACGAGGCAAACTATAAACCCATGCTTCAACGGGCCCGCGAGGACCTGAGAAGATGGCAGCCACTAGGGATATCATGGCTAGGCAGAGTAACCTCAATTAAAATGAATCTCCTGCCCAGATTCCTTTACATGTTTCAAACCCTGCCTATCCCAGTCCACAAACAGGATCTTAAAACACTCCAAAGGGAAGTGGACTCCTTTGTCTGGAACGGCCGAAAACCAAGGGTACAAAAGACCATGCTATATGTCCCCAGACAGGCAGGCGGCCTAGGACTCCCAAACTTCACACACTATCTGACAGCAACACGCCTAGCCCAAATACAACAATGGCATCTCCCACCAAGTAAAAAACGATGGGTAGACCTGGAGCACCTGATATTTTGTTGGGACCACCCGTCCCTATACATGTGGCTACCCAAAGCACAAAGGCCATTACCACCACCTACATCCCCCGCGATAACACACTCCCTAGACTTATGGGACAAAACAAAAGACAAATATGACCTGTCCTCCTACCTATCCCCGATCTCCCCCATCTGGAGAAACAAACTGTTCCCACCAGGACTAACCCCGGCACACTTCGTTTGATAACAGGAATATATGTAGATTACAACACCTATACGCGGCAGACGCAATCATTGCCTACAACGACTTACCAGACAAAGACACACTAACCACATTTGATCACTTCAGATATCCTCAACTCAGAAGTTTTGCCTCCACACCATCATCAAACAGGCAGGCACAGCCCCCCTCACACGATTTGAACGAGATAGCATGGAACACCCAATGAGATAGAGGTCTGAGATTTGGCCCTATCTCACTATAGCAACACACCCAACCCAGGTGAAGCTCCCCTACATCGGGGCATGGGAAAAGTATTTAGGCACACTGGAAGACCCCACAGAGTGTCTGATATATGGGAAGCCACAGCCACCACTTCAATATGCGTCACCCACAAGGAACAAGCATATAAAATGCTGTTCCGGTGGTACTTGACGCCACAAAGACTAGCCGCCATGAGAGCAACTCACCCCAACCTTTGCTGGAAAGGTTGTGGAGAGATAGGCACCTACCTCCACTGCTGGTGGTCCTGCCCTAAATTGAAACCTTTATGGCAAAGCATCATAGCCCTGATCACTAGACTATTCGACAGGCCATGCCCCATGGATCCCTGGCTACTATTACTATCCAAACCCATTGACACCTACACAAGAAGGGGAAACAAACTACTCGCAAGAATTATGCTCGCAGTTCGCAGAGCGATCGCAGAACAGTGGGCAACACCACACATTCCCTCGCAAACCACCATTACACACAAGATACAGGATAGCGCAAACATGGACAGCCTCACAGCCCAAATACACGAAACAACCACACAGTATCACAAGATCTGGGACCCATGGCTAAACAGAGACATTTCACTACCCTGGTAGAAAACATCCACTACAAAACATACCACAATGGACCTAAACCCCACAAAACCGCTCCAACACACCCATGCTGTGGCACACCCGCAGCATCCATAGTAAACCAAATTAAGACCTGTGAACCAATCGACTTTCATCAGGAGGTCTCGCAGTAGATGAATTCCTTCCATTTTGAAATGGTGGTAAACCACAAACGAACCACAAAGGAATTGAGCTGTCTCAAGTTTATGACCGGACGGTAGTCTCCAGTCTTTTTCTGAACCAGAAAAATGTTGCTGAAGAAGCCGCCGTTGTCCTCAGCATATTGCACAGCACTTTTGGAGAACAGTGAGTGGATTTCTTCATCTGCTGAGGGAGGGTAGAAGGAGGATGATGGTGGGTTGTGTCTGGAACTGGTGGACCAGAAGCGGCTGGCTCTGTTGCCGACCAGCCCGTCCAAAAACACCCCTCGCCGGAGGCGAACGGAACACCTGTCGTAGGGATGACTGTGCTTTATTGAGGGTTGTGAATAATGACACGTGTCTTTTCATTTCAGCAATGAATGAGTCGCCAAATAGGCCATTTGCTGTTGGGCCCAATTCCTTCGAAGCCATATTCATCAATTTCGTATCAATGTGTAGGATGGATGCCCTGCACCTTTCAGTGCATAATGCGGCATTAGTGTTGCCAAGCATGCAAATGCTCCTTTGGGCCCATTAACGGATTGCACCTGGGTCAAGTTGAGTGCCTTGGGCTACTGCAAGGTCTGCAAAGTACAGTATCTTGCCTAGTGGACCTAGTAGGTCTAACAACTTATCTCATGTCGCTTTGAGCCCTCTTTCAATACCCTTGCCAGGGTCGTGTCCCGTCCGTCACATGAACACCACCATCGTCTCGTTAAATACCGGAGTCACAGCGATCTTGTCCGGGAGCGTGGGTCGGGGCATTCTGCACACAAACGAATTCGTACTAGTTGCATCCTGAGCCAAAAATGTACGAACTTTGCCAGGTGTGTCGGAAGGCTCCATTCAGATGACTTGGGGTGTCTGATGGTCCTTGGGTCAAATAACGGGCAGCCTTTAGTGTCCAGGAGGAGCCCCTCACTTCCGAGGCAAAGTTGTCTCTTTCATCTTGTGGCAGACATCCCTCTGCGTGGTTGTCACCCATGACTTTGGAGTCCAAGAACGGCACATCATGCCAGTCGTCATCTTGGTCAGATTCAGAGTCTTTTGCCTGCCATTCGTCTAACATGTTTAGTGTCGTGGGTAGGTAGTCATCCTCCTCCCCAGGTGATAGGGTAGGGAGGTGATGTTCGGGCAGTGCCACGTGTCTGGGGCATTTGATCTTACCCTTACCCTTAGTCTTATGGCATCGCTAAGCCCTTTTTTGGGGGGGGCAAAGGCGAAGGTAAGTCTTTTGATCGAAGCTTCCAAGCCCACACTATCTTCTATGTCTTGGGCTGTCATCCCTATTGGTTGGGTGGGATTTTCTGGAGGAAAGTGCGCCAGTATCTTTGAAATGGCCTTTTCCATGGAGGTTGCAACTGCAGCGTTGATTGTGGACTGAAATCCTGAGTCTGCTGCGGTGAGTCTGACATGGTGCACGACTGGTCATCCTTTAGAAGAGAGGACACTGTTTAGATAGCTTTAGAGGGGGGGCCTTCCGCAATGTATAGATTGGGGCTTGCCAAAGAGGCCGTATGCTGTATATGTATATATAGAGGGCTTGGCTGCAGTGCCGGTCGAAAGAGCGGCAAATAAACAAAAGGGTTGATACGAGAGTCTCTAATAGCCAGAGGGGGAGAGAGTCCCTAAGTCCCCATCATGTCGGGGAGGTACCGATAGTGGAGGCTCACCCCAAACAATATGTTTGAGTTTGGTACCGCTAGCAGGGTTAAACCCTTAATAAAGTCCCTTTTTGTTGGCACTGAGGCTAGGGTACAGGCATCAGAGGGAGGGTATATGGAGGCTCACCCCAACAGCATTGCAGGGGGCTCACCCCTGCGTGCATCTGTATTAGGCAAACTGCACTAACAGGCACAATATCAGTCCATACAAGGTACCAGCATAACACACAGCAGTTGACAGTGTAACCCTCTGAGACTATGCGGCAGACACTTAAATCAGATTTTTATTGATAGTGTTGCACATTGTACAAGTCAATGGTCATATGCAGTAGACAGCCAAGTGAAGTAAACACCTGAAATTGCAGTGGTCCTGACACTCTGTGCGGTATGCAGAGTAGATCTGACAGAAATCCAACAGGTAGGTGAAGTTCCGGTGAGAAAATGTGACCTGTATCTAATAAGAATGTTTGTTTGTTTTTCCTCAGTTCTACATTTAATAATTCTACACAAAAAGTGTAACTAAAGAAAACTAACTCAAAACAGATGCACTAATTAATGATGATTGTTAAAATGCTCAATATGTCTAAGATTTATTTTGATTTTTAGAAGTTCTAAAACAAATATTGGAGGAGTGGCTTAGGGTTTTAAAGCAAAATAATTGGCATTCTGAGATGACAACTTTTATAGTACTCACCGTATCAAAAACCACTATACTAAAGTATATATTTTTATAGAGTTGGCAAAAAATGCAGAGTAGCATTTGACAGGTAAATAACTCATTTGTTTTGTTTCAGGTACATATTATAACCAAGTCTTGGGAGATTCATCATGGGTAAACGCATACAAATAGTGTAATTTCATTTTCAAAACTGAGACAACGGCAAGCGGATGTCCCATGGAAAAGCGTGGCAAAGCTTTTGTCCATGTGCTTTAAACCTCCTCTCTGTGCCAATTAGCGCTGCTCTGCTTTCATCCAGATTTATAGGATGCTTCTCCAGCTGCTTGACATGTCACTCTGCTGCCTCCTTATTCCCTTTACATTTTACCAGTGGCTGCAAATATCCTTTCTGCACATCACCTTCAAATTCCTCCAACTACTTCTTCTCTCAACTCCCCATTATAATCTTTAGATTGTAAATTTAGAGGCTATCTAGCTAAGTACTTTTTAGAAAAGCTCAATTGCTAAATCTCCACTCAGGACCCACTTTACCTTTTGTATTGGTCGTTGTATATTGTTATGTCTTTTTACATTATTGGAATTTGTTTGTGCTTTTATATATGCTAGTAACAGAATAAATAATAAAAGGAAAGGGAAATGTCTTAAAAATCTTGCACAGACCAGTGCTCACCTGAACAATATAACACTTCCTTAAAAGGCTTACTATGAAAAAAGACCTGTACATGGACTGTCCCATATAGAGGTGACAGTGGGTAGATAGATACAGTACGCATAGCCAAGATAATCCAAAATCAGGGCAGTGTAGTTAGCCAAAGGTCCTGGAGCCAGAGATCTAATAGAGGGAACAGATACCAAGAATACAGTGCACGCATTATGCTTTGCTCTTACAGCTACTTTTAATGGACTGAGCATTACATCTTAGTTGTAATTATCAGTCACAACATTAAAGGACCACTATAGTGCCAGGAAAACATACTCGTTTTCCTGGCACTATAGTGCCCTGAGGGTGCCCCCACCCTCAGGGTCCTCCTCCCGCCCGGCTCTGGAAGGGGGAAAGGGGTAAAAACTTACCTTTTTCCAGCGCTGGGCGGAGAGCTCTCCTCCTCCCGCCTCCGTTCGCCCGCCCGGCTGAATGCGCCGCGCGGCAAGAGCTGCGCGCGCATTCAGCCGTCTCATAGGAAAGCATTTACAATGCTTTCCTATGGACGCTGCGTGCTCTCACTGTGAAAATCACAGTGAGAAGCACGCAAGCGCCTCTAGTGGCTGTCAATGAGACAGCCACTAGAGGATTAGGGGGAAGGCTTAACCCATTCATAATTATAGCAGTTTCTCTGAAACTGCTATAATTATGAAAAAATGGGTTAACCCTAGAAGGACCTGGCACCCAGACCACTTCATTAAGCTGAAGTGGTCTGGGTGCCTAGAGTGGTCCTTTAAAACCACCTGCTTAATATTGTGTAGGTCCTTTTCATGCCACCAAAACATCACTGATGCATCAAGACATGGACTACACAAGATCTCTGAACGTGTCATGTGGTATCTGGCAAAACATTAGCAGCAGATCCTTTAGGTCCATGGAGGTGGTGCCTCTATGGATCGGATTTGTTGTTTCAGATCCCTCAGATGCTCGATTGGAACAAGATCTGGGGAATTTGGAGTCCGAGGCAACACCCTAAACTCTTTGTAATATTCCTAAAACCATACCTGAACATTTTTTGCAGTGTGGCAGGGTGCATAATCCTGCTGAAAGAGACCACTGCCATCAGGGATCACCATCGCCAATAAGGGTTGTACATGGTCTGAAACGATCTCTAGATAGGTGGTACGTGTCAAAGTAACATCCACATGAATGCCAGGACCCAAGGTTTTCCCAGCAGAACATTGCACAGAGCATAACACTGCCTCCACCTATCTGACTTCTTCCAAAACTGCATCCAGCTGCCTTTCTTCCCCAGGTAAACAAAGTACATGTAGCCATTTAATTGATCTAAAAGAAAACATGATTCCTCATATTAGGCAACCTTCTTCCATTGCTCCATGGTCCAGTTGTGAAGCTGACATCATTGAAGGCGCTTTCGTGGTTGACATGGGTAATCATGGGCACTCTAATTGGTCTGCGGATAGGCAGTCCCATATGCAGCACACTTCGATGCACTGTGTGTTTTCACACTTTTCTATCATGGCCAACATTGAGTTTTTCAGCAATTTGAGCTACAGTAGCTCTTCTGTGTGATGGGACCAGACGTGATTTACTTCATTCTCAAGGTGCATCAGTGAGCCTTGGGTGCCATGATCCTGGCTCACTGGTAGTCCTTCCTTGTACCACTTTTAGTAAGTACTAAAAGTACCCCACAAGACTTGTTGTTTTGTTGCTGCTCTTACCCTGTCATCTAGCCATGACTATTTGGCCCTTGTCAAAATCTCCCAGTTCTTTTCCCTTGCCCATTTTACCTGCTTCCTACACCTAAAATTCAAGAACTGATTGTTCACTTGCACCCTAATATATCTCACCGCTTGACAGGTGCCAATGTGAGAATATAACCAATGTTATTCACTTCTCCTGCAAGTGCTGTTATTGTTTAGACTGATCAGTGCATGCTGTGAACATGCAGATGAGTTGTTCTATAAGACAGCAGTCTGGGGTGGGGTGTGGTCGCACGCTTTTGGTTCTCTCTTGACTCCAACGGAGCACTAACACAGGCAATCCGATTTTGTATCCTTAAAAGTGCTGCAGACTAAGATCCATAAAAGACAGCTACTTGGGCTATAGTTTGCAACTAAACCTATACGGTGCAGCCAGTGTGCAGTATGGGTTCTGGACTTCTGGTGCTAGCTGTATTACAAGTCATTTTGCTGTAGAGAGAGATACACTTGTTTGGAATTTTACTTTACTTTGCATATTTCAATGCAGTTCTTGTAAAGTTTATCTTTTGAATTTATTTTTATTTTGAAAATAAGTATGTGGTTATCTGCAGTTAGCTAAATTAATTTCCAGCTTTAACCTTTACGATTATGGCAGACTAGCATCAAATGATGAGCCATACTCTGCAGGTCTGGCACAATGTGGAATAGTAATTGGTTTGTGACTGTGGGAAAAATTACTCATACTGGAACTTCTATTTTACAAGAAAAGGCATATTTTAGGTATAGTTGCTTAATCCCAATGGATTTTGGGAACAGCCTAGAAATATCTTTCTTGCCAGCATTCAGTAAGCAGCTAATTTAGACATGTCTGAAACTGTGTGCTCTCAAAGTCATGCAAGAGGTGAAAGGTACGATAACTTGAATTGATGCTAGTGTTTTAGATTCTTGCTACTTACTCTAAAGGTCATAATAATTTAAATGTTGTGGTTACCATTTACCAATAATCTCATGTTCAACAATGAACTGGGTGCTAAATAAAACATGCTGCTTAAGAACTCTGGCCTGAACACATAATTATGAATACATAATATAAAAGAGAGTACTTCATTTTAATTTTTACTTGCAATCTTGTTGTTTATTAAAGCCAGTCCAAGTCAGAGTGGTAATCAGATTACAAGTCAGTTGTTAAATTAATTGAAAGTGTATTCATATGCTCAATATATCATGCTTCATGTCAACTGAGACTCAATATTTTGCTCTTGTCTTACTCATTGCAGTGAATATCACGATTTTATTAGGATACAAGCAAAATATTTGAGGCCCTGTGCCTACGTAATTTATTTTCTTCCTGGTTTTACACTTCTGTCCTTTTTAGAACACATCTGCATTACTCTCAACTTTGGGAGAGGACAGGGCACAGGTCAACAAAGGGGTATGCTACTTCACTAAGCTCCAAAAATGGTAAAGTCACACCTATGTTGTCCAAACAGCCAGTGCTCACTATTCTCAATGTGTTGCTAAATCATCTAGAAATGGGTGGAAATAACTTGTAGTAACCTTGCAGAGCTCTGATCAAATTTAATGATGCCTTACACTGTGCGTTCTGGGAATTTTCTCTAAAAACCTATAGAAAAAGGAGATTCAGGTAGAAATAAAAGGAATTGATATCTCTTTCTGCTCAAACTTTGGATCTGGACAAAATGAAATAGAGTGACTACAAAATTAACAAGGGGAATGAAAAATTTTGTTTTGAAGAAAGGCTACAAATGTTTCCTTTGTTTACATAGGAAATCTTAGTATTACAATAGCCCACTACACAGAACTAGGGTAAGAATACAGAGAGGTAAGATTACTGGTCCCTAGATATTGCCCCGGCTGAGATAAATCGGGAAAACAAGCCAAGGTCAGGATTTCACAGAGCTTAAAAACACCCATGGTCAAATGCCAGAGAATCACAGAATAGGAAAATTTGGCTAATCTGAGCAAAAATGAAAGCAAAACAGTGCAAACGTCAGTTCAAGATTTTTATATGTCAGGACATCTTCCTTGAAGACATCCACCATTTTGTCACAGAAATGATTTACACACGCTCACACAAGCATCAGCAATGTCATAAATAGATCTGGAGAGACCGTGTTCCACATCAATAATGACAGGCTGACGTAAGTTTATGCAGAGAAGGCAAATAGGCAGAAACTGGTGCCATAAATTGTTTTTCAGAGTCGACGTCAAAGCAACATGTACCGTGGCAAGAAAAGAGTATCTCAGCGGGGTATGATCATGTGAAATTTTTTTAGGGTCAATATACACATTTTATAGTGGATTGTTCAGCAACAGGAATGTTCAAAAAAATTAGGTCGATTCTGATATTAAATTCAGAAATGTTTTTAGAAAAAAAAGTATGGATTTTTGCCATGAAGAGAACTTTAGAATGTAACTGTGTCTAATGATTGACTTGCTAACATCCAATGTTATATATTTTTTAAGCTTAGAAATCTAGTGAAATAGATCCATTATGGAATCAATTATTAAATGCACTTATAGCTTGTAATGCATATAACTTTGTATTCTTAATGGAGCTTACAGTTAAGGTCCTTTAATTTTCATTGGTAATGATGAATGCATATTGAGCATATTTGTGTAGCATTATTCAGATAGGTGAGATATTATTCTCTTGCTTGTGTCATGTGATTGTTTTTTTTATGTATACTTTATAAACATTCCACTATTACAGGATCATTGGCACATAACAGAATAGTATATTTGTCACAAAGGCTAATGCAGAATGTTAACATTTTTTCCCATTATTCTGCAAATGGTACAAAGGAAAGACACAACATGCTTATTAAAGAAATGCCCCAAGGTTATAAAACATACAGTGTAATCCATAGAGGGAGAAACCACCTCACAATATCAAAAAGAATATCATATTGTCAGTCAAAGAGATGAGGGGAGTGGGAGAAAACCACAGAATCAAGGAAGTCAGGTAGAAAGCCAAAATAGTGTAATAAAGAGTCCAGTCCATCCTAGTATATCTCAAGTGTATAGCATGGTGCCACTGAGTAATGTTTGGGTGGTTGTCAGGGTTTCTTTGCTGATTTAAACAGCAACCCTTCCTTTTTCAGTGTCTAAGTTTTCAGCTGAGATTAACGATCAGCTCCTTCAGTATGTTGCCACGGTTACTCACCTGAGAATAGTAATCAACCCTGCTGCTAATCAGTGCAGCCTATTTAAGCAGCAAATCCCAGTACCTCCTTGCCTTGCGTGGTTTCCTGTTCCCCAGAAGTCTCCTTGTTTCTGTGTTCCCTGTTTGTTCCTGGTTCCTGACTCTGGACTTGTTCCGGACTTCGCTGATCTCCGTTTTCCTGATCCTGGCTCGTCTGACTACCCGCTCTGGTGATTGACACCTGTTGCGTCTAGAGGAATGACTGGGTCTGTCCCGCTCCCTCAGTATTTTGGGGGCAACCCAGCTCAGTGCAAAGAATTTGTAAATCAGGTTAAAGGATACCTTGAAATGCTTCCCCAGACATTTCCTACAGACATAGACAAAGTCCAGTTCATGATTTCTTTCATGTCTGAAAAAGCCCTAGCTTGGGCAAAACCTCTCTGGGAGGCAGAGAGGTCCATTATTTACAATTACCCTGAATTTGTTGCATCCTTTAAAAGGGTTTTTGATATTCCAACTCGCTCCACTCCTACTGGCAAACAACTCATGTCTAATGCTCAGGGCACGAGAACTATTGTCGAGTATGCCAGTGAATTCTGTACCATGGCAGCAGAGGGTGGCTGGAACAACGAGACTCTCGTGGCTGCCTTTGCACAGGGGCTCTCCGATGTTATTAAAAATGAGATTGCAGACAGAGAACCTAAAGATCTCGAGGAACTGATATCCTTTGTCACCCTCATTGATATCAGACTCAGAGAGAGATCCTCATCCAGGGAGTGCCTGCGGAGGCCTCCTGTATATTTGGCACAGAGCTTTTCTTTCCCACCCAAACCTCCCTCACCTCCCATGCCTCCTGGTCCTGAGCCCTCTGTCAGTGTGGAGCCGAGGCGGTTAGGCTTCTTACGCCTCTCTGTCGAGGAGAGAGCCTTTAGGAGGAGGGAGGGCCTGTGCCTATACTGCGGACACCAGGGTCACATGTTAAAGTTTTGCCCGATTCGTTCCTGGTCCCTAACAGTGGTCTTCTGATCAGTAGTGTACATTTTCTTACTGAAGGACTAGTATGAGTAGGCAAAAAACCTCAGCCAAGGCAGCATATTATGCAAGAGATGTGGCTATAAAATGAGTTCATGTCCTTTAAACATATAAGGGGTATTCCTAATTGCAGTAATGAGGGTCACTTTATTGCTATATAAATGCTTATAATGATAGTCTTGTCTATTTTTGAAAATTTGAATCATGATATTTCTATTTGCAGTGCCTTGAGATTCTTCCACCTCATTCCATCCTTTGTGATGTCTATCTTCAGGTCTGTATGCCTCTGGGCTCCTTGGTGAGTTATGACAGGCTGTTTCAGGGTAGTAATACACTCATGGTGGATGCCACTGGTTGACTCAAGTCTGCCTGAGATTGCTGTAATATCTTCTCGGCACAGACCTATATCTGCCACTACATTCCATCTGAGATCAACAAGAGTTTTCAGAACGTCTTCCATAATCATTGACTGTATCCCAGCCTCCAAAGGTGGCTGTCTAACAATGAGTCTAACATGCGCAACTTCTATTAATCAATAAGTCCAGGCACACGTGGTTTGGTCCTCAGCAGACTTCATTTAAAGGGACACTATAGTCATCAGAACAACTACAGTTTAATGTAGTTGTTATGGTGAGTATAATCATTGCCTTCAGGCATTTTCATGCAAACACTGCCTTTTCAGTGAAAAGCCAGTGTTTACATTGCTCCTAGGGACACCTCCATGTGGCCACTCCTCAGATAGCCACTGGAGGTGCTTCCTGGCTCAGTGCTGCACAGTAGGCAGTACTGCTGTTCAACGTCTCCAGACTCTGCATGGGGACGCTGAGTTTTCCTCATAGAGATGCACTGATTCAATGCATCTCTATGAAGAAGTGCTGATTGGCCAAAACTGTGTTTGGCCCTGCCCCCATCCCGCGTCCTTGTCGATTTTTGCCAATCCAATGCTTTCCCTATGGGATTGGCTAAAAATTGGCAATCCTGATGATGTCATCAAGGAGACGGATCGGGGGCGGGTCCAGTGCCGGCAGACAGGCGCGGCACTTGAAATAAGGTGAGTTTTAATTCCTTTTTTTTCAATTTGATGATTTTTATTGTAAATTTCAATATGAAGCACCGTGCCCACCTGTGAGCCACATCTCCAACATACTGGAGACGAGACTGTGTATAGTTTTTGGATGTGCGTGGGCACCATGCACCACCTATATAGTGTCTTTCTGTGTTGTTTTAGTAACGTTGCTGATTTAATCAGTCTTTTGGGTGTCATTGTGATAGCTTCCCATTGTTCGCTTGTTATTAAGCACTGTAAATTGTGCGCCCATTGTTCGGCCGGTTTAGAGTCCGCAAAGTGTATAGAGGACTGGCGGAGCTGGTAGCACCAGGAGAGCGGTTTACAATTCGGTAAAAGTGAACCTTTAATAGCCATCTGTTCCCAACTCGTCATAGCTATAGCGGTCCCGTCATAGGAGGAGGTCTGAGTATTATATTTGTGCATGAACGACTTTACAGGGAGTGCAGAATTATTAGGCAAATTAGTATTTTGACCACATCATCCTCTTTATGCATGTTGTCTTACTCCAAGCTGTATAGACTCGAAAGCCTACTACCAATTAAGCATATTAGGTGATGTGCATCTCTGTAATGAGAAGGGGTGTGGTCTAATGACATCAACACCCTATATCAGGTGTGCATAATTATTAGGCAACTTCCTTTCCTTTGGCAAAATGGGTCAAAAGAAGGACTTGACAGGCTCAGAAAAGTCAAAAATAGTGAGATATCTTGCAGAGGGATGCAGCACTCTTAAAATTGCAAAGCTTCTGAAGCGTGATCATCGAACAATCAAGCGTTTCATTCAAAATAGTCAACAGGGTCGCAAGAAGCGTGTGGAAAAACCAAGGCGCAAAATAACTGCCCATGAACTGAGAAAAGTCAAGCGTGCAGCTGCCACGATGCCACTTGCCACCAGTTTGGCCATATTTCAGAGCTGCAACATCACTGGAGTGCCCAAAAGCACAAGGTGTGCAATACTCAGAGACATGGCCAAGGTAAGAAAGGCTGAAAGACGACCACCACTGAACAAGACACACAAGCTGAAACGTCAAGACTGGGCCAAGAAATATCTCAAGACTGATTTTTCTAAGGTTTTATGGACTGATGAAATGAGAGTGAGTCTTGATGGGCCAGATGGATGGGCCCGTGGCTGGATTGGTAAAGGGCAGAGAGCTCCAGTCCGACTCAGACGCCAGCAAGGTTGAGGTGGAGTACTGGTTTGGGCTGGTATCATCAAAGATGAGCTTGTGGGGCCTTTTCGGGTTGAGGATGGAGTCAAGCTCAACTCCCAGTCCTACTGCCAGTTCCTGGAAGACACCTTCTTCAAGCAGTGGTACAGGAAGAAGTCTGCATCCTTCAAGAAAAACATGATTTTCATGCAGGACAATGCTCCATCACACGCGTCCAAGTACTCCACAGCGTGGCTGGCAAGAAAGGGTATAAAAGAAGAAAATCTAATGACATGGCCTCCTTGTTCACCTGATCTGAACCCCATTGAGAACCTGTGGTCCATCATCAAATGTGAGATTTACAAGGAGGGAAAACAGTACACCTCTCTGAACAGTGTCTGGGAGGCTGTGGTTGCTGCTGCACGCAATGTTGATGGTGAACAGATCAAAACACTGACAGAATCCATGGATGGCAGGCTTTTGAGTGTCCTTGCAAAGAAAGGTGGCTATATTGGTCACTGATTTGTTTTTGTTTTGTTTTTGAATGTCAGAAATGTATATTTGTGAATGTTGAGATGTTATATTGGTTTCACTGGTAATAATAAATAATTGAAATGGGTATATATTTGTTTTTTGTTAAGTTGCCTAATAATTATGCACAGTAATAGTCACCTGCACACACAGATATCCCCCTAACATAGCTATAACTAAAAACAAACTAAAAACTACTTCCAAAAATATTCAGCTTTGATATTAATGAGTTTTTTGGGTTCATTGAGAACATGGTTGTTGTTCAATAATAAAATGAATCCTCAAAAATACAACTTGCCTAATAATTCTGCACTCCCTGTAGTCACCTGCACACACAGATATCCCCCTAACATAGCTATAACTAAAAACAAACTAAAAACTACTTCCAAAAATATTCAGCTTTGATATTAATGAGTTTTTTGGGTTCATTGAGAACATGGTTGTTGTTCAATAATAAAATTAATCCTCAAAAATACAACTTGCCTAATAATTCTGCACTCCCTGTAATTGTGTGTGGGGGAACTGCAAGGCCTGCAGAATGTGATAGTCCGCTTGCAGGGTTTCGAAATCTAGCAACTTGTTTTGTTTAAACATTTGAAATAGGCATATAACCCCCTTATCAACCCATGTTTTAGCATTGAAAGTTGGTATGCAGTGTGTGTTTTAGTGGGGTTGCAAATTATTGTTTACAGTGGGGCTTAAATCACCTTGTTTGATGAAACTTTAATCAATTGTAATACAATTCACTCAAGTTTGAAATGGTGAGAGTTTACCTATACGATTCTGCAAATTGGTCTTTAAATTTAAAGTGAACCTGAAATAAAAAATTGTAACTTACCTAAAATCTCTCCCATATACATTGCATACACAATAAATCATAAAGATAAATGGTGTATTCAATATAAACTATAATGATTTATTCAATTTTTCTTAATTTCAGTGCCGGTTCATGGGTATTACTCTTTGTGTAACACCCACCTCCTGGCCGTCCTCTACTCTGCCTCCGCTCCTCCCAAAGTCTTCTGAGATTTGCCATCGTTCCTGCGTTGGAACAGTTTGCTTAACAACCAAAGTGTATTTTCTGCTCTTCCTTGTCAGTCAGTGCCTCTGCAAAACTGCTAGCCCGAGGTTAGATAAAATCTTATGCTCAATCTAATGAGCATAAGTTGTTTGGGGCATGATAGGTGCCATTTTAAAGGGACACTATGGACACCAAAACAACCTTAGCTATCAGGAAGACAGCCACTAGAGGTTGGATTAACCCCTAATGTAAACATAGCAGTTTCTCTGAAACTGTTATGTTTACATCTGAAGGGTTAAAACCTGAGGGACCTGGCACCCAGACCACTTCATTAAGCTGAAGTGGTCTGGGTGTCTATAGTGTCCCTTTAAGATAAAGTTGTTTTGATGCCTATAGTGTCCCTTAATTTTTTGGATATGCTAAGCTATATATATCATTCTCAAAAATATCCATATTCAGTCTGTTTTCATTATGATCTCTCTTAACTGGATAATTTGCTATTATTTGTTTTTTACTTTCTGGTGGATGATTCAGACGTCTCAGCTAATTCTACACTTGCTTGATCTTTAAACACCTTGTAGTAGTGACAAGTTATTTGACTTCTCATAGTTAAAGTGTCTCTGGAATTTCATTTGAGCAGGATTCCAAACATTGCCTTGGTATTAATATATTTGGATAAGGGTTTCAAATGATTTCATATTTAAAAAAAATTTTAATATTATAATATTTGATATTTCTCAATATGTTAATAATTTTTTTACATATGATATATGTTTTTATACTTTTAAGATTTTTATTTTTATTATTTTTTTTTTAAAATATATCCAAAATTATTAAATCATGCCATTGTCATGTGATGTTATGTCATATTATTTTCAGTATGCATTATATTTGTTTGGACAGCTAAAGTGGGTTGGGGAGTAGAGTTGAGCGGACACCTGGATGTTCGGGTTAGCCGAGTTTGGCCGAACTTCATCAAATAGTTCGAGTTCGGGCTCGAACTTGACCCGAACTTGACCCCGAACCCCATTGAAGTCAATGGGGACCCGAACATTTGGGCACTAAAATGCCTCTAAAAAAAGTCCTGGAAAGGGCTAGAGGGCTGCAAAAGGAAGTAAAATGGGGGTAAGAGTAGGACAATTGCCCTGCAAATAAATGTGGATAGGGAAATAACTTAAAATAACATAAAATACATAAAAATGAAAAATAATAATATTGAACTAGGAGGACGAGGTGGGGGAGGCAGTGACCGTGGCAGTGTAGGTGGAAGCAGCGGTGGAGGAGGAGAAGGTAGCCAACACTGTTTTTTTTGTTTTTTTAAATTGGGGTAGCCCCCAAAATATTGGGACATATAAAAAAAGAAAACAAAGAATGAGTGCACTTGAGTATAACAATGGCTGGGTGAGGCCGGTATAAATGTCTATTCTGCACAAGGTACAGACAAGTCTGGTGGGATCCATGCCTGGTTCATTTTAATAAATGTGAGCTTGTCCACATTGGCTGTGGACAGGCGGCTGTGCTTGTCTGTGATAACGCCCCCTGCCGTGCTAAACACACGTTCAGACAATACACTGGCTGCAGGGCAGGCCAGCACCTCCAAGGCATAAAGGACACGCTCAGGCCATGTGCCCAATTTGGAGACCCAGAAGTTGAATGGGGCAGACCCATCAGTTACTTCACTGTCTCAAAAAATGTGAATTTGTCAAACAACAATGTAACAGTAGTATTTAACGGTTTTATTGGACTGCAAGAAATGCACCGCAGGCCGCAAATGTTCTATTTGGCACCAAAAAAATAGAATTTTTCAAAGTGCGATGTAACCACAGTATTTGACGGTTCTATTTGACTCTCAAATGTGAAGTGCACCGCAGGCAGCAAATGTACTATTTAGCACCAAAGAAATGTGAATTTTTCAAAGTGCGATGTAACCACCGTATTTAACGGTTCTATTTAACTCTCAGATATGAAGTGCACCGCAGGCAACAAATGTACTATTTAGCAGCAAAAAAATTAGAATTTTTCAAACTGCAATGTAACCACAGTATTTGACAGTTCTATTTGACTTTCAGATATGAAGTGCACACCCCAAATGTACTATTTAGCACCAAAAAAAATATGGAATTTTTAAAACTGCGCTGTAACCACAGTATTTGACGGTTCTATTTGACTCTCAGATATGAAGTGTACCGCAGGCCGCAAATGTACTATTAAGCACCAAAAAAATTTGAATTTTTCAAAGTGCAATGTAACCACAATATTGGGCGGTTCTATTTGACTCTCAGATATGAAGTGCAGGCCCCACATTTACTTTGTAGCACCAAAAAAAATTTGAATTGGTCAAACTGCAATGTAACCACAGTATTTGACTGTTCTGTTTGACTCTCAGATATGAAGTGCACCACAGGCCACAAATGTACTATTTTAAACCAACAATGTAAAAGTAGTATTTAAGGGTTTTATTAGACTGCAAGAAATGCAGTACGCAAATGTACTATTTAGCACCAAAAAAATTGCAGTATTTAAAAATGCCTAGATGTTGCCCACGGAGCTATCAGAACAGGATTAAAGTAATGTGCCTGGCACACATGCAGTTGCAAGTGCACTGCACTCTCTGTGGAACTGGGCTCAGGGAAGGGTACAAAAATGTAGTATAGCACCCACAAAAATAATTGCTGTAGTTTGCAGATTCAACACCAGAATTCTTTCCTAATCTGTCCCTCACAGCTGCAGCATCCTCTCCCTACACTAATAACAGCTCATGTGACGTGCGGTGCTACGTGACTCCAGCTTATATATAGAGGCTGGGTCACATGCTGCACTGGCCAATCACAGCCATGCCATTAGTAGGCATGGCTGTGATGGCTTCTAAGGGCACACGAGTCAAACGCTTGTTGATTGGCTGCCCTGCAGCCTTTCAAAACGCTCCATTAAATCGCTGAACACCGATCCCCAACCCGAACATACACTGAAATGTCCATGTTCGGGTCCGGAGTCCAAAAACCGTAATGTTCGGTATGAACCTGAACTTTAAAATTCGGGTTCGCTCAACTCTATTTGGGAGCAATAAGTACGCTGGACACACTAAAGAGGACACTGGCAATAATAGCCTTGGCCAGTGTCCTCTTTAGTCCAGTCAGCCTCTGATGCTTGATTATAGAGCTAAATAGGGTGTAACAGTGTCTGTGTCTGAAACGAGTCAGGAAGTGGAAGGGATCACTTTCCATCCATCCACTAAAAGCATCTTACACATTAAATGCCTTGCAGGAGGAGCAGGAACAGCACTGACTGATGCACACTGCAAAACAGCTACTGCAGCTCAACTATCTATCATAGGAGGCTGACTAGACTATGTAAGACTTAGGAGAGTGAGTACTTTGCAAATCATTCTTCAAACTCCATATGACCTAAAAACCTTTTTTTCCCATAATTCTAAATTTATCCTACTCCCAACACATAAACAAACTTTTTTCTCTGTCCCAAATCTAAGCTCCTAAAGCTGAAAAAACCTTTTAGCTTAATCCTAAACTAACTCCTCTTAAGAACCTAAAATGCCCCCACCCCCATATAATTCAATACTAACTTTAACCATAAACCCAATCATTTTAAACACCCCTTGTACCACAACTATAACCATTTCAAGCTTTCAATCATCTTAACAGTAAACACCCTATGTAATCTAACCTCCATTTATCCTAACCACTTCTAACATTATATTTACCTCTTTTAAAACGTACATAGCTGCATACACTCACATATTCAATCACAATACATTCATATAAACGTATGCAGTTGTTAAATATAAATATATAGTTTTTTTAGACAATGTTAAGATAGTAGAAATCCGCCTTGTCTGCTGTTTTATTTATTTTTGCTGAAGGGAAGAGTTGGGTTGTTTGGAATTCTGTGCTTACAGGCACCTCGTACATAAATCCAGCTTAATTTTCATAAGGGGCACTTATTGTTATTCAACTAACTGACTAAAATGTAACTGTACTTTTTTTTCCCTTTTAAATGTTCCTTGTACAGCTAAAAAATACAAAAGTATGAGTCACAAAATTACGATTTCTCTTTTGTGATAAGCAGGTCTGTGTTTATGATTTGTTATATATGTTTTTAAAAAGTAATACGCTGACTTAAACTCATCCAATGTGCTGGTAGAGATCTATATTGGAGCAGGGAGTACAATGTGTCCCTGCAGGGCACACCTGGTATACCTATTAAACCATATGAGCTCTCTCAATGGACCCAAGACTTTGAATTGATTTGTTTTCTTTGCTTATTAGCCAGAAACTAGCCAGGTGATATTGCAATCATGGGCAAAGATCTGCTATGTCACATCTAATACACATTCATAGCTACATGAATGTATAGATCCAACAATAGTTGGCACTACACTTGGAATTTGAAAGTCATAGTGACGATCATGAAAATGTGGTCAAGAGCTACTGCCATCACAATGGCCAATACTGTTATTAAAGCCATCTGTATTATGTTTACCAGCTTTTCATGCTGTACTGTCATCTATTGGTTCATGTGTGAATTACCTTGGTATGCAGACTTTGATTGCTTGACCCTATTGTCTGTACTACCTTTTAAATGTACATTTTCTTTTGTTACACGTTAGACGCTGCACGCTGCATGGGATATTTAATGCATATGCATTACTTGTTCTCCTCTCCTATGAATAGATTCTGTTATAAGTATACATTTATTGAATAGCATTTTTTTCTGATACATTTCACTGCTATTCAGTCACCAGACTAAACGTTATCTCTTACAATAAATTCCAGCCCCTAATATGAAATATTGTAAAAGTTTGATAATGTTATTGGTGGGCAATAAAATGTTTTGCCTTGTGTCTAATAAATATATATTTCACTTCTAAAGCAGACGAGTTCTCTGAAAGCCGACACTAACAACCAGCTCAGCAGATGATATTGTGTCTAAACGAATAAAATGTTTTAGATAATGACTGTCAAGTGGTGTCATTGACTTCAAAGCAAAGGGAACACAATTTTTTCCATATTGAACTGTTCTTGTGTCTTCCCCAAGTATCACTTTTTGTTTCCCAGGATTCTCTCCTTCATTTCTATCCTAATATTCCTCTTTTCCAGATGTTTTCAATGTGTGATTAAGGAGGAGAATGAAAATGCTATGTTGGATGCTGTATAGCTGTATAGAGGATTATATAGAGGTATAGCTTGCTGGCTGTCATAACTGGTCCCCACTAGTAAGTGGTTTTTTGTTTTTTTTCTGTTCATTCCTGAAATTTGGTTAGAGGGAGTAACGTTAGTACTGGGCCAGAGACACTGGGGGCTGGGAGGGGATTAAGAGGCAATACTAGTTTATGTTGGTGTTTATCCTTATGTGTCAGTATGTGTGTCAGTGTATACAAATACAAGTCAAATGTCAACACTACACACAAACACACCCTTTCATCCAAACACCAATACTACAAACAAATGCTCCTCCCCCCCATTTAAATGCCCATTCCACACGCAACTGCATTCAAATGCCAGCGCTACACACAAATACACCCCTTGCATAAAACACTACACACAGACACTTCTCACAGATTCAACCCTGCAAGGATGGACAATTGGCAGATCCCCAGCTGGCAAAGCGTTCTGGGAGTTGTACAATAGAGTCTACCGTTTGGCCACAGGATTGAGGTACATATGGGCCACTCCTGCAATAGAAGGGGGCCCAGAAACTAATTTTACACCATGGCCCGCTCTACATTAGTTCCGCTACTGCTGCCAGGATGTTCGTAAACAATTGCTTCAGTGCCTAGTGATATTATAGTACCAGGAAAGCTGAAGTAAATTGCAGCTATCACACTCTTACACTCAGTTCTTTTGCATACAAGACATTGTTGCACAATGCAGTATTATTTTAAAATGTTGAAGTCGTCACGGTGTATGGCACATATTCATTTAACAATGCATAAATCAACTCATTTACAAATTGATTCTAATCTACCACAGAAGTGATTATAAAAAGTACAAAATGATTACTAAGTAGAAAAAATAAATAAAAGTACAGGTATAATTCTACTGTCTTCTCTATTTGTGTTTTATATTTTCATGTAAGTCAAATATTTTTAGCTTAATTCTAGGCATTTTGTGGACTATAGTAAAATGAATGCGAAATCACAGAATATGTAGTAAAACCACTGCTAGAATAATATAGAAAAAAATGGATTTAGAGACTCTAGGTTTTGTGTGTCTTCCATTCTAGGAAGTAAACACATAAGAGACCTATTTGTTCATTTAAATAGCCCAAGGTGCAGGTTGTTAACCTACACTATAGTTGGAAAATACATTGTTAAACTGTATCTGCAGGCAAAGAAATCTTGTACACTTATTTTTTGTGCATTATTACAAAAGCAGATGGGTCATTAATTGATTGTTTGCAACAGTAGATCACTTACCATTGTGTGAATAAGGCAATAGCTTATCTCCAGAATAGCCTTGTCCACTTTATTTTTAAATAGTCATGGAACAATAAGATTTGAAGGCCTGTGGTTTCTTTATTGGATGTGTTTGCGGAGATTGTTATTTTTGCATATATACCTGCACGATACAGACTGGGAATAAAAAGCAGCCTTGGAAAAAGGTTATACCAGCCCTATAATGCATTGCATAAGCATAGTGTGCAGATTTACAGGTGTGGGGAGAGGAAGAGGGAAGGGGGGGAATAATGAGGTGCATTATGCATGAAGTGTGTTCTCTTTTATTTTATAAAAATGCTGATTTCAATAGAAATTAGCAGTTTTATGACTGTATCCTGTTACATATCCCCAGTTGACAATCAGTAAGTTTTTATTATCTCCAAAGAAAGCATGCCAAATTAAATTAATGCATGTGTTCTTTGGGTAATATCTACTAAACTGTAGGTTGTTTTCCTTTTTTTTAGTAGCGAGAAAATACAGTGAACCTTTTAGCCCCATCACCTTAAAGTCTTCAGAAAAATTTGGTAATGGAGCTGAAATTTTGACTGAACGCTGTTTCATGTCTGTTTTAAATTAAAGAAGTAAATGTATTATTAAAACCCTTTGAGTACAATAATCCCCAAGTGGATACATTATCGGAATGAAGATTGGCACCAGGCCATCAAAGACTGTGAGAAAGGCAGGATTATTCACTAAACATTGAATTTTTGATGTTTTTTTTAATTGCTGCAATTCGAGGTTTAATGAATGCCCTGAGTGGCAGGTATTTTATACTTGTATATTAATATATAAGTATTCTATAAAAATGCATATTTTAGACGTGCATGCATGTATATGCATAACACTCTGAAAGTGCTGTCACACGCATTGACAGTAGTACTTAATCACAAACACACTGACACACTCACACAATATGGTTTAAGGGCACACACACAATGTAGTTTAAAGGACCGCTATAGTGCCAGGAAAACATACTCGTTTTCCTGGCACTATAGTGCCCTGAGGAAGCCCCCACCCTCAGGGTCCCCCTCCCGCCCGGCTCTGGGGAGTGGAAAGGGGTTAAACTTACCTTTTTCCAGCGCCGGGCAGGGAGCTCTCCTCATCCTCTCCGCCTCCGATCCTCCTCCTCGGCTGAATGCGCACGCGCGGCAAGAGCTGCGTGCGCATTCAGTCGGTCTCATAGGAAAGCATTTACATGCTTTCCTATGGACGCTTGCGTGTTCTCACTGTGATTTTCACAGTGAGAAACACGCAAGCGCCTCTAGCGGCTGTCAATGAGACAGCCACTAGAGGATTTGGAGGCTGGATTAACCCTATTATAAACATAGCAGTTTCTCTGAATCCTAGAGGGACCTGGCACCCAGACCACTTCATTAAGCTGAAGTGGTCTGGGTGCCTAGAGTGGTCCTTTAAACATGCACATTCCCACTATGTTCTTGACAGAGACATCCGTTTGACTGCATCTGCAGGGCTGTAAATGCAGGATAGAGCCTGACAGGGTAGAGGAAATAGGAGATACAGTGGTGTACCTAGAGCATTTTGCCCCGAGGCCAGATCCCGGATTTGGTACCCCCACACACACATACACACACTTAAAAATGTAAAAAAAAAATACCCGCATTTTATTTTTAATGTTTTCAAAAATATTTATTCCACACATTTGTGTACTGTGTAATTAATTCTTATAAATGGTGGTTTTGAACATAAAACAGTAAAATCAGGATTATCAGGCCTAAACTTGATATTGTGCACACAAGGAAAATCTCCAGTGGGTTACAGAAGGGTTGTACCGACTCATGAAATATATCAACTATCTGTATGTAGTCATGTAATTTAGGAGATACCAGGACTCATCTCTAGTTTCCGCCTGTTCCAGATGTAAAACGAATTAATGGAAGTTGGACATGGAAGAGCCAATAGACAAACAAATCAATATGTTTGTAAATATATTATTATGCATGCATTTTTCAATAGCAATTAATAATATATAAAGATAGTATCTAATTCTAATACACATACACAATGTACATGTACATTACATAAATGGTTTTCACTTAGTTCACTGAGTGGTACTTCATACCTGGATTCAAGAGTCTACCATCCAATAGATCATCCCAGGGGTACCTTTGTTGCTACACATTATTCTAAAACTGCTAAGCCATTAGGTATCATAATGTCCATTTCCGATAGGAGGTGGACACGTTTGAAAAAAGTACAAGTTTATAAACCTAGCCATTATCAATAAGTATCTAAAGAGAATCTGGAAATACTTACATTGATTATACTTGAACTCAAGCTTTGTTTTTTTATAAATGGCAACATTGGATCTGAAGTGTAGGGCACTCCACGTCTGCAGCGTCATCCCTACCAGTGTTTCCTGTCCAGCCACAGCAGTGCTGGGAGTGAGCCTCCTGATTCCTCCAGTAACAACCACTCAGTACGCGCTCTTAGACTATGCTGGTCTCTTACTCTCATTAGGGGTATTGCATGATAGTAACCAAGCAGCGAGGGTAATCCCATTCCTCTTTGTATTTTCATGAGACAGAAGATCTCTGTCTTTAGTTGAACGGGCCCCTTATTCCAGATGTCAGATAGGAACATTGCCCCTACCGTTAAAAAAGGGAATTGTTTGGAGCATATTGAGTATCCTCTGTAGAATGTTAATTTTAAGAGCGTTCATCAATCCAGACCAGGATATGTACCGCTACATGCTTGCCAACAGCATAAATTACATCAAAGACTCTAGTTGGGCCCCTTGCCTCCCTACTGGTTCGTACCCACTAGGCAAGGGATTACTTGTTGCAACCTCATGACTAAAATCTTGGCGAACAACTTCAAGTCTGCATTAAGCAGAGAGATGGGTCTATAACTCTGTCGCTAGTATGGAGTCCCTATGGAAACTTTTTCCCTTGAGAAAAGCATTAAATCCCTTTAACATATAAGGGTACAGGATATCTTTGAATGTCTTGAAATAATGAAGGGGAAGTTCATCTGGACCTGAGTCCATGTTAGTGTGAAATGTCTTAACTGCTGCTTTCAATTCCTCCTCCATTATCTCCCATTCTAGGCTAGCCATCCTGTCTTTGTCTAGGACTCTAGATACATATCTGTACAAGTATTTTCATATTTTTTCCTGCCAAGTTGCTAACTGTGTATCAGTGAGTGTGCTCTGCAATTTATCTAGAGGTGCACAGTATGCCTAGAACTCTGAGGCTGTCCTCTTAGGGTGGAATGTTGTGCCTTCCATTACCATATTAATTTGGTGTACATAGTACAGTCTTCACTACACTTATTGGAGTCCTCATAAAAGAAGCGGGCAGATTCTTTGTCTGCTACCGTCATCTTATATGTCGTTTCAAGTGTTGCTATCCGTGACATCCAGTCTAGTTCCTGTATGTTCCTCTGTTGTTGCATGTCTTAATGAAGTAACTTCTAATAACACTTTATGTGCTTACCGAAAGTGTTAGTCAGGTCATGTTTATCATGTAATTTCCCAAAAAATTGTGGGTTAGAGTTCCTTTTGCTGCTGTTGTTACTTTGATGTCTTGTAGGATTGCCTCGTTGAGCTCTTAGTGTCTTTCTACAGGCCTAGATTGGGGTGATGCAATTCTGGCGATGACGGGTGAGTGGTCTGACCAGGTGGACTGTTCTATTGTATTTGAAAGTAAATGCATCAGCTCCTCATGTGCCAAAAACACAAAATCAATTCTAGTGTATCGTTTGTGCGGAGAATAGTAAGTATAGTCCCTACCTGCTGGGTTATCCACCCTCCTGTAGCCTGACAATCCAGCCCCCCATAATTCTTGCCTAATCTAACACAGTCAGTGAGTTGGGTTACTACTCCATCCCCTAGACGTGTCCAATGAGATGTTAAGGTCGCTTCTTAGTACTATGGTCCCTATCGTAAACCTGTCCAATTTAGAGAGTTTTATGGCTATAAAATTATCCTGCTTCACGTTAGGGAAGTAAAGACAAAAGTATATGTTTAGGAGGCATTAGAACCCTTAACGAAGAGGAATCTACTAGTGGCATCTGGCAATTTATCAGCTGAAAATGTATGTGTTTAGAGAATATAATGGCCACGCCATCTGACTTGTCTAAATTGTTGTGGATGAAATAACCCAGAGGGTAGTTAGCATTCTAAAGTATTGGGATTTTATCTGCTGAAACTGTTTTTCTTGGAGCATCGCTACTGAGATTTTATGACCACAGAGTTCCTTCAGAACTCAGGACCTGCGCACATTATGTGTTATTTAGACCCCACACATTATGTGTACATGTTCGCAGAGCTACAACACAATGGATTTAGGGGCCATTGTGTTGTAATGCTAGCAGAGGCCTCCAAGAATACCTGGGACTGCAGGAGGTGGGAAGAAAAGGGGGAAGGTGAGCGGGGGAATGCAAGGGGAATGAGAAAGAAAGAGGGGAAAAAGTGGAGGGATAGGAAGACTAATTCCCAAGATGAAAATCAACCCTCCCCTTTTAACACAAGTTGAGAGGGGAAAACATTGGTTTAATGTAGTGGGAAATAGGGATGTGTGGGGATATTTATGGGATAATAATAGTAAACAGTGAGAATTGCCCACTAATTCAATTCTCAGACCCAAAGATCGTTATCGTAAGTGAGAAGTATTTCATATAAATAATATCACAATTTTGTTATAAAAATAGATTTATCTTATAATAACAAATTAATTAATAATAATAATATGTAACATGCGTGACAATAATCAATGAATATCCAGTATAAAATGGTATGCAATACAAAGGAATGGCTATACACGTTTCAATGGCTAAACAGCATTTTCTGTCAAGACTTTTACGATTTATGAGGTATCCTTACAGACTGAAAGGAAAACTTTTCACAGCGAAGGGCCATAAAACCCTGGCTAACAGTTAGAATAACCCTTTCTATGCTGGCTAGATTTCCTAGGTAATTAAGATCTATTCTTATGTAATTTTAAATAAAATAACATTTCAACCAGTTCATTAGTCATTTCCTGGAACCATCCAATAAGAGAATCTACTATGATTTTATAAAAGCAGAATTTAATTTGTCTAAAAGATATCTTATCTTAATTAGAGCAAATCAATATACCTGGATAAAAACAGCGGTATGCTAACATGTGATACTATCACATTAATATATAATTATTCTTAATTCCACCTGCAGAATGGAATGGTTATAACTATATATTCTTTAGTTAACTAAGATTTCTTAATATGGAAATCTGACCGTGATTTATCCAGTCATATCATGCTATTAGTAAATTTTAATTAATTTAATTAATTAAATGAAACCAGTATAATTACCAGTTGAGTAGATATTTCATCCGATTGGTCTCAGGAACTTATTTGGATGTCTGTAGGTGCATGAGTTATGGTGAAAGGTGGTGTTGGTTAGAAAGTCAGTAAAATTCTAAGTGTTAGAGTTTTAAGATTAGAGTATTAGTCTCAGATGTTGTCCTGGGTTTCTCTGCATGTCCGGGTTGGAGTCCCCAAACTTCCAATTCCTCTCTCCTCTTTTTCCTCCTTTCAACCCTCCTGTCTTCCCTTTGTCCTAACTTTTAAAGGGCCAGACTCTCTGTACGTCATCAGTTGATAACCCAATAGAAGCACTAGAGGTGTGGTTATCTTCCAGATCGCAATTTAGGTATTTGGTCTATAGAGGGCAGTCTTGTCCCACTAAACATACCTAGCCAGGAAAGAGTTAACTTTTCTTAGTGGCTATTTTGACGTCATTTTGGCCTATCTTGATAGTGGCCATAACTTACGTTTCCTTTCAGATCAAACAGTTTCTTTAAGTTTTGTCCAGACTATGTGTCTGGCAAATTCTGAGTTTTGACCCGTAACTTATACATATAGAAAGTGAAATTAAATTATTTAATCTTCTCTGTCACAAATGTCTGGGTTTAGAATTGATCTATTCCATTAGCATTTTAGACAGTCTATCCAACCCCCGTTCTCCTTATCACTTGGTTTGTTTATACTATGCATTCCTTTAGCTCTGGCAAAGTGGTTAGTTTTACAGATAGAAATCTTGTGTCTTTTGTTAACTTGGAAATAACAAAATGGAGTCTGCTCTGTTCAAAAGTGACTCAACATATACACTTTTAATTTCTATCATAGCACAATATGTCTGCCGATATAAATACCCTGACAGATGTGCATAGGCAAAAAGTTCAGTTTGGTTTGGAAATTATGGTAAGAAAAGAAATTCGTCTGCTTAGGCAATCTGGACCAAAAGCATTCGGCTCGGCACTTCCGAAATTCGGGACTTCAGCAATTCTGCACTTCGGAACTACCCTAACAACTAAACCCAAACCCTACCCCTAACCACTAACCCTAACCATTAACCCTAACTCCAAACCCTAACCCTACCCCTAACCCACTTCGGAACTTCGGCACATCGGAACTTCGGCAATTCGGGACTTAGACAATTTGGTTTGGAACTTCGGAAATTCGGCAGTTCGGAAATTCAGCAATTCGAACTTAGGATATTCGTAAGCATCCGAATGTCCAAATTTCACGAAATTCATCCGAATGTACATTCGTTACAAAACGAATTGCACATGTCTAGTGGGAAAATACGTCTGTCTCCGTGGGTGTTGACACCTCCAGTAGAGCAGAACTGAACCGGGGTCCGAGGAGTGAGGAGATCGGCCACCTGTCCTCAACTCCGTCCCGAGTAGGCCGCAACAGAGAGATTCGGTCTCTGGGGGAGTATAAACCCAATTTGAAGCTTAGGGTAGTCAGCAGAAATCCCTCAACTCAGATAGTGCCCTTGCATGGACGTGACTGCTCGTTAACCGTAGGATATCACCACAGAATCAGTAAAACTTTTAGGAGCTTAGGCACAACATGTCTGCTCTGTATGGAAGTCTGGCCCCACCCCCCCCACCCCCTGCCAAACATAGATTCCAATTCATAATTCCATCTGAACAACATATTAGAGCAAGACCATCTGATAGGTACTGGGGAAAATATAAAATAAATAAATAAAACATATTTTTTAGGATGAGTGGGCCTATTCCATGGGCATGGGTCTGAAGTTGCAGCTCCATTACCTCCTATGTTAAACCTGTCCAGATTGTTAGTTAGTTTTGATATATTTTGAAGGAAAACAAAATCATATTTGTTTTCTATATACACCGGCAAGAGTATTCACAAAGTGAGAACTGCAGTTAATTCAAAGTGAATTTAGAAATGTATGGCTATGTAGTCAAATAAAAAAAAATCTCTCAAAAAGTTCAACATTTAAAGTTCTACGCTCAGTGGTGTAGCAAGAGTGTGGTGGGCGGTCCGCCCTGGGTGGCACTTATTTGGGGGCGGCAAGTTCCAGACATAAAAATAATTCCTCCTTCTGAGTGAGACCTGGCAGCGATTCTGCTCAGCTTGCCAGGTCTCCTCCGTGCGGTGCTCAGTATCAGGGGAAGGCGGGGCAGGAGGGATGGTAAGCTTCCTGTGCTCTCCTGTCCTGCGAGTGCTGGGAGAGAGAAGATGGAGAGCTGCCTGGCAGATACACAAGGTATGCTATCCCCTGCTCAGCCCACCTATCCTTCACAGACCCTCTCCCTCCCCTCTCCCTCTCCCTCCCTGCTCAGCCCACCCATCCTTCACAGACCCTCTCCCTCCCTGCTCAGCCCACCCATCCTTCACAGACCCTCTCCCTCCCTGCTCAGCCCACCCATCTTTCACATACCCTCTCCCTCCCTGCTCAGCCCTCCCTCCCTGCTCAGCCCCCCTCCCATCATAGACCATCTCCCATCCTGCTTACCCCACTCCGTTCACTGGCCCTCTCCCTTCACAGACCCTCTCCTTCACTGCTCAGCCCCTCCTCCCTTCACAGACCCTCTCCCTCCCTCCCTGCTTAGCCCCTCCTCCCTTCACAGACCCTCTCCCTCCCTGCTCAGCCCCTCCTCCCTTCACAGACCCTATCCCTCCCTCCCTGCTCAGCCTCCTCCCTTCACAGATCTTCTACCCTTCCTGCTCAGACCCCCCTCACTTCACATAACCTCTCCCTCTCTGTTCAGCCCCACTCCCTGCTCAGCCCCCACTCCCTTCAAAGACCCTCTCCCTCCCTGCTCAGACCCAGGGGCGGACTGACCACTCGGGCACTTCGGTCATGGACCGAGGGCCCGAGGCAGTCAGGGGCCCGGCAGCACAGCCTTGTTCCAGCTGGAGAGATCAGAGATCTCTCCAACTGGAACGGCAAAAAATAATAAAATAAAACTTTTTAATTGATAGGTTGTGGGGCCCCTGATGCAGCACGGGGCCCCACAACCTACCGCTCTGCTAGTCACACCTCCCCCCCCCCCATGAGACCTGGCAGCTTCACCTCCTCCCTGCCAGGTCTCCGGCTTCCTCTCCCATGCGGCTCTGTGTGATGGGAGAGGCGGGGCCAGGAAGTGACCTCACTTCCTGTTTACTCCTCTCACACAGAGCCCAGCAGGAGAAGGAGCAGCAGCCGGGGAGAGAAGAGGGAGCAGAGATGCAGGTAGGCACCAACCACCCCCTCCCCCCCCTCACTGTCACCAGTCACCAGTCCCCCCCCACTGTCACTAGTCACCCCCCCACTGTCACCAGTCACCCCCCCCTCACTGTCACC
>OW240920.1:60152971-60290078 GCA_933207985.1 Pelobates cultripes | reverse complement strand
CAGTGAGGGAGGGTGTGACTAGTGACAGAGTGAGGGAGGGAAGTGGTGACTAGTTGACAGCGTTAGGGAGGGAAGGGGTGACTAGTGACAGAGGGAGGGGTGACTAGGGACAGAGGGAGGGAGGTGGTGACTAGTGACTAGTGACAGTCACCACCTCCCTCACTCTGTCACTAGTCACCACCTCCCTCACTGTGTCACCCCCTCCCTCTGTCACTGCTCACCCACTCCATCCCTCACTCTGTCACTAGTCACCCCCCTCACTCTGTCACTAGTCACCCCCTCACTCTAGTGAAAGAGTGAGGGAGGGGGTGACTAGTGACAGAGAGAGGGAGGGGGTGACTAGTGACAGAGAGAGGGAGGGGGTGACTAGTGACAGTGAGGGAGGGGGTGACTAGTGACAGAGTGAGGGAGGGTGTCACTAGTGACAGAGAGAGGGAGGGGGTGACTAGTGACAGTGAGGGAGGGGGTGACTAGTGACAGAGAGAGGGAGGGTGTCACTAGTGACAGAGAGAGGGAGGGTGTCACTAGTGACAGAGAGAGGGAGGGGGTGACTAGTGACAGTGAGGGAGGGGGTGACTAGTGACAGAGTGAGGAAGGGGGTGACTAGTGACAGAGTGAGGAAGGGGGTGACATAGTGAGGGAGGGGGTGACTAGTGACAGAGTGAGAGAGGGGGTGACTAGTGACAGAGTGAGGGAGGGAGTGACTAGTGACAGAGAGAGGGATGGGGTGACTAGTGACAGTCACCCCCTCTCTCACTCTGTCACTAGTCACACCCTCGCTCACTCTGTCATTAGTCACCCTCTCTCTCACTCTGTCACCAGTCATCCCTTCCTTCGCTCACTCTGTCATTAGTCACCCCCTCTCTCACTCTGTCACCAGTCACCCCTTCCTTCCTTCACAATGACAGAGTTAGGGAGGGAGTGACTAGTGACAGAGAGAGGGATGGGGTGACTAGTGACAGAGAGAGGGATGGGGTGACTAGTGACAGAGAGAAGGATGGGGTGACTAGTGACAGAGTGAGGAAGGGGGTGACTAGGGAGGGAGGGGGTGATTAGTGACAGAGTGAGGGAGGGGGTGACTAGTGACAGAGGGAGGGAGCGGGTGACACAGTGACAGAGTTAGGGAGGGAGTAACTAGTGACAGAGAGAGGGATGGGGTGACTAGTGACAGTCACCCCCCCCCTCACTCTGTCACCAGTCATCCCCTTACTCTGTCACTAGTCACCCCTTCCCTCCCTCACTCTGCCACTAGTCACTGATTCCCTCACTCTGTCACTAGTCTCCCATTGCCTCCCTCTGTCACTAGTCTCCCCCTCTCCTTCCCTCTGTCACTAGTCACCCACTCCCTCACTCTGTCACCAGTCACCCCCACTCACTGTGTCTCCCCCTCACTCTGCCACCACTCAACCCCTCCCTCCCTCACTCTGCCACCAGGTACCCCCTCACTCTGCCACCTGTCACAACCTCCCACACTCTTCCACCTGTCACCTTCTCCCTCATACACTCTGTCACCTGTCACATATGCATTCACACAGACACTATATACAAAAAGCACATGTAGTCATCCAGACATGCACAAGTGCATTCACACAGACTCAAATACAAACATGCATTGATACACAGGTCTTCACAATACACACATCCAAAGGAATGCCGTATTATGAATTATATTTAACATTTATTAAAATGCACATATATTTGGCCTTCAAAGGGCCTGGGATCTAATTTTGCCCGGGGGCCCCAAAGGCTCTCAGTCCGCCCCTGCTCAGACCCCCTCCCTTCACAGACCTTCTCCCTCCATGCTCAGCCTCCTCCCTTCACAAACCCTCTCTCTCCCTACTCAGACCCCCCTACCTTCACAAATCCCCTTTCCCCTTCCCTTCAATGTTCCACTCTCCCTTCACAGACCCTCTCCCTCCCTGCTCAGCCACCCTACCTTCACAGGTCCTCTACCTCCCTGCTCAGCCCCCCTACCTTCACAGACCCTCTCCCTCCCCGCTCTGCCCCCTTTTATTCACAGACCCTCTCCCTCCCTGCTTAGACCCCTCCTTTCAGATACCATTTCACTCCCTTCACAGACCCTTTACTTCCCTGCACAGTCCCCCCTACTTACACAGATCTCTTCTCTCCTTCCCTGCACAGATTCCCCCTTCTCTCCCTGCACCCTCACAGTCCCCTCCCCCTCCCTTCCCTGCATTGAAGCCCTCTCTCCATGCACCCACAGACACCCTCCCTCTAAACATCCTCATAGATCCCCTGCACAGACCCCCTTTCTCCCTGCACGCTCACAGTCCCGCTCTCTCCCTGCACAGTCCCCCTCTCTCCCTGCACAATCCCCCTCCCCACAGTCCCCCTCCTTCCCCTGCTCCCCCGCACAGTCCCCTTCCCTCCCTTGCACAATCCCCCTCCCCTGCACAGTCCCCCTCTCTCCATGCACTCACAGATCCCCTCTTCAATAAGTGCCAATACAATTGTTAGTTTCACCAATAATTCTACATTGCCACTTTATTGGTGAAACAGACATTTGTTTTGGAACGTATTAAATGAAAAAATCTTTTGTGATGGAAAAGATTTTGTATTTGGGTCGAGATAGGGGTGGCAAACTCAGGGACAGCCCCGGACGGCAAAAGCTCTAGCTATGCCACTGCCTACGCTACTAGACAGACCTAACGGTTACTCACAACTGTAAACATGAACAGTGCATGATACACTTACCTCACCTCACCTCACAGGCCCCCTTTTTCCCTGCACCCTTACTGTCCCCCTCTCTCCCTGCACAGTCCCCCTCTCTCCCTGCACAATTCCCCTCCCTCCCCCGCACAGTCCCCATCCCTGCCCTGCACAGTCCCTCTCCCTCCCCTGCACAGTCCCCCTGCTCCCCTGCACAGTCCCCCTCTCTCCATGCACTCACAGATCCCTTCTTCAATAAGTGCCAATACAATTGTTAGTTTCACCAATTATTCTACATTACCACTCTACAAGTTTATTGGAACTTATTCAATGAAAAAAGATTTTGTATATGGGTCGAGATAGGGGTGGCAAAATTTAGGGACAGCCCCGGGCAGCAAAAGCTGTAGCTACGCCACTGCCTACGCTTCTAGACAGACATAACGGTTACTCACAACTGTAAACATGTACAGTCCATGATACACTTACCAGGGTTGGGTTTCTACTTGCCAGGGCTCAATTTTTCTTCACCAATGGCTTTCGGAGTTCTGCTTTGAATACTCTAGTTGGAGAAATACATTTATTGTATAGCTGATTTTTTTATTATCATTTCTGCTTTAAAGTTCACTTATAAGCAAGCAGATAGGGAGAACTAAGGACAGTCATAATGGGAACTAAAACCTAATCATCCCAAACAACATGTTATTCTGATGATGATAATAATAATAATAATAATAATAATAATAGTAGTAGTAGGTATAGACTACAATGCCACAATCATCCCCTTCATATAGTGAGCAATTCAAAACCCAATTAACCCCTTAAGGACCAAACTTCTGGAATAAAAGGTAATCATGACATGTCACACATGTCATGTGTCCTTAAGGGGTTAAACCCTCCTCCTTTACTATTCCAATTACTCTGTTAATCCGTAGCTGACTTTCTTGCTAGAGACTTAATGCAACTTGCACGGGGCCATAATACATTATATATCATTAGCTCCTATTATATATGCAGGGAAATATGGGTGATTTTAATGGGTAACTGTGTCTATTACCTCTTTACAAAAGGAAGCTATTATTTCAAGATAGAACCATGAGTGAATTCAGCATATTGCAGGCTATATAGTTTGTATTTTACACTGTTACAGTCTAGTATTATGCAACACCATCTGCTCTGGGAATTTGTCCTTAAATTTTGCTGTATGTTTTTATAGTCAATGGGTGTAATATAACTAGTTTTAAAACATGCATACAATAGAAAGCAAACAAGATATGGTTGTATTATTATTATTATTTTCAATTTGTTTCTGTGGCTACTTTTGTATAGTTACACATTTTACTATAAATGTTGGTCGATTTATACATAAACACATATAAAGAACAATATAAATTACGTAACATTTATATAAATCAGCTTTGCAATAATGGCACAATTATGAAAGTGATTTAAAAAATATATACTAATATCTTATCTGGGGATTACAATGGCAACCTCCATTATTAAATATTTTAGACAATATTATATTGTAGACTCTGCTACCTGATGAAAATCAAAGCTCTGTTAGAATTCTCCATTAGCCGTTTTCTAAATCTTATTTTAGATTTTTGTTTTAGTGGGGAGAAGGGAGCAGTCTTTAATTTCTTTTTTCAGTATTAATTTGCTCTATGTATATATCTACCAGAGCCTTTTCGTTTTTTTTTATATTGTCTGCAGATTATCCAGAAAAACTCATGAATCATTTCTAGAAACAAAATTAAGGTTATTCTCTGAACAGGAAATTGTTGGAGACTGACCGGCAATGGTAAATTTGGAGCAAAATAACTAAGCTGGAAAAATAGTTGTCATGGAGAATAGTTCCAGTTCTACTGGTTTGGCCTAAGACTTGAAGTTCCCAATAAATTTTGGTTTATTAAATGATTTTGACAGTGTTATCACATTACAAATGTTGCTATTAATAGAGTCACTATAAAGAAGCAATTTCATACTGATCTAGAGCTGTGAAACAATGTCATCAAGTTTTCTTTCATCTTTAATCTAAATAAATATTTTCATTGTCTTCTTGGAAAGTTGCATGTTTTAGATTCATTTTAGCTTCCCTTTCTATTTTAAAGGATCAGTATAGTGTCAGGAAAACAAATCGGTTTTCCTGACACTATGGTGTCCTGAGGGTGCCCCCACCCTCAGGGTCCTCCTCCTCCCGTGGCGCTGAAGGGGTTAAAACTCTTGTTAAAACCAATGCTTTCCTATAGACGCTCTGCGCGATGGAGGCAAAATGTGCCTCCAGCGTCGCAGATGCGCCTCTAGTGGCTGTCTGCAAGACAGCCACTAGAGGCTGGATTAACCCCAAACGTAAACATAGCAGTTTCTCTGCTTTTGGAGCTTGCCTTTTGGAGCTTGCCTTATATTCAAATTGCCATTGGAATAAAATTAAAGCGCCCCCATTTTGTTTAAATGTACATAGGGATTTAGGCCAGAGCGCAGGTAACGTTCTCTTTGTTTTTACTATGTATTTTGCACGGTTAGATACTAAGCCACTGCTGCTGTAAGCGCGGTGCTTTATTTCGGTGTCAGAATATGACTCCACAGTATTCCCTAGTTCTCTATATGCCCAGTCCCCCAGTTTGGTCCTTACATGTACATATATGTGCGTTAATTTTAAATAGCTAATCATCTGGTTAAAGGTGAAGGTTATCATTTAAATTTGCAAATGTTTATTACTATATAAAAGGTCTATAAAAAAAAAATAAAAGTGTTCAGCTGGTAATGTAAAATAAAAAAAGAATTAGAATAAAAGTAAAAATGATCAGTTTTTTTTAGTTTATTTTAATGAATAGAAACAACTCTCTTGACGGGTGTGATTTCAATAAATATTCTCCTTTTATGAAGAAAATAAAAAGGAAATCACTGTTTGTAAACCCTAGTGAAATATGCTATGCATGGCTATAATTATAGATTATAATTTGAATAATGTGTGTTGTTAAATAAAGTGCTATAAGAATTGATATTATATTATATGTCTGAGAGAGCACCCTTCTCTCAGCAAAATCATGACATACATAACTGAACAATAGCAAAGAATGTTGAAATAATTGGGAAACTCTATCAGAAATTGTAATTCTCGTAAACAAACATTGTTCGTCTATAATATAGTATGCAAATTGTCATCAATGTCCAAAGGAATTTTAGGAATTTTGACTCAAGCAACAACTACTGCTGAGCATCACTGCTTCCTTTAGGAAAGCACTATTGAAATCTCAGAGTAATCTGACATGGGACATTCATGGAAAATTAGATATGAATCTGAATATTGTAACCAACTTATCATTACATCATGTTTGCTTATGCTGTTTATGACACTATTATCTTGAAGCTTCAATCATCAAGAATTGTGCCATGTCCACACCTCTACATCCTGGTCGAAACAACAAAAATATACTTTCAGTCTTATTTTTTTTTTTTTAGTTACTTATATTATCATCTTCCTCCTTCAGTGTTATAGCCTGGAGTATTTTAATCAGAGGAAACAGACATACCAAGGAAATGAATGTCCCATCACAGGCAAAGCAGCCAGAGTAAACACTCCAGGATTTCCTGTTATTGTAGCCCAAATTGTAAGCTGACATCAGTGATCCGGCTTCTAGGAGACCGGTTACCGTGAAGGAGGCCCTTGATTTCTGTGGTCAGTCCGCCTTCCCAATATTATGACATTTCAGTCCCTATATGGAAGCAGATTTAAGGAAGGCACTGGTTTTTACTGTGCGCACTTGCTGAATTTAGAAGCTTTTGTTTTCTTGGCAAGCATAGTACATAATACTGAGAATGAAGTTTTAGGGCTTAAAGTAGAAATATTACTTCCAGGATTTTTAATATGTATACTGATTCCTATATTTAACACATATATATCTGTAAACCATGAAAACTAAAATTAAATATAGAAATCTAGACCACTTTATCCATATCCAGCTTTGTCCTCATTGTACTTTAAACCTGACAGTCAGCATAAAGAACCATACAGAGATATATAACCCTGTTTCCATGAGACTTGGAGATTTTAGCCCAAACCGTAATCTTTCTAAATTGGGTCAAACGGGTGATCGGCCAAATTTCAATTTCCAAACCACCACATGCGAGTATTTCAGAAAAAAATTATTCAAGCAACAATTGTACATGTTTGTTTCAATTTGTTATTCAGAGTGCTTTCTTAAAACCAAAAAAAAAGAAAAAGGGGGATTGAATGAAAAAAGGCTGTTTTTATTTTTTATTGGTGGGAGCAAATAACAGCTTTCTTTGCCATGATGGGCGAGGTGTGCCCAAGAGAATGTCAGTAAGTAATGATTTTATTCACAGAATAAGTGACAACTGAACAACAGAGGGAAAGAAGGAGCAGTAAAACAATCTATACTTCCATGCAAGATTCTTCGATACACTTGGCCTGCAGCTATTAAGCTTCTAACCAGCAGTTAGTTATTCTGTGTGTTTTACTCTTGCAGTGCATGTGTGGGAGTGTGAGATAGCCAGGGTAATTGGTTTTGGTGTGAGACTAGGTTTAGCTTACTGCTATATCAAACTAGGTAGCTACTGTCAGTGGTACTTGAAACAACTTTGAGTCGGAGATAGACAATTGCCATTGTGTTACTGATCTTTTTGTGAGACTAGGTTTAAGATACTGCTGTATCTACCAACCTAGCCGGCAGTATAGATACTGTCTGTTAGTTGCACTTAAAACAACTTATAGTGAGATATTGCTATCATGTCACTAATCCTAGTATGAGACTAGTTTAGCATTTTACAGTTTAAAAAAATGTTTTACTTAAGTATTTGTAGGAAGAAGATCCTTTTTGGGGGAATGGGGGAGGGGGGGCAGGTGATGGGATGTGATATCCAGTAAATATTTTAAAAACAAAAATATCATCCTGCTTAGCTACGGCCATACTGGTACTAACACAAACTTTGAGTGGTAGATAGCGTGTTTCAGTCATAGTTTCAGTCATCCTAGTGTGAGACTAGTGGTTACGGTTAGTGCAGTGTTCTACTGCTAGCCACTATCAGCTTAGAACCAATTTACAGTTTGGCATTTTTTTTATTTTATTTTTTGTTAAGTAGGTCTCAGGCATGTGTCTTTCAGCCCACTCTTGAACATTTTGTTGAATTTCATACCAGGATCATTTCAGAATAGCTATCAAAATCATCTGATAATCTCTGTTGGTTGGAGCTTCCTTTTTCATGATAGAAATGAAGCCCTTTAAACAGCTGACACAGACCCATGCTCTGCAATATGTACTTCCCTTGTGTTTTACATTCAGCAGGAACTAAGTCCCACCACTGTACTGTTCCTGCATGCTATTATTGAATGAGCAGCTGGCTAAGGCTGTAGTTTGGTTGGTGCACTTCCCCACATATTTATAGAGTTTTTCTTTTTTTTTTTTCAATTTGACAATTTTTATTAGTCTTAACAACTTTTGGGGTACAGAAAAAAGAGGGGAGGGTTAGGGGGGAGCAAAGGAAAAAGCACAAAGTGCTGGCATTATATAGTACACAGTACATAGATACAATATTTCCGTACATGCTTTGTGTGGCTCATGGATCCATACATCTACCTGCCTCATTACCCTTGGCCCAAGATAGCCTGTTCTGTTGGTGTCTTCCCTATGTGGGATATTGGTACGTGATAGTCACCTGCGTGTTGAAGTAGAGGCAGGTTAGGTCGGGGACCGCTGCTCTGGGTGGTAACTTTTGAGCAAGAGAGGGGGTGGGGTGGGTGTCATGCCAAAAGCATGAGTTGGTGTTTGATGTGTGTTTATATATGTTAAGAGTAGTTTTTTTGTAAACCTTGGGATGACATTTATTGTGGTCTTTGATCTTGCACCAGGCCTAGACCATAAAACATCTAGATAGCCATCACCAGAGCTGGACACAAGGAATTTCATAGAGTGGGCAATAGACTGCCAGACCAACCCCCTCTGATCCCCCCCCCAGGGGTCTGCCCACTGAGAAACAACTAGTTTAGATATATGAGGGTGTTGGACTATCCAGGGAAGCCAGTTATTCATTTTTCTTTTGTCAGTAACTTCTAGGAGACCTATACCATCTAAGACTCCCACAAGAATTCTATATGGGGTAAATATATGTAAGAAATTTCTTGTGTTTTCTCCTATTTTATTTTATGTACTGTTTTGCAATTTGTTATCTGTATGTCATTTATTTCTGTATTTTGTACTCAGCACTGTGAATCCTTTTTGTCAGATTAAATGTTTACTTAATCAGCTTGTGTCTCTGTTCTCTATGAGCTTCACTCTCCAGAGGAAAGCTCAGGTAAACACGTTACCAAAAGGGGTTAACTATATATGTTTTATCAGTAAAAGTAGAACTGTGATACTATAATTCTCCTGTGTGTGGGGTAACCTAAGACGCCCGGGTTTAAAAGTCTTGGTGGTGGCAGTAGTACTAAGGGGGATAGTGTAGAAGGGATTGCAGGGGTTAATTGAGTGGTTGCTGGGACTAGCAACAGGTAACCAGGGGTCTGGTGTCATTAACCCTGTCACTTCCACACTCTCCCCACTGTCTCGGCTGGGCCTATAGCCCACGCTCGTGACAAACTGGCGGCAGCTAGTGGGATATATTTAGAGATTTTTAGTGCTTGCTAGATTTTACCTGTAAAGGGGGTCTTAGCACTAAAAGAAATTGCATACTTGTTTTTGTGTAATTTCCAAAGACCAAGCTCAGTGCTGATTTAAAATACATACAAAGTGCAAAACAGTTCTCCCCTCCCATCTTTTGTTTTTCTTTCTCTATCCTATTTGTGAATATGGAGGCCTATCGCAAACAATCAAAAGAGGCCTTGGAATTGTTGTGCCAAGAAAAGAATTTACCAACTTTTGGCAAAAATAAGGCACAACTTATTGCTGACCTTGTGGAGGCTGACAACCATATTTTGCAGCCAGAGACGGACACTGAAAGGGTTACCGAGCTCCCTACTACTGCAGGAGTGTTGCTTACTGAAATGCCTGGTGGTTGTACCCCTCAAAAGATTAAGGACATTTGCTCAACTGATTTATTTCGGCAACTGATGGCTGCAAATCCTCAGGAGGCCCTGCAGGTGATGATCCAACAGCAGGCTGCAGAAAGGGAATCTGCAGAGAGGCTAGCCGAAAGGGAGGCACAAAGGAGACATGAGCTGGAACTTGCTAAACTGCAATTTACCCTTCAGTCCTCACTGAACAGCAATGCATCAGAGTCCAGCACACGTAGGCTCCGTAAGGATGATTTTCCTTCCCTCGAAGAAGGGACAGATTTGGATGTATTTTTAAAAAGTTTTGAGAAAGTATGCAGGCAGCATCAACTACCCTCAGACCAGTGGGGCAGATATTTAACTCCACAACTGAAAGGGAAAGCCTTGGATGTGTTTGTGTCCCTTCCCCCAGAGACTGATAACAACTATGAGGCAATCAAATCTGCATTGCAAAAAACTTTTAACCTTACTCCTGAGTCTTACAGGAAAAAGTTTAGGAGTATGCAGCAATGCCCATCATCCAGCTGCATTCTATATGTTGCACAATTAGAAACCACGTTCCGGCAATGGGTAACAGGAGTACAAGCTACTACCTATGAAGCCCTTAATGACTTACTGGTCCTAGAGCAGTTCTTGCAGACCCGGAGCCCTAATGTACGAGAGTGGATTTTGGAAAGAAAGCCAAAAAATGCTAGGGCTGCTGCAGAACTGGCAGATGACTATGCCGACATCCATGCACCCACATCCAGGCGTGGACTTGTGTCAGCTGCTACTTCGACCTGGAGAGAAGCTACAGTTCAAACACCACTTGTAAGATCTGCAGTGAGAACTTCACCGCCGACTGCCAGCGTAGCCGGGGCTATGTCAAGTGAGTCAGATGCCCGCCGTTGTTTTCGATGCAACCAGATTGGTCATCTGAGCAGGACTTGCCCCACTAGGAATATGCCCTCACCAGCCCGTGGAGGGGCACCATCAGTATTGCTTGTGGGTGGGTCTGTGGGGAAACGAGAGGATAACCTGCAGAGTGTAATTGTGGGTGACCGAGTGACCATGGGACTGAGAGATTCTGGAGCTTCCTTCACCCTGGTGCGACCTGAAGTGGCGAATACGGAGGACATAATCCCTGGAAGGACCATGTCCATCAAAGGAATTGGGGGTGTACGCCCCGCTGTGCCCTTGGCACGTGTGTACCTTGATTGGGGTGCGGGCAAAGGTTTGCGGGAAGTGGGGATTTCAGAGGGTATCCCTGTTAATGTTCTGTTGGGGAATGATTTGGGCAGGATGCTCTGTCACTATGCTCCAGCGGACACTGTCTGTGAGCCAGAAGGGCTGACTGCTCCACCTAAGGTATTGTGTGAAACTTTGGGAGACATTGTGAAGTGTGATTGCTGGGAGGGAGAGCAGGGTGTGGATAAATATCTACCTGTAACTGAACCAGTGATGTCTACCAAATGTGAGATAGGGGTGAGTAGTGATGTGCCTGTATCAAAATACTGTGAGGCTGGGATGTCAGAGAGTAAGGGGGAGGAGGAAGGTGAGAGCCAGGGATGTGTACCACTAGTCGCAGTGGTAACAAGTCAACAGTGGGTCAGGGCTGCAGCAGGACAGTCTGAGGTGCTATGTGAGATTGTGAGAGGAGGGCCTACCTTGGAGAAGAAATTATGTGAGTGTGTGCAAAATTCTGTATCTGATCAAGGGGGGTCAAATGTGTCCTGTGAAAATGTATGGGAAAAGCCTTCCAGCGAGAGGGGGCTGAATGAATATATGTGCCAATATGTGCCTGAAGCAGATGTATGTGATACACTGAGTGAAAGTGAGGGGCACGGACAGACTCAGCCTGTGGGTCCAGGAAGGATGGCTGCAGGGAAACATACTGTTGGAGGAACCAGGAACCTTGTCAGTTTATCACAACTCACGCATACACCTAGGCAACTTTCTGATTGTGAACCAAAGGTTCAGAGTCTGATAGTGCAACAAGCCCAGCAGACAGACCGCAAAATTAAAGAGATGATGGATGTTGATACAGCACATCTATCCTGGGGGTGTTCTCTGTCTGCTTTTTTGTGTGCTTACCGGGGAGTGCTGCAGAAATCGATTGGTTTCTTCCCTTTACAGCTACTACATGAGCGCAGTGGGTGTGGTTTAAGGGATGTTACCAGAGATCGATGGGAAATTGAAACAGGCAAATCAGGCATGTTTGTTGAGGGTGTAGCTGTGGTATGGACTGATCACAACCTGCTGCAGGTGACAGGTAACAATGATAAACTGCTCCATTGGAGCCCTATCCTCCAACAGTATAATTTCACTGCCCAGCACAAAAAGGGCAGATGGCCTGTCTCGGCAACTAGAGGGTTAATGGTAGACAGATAAATCAGCCTGTGGCTGAATTTTTCTGTCCACCATCTTAAGGGGGAGGTGTCATGCCAAAAGCATGAGTTGGTGTTTGATGTGTGTTTATATATGTTAAGAGTAGTTTTTTTGTAAACCTTGGGATGACATTTATTGTGGTCTTTGATCTTGCACCAGGCCTAGACCATAAAACATCTAGATAGCCATCACCAGAGCTGGACACAAGGAATTTCATAGAGTGGGCAATAGACTGCCAGACCAACCCCCTCTGATCCCCCCCCCAGGGGTCTGCCCACTGAGAAACAACTAGTTTAGATATATGAGGGTGTTGGACTATCCAGGGAAGCCAGTTATTCATTTTTCTTTTGTCAGTAACTTCTAGGAGACCTATACCATCTAAGACTCCCACAAGAATTCTATATGGGGTAAATATATGTAAGAAATTTCTTGTGTTTTCTCCTATTTTATTTTATGTACTGTTTTGCAATTTGTTATCTGTATGTCATTTATTTCTGTATTTTGTACTCAGCACTGTGAATCCTTTTTGTCAGATTAAATGTTTACTTAATCAGCTTGTGTCTCTGTTCTCTATGAGCTTCACTCTCCAGAGGAAAGCTCAGGTAAACACGTTACCAAAAGGGGTTAACTATATATGTTTTATCAGTAAAAGTAGAACTGTGATACTATAATTCTCCTGTGTGTGGGGTAACCTAAGACGCCCGGGTTTAAAAGTCTTGGTGGTGGCAGTAGTACTAAGGGGGATAGTGTAGAAGGGATTGCAGGGGTTAATTGAGTGGTTGCTGGGACTAGCAACAGGTAACCAGGGGTCTGGTGTCATTAACCCTGTCACTTCCACACTCTCCCCACTGTCTCGGCTGGGCCTATAGCCCACGCACGTGACAGTGGGAATTAGTGGGGCCTGACAGCGTCCTTCCTGTTAGTCATTGTGGATGCATCAAATCCACTTGTGTTCCCATTCTTGTAAAGGTTTAGGAGTCTGTGGTTCCCTGTCTCGTGTACGTTTGGTGCCATATGCTCGCTAATGTGGTGGGATTATGAATCTGCCCGAACTTGTTTCGTTTGGGGTGTGTGCATTCTTTTATTGGACTTGACTATGTTGGGTGTTTTAGCTCCCAATCCTCCCAAACCTCTCTTTTCCAGCTGTTGCCAGGTGACACTTGTGAAGCATTAGACTCATATTTTCCTACTTGGGACACATATTTAATTATTTCTTGTTTTGCGGCGTTATTGGGCGATAGCCATTTTTTCGCTGTAAGTTGTTGAGCTGCTACCAGAATATGGAATATTAAATATTTTACGGATTTGGGGTAGGCGGAGCCTAACATGACGAGGAGTAGAGAGGATGGGGTGTTTGGTATGTTGGCTGATGTGTGTTGGTGTATCAGTGATATAACCGCCTTCCAATATGGTTGAAGTTTTGAGCATTTCCACGAAATGTGGAGAAATGATCCTATTTCTGTTTTACACCTCTAGCAAGGGTTGGGTAGTGTCGGGTCTATTGTGGCTAGTCTCGTGGGGACCATGTACCAGCGGTAAAGGATCTTACGGGTTGTTTCTACATGAGAGGCGCACATTGTTAAACCTTTCGTTATATTTATTAAGGCTAACCAAGTTTTCTCTGGTTTTGTCTGGTTAAGATCTTTTTCCCAGGAGAGTACATAGGGGAGAGTTTTAATGTCACGTCTAGGTAGCAACAGAGCATATGTGGTGGATATGGGTTTTTTGACCTGTTTTCCTGCTATAAGGAGTTTCTCAAATTCTGTTAATGTGGTGTTGGTTTGGGACTTGGAATTCTGTGTTCTCGTTTTCCACCAGGATGATAGTTGGAGGTATGAGTGGTACGCCGTATTTGGGAGGGTGTGACTATCTTTTAGTTGGGCAAATGAGGCTAGTTTCCCTGTGTTTAAGAGAGTGTGCAAGTAAAGGACCCCACATCTGTTCCAGACCCTATAGTTAAAATCTGGTATCTCCCATGCCAAAACTTTAATATAGAGTGTTTCTAGTGTCCAGCAAGCAAGCCTTTCACTCCTTTACAGCACAATAGTGGCATCCCATGGGTGCCTGAGCATGCTGGTGGTTGTGGAGGAGGTCCAACCTTAGCAGCATGTCAGGCTGGAAGTCGATCTGTAGGATAGCAGAGCTGTCAATGTCTTCTGCTATATATGATGGACAAAACGCACACTTCAGCAAACATACTGCAAGCAACCAGAGTAATTGTGTCAAATTGGTTGGAAGATGAGGCCGGCACCAATCCGCATGTTGGGTTCATGGTCACCAATGGAACTGCTAGCATGGTAAATGTTTCACAACAGGGTTCTTTTCTAAGTGTGAACTGTTCTGCACACAGCATACATCTTTTAGTGAGTGGTACAATTCACAAAGCCAACACAATGGTGCAAACCATACTTGTACTGTGCAAAAGGATTCATGGGCATTTCCATGTAGCCAACTCTTGAGGGCTAGCCAACTCTTGAGGCAGAAGCAAGAGAAAAGAGGGCTTCCCATTCATTGTCTATGACAGAATTTCAGCACTCAGTGGAACTCCACTTTAGACATGCTGGAAAAAATTTTTTTACCAGCAGACAACATTCCATAGTAAATCTTCCCAACACTCCATTGACATAGACACCCACACTGAGGAGTGAGTATTGGACAATAATAGGGCAGCTAGTGGCAGTTCTTATTACATTTGGGGATGTCACAGAAAGTTTGAGCCATAGTAATGCCAGTTTGGGACAATCAATTCATAAACATAATGGATGCCTTCCTGGAAAACAGGGCATTAGTACCTGGGGGTACACTCCATACTGATGTAGCAGCAGTGTTTAGGAAGCTGAAAGATCTACTCAATGCATGACTGAGCAAAAAAATGTTTAATTTATCCCCAATGCTCACAAATGTCCCAGCAACTCATGGAAAAAATAGCCTTCCTCTAGTTTACTTTCCACAGTTATTGGATAGGTCCAAACCCTAAGCTCTTGGTTACTGATCCATTTCAGCATTCTAGTATTCCTGATTTCATAGAATGTGTTCAACTTGGACTTAGATGTTTCTGGTTCCAGGTTTTCAAGTTGCTCCTGTTTCTGGCTTGTTTCTCATGTCCACGTCCAGTACATTAGACTTGTGAACATTGGGAATGTTCAGATCGGCGGAATCATTTTTACAGAAATTTTAATTTTATTTGGGATGTCTGACACTTTAAATATCTACATAATGTAAATATTGTGTACATCTTTTGCAGTACACCGACAGACGCATTTTAGTGCCATTTTGCTTACAGATCAAGTAAGAAAAAGTAACTGATAGAGGAGAAAAATAGGAGGAGCAGTAATACTATATTTATATATTATATAATTATTAATTACACTGAACTGAAAGCATAGAGGACTAAAGTAAATGCCTCCTTTCCCCATGTGTATACAAGGGTGAGTGGGAGCCATGGTAATTTTTGTAACACCATGGACATTTGAAAACAGCATGGTGATGGCATCTCAGTTAGCCCCTACTGCTAGAGATACATATTAAAGCATTATTGAAGCATTTACTTGAGGAATTAATGCACTAGAAGAAGTAAAAATGAAAATCAACATTCAGGGAGACTTCACCCTCCCATCACACAAGCGAGAACTCCTCTTCAAAGATAAGGTCTAGTGGTTCAAGTAAAATCTTTTGTATTATTTACACACAAATTTCTTAATAGGGCATATACATTGATCAACCACAACTTTAAAACCACTGACAGGTGAAATGAATAGCAGTAATTATATTGTTACAATGGTACCTGTCAAGTAGTGGGATATATTAGGCAGCAAGTGAACAGTCAGTTCTTCAATTTCATGTGTTGGAAGCAGGAAAACGGCAAGTCTTGTGGGGTGTTCAGAGTATGCAGTGGTTAGTACCTACCAAAAGTGGGCAAGGGATGGCAACCATTGAAGCAGCGTCAGGGAGGGTCATAGGCGCCGAAGGCTAATTGATGCATGTGTGGAGTGAAGGCTAGCCCGTCTGATCTGATCACACAGAAGAGCTATGGAAAAACTCAATTCTGAACATAATCGAAAGGTGCGAGAACACACAGTGCATCACAGCTTGCTGCGTAGCTGCAGACTGATCAGAGTGCCCACTATGATCCCTGTCCACAGCCTAAAATTTAATCAATGGAGACATGAGCATCAGAACTGGGCCAGGGGCAATGGAAGAAGATTGCCTGGTGTGATGAATCACAATTTCTCTGAAATGATAAAAAAACAAAAAACTGTTATGGGAGGTGTGACTGTCACGATTCGGGGAACCCAACACGCTGGCACACACACACACACACACAAAAGGTGCCGTACCGGACCTTAGAGTGGCCGGGCTAAGCACACACAGAATAGTCAGAAAACAAGCCGAGTAAGGGGAACCAGAAGACAGAATAACGTGAAACAAGCCGAGGTCAAAGGGTAGGAGAAAGTCACAGAGTCAGATTAACAAGCCAGAGAGTATGTAACCAGAAACACAAGGTAAGTAGCAATACTAGCAAGCAAAGACCACAACAGGGCAGGGAGGAACAGGAGAGGTAAGTATTTAAACCATAAGGTTAATTCTGATTGGATAATTTCCAATCAGAATTAACAATCACACGTGGGAGATATCTAGACCTCCCACTGTGATTAAGGCACTGTGCCTTTAACGCCGGGTCAGGTGACTGACCCCGGCGTGTATAAACCTGGGCGGTCTCCCAGCGTGCAGCGTCATGCATGCTGCCGCTGGGGGACGTGGAGGGAACGGCGGGCGGCATCCGAGGCTGGAAGGATGCCGCTCGCCGTACCCACGAGGCGGAGGGGACCGCGGACGGCTGGAGGGTGAGTACTGCGAGCGGAGTGCAGCCTCCCCTCGCAGCCGCCCGCGGGAACCTGACATTACCCCCCCCTCGAAGACCGCCCAGGGGGCGGGAAGCGGAAGGCTTCAAAGGAAAGCGGGCATGAAAGGAGCGGACCAAAGAGGGAGCGTGCACATCGGAGCTCGAAACCCAGGACCGCTCCTCAGGGCCGTACCCCTTCCAGTCCACCAAATATTGCAGCCGACCCCTAGAAACACGAGAGTCGAGAAGGGCAGCCACCTCGTACACGTCGTCAGAGACAGCTCGAGGGGAAACGGGCCGCCCGAGGGGACGAGAGAACCGGTTACACAGCAAGGGCTTCAAAAGCGAGACGTGAAACGTGTTCGGGACACGCATGGAAGGAGGCAGATCAAGGGAGTAGGAAACGGGGTTAACCCTACGTAACACCTTGAAGGGACCAAGAAACCTGGGGGCAAATTTCATCGAGGGAACCTTGAGACGGAGGTTCCGGGAGGACAACCATACCCTATCACCCGGAACATAAGAAGGGGCCGCAACCCTACGGCGATCAGCAAACTTTTTCTGAGCAGCTGCTGAACGAGACAGCGCAACATGGACCTGATCCCACGTCTTCCGCAAAGAGGCGAGGTGCTGGTCCAAGGCGGGCATTCCCTTGTCGGAGAACGCACCGGGAAGGACAGAAGGACGAAACCCATAAGCAACCTCAAAAGGACTTAAGCCAGTAGACGAATGAGACACCGTATTCCTGGCAAATTCAGCCCACGGAAGAAGGCGAGACCAGTCATCCTGGTGCGCATTAGTGAAGCAGCGCAAATACAATTCCACAGACTGATTAGCACGTTCGGCCGCACCATTAGATTGCGGGTGATAGGAGGAAGAGAACGACAAGGAGACCCCCATCTCAGCACAAAAGCCCCTCCAAAACCGAGAGACAAATTGAGGACCCCTGTCAGATACGATATCCTGAGGTACCCCATGCAATCGGAACACTTCTTTGGCAAACACCTGAGCTAACTGAACCGCAGAAGGCAGTTTCTTAAGCGGAATAAAGTGCGCCATTTTAGAGAACCTATCCGTCACAGTCAGTATCACCGTCTGACCATCAGAAAGAGGCAGGTCTACAATGAAATCCATGGATAAGTGGGTCCATGGTTTCTTGGGTATAGATAGAGGCATCAGAAAACCCTGGGGTCTCACATTAAGGGACTTACATTGCGTGCAGACCTGACAAGCCTGAACAAAATCCACTACGTCTCGCTTGAGTGAAGGCCACCAGAACTGTTGAAGGAGGCCCTTGTAGGTTTTGGTAACCCCCGGATGACCAGCAGTTTTGGCTGTGTGAAATAAAGTTAACAACTTTTTTCTGTCATTTGCTTCAACGAATAGTTTACCAACCGGCGTCTCAGGGGGTGCCTGGGTTTGGTATGTCTTAATACTATTAAGGAAAGGTGAAGAAACAACCAAACGGGTAGCAGCTATTATCTGAGACGCAGGTACAATAGGTTCAGGAGTCGGGTTAACAAATTCTACTGGTTCATGCTGCCGAGAGATAGCGTCAGCTTTGGCATTACGGCAACCAGGTCTATAGGTAATAACATATTGGAAGCGTGAGAGAAATAGAGACCATCTAGCCTGCCGGGCAGATAACCTTCTAGCATCAGCAATATAGGATAGATTCTTATGATCTGTTATAACCATAATTTTGTGTCTAGAACCCTCTAATAAGTACCTCCATTCCTTGAAAGCTAACACAATAGCTAATAATTCCCTGTTCCCAACATCGTAATTCTTCTCTGAATCAGACAACCTTTTAGAAAAATAACAACAGGGATGGAGGGGTTTGTCATAAGACAACCTCTGTGACAGTACGGCTCCCACACCTGACTCCGAGGCGTCTACTTCCATAACAAAGGGAAGAGAAGGATCAGGGTGGTGCAGCACTGGAGCAGAGGCAAATGCCTTCTTGAGGGTTTCGAAGGCCTTAAGGGCTTCAGGAGTCCAAACCCTAGGGTGTAGACCTTTTTTTGTCAACTTCGTTATGGGAGATATGAGTGGTGAAAAGTTTTTTATAAATTTCCTATAATAGTTGGCAAATCCTATAAAACGCTGGATAGCCTTTAGTCCTTGGGGAAGTGGCCAGGACATTATAGCTTCCAATTTAGCAGGATCCATACTGAAACCCTGTTCAGTAATGATATATCCTAGGAATTGCACAGAGGTCTGATCGAATAAACATTTTTCTAACTTACAGTAGAGTCCGTTCTGCAATAGCCTTTTGAGCACCATCCTAACATGGTTATGGTGTGACTTCAAATCAGGAGAATACACAAGTATGTCGTCAAGGTACACTACAGCACAGACATGCAATAGATCCCTAAGGACATCATTTATGAGGTCCTGAAACACGGCAGGAGCATTACACAATCCAAAAGGCATGACCAGATATTCGTAATGCCCACTGCGTGTGTTGAACGCTGTCTTCCACTCGTCATTCTCCTTTATACGGACAAGGTTATAAGCCCCCCTGAGGTCTAATTTGGTGAAGAATTTAGAACCTTTAACACGATCAAACAACTCAGTGATGAGGGGGATAGGGTAGGCGTTTTTAACCGTTATATTGTTCAGACCCCTGTAGTCTATACATGGCCTCAAATCGCCCTCCTTCTTAGCCACAAAAAAGAAACCAGCACCAGCAGGAGAGGAGGACCTTCTAATAAAACCTTTTCTTAGGGATTCCCGTATGTACTCCTCCATGATCTGGTTCTCTTTTTCAGAAAGAGGGTAGACCTTTCCCCTAGGAGGCATAGTGCCCGGTAAGAGGTTTATGGCACAATCATACTCACGATGTGGAGGTAGCTTATCTGCCTCCCTCTTTTCAAAAACCAAGGCAAGGTCTGCATAAACAGAGGGAACAGAAACCGAGAGTGGTTTAGCCGTGGGCACGTTAAGTAAACAGACAGGACGTACATGAGCCATACAGTCTCGCTGACAAGATTCCCCCCAGGAGAGTATGTCTAAACAACCCCAATCAAGAACAGGGTTGTGTTTAACTAACCAGGGAAAACCTAGAATGATGGAGGCTGTTGGGGAGTCAATTATTTGGAAGGTTAACTTCTCCTTGTGCAAAACACCCACAGACATAACTATTTCCTGGGTTTCATGGGTCACCAGAGGTTTCTCCAGTGGTCTACCATCTATGGCCTCAACGGCCAAGGGTGTCTCCTTTCGGATCAAATTCAGGGCTGCGGTTTTGGCAAAGGTCTCATCCATAAGGTTGTCTGCCGCACCCGAATCGATCAGGGCTTTGGTTGTTATAGTGGTTTTATTGACCAAGAGAGAAACCGTAATAAACGGTCTAGAGATGGACATATGAGGGGACAAAGTCATAACACCCGAGGCCGACCCCTCTCTAGGCCTTAGGTGCTGCAGTTTCCCTGTACTTTAGGGCAGGCTTTACAGTGATGCCCACTCTTCCCACAATAAAGGCATAACCCCTCCCTTCTACGGTACGCTCTTTCGGCCTCAGTTAACCCCGTAGCACCCAACTGCATGGGTTCAGGGGATGGTTGCACAGGAGCGGGTAACGCTAGCAGGGAAGTACTGGGTAGAGCAGGTAACACCCGTGTATCCAACCGTCTTTGGCTACGCCTCTCTCTAATACGGTTATCTATAAGAATCACATAGTCTATAACATCATCTAGAAGAGCAGGTAATTCCCTGGATGCTATTTCATCCAGTATATAAGCGGCCAGACCCTCCTGAAAGGCTGTTACGAGGGCGTCATTATTCCAAACCACTTCAGCTGCTAGAGTACGAAATTCGATAGTGTAATCTGCTACAGACCTGTTACCCTGTCGAACCCTAAGCAGAGCCTTGCCAGCAGAAGCAACCCTACCAGGTTGATCAAACGTGCGTCTGAAAGCTGTCAGAAAATCTGCAAAGGACATAGGAGACGTATTTTCCCAAATGGGGTTGGCCCATGCTAAAGCTCTCCCGGACAAATGGTTTATCAAAAAGGCAATTTTAGATCTGTCAGTGGGATAGGAGCGTGGATTCATCACCAAATGGATGTCGATTTGGTTGAGGAAACCACGACACAATGCTGGGTCACCACTGTAGCGCTGTGGCGGCGTCATGTGAACTACATGAGCGGGAACAGGTACTGGAGTGGGAATGGGTTCGGGCACAGCAGCAGCAGCCTCCTGAACGGCAGGTTGCAAGTGTGCAGTACGAGCCAGAATGGTTTGCAAAGCTTGAGCAAACTGATCCATACGGTGGTCCAAGCCTGTGGTATGTCAGCAGGTTCCATTATGGCCCTGTTGTAATGTCACGACTCGGGGAACCCAACACGCTGGCACACACACACACACACAAAAGGTGCCGTACCGGACCTTAGAGTGGCCGGGCTAAGCACACACAGAATAGTCAGAAAACAAGCCGAGTAAGGGGAACCAGAAGACAGAATAACGTGAAACAAGCCGAGGTCAAAGGGTAGGAGAAAGTCACAGAGTCGGATTAACAAGCCAGAGAGTACGTAACCAGAAACACAAGGTAAGTAGCAATACTAGCAAGCAAAGACCACAACAGGGCAGGGAGGAACAGGAGAGGTAAGTATTTAAACCATAAGGTTAATTCTGATTGGATAATTTCCAATCAGAATTAACAATCACACGTGGGAGATATCTAGACCTCCCACTGTGATTAAGGCACTGTGCCTTTAACGCCGGGTCAGGTGACTGACCCCGGCGTGTATAAACCTGGGCGGTCTCCCAGCGTGCAGCGTGAACTTTCGAAGTGGCACTTCAAACTCCCGAAGCCATTCAAAGTGCCATTCAACTACATGGCAGCGGCCATCTTAAGCCGCGAGTACAATGCACAGTGTTTGGATGTCAAGTTCATGGAACTCAAATCGGACACACGACGGCGCAAACACCGCTAAACTCTTACCTTCCATGGAGGTTTGCGTATTCGAACGGGAGTCGAGCGGCGTTTGGTAAGTATAAACTCCCGAACAAGAGAAAAACAATGACTTTATGCACGAACGGCTAAGTTTGGTATTTTAAACATTATTTTGAATCCTCGAAATAGACCGACCGCAAGCCCTTATTCTCTGTAACTGTTTTGGGCGTGGAACCATGTGTGCAGTAGGTCAAAATGTGACTTCCAGGAAATTCCTGAACCCCTGAACTGATCTGAGGGATTTTTAGAAATGTTGGTCACCCAGATCAGGGCTATCAGGGGATGTAACATTTGTGAGGATATCATGTGTTTTGGGGGTACTTTTGGGGTTTTGTAAAATATGTTTTTTTCTTCCAGGAGATAAATGGGTTAATACAGTATCTGACTCAATTATCTCCCAGGCAGAGGGGAGAGATTGTATGCCATGTGTGGGAGTGCCTTACATTTTAACTCTTTTATTATTGGTTTGTAAGTTTGTATCACATCCCCAACAAGATCCATAAAAGGCCAGTGTGGCTACCATTAAAACAGTCTTACTTCACCCTCAACCTAGAGTCTCGCCTTGTGTTTGTAGGGACCTGCTATAACCACTAGCTCTTGTAAGAGCTTTACAGCTATACTCTTTTTTGGAGGAGAGGTTCACCCACTGGAAGCTGGACCCTGGTCTTGGGTCCATGGTGGGTGGAGGACAGCGAGACCCCAACCTAGCTGCGGTGGTTCGTGGGGTCTAAAGTGCTTATGGTGTCTGGTGGAGTGCTTGGAGTCTTCGGTGAGCACTATGAGCATCGATTGACGGAGCAGGAGGTTGTGGAAAGAAAATAAGAGGGTATTCTGGTTATTGGTTTGACCTTATATATGGAGGAAAAGTAAAGGACTAACCTCTATATTGACAGTATAGCAAACAAAATGATTTTACAGGCTTCAACATTTTCAGCTATTTCTTGTCCAGTTGTTAGTGTCATGCAGGGCCGGACTGGGAAAAAAATTTGGCCCGGTAATTTTTCAATCACAGCTGCCCCCTGAGATGGGGGAGGGGCCAGAGAGGGTGTATTTTGTCATCACTAATGACAAGTACGCCCCCTCTCAAAGTGAGCATGTTGGTTCAATGCGCGGAGCCCTACTGAAGAGCTCTAGCATGAGAAAAAAGTCCTGCGTTCGTTCTGCACAGCACAAGCAAATGTAATAACATGCTTGCGCTGTGTTTGCTTTTAACTTGTCTCTGGTGTCTCCATAAGTGGGATATTAGATGACAAAAGGGCCAGGAAAGCATATAGTGCCTGTGTTTGGAGCCTGCTTGTGGGATTGCGTGTGTGTAGAATGATCTGATTGTGGTGTGGTATTGTGTAAATAGGTAGATTTTATTTGTGTTTGTGGTGTAATATGTGTGGTTAGGGGCTGTAGATATATTTATATGTTTATATATATATATATAAACATATAAATATATTTAAAAACATACAATTTAAAAAAAATCAAACGACTTTTATCACTATATTTATGGAGTAATTTCAAAATCAGCATATAAACCTTGTGGTATGAGGGTGTCCGCATTAAAATCCATTTCATCTCTGTCTTACTAAGGTGATTACTCTTATTTCCACCCCTCCAATGCACCTTTATTTTCTCTATTCCTAGGAATTCTAATCCACTTGGGTCTCCATTGTGGAATTCCATAAAATGTTTAGAGACTCTAATATTAAGTGTGTATGATTAATACATTTACAATTAATATTATAATTATATATCCATCCAACTAATTTAAAGTCTGATTCAATGAAAGTGTTTGAAAAATTATGTCTAAAGGAACTTAGAAACATTAAACCGGTAAATAAATAACAAAATAATCTGACTAAAAAAGAGAAATTGGCACTTAAATATTTCCAGAGCGACAAAAAATTGTAGTAATTGATTTTTTTAGATGTTCAATACCTTTTTTTTATGTCCTCCCTAAAGTCTATAAAAATGAAAATAATCCACCGTGAAGACCAATAGTGTCTGGCATTGGATCCCTTTTATCGCCATTATCCCAATATATTGATTATTTTCTACAAAGTCCAGTAAAACAATGTGAAGCATATTTAAAAGACACTATTAGTCTTTTAAATATTTTAAATAATTTTAAATGGGAGGATAAATTCATTATGGTCACTTGTGATGTAAGTAGCCTCTATACCAACATCCAACATGAAAAAGGTTGCGAGGCCACCAGATATTTTTAAAATAAATTTGGAGATATTTCCAGTACTCAAATAGATTTTTTAATCGAGAGAATAAATATGATTCTAAAAAATATTTTTTTCTGGTTTAATAGCAAATTTTATCTCCAGATTAAAGGTACAGCAATAGGGACCAGGTTTGCTCCAAGCTATGCAAATTTGTTTATGTCTTACTGGGAAGAACTTTATATTTATTCCACAGAGGACATTGTGGCAAACCTGGTCCTCTACAAACGTTACATCGATGATATTTTTATTATCTGGAAAGGCAGTGACGAGTCTTTAAAACTATTTATAGATTCCCTTAATGCTAATGAATGGAACATTACCCTTACCATATAAGTTCCTCCTAAATTAATTTTTTAGATCTATCTGTTTATATAGAAGATCAACAGATTAAAAGTAAAGCATTTTTTAGTTAGTAGATGTTAATAGTTTTATTGATACTAGCTGCCATTTTAAACCTTGGTTAAATAACATTCCAAAAGGACAATTTTTAAGACTTAAACATAACTGTACTGAAAATAAAAAATACATCAAACAAGCCGAACTCTTAAAAGAACAATTTTTAGAAAAGGGATATAATAGATAATTTTTAGAACAAACCTGTAAGGAAGTAGAAAAAATAGAAAGACAACAACTTCTGTAATATAAGGTTAAAAATTAAAATTTAGACAGATAGAGATAAAGTTCCATTCATTTTTAATTTTTGTGCAAATAATCAAAATTTATGGAAGATTATTAATAAGAATTAGCACATTCTTAAGACCAATGAGGAGTGATCTTTTTTTTTTGAGGATAAACCTAGATTTATATTTAGAGGAGCGAAGAATTTTAAACAGATTTTAACTAAATGTTTTTTAGATAAAGATTATGAAGGAAACAAATATATTTTTTTAAAAGAACAAAATGTTTTTTACTATTGTGGAGAATGTAGAGGATATAAATTGAGAAAGAATAAATCCAAAAAATTCAAATTCACTTCCTATGCAACCAAGAAAGATTATGATATGAAATACTTCATAACGTGTAACACTATCTATATGCTGATATGCCCTTGTGGTTTCCAGTATATAGGTTAAACATCGCACTTTAAAAATTCGGATTAGGGAACATATTTATAATATTAATCATAAATGTATTAATCATAGTGTCTCTAAACATTTTATGGAATTCCACAATGGAGACCTAAGTGGATTAGAATTCTTAGGAATAGAGAAAATAAAGATGCTTTGGAGGTGTGGAGATAAGATCTCCTTAGTAAGACAGAGATTAAATGGATTTTTAATGTGAACACCCTCATACCACAAGGTTTAAATGCTGATTGTGAAATTACTCCATATATATAGTAATAAATGTCAAGTTTGATTTTTTAAATTGTATGTTTTTAAATATATTTATATATTTAAATATATGTGTGTATATATATATATATATATATATATATATATAGAAACATAGAATGTGACGGCAGACAAGAACCATTCGGCCCATCTAGTCTTCCCAATTTTCTAAATACTTTCATTAGTCCCTGGCCTTATCTTATAGTTAGGAAATATATATTACATATGTTTTATCATTTATATAAGTGGTGTATTTTTTTTATTCTTATTCCCATTTTTACAACAAATTCTAATACATGTTCCTCCACCCCCCTTGTTTCTAACAATATTTTTCCCCTTTTTTACTCTTTCCAGGATTTTTACCAAATCTAATTTACTTTGTATGTTGTTTTAATATTATTTACATATTTTTCCTAAAGATTAGGATATATTGTAGTATATGTAGATAGGAATACTATATACCGTATATACTCGAGTATAAGCCGAGTTTTTCGGTAAATTTTTTGTGCTGAAAAACCCCAACTCGGCTTATACTCGAGTCACTGTCTGTATTGTGGCAATTTACATTTGGCGGTCCTGTTGGGGGCTGACAGTGAGCGGTTACTTACCTTCCTGCAGCTCCTATCAGCTCCCTCCTCCTCCGTGCAGCTCCTGTCAGCTCCCTCCTCCTCCGTGCAGCTCCCCATTCAGCTCCGTTCTGCTCACAATGTAAGTCTCGCGAGAGCCGCGGGTCTTTGCCTGGCCAGGGAGGGGGGACAAAAACCATTTAAAAAAAAATAATGCAAATATTAAAATAATAATAATATAATAATAAAATAATATTATTTTAATATTATATTATTTTAATATTATTTTATTATTATACTATTATTATTTTAATATTTGCATTATTTTTTTTTAAATGGTTTTTTTGTCCCCCCCTACCTGACCAGGCAACAAGCAGGGAGGGGGGACAATAATGCAAATATTAAAATAATAATATTATTAAAATAATAATATAATAATATTAAAATAATGTAATAAAATTTAAAAATTTAAATAAAAATGCCTTCCCCTCATCCAGTTTACACACACTGCACAAACACACACACTGCATTATATACACACTGCATTATATACACACACACAACACACAAACACACACACACTGCATTCATTATATATACACACACACACAAACACACACTCTGCATTCATTATATACACACACTCTGCATTCATTCTATACACACACTGTAAATAAATATTCAATGTAATTTTATTGGGATCTAATTTAATTTAGAAATTTACCAGTAGCTGCTGCATTTCCCACCCTAGGCTTATACTCGAGTCAATAAGTTTTCCCAGTTTTTGTGGTAAAATTAGGGGCCTCGGCTTATATTCGGGTCGGCTTATACTCGAGTATATACGGTATTTATTTTCACTTAGATTTAAGACTATCTAGTCTATTTCGATCACAATGTTCAAGTTTTGCCCATTTGCAATAAGTAATTTCTATTTGAAGGAAGGGCAACCTCTGCAATATGAACCATGTGACTGTTTTCCGTCCGTTTACATCATGATGCAAATACGGAGGAAAGCGTCATAATGCCATTAGAGGTGTAAGCGGAAACCAGAAGAAGAGGAACAAAATGGACGCCAGGATGAAGGATGCAGTCCTGGCACCGAAAACGGAAGTAGGAGGTGATTACCGCCGGAAAAAAGCGTGCCATTACTGGCTTATTTGAAGACTGGGGTGCACAGAATGGATGTTGTATCTTTGAAAAAGGCTAACGCTGAAACGCGTCTAGTACTTTGTAATTTGTAGTGGACTCTTATGTTTGGTTTTACACAGCTGTCTTTTTATATTTATTTTGTTCAATAAATACTTTATTCCTGATATCCTACATCCTGGAGTATCTGTGGGAGTACTATAAGAACAACAAGAAAGCTGCTGTTTGATATCCTAAGACCATCTACATTTATCCATTCAATGCCTTTAGTCTGAGCCAGCTTATGTTAAGTGGCTCAGCAGCATGTGAGTGAGACTGATTTCATTTAAGTTTTCACTTGTTTATTACGTTGTTACCCTATGTTTTTTTCCTGTTCTGTTTCATATACAGGATTATTCCATATACATGATTGGTAATATGTATGTATTTTAGTATGCTCTCACCACATTTTGATTTTATTTTATTGCACTTGTATGTGGTAAAATGACCCACATAGGTGATTGTAGCATCTTATTTACTGTTATAACCCCTTAAAGAACCGCTATAGGCACCCAGACCACTTCAGCTCGATGAAGTGGTCTGGGTGCCAGGTCCATCTAGGGTTAACACTGCAGTGGTAAACATAGCAGTTTCAGAGAAACTGCTATGTTTACAATAGGGTTAATCCAGCCTCTAGTGGCTGTCTCATTGACAGCCGCTAGAGGCGCTTCTGTGCTTCTCACTGTGAAGATCACAGTGAGAAGATGCTGACGTGCATAGGAAAGCATTGAGAAATGCTTTCCTTTAGACTGATTGAATGCGTGCGTGGCTCTTGCCGCGCATGCGCATTCGGCGGATGACGTCGGAAGAGTGAAGAGAATCCCCAGCGCCGAGGGAGCCCAGCGCTGGAGAAAGGTAAGCATTTAACCCCTTCCTCCCTCTTAAGCCTGGCGGGAGTGGGACCCTGAGGGTGGGGGGACCTAAAGACCCTATAGAGCCAGGAAAACAAGTTTGTTTTCCTGGCACTATAGTGGTCCTTTAAGGAAATAGCTTCAGAAGCTGGACATACCCTTAGGGACACAAGCAATTTTTGCATTTTTTGCTGTTTATGTTCAACTGCAATTTGCATCTCTATCATTTATTGTACCAACAAATTATATACCGTTTTTTAGACAACAAAAAGGGCTTTAATTTGATGTGACATATATAAATTCTCATGTATTAGAAAAAAAAAAATTTTTCCTCAAGTTTTGGCAATAATAACATGTGCATAATATGTCCAGTTTAGGAAAAGTAATTCAAAATCAATTAATTTATGTGTCTTGATTTACAAAGTACATAATATGTGTAGGGTTTCAGTTTATTTTGAAAGTTACAGGTCACACACTACAAGATCTAAAATAAAATTTCAATGTGAAACAATTTTAGAAGTTGTTATGTTTGTCTTGGAAGTTTAATACCCATTACAGAAAACAAAATTGCCACACAAAAGTATATATTTATATAAAGTAGACATCACGGGCTATTTACCTAAGTTTATTTTGACAGTTTTTACGTAGCCATTTCACTGCCAATCTCTGCTAAATATTGGAGTAAAATTGTGTTTTTTCTCTATTTTGGCATATACACATATAACAAGGTTTTTGTAATGTGTATTTTGTGCAGCTAGTGTGTCCTATCCCTGTACAGAACCCCATATTGTGTTCAGCTACATCTGCTGAGTACAACGATACCCCCATTTTATACCTTTGCCCCTATTCTGTGAAGCTACAATGCCATATAGGAGACCATGCTATTTCAGTTTCTGTAGCTGGAATTTTCATAGATGGTCAAATCTCTGATTTTGTAGCATTATAGTCATTTGACTGTTCAAATAACCCCACAAAGGCCTTCCATTTGAGAAAGCAGACACTCCAGGGTATCTTATTAGGCATAAATTATACCATAATTTGCCACCATTTATACATGTTGCATTTTCACTGGGTATTTTGTACATTTGATAAGTGCCACTGTCATAAATCCCCCCTAAGTATGCTCAGTTACCTCTTCTGAGTAAAACAATAAGCCCAATGTATGACCTAGACACTAATCTGTGAAGTTACAGTGCTGTAAAAGAGACGTGACAAGTTCAGGCTTTTAAGTGTGAATTTACATGGAGGGTTTTAATTGGTCCGTATTCTATTTTGAAATATGTTAGCAGGCTGCTTTTTACAACTACTCCAAAAAGCCATACTATTTCTTAAAGAAAACACCCAAGGGTATTTTAAAAGGCAAATACTGAACCTTAGCGTGGGGTCATTTTTCCGCTAGCTTGTATCAAGTGTAGTGGTAATAAGCATTTTTTTCTGCCTTTTTGACACACACAGTGAGTTTGTACTGTATATTTTGCAAACCTTATGTGTGCTACGGTTTATAATACTTAATATATTGCTCAGCTATGTTGTCTGAGTACAGCAGTACCCCCATATGTACCTTTCCAAGGTATATGTGGATGCTGAAGGTGCACATTTTAGACACAGCCATTGCAGTTTTTTTCAAACTTTGAATTTTTACACTGTGTCGTTACCCCACTTTGGAGTTTTTTTAGCAGGCTATATATTCCAACTATCCCATAAAGGCATACTATTTCTTAAAGAAGACATCCCAGGGTAATTCAAAAGGCATATTTTGAACCTTAGCGTCAAATCATTTTTCCACTAGCTTGTACCAAGTTTAGTGGTAATAAGCATTTTTCTGCTTTTTTGACACACATATTGGGTTTGTACTGTATATTTTGCAAACCTTATGTGTGCTACGGCTATATAATACTTCATATCTTGCTCAGCTATGTCATCTGAGTACAGCAATACCCCCATATATACCTTTGCCAGGTATATGTGGACATTGAAGGGGCACATTTGAGACACAGCCATTTAAGCTTCTTCAAACTTTACATTTTTACGCTGTGTCCATATCCCACTTTTGAGTTTTTTTGTAGGTTAATTATTCAAGCTACCCCATAAAGGCATACCATTTCTTAAAGAAGACATCCTAGGGTATTTCAAAAGACATATTTTGAACTTTAGTGTGAAATAATTTTTTTCCGGTAGCTTATACCAAGTGTAGTGGTAATAAGCATTTTTTTTTATGCCTTTTTGACACACACAAGTTTGTAATGTATATTTTGCAAACCTTATGTGTGCTTCAGCAGTATAATATATCATATGTTGCTCAGCTTTGTCATCTGAGTACAGCAATATTTTACCAGGTATATGACAACATTGAATTTTTACGCTGGGTCCATGCCCCACTTTGGAATTTTTGTAATAGGTTGCGTTTTCCAATTACTTCACAAAGGCATACCATTTCCTAAAGAAGACACCCCAGGGTGTTTCAAAAGACATATTTTAAACCTTAGCGTGGTATCATTTTTTCACTAGCCTGTACCAAATGTAGAGGTAATATGCTTTTTTTCCCTTTTTTTAAACATTTTTTTTACTTTTTAAAAGTTTTTTTTAAACTTTTCAAAAGTTTTTTCACTTTTTTTTAACTTTTAACCCCTAACTAGCCTAACAGTAAATCGCACAATTTCCCCACTAACTTCTACCCACCCTAGCTAAATAAATAAATAAATGTTTTACAAAAATTTAAGTAACTAACTAAATACATTTAACCCCTGAGGAGTAAAAAAATAAAATAAAAGCTAACCCTCAGGGGTAAAAAGAAAAAATCAGGTCACAGTGAAATACTGTGATCTGTATTTTGATCAATGCAGACAGTAATCAAAGGGCAGGGAATGGGTTAAATTTTATTTGAAAGAGGTGAGGGGGCGTGATTTTATTGCTAACACGTTGTGTTTTACAGATAGAGACAGATCAGCACCTCTCTGTCTCTCTGCACTTCACAGTTTACACTGTGAAGTGCACACATGGCCTGTGAAACTGAAACTGCCCACAGTAGTGTGCCTCTGACACGGAGACAAACTACAGAAACATTAACCCCACGATTGCCGCGATTGTGGCAATCTGGGGTTAATTTTAGTTTTGAAAACATCAAGAAAAAAATGCAATGAAAAAAATGAAAAATAAAAAATGGAAAGATGAAAAAATGAAAAAAATAGAAAAAATAAGAAAAAATGAAAAAATATAGTAAAACAGTCCTGATGACTAATAGTCCAAAATATAGTGCACTATATAATTCATTTGTATATGGATGGATCTCACCAATGTAGAAGTTGCTTTAGGGTATGCACAGTAGGAGGATGCTGAAGTCTGTAGATGGTATGTGATAGATGAGGGTGAAAATAATTGCTGTATAGTGAAGTGACAATCAATCATCAATTCTCTGCAGAATCTGGTCAGTATGGCAGGTCACTCGTTGATCCTTGAAGTGGGCAATCCTTGAAATGGGCTGCGCGCTCGGTACGTTCCTGTCCCTTCAATGGCCCCTGTTCCTCTCCGTCTTGCCGAAATACAGACGTGACAATTTAAATATCCTAGTTGGGCGGCACATTCAGCCGCGACCGCTCCGTGGACCTACTTCCGCATTCCGACGTCAGCGTACGTCGCTGCGTCATACGTATTCAACTAAACTTTATTGTTCAAACATATTGTTACTTATTGACAAAATAAAGGAGAATCACAAAATACAAATGGGAATAAACCCTAATAATCAATGTATAGTATAATACTACTACAAAGCCAAATAGTATATATGCAATAGAGGAAGCCTTAGGAGTGGTCATAATAAATGTAAAGATAGGAGACTGCCAAAGGACCATTATAATAAGTAGTATATCTAATTACATAATAATAAGTATAAAATAAACTTAACAAAAACCAAATAATGTACAATGATCTAAAGAATAATGAACCAAAAAATAATAATGAACAAAAAAAGGACAACGTTTTTTTAATATTTCCCAATCAGTCTGTCTAACTGATGAATAGTCATTATAAGGCTCACCTGTAACAGATGATCAAGAGGAAAAGAATATTTGTAGATATAAACCTGTTAAGTAACCAGCTATATGTAAAAAAGAAAAAAGGAAATAAATTATCCATATTTGGTACAATAAAAGAAAGAAAAAATAATAGAATTTTTTTTTCCAAAAAAAAAGAAGAAAAAAAAGAAAAAAGTTATCTAATAAAACAAGAAAAATGTAAAAATAAGAAAAAAATAAATAAAGAAAAAATGAATAAATAAAAGAATTGTATAAAGCTTTTTTTGAAAAAAACTTAGAAAAAATAGTAAAATCCGAATATGCAACTCACCTGTCTCGCAATGCCCCACAGTGTCCCCGGGTCCCGCGTGTGGGGGACCCTGTACTGATGGCACGTAGCGGACCCAAAAGGGGTCAAAGTGTTGGCAGGAAAGGACACCGGACCAGAACTGGTCAAAGGGAGTCTCTGTAGGGAGCACAGAATCATAGAGCAGACAATGAATACATGAAAGTGTCATAAGAAATGTTTAAGATCATAGTCTTCGTTAAGTCCTAATGGTGACAAAGTCTCCAAGGTACTTATCCATTTCGTTTCTCTCTGCAGTAAGAGCTTCTGTCTATCTCCCCCCCTGCGTAGAGTTGGGATTCTGTCCAAGACTTGAAACCTTAATTGGTTGACATTATGACCATGTGTTTTGAAATGCCTGGGTACCGGAGCCTCCACTTTATTGTGTTGTAATGCTGCTCTAATGCTCCTTTTATGCTCCCCTATCCGCTCTTTCACTGGCCTGATGGTCTCCCCCACATAAAGGAGCCCACAGGGACACTTTAGAGCATATACCACAAAATCTGAGTTGCATGTAAAAAATTCTTTAACATACATTTTTTTACCTGATCTGGGATGAACAAAATATTCCCCCTTGATCACACTATTACAGTGTGAGCAATTTAGGCATGGAAAGGTACCCTTCTTGGGTTCTGAGAAAAATCTGGTTTGTTTCTTAGAACTGCCAATATCTGACCTTACTATCATATCCCTCAGGTTTGAGGCCCTCTGGTATGCAAAAAGTGGGGACTGTTGGAATATCGGGGGTAATTGAGCATCCCCCTGGAAAAGTTGCCAATGCTTCAATATGACTTGTCTTATATCTCTGTTAAGTGGAGTATATGGCGTTACTAACGTGATCCTTTCTACTTTATCTCTGGCCCCTGCGCCCGAAAGAGTTTCTTGTCGGGAAAGATTATCAACCTTCTGTCGCTGATTGTCGACTATATGTGTGGGATAGCCTCTCTCTATGAATTTTTTGGCCATGAAATCTAAACCTGTCATCACTTTATCTTCCTGTGATACTATCCTTTTTACCCTTAACAGTTGACTGAATGGTAACCCATTCTTTAGGTGGATTGGATGAAAACTCGAGTAAGTCAATAGATTGTTGCGGTCAGTTGGTTTTATGTACAAATTGCTGTGAAGGCAATTCTGTACTCTCTGTACCTGAACATCTAAGAAAGGGACCGTGGTCGTATCACAGTACATAGTGAATTTGATATTTACATCTTGTGTGTTCAATGACTCAAAAAACTCCTGTAAATGGGCCTTGCATTTTTTTCTTGATGTTTTCTATCTTTTGGATCATTACCCATTGTAAATAGATACATAGATCATGAACTTTAGCACAGATGAGGGAGGATTCTGCGTGTATATATATATGTAAATAGCCTATGTATATAGGATGAAATGAGTGACACTATGATATAACACTATTAACTTTATGAACTTATCGAATAATTATTACAATAAATATTTTTGAAATTAAATACAGGATTAGATTTTATTGTAATCTTTTGAGTGCGGTATTCATATTTGTTTATAATTTAGATTAGGAGGTTGTTGTGGGGTTAAACCTCGAATACCTGCACCTTGCATAATTGAGTGCCAGCACATATTGTGTTTTTTTAATTTTAGTTTTGGACGGAAAATTTCCGTCCAGCGTCCTTAAGGGGAGTGCTGCAATGACGGAAAATTTCCGTCCAGTGTCCTTAAGGGGTTAACCAATCGTTATACACTCTATTTTTGTTATTACAGTCTCTCAAATATCTCATCACTCAGAAATTAAGTCATTTTCACTCAAAATAAAGTCTAAACATGTGCTTTATTAGGTATACAGTTGGCAATCCTTCTATTTTTTTCATCTCTCAAGACCAACCAATGCCATCTCAAAGTGTAATAGAAAAGACAAGTCCATGTTTAGGCTACAGAAAGACATAGGTGCCAATAGAAGTTGTCTTTTCAATGTAGCAAGGAGAATCTGGTCAGGTCAGTAGACTCTTCAGAAAACATGCTTGATTTTATTTGCTTGAGGATAAAGTAATATTATTTTACTTTTCCCTAGTATGAATACTTGGATCAAGCATCTCCTCTCCCTAACACAGATCACGCACAGATATATAAAGTATATAGGTGGAGATATTCTATTCCAATTACAAGGCAGAATTTCATTCATGTCATTTTGGGTTTTATTAACTTTGAAGAAGTTAATATTCCTTGGAGACTTTCTACAAAACAGCAAAAAAACAAAAAACAAATTAAAGGGATGATTTGTATAATGAGATGTTATTCTTTTTTTAGCTTCTTTTTCAAATCTTTCTTCTAAGCAGTAGTGTGTCATATTAAATATTCAATATTTATCCTTAGTAAAGAATGATAAAGTGTTTCATATACAAAACTTTTATATTACATGCAATGCTGCTTGTATTGAATATGTAAAGCAGCAGTGATTTTTTTAAAGTCATTGTTTGTACCTTTATTCCCACTTGTTTTTTTTCTAAATTTCACTATAGTTTTCTTTTCATATTTAAGAAAAAGTAGGGACATCTTTTTCTTACATGTGACCTACATTCTACAAGTAGGTGTAGACTGTGATTGCGTGATGATAGGACCACAGGCACCACTGAATCAGGCCAGAAGCTGTTGGGAGGCCAGTTTAAAAGGCCTTCAACAAATGATGGACCATTTTTGTGCTTGACTAATGTCAATTCGCACTCTTTTGGTTTCCGTGCCCCAATGTTTTCCTTTTGCTTATGAAGAGTACATGAACATTTTATTAGGAAGATCTGTAATCTGCCTACCAGCCAGAGAGGGTCCAAAGCAAGTGAGCAGGTACGGTGCTCCGTCAGTCGGCTTGATCTCCCCTGTTGGCCTGAGCACATGGGCAATGCTGCGGGGCCCCTATGCTTGTGGAGCCGCCAAGCAAGTGCCCAGCGTGCCCATGTGGAAAGACAGCCCTGGTGCTGCCTTTCCATCACTGAGAGTAACATAATAAATTAGCATGTTACTGATGCACTAAAGAAAATTTACTTACTCTTCTGCAGGTGCAGGATTTTTCTTTGTGACCAAGAAGGAGGTATATTTTAGGCCAAGCATTAATTACCGGTGTCTTAATAATAATACTGTTTACTGTGCTTATTCAGTGTCCTTGATCATCTAGCTCTCTGATTGTTAGTAGGGCTCGGTTATTTTTTACAAAATGAAATGTGAGGAGTACTTTTAAACTGGTGAGGATCAGAGAATATCATAAATAGAAGACATTTCCTTTAGTACACAAGGGCATTGAGAATATGTGGTAATTCCATTTATAAAATCCTGGCTATTGTCTAACATTTCATCAATAATGTGATTTCTACACTATTATGTGATAGTGTATTGCTACAATATTCCCATGTTATAGTGATTCTCCAATGATTCTTAGAAAAATTGTACTGAAGAAATGCCTGTTTGAGCATGAACAGATGTTTTTTCTAGGGTAAATATTTTTTAGGTCAGGCTTCCAAATGGATCCCAAGAAATTCTATTCTGCACTAGCCATTATCATGTTAAACAAATTACTAAACTTGAACATTCGTTTCAGACTAAAGTGCAATTCAGCAGGAATTCAAATTTCCCATTCAAATTTCCCAGCGGTTCTGTGCCAGAGTCAGGACGACTGAGCCTGAATACATTCGGTTTGGTCCTGACTCTAAGTGCTGTTCCTAAAAGCAGAATAAATGGTGATGGAACGGAGAGAGGCTGTTTTTTTTTCTTTTTTGGGTGGGAGCAAATAAGCAATTTTCAGTTTTGCAGATTATTATGATGGGCAAGAGGACTGCCCAATCATGTGGGCTGGATCTAATTTCCAATCAAAATGTTTGATGCTTAGGGGGTCACCTAATGCTAATATTTGTTCAGAAGAATTCGGAAAATCAGTGATTTCTGTATCCAAATCAATTTACAGGACCGAAATCTGAGATTTATCAATGGCCAATGATAGACCGAATGCATCCGGCAGGATGCTCCATTGCAAATTATCATTCACTTAAGTTTTGCAAATAGGGGAAACAGTATGCCCTCCCCTGGCTCTCAGCCATGCTGGCAGGTGGTGGTCCTAATATGTATAATAAGGAAAAAGAACTAGAGTGCCCTCCCCTGGCCTCCACACATGCCAGTGGGGGCCCTAATGTTTATAATATGGGGAGGGGGGGTAAGTGTCCACACCCACGGTCTACCATCCATGCTGGTAGGTGGGGGTCCTAATACTTATAATATGGTAGGGAGGCTAGTGTCCCCTCCCACAGCCCCACCTATGCTGGCGGTTGGGTCCCTAACATGTATATTTAACGGGGGACCTCGTGTCTCCTCCCCTGGCCTTCACCCATGCTGGCAGGTGGGGGCCCTAATTAAATATAAAGTAGGGGTGGACATGCCATTGTTGACCCCCCCAAATAATAGTAAGGTCCCCCCATGGTGACTAGGAGTCCACAATTCCCTAGTTTCCTCCTAAAATAAAGTCCCTGCCTTCCCCCACACCCTAATAATAGCCATTACCTGGATTTTCTTGAGCCCCCCAAAAAGGCCAAACAAAAATCCAGTCTACATATTATTTACATTTTAGTTCTGATCAAAATTCAAAACACAAACCTTTCATTTGCGCTATATGTCTGTTCAACCAAAATTCACCTTTCATATTAAATGCACCCACACTTATTATATATAAGTTTGTTCAGGAGAAACAGGGCTTTCATTTTACATCAAATAGTTAGATATTAAATTTTTTTTATAGGAATAAAAACTGAAAAAGTGTGAGAAATTAAGAAATGTTATTTTCTTAGTTCTGTGCGGCATTTTAACTGTGAATGTCATAATACTGTTAGATTTCACTGCAATAAAATACACATATTTGTGTTCAGCGATGTCTCACGAGTACAACAGTACCCCCTATATACAGGTTTATAGTGTTTTGGAAAGTTACAGGGTCAAATATAGGGCTTTCCCTTTTCACTTAAAACACATTGAAATTTGCCAGATTGGCTATTTTGTCTTTGAGACTGTATGGTTGACCAGGAATGAAAATGATCCCATCATGGCATACCATTTCAAAATGTAGACAGCCCAGGGTATTTAAAATGGGGTAGGTATGTCCAGTCTTTCTTAGTAGCAACTTAGTCACAAACATTGGTCAAATTTAGCATTCATATTTGTCTTTTGCATTTTTCACAAATACACTTCACTTTCAACTATGCTATCATCAGCATTATATGTGTTATTGCTCTAAAACACTAATATTTGTATTCAGCAATGACTCATGAATGCAACAGTACCCCCATGTCCAGGTTTTATGGTGTTTTGGAAAGTTACAGGGTCAAATATAAGACTTGCCCATTTCTGTTTTTTCACATTGAAATTTGCCAGATTGGTCATGATGCCTTTGAGACCGTATATCAGGCTGTCAGGCAGTCCTCCCAACCGGGACACGGAGATTGGTAAGTATAGATCGCCAGGGAGGCTGCCGAATTGCTGGGCGTTGTATGCCGCCCTGCAGCGTTAAAGCCCAGCTTTTCCAGGACGGCATAGAAAAGCCCGGCGGCGTTAAGAGGGTTTAGTATCCCACTGAATGATTTATCTTTTTGTTTTTTCATTCTTTTTTTCGTTCTTTCGGATATACACCATTGGACATTAAGCTTATTACCTATACTGTATTGCAGTCATATTTATTAAGATGTCATTCTTTGTGTTGTATTTCTTTATATGTCAAAATCAATACAATTTCCAATTGAAAAAAAATGTATATAGAATTTTTTTACTGCTCCCCCTCTACTCCCCCTTTTCCCTGTATTGGTTACTTTTTCTTACTTGATTTATGAACCAAATGGTGGGAAATATTTTCTTTAATTATATATTTAGCAGTACACTGATTAGCCTGTTTTGCACCTGTTTGATGTATATGATTTGTTTTCCCTTATCATATTTATTAACGAAATTTAGTTTAGCCAAGCCAAAGGTTGAAATCTTGCCGACGCTAAATTGTTTTCTCCAGAAGTGAATAGGCACAAGTATAATGTTTTACATATATGTAATCATAGAAGGGGACATATATACATTTACATTAAACAGAAAGAGGACTATAATCTAGAAGTGTATGTATAACAGATTAGCATAATTATAAATATATCTAGACTTAGATTAGGCTGAAAGCAGTATCGTTATAGATTACATATGTAGCTTTGTTTGTGCTCACCCAGTATCAAAATCTAGTTTTTATATTTGAGAGAAGTTAAAACTGAGCAAGGAGCATTCGTTCTTGTGCTTGCTTGTGGTCTTGAAAGTTACCTGAATTCAAAGTATTGAGAGAGCAAGCCTGAATGACCCCATTGGTCATTGCTGTTAAGAAGAGGTCTGAACAATCCCGTGCTTTTTAAATCCAGAAGTACAACAGTTAAAAATGATTCACACTCCAAGTAACAGAATATTTACATCCCCCTCATTGGCTTGTTTGAGAGCTCCCTCTTCTGGATTATTTGACTCTCCAACCAAAAATAATTCTTGCAACTCTGCATCTTTATTTTGTTGAGTGCAATAGTACAGGGCTTGTAGATATCACAATATGTAGACATGTATTTTGTTCAGCTAAACACTATATATAGTTATGATTTTAAAAATTTCTATGTATGTTCAACCATGCTAGAATATCCAAATTTACATACAGTTTTATGCATATTTATTTTTTTAAATGTGTTTTTTTTTAGCAGCACCTAGTAGATTCTAGGTGCGGCTCTATAGGTGGTGTGAAAATGTCTAAGTAAAAAGGATTTCTGACACTTTGCATATTTGGTTATAGTTGTCTACACAGTGCTGGTGATGGTGGAAAACGTCCATTCAAGAGCAAAGAACCATTATCCTCAGATACCCCTAACAGGGAAGATGAGCCTGAACCACCTATATTTCTTGCGATTTCACATCACTTGCAATTTCACTGACTAGTTTACAATATCACACCATGTTCAGTTTGTTTTCCCATTAGGTACCCCTGGTTATTATATCTTTACTTGATTAAAGTTGTATTTTGTTATTTTCATTTTTACTTTCGAGGTGACACTTTTGAGTGTCAGTAATCCTACACCTTTGTATGTTTCCTGTGTATTTTTTGGGTGCCCGAGGGTACGCTGTTTAGTAGGTTTTCTGGTATTTGTTTTGCTTGTGGCCCTTGGGTAGTGGAATGCGTTATTAATATAATGGGAATAAGGAAGAACTGTCGCTGTTCCTCTGTGGGTGTCACGTTACAGTAATCTTACAACAGGAGGTGGACATGCCTTTCTTCACTGCCCTGCCCCCATGCATAAGTAGAGAGTGGATCCTCAAATAATATGCTAGTTGTTCCTTCCTTTCTCCCAGACACAGGCAAGAAGTGTGACTGTATTATAATAATACAGTCACAATAATAAGGCAAAATATGCCAGATCAGGTCTATGCTATAACAAAAAAGGGTGTGTGACGGAGCTCCCTGTACCCCGGCTGGGTACCTTCGCCAAGCTTGCTTCCTAGCTGGAACCAGGAAACCTGAAGCGGTTGTGCCCCAGTCGCCGCAGTTTGACTGGGGTCCTTCTGGAGCTCTTCCACCCTACAAGGATGCAGCTCTCCATCCAAGCGGGTATCGTCCTCTGCTCATTCCACTGCAGAATTGCTTCCAGGCCGGTATCCACATCCGCCTGCAATGTTATAGCTCTTTACAAAGGCACTTGCAGGTCTCAAGCCAAGCTCTCTTGAATTATCCTAGGGATAGAGGGATTCTGCAACCAGCCAACAGGTCTGAAGACTCTGTCACTGGGATCCTTAACCCCTTAAGGACACACGACAGAACTATTCCGTCATGATTCCCTTTTATTCCAGAAGTTGTGTCCTTAAGGGGTTCAAAATCCACACAGGACACAAGTTCCAAAAGGAACTAACATGCAAAGCTTTAGTTTTACTTGTGACTAGCCCATATGATTATTACATAAAGACTGCTGTGACAAACTTAATAAAATACAAATACCCAAAACATGTCAGAAAACATACAGGGAATTATAATAACATAACAGATTTATAAAGGGGGAGGGGAAGACAATAATAAGCTACTCCCGGTCTAGCGTATTGTGTCTTTCTGGCTGGTCTAGGCTGCTCCTGCCACAGCGAACAAGTCTGTGTGACTCGGGAGACACAGGATTGAGGGTCAAATTACAGTTAGTACAGTCTTTAATAAGAAAGTGAGAGTTAGGGAAAATCCTGCTGGAATAGGTGACCTGAAGGTCCGTCACAGGGGGCATGCTATTTGAGGTAGGGCGGACAATGCCCACCCCTTTTATGATAACATAGAGCTAACCTGCTGCTTGTGGGTGGAGGCAGGAATGCCTCTTTTATTATAGCCCCTAGCCATTTAGCTAATATTCCTCTACAGGCCCCAGCTCACTGCTAACTGGATGAGGCATTTTGCATCTGCATTTTGCATACTTTAGCATTTAACCTTGCATGTTTGTGGTTTATACACACAAAAAGATGCACTTATTTATAATTTGACAATTCATATTTTTTCAATTCCCATTTTTAACATGAGTTATTCCGTGACAAAATCACATTAAAATAGTCTGTATTTATTTGTTTATTATGCATTGCATTACTGTTTTGAAGCATTATTATCCATAGCCACAAGATGGTAGTATTATAGCAATAGAATTTAGATATTCTCTGTTCTCTTGTATGACTTCACACTGCGACCAATAAGTGTGACTAAACTAAGGAGTTTTTTTCCCCATTAAACATTCAATTGTAGTGATTTGAAGACTAAATTTAGAAACTTAAGGCCTAAAGTAGAAAAATAGCATTGTTGTACTCATTTCTTTTGGCCTGCATTTACCAAATTCAACTGAATAGAATTAGACATCTATATATAAGAGCACAACACATAATATATTTATTCACTATTGAGATACAAATTTACTTAACCTCCAAAAACAGATCCTCAAAATGTATTTAACTTTTTGTGAAATTGCCGTAGAAATAAGGAGGCTGTTTTATTAGACTGTTTTCTATATTAAAGGACCACTCTAGGCACCCAGACCACTTCAGCTTAATGGTCTGGGTGCCAGGTCCTTCTAGGGTTAACCCATTTTTTTTTATAAACATAGCAGTTTCAGAGAAACTGCTATGTTTATCAATGGGTTAAGCCTTCCCCCTAATCCTCTAGTGGCTGTCTCATTGACAGCCACTAGAGGCGCTTGCGTGCTTCTCACTGTGATTTTCACAGTGAGAGCACGCAAGCGTCCATAGGAAAGCATTATAATGCTTTCCTATGCGACGGCTGAATGCGCGCGCAGCCTTGCCACGCGTGCGCATTCAGTCCAGGAGGAGGATCGGAGGAGGAGAGAAGGAGGAGAGCTCTCCGCCCAGCGCTGGAAAAAGGTAAGTTTTTACCCCTTTCCCCTTCCAGAGCCGGGCGGGAGGGGGACCCTGAGGGTGGGGGCACCCTCAGGGCACTATAGTGCCAGGAAAACGAGTATGTTTTCCTGGCACTATAGTGGTCCTTTAACCCTTTAAGGACACATGACATGTGTGACATGTCATGATTCCCTTTTATTTCAGAAGTTTGGTCCTTAAGGGGTTAAACGTAAAACTGGTGTATTATATACTATTTAAAACATTTTTGCATTCCAGATCAAAGGATATATATATATTTTTTATTTTAAAGGAAATAACGCTAATGCTTTACTAAGCCATAAAATTCAGAAACAAACAGGAGGAAGACTAATGTGTTTCTGACTGCACTCATTCCTTAAACATAGGTCCTGACCTGACCAGTGACTTCCACCAGTCAGAGAAATCTGCCCCTCCAACCTACGCCTCTACCCACTTCAAATGAATTTCTCTAATTTCCTGCTAATTCACAGTGACATTTTCAAATCTGTGCCAAATTTTCAAATGTGTCCATTCTTCACAGTAATATGTCCGTTTATCTTTTAATGTGTGGTTAGGGCCTATTGACTAAGTAGGCAGCCGGCTAGGGCGCTTGTTAAAGGAACACTATACTCACCTAAATTACTTTAGCTAAATAAAGCAGTTTTATTGTATAGATCATTCCCCTGCAATTTCACTGCTCAATTCACTGTCATTTAGGAGGTAAATCACTTTGCCCTAACCACACCTCCCCTGGCTATGATTGACAGAGCCTGCATGAAAAAAAACTGGTTTCACTTTCAAACAGATGTAATTTACCTTAAATAATTGTATCTCAATCTCTAAATTGAACTTTAATCACATACAGGAGGCTTTTGCAGGATCTAGCAAGCTATTAACATAGCAGGGGATAAGAAAATCTTAATTAAACAGAACTTGCAATGAAGAAAGCCTAAATAGGGCTCTCTTTACAGGAAGTGTTTATGGAAGGCTGTGCAAGTCACATGCAGGGAGGTGTGACTAAGGTTCATAAACAAAGGGATTTAACTCCTAAATGGCCTGAGCAGTGAGGCTGCAGGGGCATGCTCTATACACCAAAACTGCTTCATTAAGCTAAAGTTGTTCAGGTGACTATAGTGTCCCTTTAAGATGTGGTGCCGGCAGTGGCTTTACTGCTTATCTGGCCGCCTTCCCCCCCCATCAAGTTGAAGTAATTATATAGAGCAGACCACATTACCAGGCGCTGGGGAGCACTTACTTGTAGACTAGCACACGGTAGAACGTCGGTCCGGCATTCACCACAGCCTGCAATGACAGGATCCCTCTCCCAGCCAAGCACCACGGCAGCGCAAGGGCGTGTCATTCACTCGCTCCCGCTCCTTGCCTTGTACGTGGGGATAAGTGGGCGGGAGAATAACAGGAAATGGGGTTGGGGAAAAAGTGTAGGCCGCCGGGCGCAGTAAAGAAGACAGGAACGAAGTGCAAAGTGCAATGCAGGTAACAGAGAACTTGCAGTGTGTGTTTCTTAGAATGTGTGTCAGTGTGTGTCAGTCAGTAAGTTTGTGTATGTCAGTCGGCACATGGGTCTGTGTGTGTGGAGGTATTTGTCTGTGTGTGTGTGTGGCTGTATGGGTCTGTGTGAATATGTAGGGGTGTGTGTGTATGTATGGGTCTGTGTGTGGATTCATGGGTCTGTCTGTCTGTGTGTGTGCATATGTATGGGTCTGTTTGTGTGTATGGGTCTCTGTGCATGTGTATGAGTCAGTGTGTGTCTGCATGGGTCAGCGTGTGTGTGTATGGGTCAGTGTGTGTGTCTTTATGAGTCAGTGTGTGTCTGTGTGTATGGGTCTGTGTGTGTCTGCATGGGTCAATGTGTATGTGTGGAGGGGGGTCAGTGTGAGCGTGTATGTATGTGTGATCAGTGTGTGTGTATCGGTCAGGTATAGGTAAGTCTGCATGAGTGGATGGAACGAATAGGGCGGCAAAAACATTTTCACGTAGGGCGACAAAAATCCTTGCACCGGCCCTGTGTGTGGTTTATTCACTAAATGGAATTACAAACTTAAGTGGGAAAATAGGCAAATTGAAAGATTATTAATGTCAACTATTTTGTCAAAAAAATACTCCATAATTCCAAGCGGAGTCTGTTCACTTCTCTACTTATTTGTCAAGTGACTAAAAATGCCTTTTCATTTGAAGAATTTGCCCAATTACCCAGAGGCTCTGCCTATTTATCTTCAGTTTTTTTTGCAAATCTGCTAAGGGTCATACTGAAAAAATTATGCCCAGTGCCATCTGAATGCCAATATACTTTGTCCTGAGGATTTTCAACTTAAACTGCAAAGAGCTATTCCGAAAACCTTCCATTTTTTTAGAGCATATCCAACCAAATGTAGATATATTAGAACATGCTACATGAGTAATTATATGAGCAGGTGAAAATATTTGAGCAAGGTGGTAGTGGAATAGGTGAAACAGGTTTTGCAAATCACAGCAGTTATGCAATAGAGTGCATGGAAGCGAGAGACAGAAGCATTCTTGCACCCTTAATTATGCAAAATGAAGAGTAACAATAATAAGAAGAAATGAGCAAACCAACAATTGAGTAAAAACATAACTTTTATTCTAAAATGTTAAAAGATTATGCCAATACTATTCCGAAATGAAAATCGAGAAAGGAAAAACACAATACGGTTTTATAATCAAACTGATAATATTAAAAAATGTTGGTGTCAAATCTAATGCTTAAGAGCAACAAAAACAAATATGGAATAAATATTGTAGGCAGATTTGAAATGTCAAAAGGAGTGTATAGTTAACAGAGAAAAAGTCTAACGATAGAGATAATGGGGAATATCACTAATAATACAAACAATAGCCTGTAAACTCCCCCTGCTAATCTCCTGTCTCCTAACTTAAATAAAGCTGTGGCGGCCTCCTTGATGAGAAGAGGAGTTCCCCTGCCAGAGATGTTCTTTTCACCTTAGTGTGAGGGATGCTATAGAGCAGAGCAGGAACAGCTCTTAAAAGAGTTAGCAATTAAGAAGAAGAGAGAGAGAGAGCTGTTATAGTGTTCTCCCACAAACATAAGACTAGGTTCTATGCTGTGAGATGACTGAGTTTAACCCCTTAAGGACACAACTTCTGGAATAAAAGGGAATCATGACGGAATATTTACGTCATGTGTCTTTAAGGGGTTAATGGACCCATACACAGCATTTTATGTCAATCCCCATGCAAGGGGCACTCCCCTCTGGACCTGAGAGTAGACTGCAACAAAGTCAATCATACAATGGCATTGGCTCTCAGGTCCAGGACACTCCTATACACAAACAATGTAATCCCTCCTCTGTGCTTGGGATATAATTGAATCAGGCACTGTATTTACATAATCCAATTATCTCCAAGCACAGAAAAAATATACTTTTACACAGTACCCTGAAAGTACCCCCCAAAACCCATGAAAACCTCACTAACGTTATATCCCCTGATAGCCTCGATCTGGGAGACCAACATATCCAAAGATCACCCAGATCGGTTCAGGGTTTCGGGATTTCCATGGAAGTCACATTTTGATCGACCGCACGCGAGGCTCCTGTCCAAAAGAGTTCCATGAAATCAGGCTGTGCGGTTGGTCTATTTCAGGAATACATAAAATAGTCCAAATACTGAACGTAAGAGTGCGCAGAGATACTTAGTCTATCTATTTGGTTCGGGAGCTTATTCCTATCGAACGCCGCTCTTTTTATACAAATCCAGACGAACGTAGGAAGGTATTGAAGTCCCAGTGGTGTTCACGCCGTGTCCGATTATAGTTCCATGCACTCAATGACCAAATACCGCTGTATGTATTCGCAGCTAAATATGTCCCCCGCCACGTGTTCATATACCGAACGCCAACCACCCAGCCAACTGCTTAGAATGCCTGTGGTTTTCAAAGTGTTACAGAGGTGATAGAAGTTAATGAGGGGCACACTCCACATACGGTTGATCTGGTCGTTCAGTAGTTTGTTCGGTAAGGGGAATAAAATTAAGAATAAATTAAATAGAAGGCAATGTCCCAAACTCATAGGGGAATGAAATGAAGGGGTTTTCAGTCCAGGGACAGGGTGATCCATCACATTAAACACTGTTTCAATCACAAAAGCTATCCCTGCTGTGTCCTTGAGAAGCCTACAGGTCAGAGAATATGTTGTCAATGTGTTGGGGTGTGGGATAGATACTTGGGGCGTGGGAGTGACACACGAAGGGACTAGGGGGTGGGAGAAACACTTGGCTGGTTTGGAGAGAAACATGGAGGTGCTAGGGGGTGAGATACATGGAGAGAGGGGGGGAGAATGATACGTGTGGAGGGACTGGGGAGGGAATAAGACACATGGAGGGGCTGACATGGGTATGAGATGTGTGAAAGGACTGGTGGTGGGGGGGAATGAGACACATGCAGTGGCTGGGGGGTGAGGCACATGGGGAGTCTAAAATTATGTCATATTACATCTCCTGGCACCACTGACAGCTCCCTCCCTCGCTGCCTGGCTCCATATCACACCGTTGGCCTCCCTGTTTGCCCTTAAGCACAGAACCTAGCGACTTTGTCAAGGTCAGTTCTGCTGTTAATCTGCTTTCCGGACAGCTGAAGATGTGGGCATACCAGAAGCTGCAGGAGAAATGTGCTATCTTGGACAACTGGGAGTCATTTATAACCACTATGGACTCCCAGTGCCTTACCTCCAAGAAAGTACTCCCAAGCCTGCTCCAGGTTCCTGCAGATCTCAGGTACCCAGATGACCTTGTCATCCTGAATGTACCCAAGTAAGCCATGAAACTCCAGTGGAACCCATGGAGATCGGATTTATGCCTCCTGAGGAAAGAAACCGTAGATGAGTCCATGGCCTGTGTTTTTATTATGGAGAATAAGGCACATAATCTCTCTCTGCCCAACTCGTCCACCTAGGCCTGTTGGCCAATGCAGTGCCTAACCCAGCTACTACAGTCCCTATCCCCCAATAGATTTTCTAACCCCCAATTACAGCACAAAAAACATCCACTACAGCCCCTAACCATCCTACTACAGTCACAACCTCCCCACTACATCCTCTGTCCACCACTACGGACCTTACGGACCCATCCGGTCACCTCGCCAACACAGCCTGAAAACTGTCATGGTTGCTGCCAGCCCTGTCCTCGTTCCATGACACAGAAGGGTACCCAGACTATGGTAAACAACCAGCGCAGTACTCCTGAGAAGTCTCCACCTTCTGTTCAAGAGATATCTGCACCTCATCCTCTAAATATTTCTATTGACACTATCACTACTTCCTGCCAGCCCAAAGAAGACCTACTTTCGGATTGTGCCTTTGCTTCTAATGGTCCGTATTAATGATTTACTACAGTTCGAGAAGGCATTGCAAGCCATGAACTCCGCACCTGCTGAGGTACGAGAAGTACTTACCACCTGCATCAAAGACCTTGACTGCTCTCCAGCTGTACCAGAAGCTGATACTATGGAGTTTCACAATGATAAGGGACTTCACTCGGGGGACTATGACTATAAGGACTTTCTTGATTCGGATAGTGAAACCGATGAGGTGTATTACAAAAATAAAGAACCTATTCACGGCTGGAGGGCGTTAATAAAGGGGGGGGGGGTGTCCTGTCACGGTTCTCACTGTGACATCCAGACGGCCAGTCGTGGTCATCCCAGAAGTGCCCAACAGGGGATTTAAACCTGGGTACTTTGCAGTTCTGGGCCTGCTTTACTACCTGAAAGCCACAACAGCTCCTATTCCTCTGAGTATTTCTAGCCCTGTTCTACCTGACGATGTCTCCAGCACTAGGGGGTTGGACTTGTCCTGTGACTGCTCCTGTCTATCTCAGTCCACCTGAAGCAGATTGCTAATCAGCCAGGTATAAAACACTGCCTCTCTCTGAGGGCAGTGTCAGTTCTTTGACTCTGGTTCCTGTATTTGTGTTCTTGATCCAATGCTCTCCAGACGGCCCCTGACCTTGGCTTATCTTCCTTTATTCTGACCTCTGGCATCCTCTGATCTTGGCTTGCCTTTGTTTATCCTGACCTCAGGCATCCTATGACTTTGGCTTCTCCTCGACGATCCTCCTACTTGTGTCCTTGCCTATACTGTGACTTGGAGCTATATCCTGCACAGCCCCCATGCACAGACTCACAGGCCAGGTGGCTTCTTATCTGGTCACATTGGTCTGTGTTTATTTGCAAGCGTGAAGGTATATATCTCTGCATACCGGAATCCACATCAGGTAAGATTCCTGACATATTGTCATGGTGTTGTGAAGCACTGGGGCAAAGTCATCCTCAGGGTCAAGTTCTAAGGAGGGATATCGTGGTAAATGGTTTTAAATAAAAGGCAGTCAGGTTAGTTATGACTGACTGGAAAAATGATGATTAATAAAGTTAAAAGTTTTGAAAGGTGGTGAACCATATGTTATATGGTTATGGTTACAAAGTTTTAGTTGTAAGCCCCTTGAGCTTTGAATAAACACCACGGCCAAGCCCACTGAAACATAATTAAATGTGGTCTGTGGTTATTGTGTGGTCTCATTTTATTTATACAAATATTGCCTACCATACATATATCCCTGCCAATTTTACTGATGTGGCACAGATGACTGGGACATAGACTGATTTCGACAAGGGATCCAAGCTGTTCTCTTCCACTCCACAGGGTGCAGTGGAATTGTGCACGTCCTTCTAAGATGCAAATCATTCCTACACAAAGGTTTATTGATCTACCAGTAATTTATTCTAAGGTTTTAACATATTACAATACATGCTTCACAATATAGTACTGTTCTGATTAATGATTTCTTATAAATATAATTTCTTACAGTAGCCTTTTGTGTGCTGCACTGTGATGTGAGGTTAGTCTTTAAAAGAAAACTGTAGTGTAATAGATTAGATTTACAGAGGGCCATCTTATAGAAAAACAACCTCCATGTATCATCATTACCAGAAATTGTGGTATTTTATGCAATCCCCCCCAAAATAAACATTTGTGTATTTTTAAAGCTCTTCCTTTATATTGTCACCAAAGTGGGTGGCTGTTGGTAAATTCTGGGAACAGTGAGAGAGAGTAAGTACAACAATTAATTTAAAAATATAAATAAATGTTAGTCATGCTTGCTGAAATCACTTGAGTAAGATTCAAATGAATCAGGGCATTAGACTTTACTGGTAAATGCAAGCATTCATTAAAAATCTCCTCATGTTGGATTGAAGATTATGTCCATGATGATGTGTCATTATCTAATAAAACACATAAAACACAGCATGTCAAGACATCTGTTATCTAAACATTCAATACCAGCGATCATCAGAAGCCCAATGTAATTTCATGAATATCTTATGGTTTGCGAAAAAAAAGCATATAGTTAGGGGAGAGGATTGAGTTCCTTCTGAACTAGCTAAAGAGAAGAGGAAGTAAAATTGTATAAAGGCTATCAATGGTTATGAATGTTACCAAGTACTAAGAGAGGAACCCTTTTCAGTAAAATTGTAGTGAATGATGGTGATTGCTAATTATTAGTTATATAGGAAGGTTTAGACTTCAGGGGCAGGGTGGGGAGAGGGACATGGTGATGTGGTGGAACTATATACATATTAAAAAAGAAGAAAGATAGAGTAAGGGTAGAAGGAGATGAAAGAGAGAATGTGTGCCCAGGAGAAAAAAAAAGGGAATGGGGGAAAGGTATAACCAGATGTTAGTGCCTATAGTCCCAAAGAGAGATTTAAACTTATGTTTTAGGTAGGTGATGAAAGTTATCTCATCTTCATTGGATGTTTCTATAAGACCATGATTCCCAAATGTTATGGAATGTTGTTTTGTGTTGTGTATCTGTGCTGTGAGTTTATCCATTTCCAAGGCCTCTTTGATCTTTTGGATAATTCTGGCTATTGTGGGAACATCAGATGAGGCTCAGAGTTCCCCAAATGCTCTGCGAGCCGACAATGCTATTCCAGCAGCCAGTTTATTTTCACCTCTAGTGAAATAATCTAAATATTTGGAGAGTAAAAGTGGCCATGTGTCTAGAGGGTTTACCTAAAATTTGTGATGATAAAGTTGTCACTTGAGGCACATCCACCAATAATGTAAGAAGGACCCTATTTCTCCACTGCCCTTCCAGCACAGATTCTTGGAGATCACATGCATTCGGGACAATTGGAGAGGAGTCAATAATCAGCAAACAAACATCTTGTTTGCCTTCTATTTGTGATAGACTGTCATTTTTAGATGTTTGATGGGGTTGGGTAATTGGGCCCCTCCTGTCTACGGAGAACATTGAGTCACCTTCCAATGTCAAATGAGCAGGTAATATGGCAGAGGTATAAGCTGTGAAAGAGTACCAGAAGGATGGATCTGGATAAGTTAGAGCATGCACAAAACAGAATGTAACATTTTGGGAACCAATTTTACCTGTAACAGACACAAATTTGCTCTGAGGGTCAGAATTTGAGGATGTCTGTTAATGGGCAGGAGGAGTGAAGTAACATTGCTACACCTTTGGTTTTGTTATCAGGTGAATTTGCTAGAAAGAAGCAGTTACAATGTTGGCTGCTCTATCTGTGTAGAGAAGTAAGTATCCTGGACTAATAGGATATCAGCGTTCTGTCTGTGTGCCAATCAAAGTATACTGTGACTAGAATAGATAATGGGGTGCTTGGTCACTATAGGAGGGAGGGATATAGGAAAGGGGAGCAAAAGAAAGGGGGAGGAGAGACCAAGACAAACCAATTAGAAGAAAATGAAAGTAGTAGAGACAGGTGAAAAGATGGAACAACTTGTCTTACAACAGGCACCAGTTGAGGCGGGTCCATGAATAGGTGGTGTCTGCACACCATGCTGGAAGCCTTTCCTTCTAGAAGTATCTAGATTTCTTAAGTATAAAACATTCTGGAACCTGTGTTTATGTTCAAGTCAGGAGGAAAGATTAGTGAACGATTAGTGAAACCTTGGTTTGTGCCTTAGGAGCTGGAGAGGGTATGGGTGATTATGGAGGTGGGCAGTTCCCTCAAACCCAATCGGGTAACAAAGGCATTAAAGTGTAATTAAGGGAACAAAACATGTGTGTAGACTGTGCATTGAAAGCTATGTTTCAGTGTTTGCAGATGACACAAAACTCTGTAACGTTGTACAATCTAATGAGGGTATTACATGGCTGCCGAGGGATTTAGATAGATTGGGAAAATGGGCACACAAATAGCAGTTGAAATTTAAAGTAGAAAAAAGCATCATAATCCAAGTCTGGAGAGGTATGTCTGCAGAAGGCTGGAGGACCTTGTCTGCCCTCGTCTGGAAAATGGGGGAAATGGAGGAAGCATATTGCTTAGATTTTCTTCCACCGAACATGGGTATTGTGGAGCTTTCATCTCACACCACTTGTGGCAAGTATCACAGGTCTATAGTTAGCTGTGACTATTATCAATGGCAGTCAGGCTCTGCCGCCCCTTCTCTGATTGATTTGATATTTATTTGTTGGTCTCTCTGGCTCTTTGAGAGTTATATTTACATAGCCTTCTAATAAAGAAGTTGTCCAAGGCAAAATTGTAGGACTTGTTTAACAATAAAACAATGTGAATGAAATTGTGTTGATAGAGAGAGACCACAGCTACAAAAGAGCTTTAGTTAAATGCTTGCGATATAAATTCAATATAGTGGCAATTTTGTATAACATTATAAAATAAAATAAGCTTATTGTATATGGAGACAGCAATGGATTTTGAAAGGTCATACATTTAGAAATAGAATTGAGTAAGAGCAACATGTACATTTGCATGACATTCTTTGTATGGTGGGATTTTGTTGTGGCAAACCTAGCCACTTGGACTATATCAAGAGACTGTACCTTTAAGGGTTGCCTGTATGTCGGTGGGGATATGTGTTCAACTACGTACAATGTATGCTGGCTGTAATACCTTGAATTGCCTGTGTTTGCTATCCGCCGAATGCAGATAGCTATTTGTATTGGGTTTTCCTTTCGTTTCACAAACGGCACTTTGGCGGGCCGTTCGTGAACCGAAAACACTACAGATAATAGCCCACACACTTAGAGGCGTGTGGCGCTTGTTAACCGATTGCAACAATGTTGCAATCGGTAATTAGAGGCTCTCCTGGGTGGCCGCCGTTCGACTACCGACCATGCGGCGGTCGGCCATCTTGGATCCTTTGTTCCCTCAGCGGTGTTAGGCCGTCGAGCGCATGGTACTAAAAACAGCTACTCAACACCGCTGAGCCTCCAGGACGTTCGGGAGTTCCGGGCCGTTCGGTATTTCATTCCCTGGAAGGCAATCGGTCTTTTTAATATGTTTCTCAATAAATGTGTTTTTCGTGCGGCGTTCGGTTGTTTTAGCTGGGATCTGAGCGGTAATCTCACGAATGATGCGCTCAGACCCCAGCTATCTACCGAACGTCCATTCGTGCAAATAGACTGCATATTCGAAAAGTTATGTATTTTAATATAAATTGTCGGTTCTGCTGCACTGAGGGATAATCCACTTAACAGTATATTCCAGGAGGAGGATCCCTCTCGTGCAGCAGTGCCTGATGGGAGAAATGCTTTGTACTGTAAGTCCCCCATGTAGTCCCCTCTGGGAATGTCCCTGGGAAGGGACTCAGGAAACCCCTTGCATTGGGACTTGTATAAATTGTGAAGCTGAATTAAAAGACCTCAGTTGACTCTCAGAACTGTGTTTCGTCCGGTTACTGGGAGATTTGGGATATTGCCTTGTTGTTTCCAGCGCTTGACTGTGGATTACTTCCTGAACCAGCGGAATTCGTGGATTTAATATTGGCGTTCCGCTAAATTTGTATTTTATTTTTATGTTCTCACCATCAGAAGAATGTTGAATAGTTTACAAAAAACAGTATGACTTGTTAAGAAAACTTTAGATAACCTCATTAACACTACGTAAATGTTGTGTACATGGCTACATTTAATACAGTTAGGCTAGAGTATGATGCTTTCTGTGCAGTATTTTATTTATTTGATATAAAATTATTCATGAAGCCACTCATGATATAGAATATAGACAGTTCCAAGACTGTTAATACTTTGTTAATAAATACATGATACAAATTTCATGTTTCTTTCATAATAAAACACAGTAATACAATATGGTAACAGTGCCGAGTACTTTAGATTTGCCAATTGACTTACTTTTGCATGGTATTTATATTACATTACAAAGTGTGCTGAGCTCCTGGTAATCATTCTGTTATTCACTTATGCTTGCCTTTTTTATTGTTCGAAAAAGATAAAAATATTTGAATACAAAACACACACCATTTTATGCAGACTGTTTAAAGATGAATTCTGAATAATCGATGGTAATCTAAAAGTATAAAATATGGTATTTCATGTTAGTAATCGAGAAGTATGTATGAACTCTGTATTTTGGAATTCTTTGGTGATTTCCTTTCCTTTATTGGGACAGCTTAATAATTAAAAGACTATTGTAAGTTAATTTTGTAATGCATTATCACAATGTAATTCATCTTTCATAATATTTAATCAAGGTAGGTCACATATTGTTTGTGTTATGTACAGTAAACTAATATCCCTGATTTTGCAACTGACCTTAATTTACACAATAGTTTTGTTAACCATTTGTTAACCATAATAAAGCAGATCTGTCACTTTTTTTTTTGTTCAGTGACATGCCTAAAATATCTTCCTGACTGCCCAGTTTTTATGTCTTTTAAATGACCGCTTTAAGACACATTTATCAAGGTTAGTTTTACTCTTTAACGTAGGCCAAGCCAAATCCACTACTGTTCATTGCCTGCCGTTGATGTTTAATCAAATGTGTAGCTAAACTGTATATAATATTCTGTGTTTACTAAGTTTACATCTGCTGCCCTTCCATTTTTTATTCTACTTCTTTCATTTATCTGTACTATGTTGGAAATACTTAATAAGGATTGTAATTCATAAATATATATACAGTTGCAAGAAAAAGTATGTGAACCCTTTGGAATGATATGGATTTCTGCACAAATTGGTCATAAAATGTGATCTGATCATCATCCAAGTCACAACAATAGACAATCACAGTCTGCTTAAACTAATAACACACAAAGAATGAAATGTTGCCATGTTTTTATTGAACACACCATGTAAACATTCACAGTGCAGGTGGAAAAAGTATGTGAACCCTTGGATTTAATAACTGGTTGAACCTCCTTTGGCAGCAATAACTTCAACCAAACGTTTCCTGTAGTTGCAGATCAGACGTGCACAACGGTCAGGAGTAATTCTTGACCATTCCTCTTTACAGAACTGTTTCAGTTCAGCAATATTCTTGGGATGTCTGGTGTGAATCACTTTCTTGAGGTCATGCCACAGCATCTCAATCAGGTTGAGGTCAGGACTCTGACTGGGCCACTTCAAAAGGCGTATTTTCTTCTGTTTAAGCCATTCTGTTGTTGATTTACTTCTATGCTTTGGGTCATTGTCCTGTTGCAACACCCATCTTCTGTTGAGCTTCAGCTGGTAGACAGATGGCCTTAAGTTCTCCTGCAAAATGTCTTGATAAACTTGGGAATTCATTTTCCTTCGATGATAGCAATCCGTCCAGGCCCTGACGCAGCAAAGCAGCCCCAAACCATGATGCCCCCACCACCATACTTCACAGTTGGGATGAGGTTTTGATGTTGGTGTGCTGTGACTTTTTTCGGCACACGTAGTGTTGTGTGTTTCTTCCAAACAACTCAAGTTTGGTTTCATCTGTCCATATAATATTTTTCCAGTACTGCTGTGGAACATCTAGGTGCTCTTGTGCAAACTGTAAATGTGCAGCAATGTTTTGTTTGGACAGCAGTGGCTTCCTCTGTGGTATCCTCCGATGAAATTCATTCTTGTTTAGTGTTTTACGTATTGTAGATTCGCTAACAGGGATGTTAGCATTTGCCAGTGACTTTTGTAAGTGTTTAGCTGACACTCTAGGATTCTTCTTCACCTCATTGAGCAGTCTGCACTGTGCACTTGCAGTCATCTTTACAGGGCGGCCACTCCTAGGGAGAGTAGCAGCAGTGCTGAACTATCTCCATCTATAGACAATTTGTCTTACAGTAGACTGGTAAACAGCAAGGCTTTTGGAGATACTTTTATAACCCTTTCCAGCTTTATGCAAGTCAACAATTCTTTGTCGTAGGTCTTCTGAGAGCTCTTTTGTGCGAGGCATCATTCACATCAGGCAATGCTTCTTGTGAAAAGCAAACCCAGAACTGGTATGTGTTTTTTACAGGGCAGGGCAGCTGTAACCAACAATCTCATCTCATTGATTGGACTCCAGTTGGCTGACATCTCACTCCAATTAGCTCTTGGAGATGTCATTAGTCTAGGGGTTCACCTACTTTTTCCACATGCACTGTGAATGTTTACATGGTGTGTTCAATAAAAACATGGCAACATTTCATTATTTGTGTGTTATTAGTTTAAGCAGACTGTGATTGTCTATTGTTGTGACTTAGATGATGATCAGATCACATTTTATGACCAATTTGTGCAGAAATCCATATCATTCCAAAGGGTTCACATACTTTTTCTTGCAACTGGAGATATATATATATATATATATATATATATATATATATATATCTCTAAATGGTTATATCTTTTTTTTTTTTTTTCTGTTTATTGTTTTTAACATTTTTGGATAGCTTGACAAAGACATTGTTCAATTATAAACATACATTGTTTAAATGCTAACATATACAAATTGTAGTTATCCAGTTGAGATCATCTGTCTGGTTACAAATTCAAATTCCTGGTTCGATGTAACATATGTTAAACAGGTTTAACAGTATTTAAATATATTAGTATAGGTAAGACCGCGAGAGATACTTTTATATCATCTGAGGCCACTTTCTCTCTCAAACTGTCTTAAGGTTTACTTTACTTAGTACATAGGATACAGAGATAAATGTTGTGGGGTATACAAGGTACATGTGATATGTACCAGCATCGACCTTATGTCCCCGTTTGGTTTGTACATTACTAACGCCGTGGTCAGCAGTTTTGTGTCAGCATATTGGTTCAACTGTATAGCCGGGATTAGTAGGTCCCGACTTCTCAGCCAGGTCTGTGGCCATCTTACTGCTACGTCTGGGGAGGGGGGGAAGGGGGGGGGAGGTAGGGCTTGCGTTAATTACCGCTGAGTATGCACTAGGAGGGCCCTGGACCGTCCGGGTTCCAAGGGTTGTGGATTTGCCTATGTAGTTTGACCAGAGTTCCCATGTGGTTACATAATGGGCGTATTTATCGTTTAGTGAGGCTGTCAGTTCCTCCATAATCCATATCGACTCTACTTTCTGGAGCCATTCCCTCATGGATGGGGCCTTAGTGGCCTTCCATTGTATCGGTATGAGGAGATTGGCCGCTGTGAGCATGTGGGTCAGTAAGACCCTCTGTGGTTTGGCAATGGGGTCTGAGTATAGTAAGAAGAGCATTGTCTCCGGTTTGAGTGGTATGTCCCTCCCTATAATATTGTTGATGATTTCTCGTACTCTCTTCCAGTAGGGTTGTATGGTTGGACAGTGCCACCAGATGTGAGCTGTTGTCCCTCCTGTTTGCCCGCATCTCCAACAAACATCTAGTGCGTGTGGGAATATATGTTGGAGTTTGGTGGGCGAGTAGTGCCACCTTGATATTCTCTTGTATGTGCTTTCTTGGATAGTGGTGCTAATGGAGGATCTCTGAATGCCCTGGAGAATGGTGCCCCATTCCCCCTGTGTTATGTTGATAGAGAGTTCCCTATTCCATGTTTGAGTGAACTGTGGCAGGTGCCCTTTCTGCTCTCCTTGGAGCAACTTATAAAATATCGATAGATGTTTGGTTTTGAGGGATTGGGACGTGCAATATGTTTCATATGGCGTGAACGACCGAGAGCCTGTTTGTAGTGTTCGTGTGGATCGTATGAAGTGGGTCAGTTGCGCATAATGGAAAGTCTGGAGCGTCGTGGGCTGGTTTATTCCCATTAGGGTGTCAAGTGGTTTGACTGAGTTTCCCTCCAAGACTGAGTGCAGTCTCAGATAGGGCGTCTTTTGGGGCAATTTTAGGAACTCAAATGCCTGGTTCGGTAGCCCTGGTTGGAACAGTGGATTTCCTGTCAGGGGGTATAGAGGGGACGGGTGGGGGGATATTGTGGTCCTCTGTCTCATGCGTGTCCAGGTTTTGAGTGTGGGTGTAATGGTGGGGTGACTGGACTGGTGTGGGGTTAAGAATGGAGAGCCAGTGCTGTGCCATGGGATCCCGTGGAGTGGGGTTGTAAAGAAGGATTTCTCTAGTTGCACCCATTGTAGCTGCGGGCACGGGTTGGCCCATTCATAAATCCTCGTGAGGATGGTCGCTGTGTGGTAGAGCTCTATGTGTGGCATCCCCAGGCCGCCTTGGCTTTTGGGTTTCGTGAGCGTGGTAAAGGCTATCCTGGGGTGTTTGGATGCCCATATAAATTTGGTGAAGAGGTGCCGCAGTTTGAGAAAGAAAGATTTAGGGATGTGGATTGGGAGTGTTTGCAGAAGGTATAGCAATCTTGGGAGCGTGTTCATTTTTAGAATGTTGACGCGGCATAGCCATCCGAATTGGGGCTTGTGCCATTTGGTCAGATCTGTTTCTATCTGTTGAAGGAGTGGGAAGAAATTGATTTTATATGTGGTTGCGAGAGTATGTGGTAGGTGAACCCCTAAATATTTGATGTCTGATTTGGCCCACGTGAATGGGTATTTCTTCTTCAGTGTGATTTGTAATGGTTGGGAAATTTCCAAGGGCAGGATTTCGCTCTTGGCGAAGTTAACCTGGAAATTGAATATCTGATTGTAAGCAGTTATTTCCCCCAGAAGCGGTTGCATGGAGGTGCTAGGTGAGGTTAGTGTAAAGAGTAGATCGTCAGCAAATGCTGAGATCTTGTATTCCTGATGTCCCACCCGGAAACCTGTGATATCTGTGTTGTCCCTGATCCCCTGAAGGAACAGTTCCATCGTGAGGATGAAGAGGAGCTGGGACAGTCCCCTGTCTCGTGCCATTACGTATGTGCACTGGGTCTGACAGTTGTCCATTGATTTTAAGTTTAGCCGTGGGGGCAGAGTAGATCGCACTGAGCCATTTGTCCCAATTTGGCCCGAAACCCATTGCTTGCATTGTGGCTCTGAGGAGGGACCAATCCACCCGGTCGAATGCTTTTTCCGCATCGACCGAGAGTAAGAGGCTGGGTATGCGTTGAGAGTGAGACAGATGGATGATGTTTAAGAGCTTTGTTGTGTTGTGTTTTGCCTCCCGTCTCGGGACAAAGCCCGCCTGGTCGGTGTGTATGAGTTCGGGTAGCAGGGGGCGCAACCGGTTTGCAAGAATTTTAGTAAAAATTTTAAGGTCCACATTAATTAGAGATATTGGGCGGTAGCTGCCACAGCTTGTGGGGTCCTTTCCTGGCTTTGGTAATAGCGTGATATGTGCCTCTAAAGCTGGGGCAGGGAGACATGGGGCGTTGATGAGAGAGTTAAATGCATCTAGGAAGGGGTCTGCTAGTACGTTCTTGAATGTTTTAAAGTATTTGGCCGTGTACCCATCTGGGCCTGGGCTTTTCCGTAAGGGTAGGGAGCCCACTACTCCCAAGAACTCGTCTCTCGTCAGAGGACCGTCTAGGGTTTGTAGCGCTCCTTCTGGGATCTTGTGCCGCACCCTGGGGGTTAGGAAACGTTCAATGTCCGCTGCCGATGGGGGGGCGCTCCTAAGGTTGTATAACTCTGAGTAGAATTTATGAAATGCGTCCATTATGTCAGGAAGGGCGTGAGAAATGCCCTTGTCAGGGTGTTTGACCTTCGCTATGAATGTTGTTTGCCTACTTTGTTTTAGCGTGGAGGCTAAGAGACGGCCGCATTTGCCTCCATAGTAAAAATAGGAGTGTTTGGTGCGTAGCAGCGTACGTTGGACCCGTGTGTTTAACAGTTGTTGTAGCTCTGTGCGTTTCGCGAGCAGTGCCTTATATGTCTGGAATGAGTCTTTGTTGTGGTGTGTTGCCTCTAGAGCCCTTATATCCTCTGTGAGGGTTTTGATTTGACTCTCCCTCTTTTTTTTGTGTGTGGATGCGATGGCTATGAGCTGTCCCCTTAGTACACACTTATGTGCTTCCCATGTCACAGGGGGGGAGGTCTGCGGCGAAGTGTTTTCTGTGAAGTACTGTTGAATGTAGTTGTGTATCTTTTTTATCACTACTTTGTCATTTAGTAGTAAGTCATTTAATTTCCATTGGTATGTTTTCAGGGGTAGAGAGGGTATGTGGACGGGAAGAGACAGGGGTGCGTGGTCAGACCATGTGATAGGGCCGTAGGAGCACGATGACATTAAATGCAGGAACCTGTGCGGTATAAAGAACATGTCTAACCTGGAATATGTGTGGGTTGCGTGGGAGTAGTATGAGTAATCCTTCCTATTGGGGTGACTTAGTCTCCAGCAGTCATAGAGTTGAGCGCTGTCCAGGAGACGAGAGAAGTGTTTGCGGAGAGAGTGGTATCTGTTGGGGGTGGCCGATGTGGTGTCTAAAGCAGAGTCTAGTGACATGCTGCAGTCTCCCCCCATTATGAGTATACCCTCTGCAAAAGTGTCTATCCAGCGTAGGCATTTTTTAAGGGTCTTGCATTGGCCGGTATTAGGCATGTACATATTTACAAAGGTGATTTTATTTTGTCCCACGGTCCCCTTTACTAGCAGTAACCTCCCTGAGTCGTCTGTTTTCTGGTCAATGAGCGTAAAAGGTACCTGGGCGGATATTAATATGGCCACTCCTCTGGTTTTTTTCTCAGCGAAATGTCCAAAATAGCTTTTTTGAAGGAGGAACGCTACATCTGCGCGCAGTCTATGTAGCTCTGTAAGGGCTAGGGATCTTTTTTCAGGGGAGTTCAACCCCCTCACATTAAGGGTAATTATACGTAGGGTAGTCATTGTCTGTCTGTTACCTTAGGGTTATCTAGGGCGAGTGTTGTGCCTCCGCCCAGCGCCTGGCCACAGACCTGTCTGTACAAAGATAAGCAGAAAATCACAAGCAAAGATGCACTAGAACAAGACAAATAATTCAACTTCAATGATCAATCAATGAGTAACACAAACTTCAATTGTAACCTGCACCTGTGCCAGGTGCGTGAGTACCTATGGTAACTGTCTCAGCCGAGATGGTCTATCTCTCCGAGAACCTATCTGTCACCTTGGTGTAGGCCCTACGGGCCTAGGTTCAGTTATCAACTGGTATAGGCATGCGTATAGCTACGCCTATACTTTTCAACGTATTATCCTGAGGGGGCGGGGGGGTGATCGACCGCAGGTCTACCGTGTGGTAGAAAAAAGGGGGTCCGGTTGGTCGCTATCTCAATCGGAATGAGCTCCGCTTGAAGTGGTTTATCTAGTTTTATGGGCGGATGGGTGTTGGAGACTGATGGCCTCAGCTATTAAGCCTAGTGTGATGGGCCTCTTGTGTTGTTTCCGGGGTTAAAACTTTCCCTTCCCCACTGCCTTGTCGTCTGGCCTGGGATCTGCGTTGGTATGTGATAACCTTCAAGTGGGCGGTGGGTACCCTGGGGGGGGGGTGGATGGTCTTCTAGGGGTCCTATGATGGTCCTTAACAAATATGTAGACTTTTCTTTTTTTTTTTTTTTGAAAGTTATTTATTTAATTTAATTTTCCCCCTCTTTCTCCCCTGATACCTTCTTTCGTCTATGGGTTCGATGACTTCTCTGTTTTAGGGTCCATGAAAGGTGGGCCTAGGAGCGTAAAGCAAAGAGTGTGGGGGGAGCCTATAAGGATGGTTCTTTTAAGTTATACGTGACTATGGACATCAACAATCTACCCTGTTTACAAAGTTGGGCAATTGGGCACTGTGGTGGATTGCCTCGTGGGGCACATACGTATAACTGTTTCAAGATGTATGGACTAAGGATTGATGAGGGGTAAGTGTATCACAGTCATTGAAATACATATTACCCGCCCTTGCGATAGTCTTTCGTATATGTCTGTGGTTCTTCCTTGCCGTCTGCCTGTAGCTTGGAGGATAATTAAGAAAGTCCCAGTGATGCGTGAGGCGATGTCTCTGTAGTTTTGTCCGGTTTCTTCGTCTTTTAGATTTGAGGTAAGTCCAAGCCACTCCGTGATGGGTATGGTTTTTTTTTTTTTTTTCTTGTCATTTTCAGGGATGCCTCTCACTCTCAGATTATTCCTCCTTCCCCTATTATCAAGATCATCTAGGGAACGTTGTATCTCTGTGAGCTGGGTTGTGTGGGCTTTCACATTGTCTTGGAGGGATTGTATTTGTGTTTGGGTGACATCCCTGTCATCTTCCAGTGACCCAATCCTGTCTCCCATGTGGCGCATGTCTGCCCCTATGGCGTCTAGTTTGCTTTGGAAGCACATCTCCAACTTACCCAGCATGTTCGCTAGGTCTTGTTTGGACGGCATGTTGCGGAGGAGGTCCCTGATTTCGGTGTCCCCGGGCACCCCGGACATTTCTGAGCCTGCTGGGCTGGATGGCTGGGAGTTGTGGTAAGGTGAGTCCGGCGCCTATTCCGCCCGGCTGGAGTTCCGCATTGTCGCGGAAATACTTGGTGAGGGCCCCCGGTTTCCCCGCCGGCTGCTTACCGGAGGGGTGAGGGGTAGATGCTGCTCTCTTTGGGTGTCCCATCATTGATTTAATCGCCCGATGCCCGCGGATTCACTCCTTCATGAGAGGAGCTTGTTTATCTCGCAGCCATTCCGTTCCGTGGTTGGCTCCGCCCCTAAATGGTTATATCTTTAGGTAGGTATGGGAATTTTCCCAATACGCTATGGATAGGTTTGCATAGCTGGGGACAAACTTTGTCCCCATCACTGTACCAAGCACCTGTAAATACAAATTCCAAATGTAATTATTAGTTAAAATAAATTTGATTCCCTTTAAAATAAATCATCTTGTGTCCTGAGTATTGCTGAATTTCCAATAAATTATTTGAACGCTTTGAATCCTTATTTCCATACTAAACACCTGTAAATAAAACACCTTATTGCCAAGAGTAGTTAAAATTATTCTGAGTCCCTTTGGGCTAAAATTAAATAGTGTTGTGAGTATTGCTGAATTTGCAATAAATAATTCAACTACTTTTATTCCTTTTAAATGATATATAATGGAGAATAAGGAAGATGCATCTATGTAAACCAAAAATGCATCTTTAATATAGGCTCTGGTGCTTATAACAAATTGGTGTAGTTGAATATCCAAGTACTCAGACATAGTATAGAATACGGAGTGGTCTCCCAGCTGGTCTATACCTATTGTTATGGATTTTGTTGAGGGGAAAAAACACAGGGTGTTAAGTTATTCAAATGATTGTATTATTGTTGACTTAGAATTCAAATCAAATGGATTTTAATCAATAGCTGTAATATATCCAACAATGTTGCATTGTTTGGAAAACCAAAACACACAATTTTGGCATTTTCCAAAGATAAATGTAACGAGACAAAAAATACATTTGACTGATTTAAGTTGTGAACTAATGGATTTTGATGGACACGTGAACTATACTAGGGGAAGTATAGTTTAACATGTTCATAAAAACAGAATAAATGCACTACATTTACAGGAAAAAAATGAAACGTGGAGAAATATAATTGATTAAAACTTTATTAGAAGAACTGACACAAATTCCTTTATTTTTATCCCTAGAAAAATATGTAAATCATTGAGAGGCATATTTCCAAAGTTGTTATTCATGCCATTTTAAGTAAGTCTCAGTACACTTGATTTCATATGTAAAAGACTAGAGATCATTTAATGTACATCAGTGCTGTCTAAATTAGCTTTTTTTGTTGTTGCTGTTTTAGAATTGTGGGGATTAAATTTGTTTTAGTTATTGTTCTACATGAATAAGAGTGCTATGCACATTGTTGTTGCCTGAATTTTCATGGTAAAAAAGCAATGACTAGGCCCCTTTTGCGTTTGAGGGCTCTAACATTGTAACCCATACTGTCAGCTAACCTGAAATCAAAAATCAGATATCGAGCTGGGGGTGAAGCCAAAGGGGATAAAGAAGCCTTACCAGACCACAGAGTAGGCTGGGCTTAACATAAAATATAAAGTCATAAGGTGTAAGCTAACTCACAAAACTAAGACAAGCAAAATTTAGGATTCCAGAGAACCTTATAAGTCAGATGAGCCAAGGTTAGTATAGGTAGTGATCAGGCATGGTCAATAAAAAAGTTGGGTCAGCTAATACATAACATGAACACAAGAGGGAAAGTCAAAATGAGCTCCACACTACATAGGTAAGGACCACAAACTTTTAATCGTCAAGAAGAGGGCACAAACTCACCATGTACTATGAGCAGAAAAGTATATATATATACATATATATATATTTTATTTGCATTTTATAAGGTACAAATACAAGACATGCATTTCTTGAGGAATACAATTTCACAGTGCCGGAGGCTCCCAGTATGTAATCAGGCTCACAATCATTATCGTAAATTACAGTTCACATAATGTACAATTCTTACAGAGTACAGGCATTTACATTTTATCCCTGCAAGTGGGTCTAAGTATGAAGGCAATATGTCGCCTGTCGTCATATTAGTTACATTACTTTATTTAACATTGTCACAGTGCTCATGGTATCAGATGACAACTGCATCATTGACTGTGTCGGTGTTTGGTCAGTATGTGGTATAAAGTTCCATTGATATCGCGTGCACCGTACGTCCATGTCTAACGTTAATCTGGGGCGCTCTTCGGACCACTGAATTATGTCTTCTTTTTTTTTTCTCATGTATAGTTTTTATTGGTGCATTCAGTGAAAAGAGAAACAGTACCACACAGTTTACAAACATGTATAACAGAATGAACTTAGCTTTAGGCCTAGTTGTATAACAATCAATTTGCAATGTTTTCAACATGTATCAACATATCGACTGGTACATGTGGTATCTTTGTTGTATCACATTTGTTCTGGTTTATATCTAGCTGGGTAAATGGGGAGGGGTACAGAAAATAGAAATAGGGATGGGGGGAAATCCTGCACCAACTCAACTAGTTCTGTTCAATATCGCCCTGTTGGGATGCGCGCCCTTAAACTGATTGTACAGACCATCGTTCAATTTCTCAGTTACTCAGTTGTCTGGTGACAGGCCCCATATGTATGGTCTTATTGGACCGTGTGTGGGTTACACTGCTGTACCCTTGGGTGTGTTAGCCAGCTGTCCCATTCTTTCTCATATTTCTCAACACAGCCATTTAACATGCTTGCCATCCTTTCATACGCACTAATATTATCCATTTTGGAGCATACACTCTCTAGCGGGGAAATGTGTTTGCTTTTCCAGTTGCCTGCCAGGGCTGTTTTAGCTGCTGTGAGGATGTTTAGGATCACCTTTCTGTGAGGGTGTAAGTATAGATCAGGGATGATGTGAAGGAGGATAGCAAGCTGTGTCTTGTGAGATATCATGGACTGGACCTGACCCCAGAACCCCCCAAGCTTGGACAACTCCAGCTTGGGCACCAGGTCCAGCTCTTTTTGAAGGACAGGGAATGGTTTTATCTGATCCCCATTCAGTAAGTCGCAAATCTGTCTCGGTCCCCTCACCTGCCACCTCCCCAACTGCAGTCCTGGAGAGTATGGCAACTGCGGCTGGTTCCCTTATTTACCACTATAATGTCTTACAGCATAGAACTTAGTAGGGCTAACCATACAGATATCTTAGCCATAATTTTATATAGTTAGTGTAAGAGATCCTCTAACATATAAATAATTGAGAATACAATATAAAATAAGGATTGTCTTGGAAGCAATAGTTTTGTCTTTTAGATATTTATTATATAAAAATATAAATATAGACATATAAAATCCATTATATCAGAGTTTATAAGATTAAATTAAATGCTTGCAAATATCATTAATAGGTTAACATACCCTTCTGAACATGTCATCATGTCAGCCTCTCTGTCATTTTAAGATGGAGCAGCGTCTGTCTCCAAGTCTCTCCTCTGTGTCTTAACATTGAAAAGTACACCTATTTATACCTTAGGTGTCTCCATTTTAGGGTTACCGTAGTTCATATATGAAAAAGTAACACTTCTTTTACTTTATTCATTTTAGAACCTCCCTTAACTTGGCAAACATACAAGGCCATAACTAAAGGGTGTACACATCATGGAAATTTTCCTGACTTAGTTCAAGATGGCATCTTAAAGTCTGGACATAGCCTTGAAGCTTGTTTATTCATTATTGTTATTGTAATTCGTCAAAATGGTGCAAACATATTATGCACTGAGGTTATTGCTTAAAGAAACAGTTATGAAAAACAATATGTTCCATTTCTAACACCTTGTCAGTTTGCAATATCTCTTAACCCCCTTAAGGACACATGACATGTGTGACATGTCATGATTCCCTTTTATTCCAGAAGTTTGGTCCTTAAGGGGTTGAAGACAAAGTACACAGTTTAAGAAATACAACATTTCATTCTAAAACTTGTAATATTTGCAGTATACTTCAAGTGTTGCTATTGGTGCTGCTTTAATTAGTTGTGTCGGGTCTATAACCAGTGGACTCCAGTCTTTCCAGGCATGTATTAAAGTCTTAGAACAATGCAACATAGGTTTCTTAAAGGTTTGGGGGACTGAACGTGTCCATAGATGGTGAATAAAGTTTTGTGTATCTAAGCATGCATTTTTGAGTTGTAGCCAGATTGGAGTGTGGGTGGCCTTAGAGGGGCGCAGTAGTCTTATTCCTTGTGCTAGGAAGGTTACCCTGTAGTAAATTTTTTATGTCTGGAAACCCCAGACCCCCTTTTGTATAGGGGAACCCCAGGCATCCCTCAGCTACTCATTTTCCAAATGTGAGCATTTATGGTGCTTTGGAATTGCTTGAGCAGTGAGTTCGGGAGAGCGATGGGCAGGGTTCTGAAGTTTGGGAGTGTGGGAGTGTCATCATTTTGATCAGATTGATGCGTCCTAACCATGATACCTCCAGATTCTTCCACTTCTCAAGTGTTGCTTTGATTTTAGTGAGTGTCAGGTAATGATTCTCTTTGGTGATGTTCTGTGTTGTTTTGGCAAGTTTTACTCCTAAGTATTGTAGAGAGCAGGTACGCCAGTCGAACGCGTGGAGTGATTTTAATTCCTCCAGCGTGGGTGCATGGTAAGTTGATAGGCAGTGCCTGGGTTTTAGCTATATTGTTTTTTAGTATGAGATCATCCCATACCCCGTCAATAAGTTGAGAAGGGATAACAAGAAGGACTCAGGATTGGTAATAAATAACAAAATGTCATCTGCAAAGAGGGAAAGTTTTTTCGTACCACCTGGTGTGCTGAGACCCTGTATGGTCTTATCTTGTTTTATTATCCTTACCAAGGGTTCTAGGCATAATGTGAAGATTAGGGGAGAGAGAGGGCATCCCTGCCAGGTACCATTACTTATATCGAATTGGTTGGATATGAATCCAGTGCTAAACACTTTAGCAGACGGGCAGTGGTACAGTGCTAATATGCTTGTTCTGAAAGCGGGTGGGAACCCCATCTTCATGAGTGTAAGTGACATGTATTTCCAGTTCAACCGATCAAAAGCCTTTTCGGCATCCAGGGCTAGTACTATACCTGCTTGGCGTGACTTATTGGCCCATTCCACTAAACAAATAAAGTGTCTAGTGTTGTCTCCCACCTGTCTACCTTGTACAAATCCTGTTTGCTCCTCCGATACAAGATATGGGATGATAGTTTTGAGCCGGGATTTTGATCACATCTGTGACTTCTTCCTCCATGAAAGGGTCTTCGAGATAGGAGCTTTGTGCTGTTGTTAAGTTGGGCAGCGGGGCTCTATCCAGGAAGAGGCATATCTCCTCTTCTGTTGGTTGGTGGGTGATGGGATCTTTCTCTAGTTGGTATAATGATGCGTAATATTCCGCCAGTTTATTGACTATATCTTGGGGGTTATATAGCTTGCCCCGGTTTTGGAAGTTATATAGGCGATTTTAGATTGTAGTTTTATTTGTTTCGCTTTTCTGGCTAAGAGTTTGCCCACCTTATTGCCCATAGTATAATATGATTGTTTTAAAAATCTTATATGTCTTTCTGTTATATGTAGGTGCATGTTGTGGAGGGCCTTTCGGATCGACATTAATTGTTTATGTGTTTTGGTCGTGGGGGCCGTCTTGTGTTTGGATTCTACCGCTGTCAGTTCTTGTTCTAATCTACTCAATTCTGATTGATGCAATCTCTTTACCCTAGCTACTGTTTGGATTAGTACGCCTCTAATGACAACTTTATGGGCCAGCCATTGAGTGATGATGGATGTTTGGCATGTGGCATGGTTTATAAAGTATTCCTCTGCTTTTTCCTGTAGCCCTTGGAGATTTTGTGGGTCATCTAACAGTCTGTCGTTCAGACACCAAGTGCCCCTGGCTGGGTATGGTATTTGTATAGCCACTGTTTGTGGCGCATGATCGGACCACGTTTTTGGTGCTATATATGCCTTGGATGCAAAATGGTAATGTTTTGGTATCTAGTAGGCCTAGGTCAATTCTAGTGAAAGTCATGTGTGCTGCTGAGTAGTAAGTGAAATATTTCCCTGTTGGGTACAGGCTGCGCCATATGTCATAGAAATCGTGTTCATGCATTAGGTTCCTGAGGTGTAACCCCAGGGAGAGTGAAAGTGGTTTTGGTGGTTTGTCTTGTTCTCTTTTTATGTCCATGGAGGGGTCTGGTACACAGTTAAAAATCTCTGCATATGAATGTGTGCCCTGTTTTGTATTGGTCAATTTTTTGAAAAGCCATGGTGAGGAAAGATTTTTGAGCATCGTTAGGAGCATACAGCGAAGCTATTGTTACTGATAACCCATTAAGCGAGCGGCCGTCTTTCCTAGCATATTGTTTGGATGGGGTGAACACCCAGTCACTGTGGAAGAAGATAGATACCCCTTTGGCTTTGGTTTTGGACATGGCATGTAAGCATTGTGAGTAGTTTTTTATATTGAGTTTAGGTGGATTCGTAGCACATAAATGAGTCTCCTGCAGGCACACTACTGCCGCTTTGGATTGTGTTATTTCCTGTGCGGTCATTCTCCTTTTATGGGGCCTATTTAGGCCCTTGACGTTAAGTGTAAGTATATCAGCCAGGGCTTTGTGAAAGTGACGTTGGTGCTTAAAGTGATGGTCAGGTCCAGAGGTAGGGTAAGAAGGGAAACTAACTAGGACTGAAAAATTATTTTTGAGTGAAAAAAATGAAAGTATGTACAAAGCGCCATAATAACATTTAGCGCTCTACCTGGATGAGCTGTGGTCGGACAGAATATTCCCAGCCCACCTCTCATCCTGGGGCCGTGCCTGGTGGGAACAAGCCAGGTGTATACAGCATATACTGTCCCACCCTTGTGCCTTGCGTTTATTAGCTAGTAGGAACAAGACAGACCAGCAAGAACTAATAAAAAAAGATGAAAAAAGAAGGAACAGAAACCTGGTACCGTGTAATAGCTCATTGTCTGACACCCAGTTTAACGTTTAATTTGTGCTGTTGCTAGCGCTGCGTGCACCTGTGTAAACCCATGTTGCATTATATTTGCATCCTGTGGTTCTGTTTTTGCCCTTTCGGTTACCAAGGGGGTTGGCCACCTATTTTCTGTCCTGTGAAAGTGGCTCTGCAGCCCGCCGTCTGGACAGGTTTCGACTCCCTCCTCTGCATCCCAATTGGTAGTTGTGGGGTAGCGTATGGCAAAACCACCTTATGCAATAGTGTGCAATGACAGTGTACAGTTGTATGCAAAACACAATTTGGTTCCCGAATTATGTCTTCTAATGTCTATCTATACCTGCTTTTAGTATAGGTGAACATAACTTTACAACTCCTAACTGGGGGGGTATAGGGAGGAATGTGTTAGTTTGGGGTGGGGGGGATGGGACATTATTTGCCCGATAACCTACCTTTCGTATAGTTCTTAATGTTGCTATATCCATATCTGAGGTTTGATCCCTATCCCTCGTCTGTGATTCATAACCCTGTTTTGTCATCTGAGTTCTGGGCTTCCCAAGATGTTTATGTGCGTCCCACATTTTTCACGCCTCCGCCCAAACTTTTTGTGGGGCTTTATATGCTCTGGTGGTGCATTCGTATATCTTGGTCGTATCTAATTGGAATATAATCGATTCTATTAGTGGTGGGTCTTTTTGCAGCCAGGCTTTGGCTATGGCTGTGATGACAGTTATTGTGATGTGAAAGATGAGATATTTGTGGGGTTTAGGCAGGTGTGGTGGAATCAGGGCCGGATTAACATAGGGGCTGATGGAGCTGCAGCTCCAGGCCCAGGCCCATGGAATAGGCCCATTTAGGCCCATTTTTTTTTTTTTTACACACACTCCTCTTAGGTTTGCCACCTGACTGGTGTTTTACCAGCACAGCCGGTATTTGAGTCTGCCTGGCCCTGCCGGTATTGCAGTAATACCGGCAATACAAATGCAGGTATTTTTCTCAGTATAAACGGAGATTACTCTGCAATACCAGCACTAACCAGTAAGGGTCACTGTGTGTGGAGAGAGGTAGGGATAGGAAGTTACAGCATATCACTCCTTGCCTCTCTCTACTCACTGATCCACAGGGGAGCAGTTACAGAGCACAGAGAGTCCAGACAGCAGCTCCCAGCCTACAGAAACAGCCTACAGCTCAGGTAAGTGAAGGATGGGGGGGAAAGGTAGCAGGGACACATGGGGACACTGAGACACATGGGGACACTGAAAAACTAGGGGACACTGTGAGATATGGGGATGCTGAGACACATGGGGACATTGGGAGACACACAGACACAGTGTCCCCATGCCTCCAAGCCAGTGTCCCTATTGTCTCAATGTCCCAGTGTCCCCTAGTCTCCCAGTGTCTATGTCACCATGTCTCTCAGTGTCCCTAGTGTCTCAGTGTCCCCATGTCTCCCAGTGTCCCCATATGTCTGTGTCCCCATGTCTCCCAGTGTCCACATGTCTCCCAGCCAGTCCCCCTAGTGTATCAGTGTCCCCATGTCTCCCAGTGTCCCTATGTCTCCCAGCTAGTGTCTTTAGTGTCTGTGTCCCCATGTCTCCCAGTGTCTGTGTCCCATGTCTCTCAGTGTCCCTAGGGTCCCCAAATGTCCCCATGTCTCCCAGTGTCCCCAAGTGCCTCCATGCCTGTGTCTCCATGCCTCCCAGCCAGTGCCCCTAGTGTCTCAGTGTCCCTAGTGTCTTAGTGTCCCCATGTCTTCCAGAGTCTGTGTCCCCAGTGTCTGTGTCCCCATTTCTCCCAGTGTCCCCATTGACTTCCTGCTTCACTGGACACTGCTGTTAGGGGGTATGGATTTACTTGAAAGATTAAAGCATAAATTAGAGAGAGATTAGCATAGAGTATGTGTTTTCTTAAAGCTGCATCCTTTGAGTTTCCCTCCAACACCATCTCCATTAGATACATGACGCTTGAGAGGTATGACTGTTTTAGTGTCTATGGTCGATAAGATTCTTGTCATGACTGCTAGTGTGGTCCAGCACGCAGAACTATGTAACATCTACATAGACCGAACAGAAAATGATAAAACGTAAACCGGTCCTTAGAATGGCCGGACTAATACATTAAAAACAGAGAATGGTCAAGGGAGCCAGAAATATACAATAACATTTAACAAGCTAAGTCAGGGAAGCCAGGAATCAGAATAATGAATACATACAATAGGTGGTACACACATCCAACGTTCCTACAAAAGGAAACAAAATATCATAGTGTAATATTGTCAAACAGAACTGTAATAATGAAATGATGAAGCAATACTACTCACAAGCCCAGAGCCAATATGACATATGGCTCTAATGTATAGCGCACTGGGACTTTTAAACAGGTGTCCCCATCCTTCTTCTTAGGCTTTCTTGAATAGTGTGTTGAAGCAGATAATGATATTCCAAAGTGGATTTCCAAAGGGAACTTTATTCACAAAAATATAATATAATAAAAATAGAGAGAAATGTTTTCTCAATAAAAAAGTCTGTGAATAGACTGAAATGTCTAAATAAAAAGTCTAATAGACAGACTGTATGTCCAAAACGCGTTTCGCCCTATGGTAGGGGCTTCCTCAGTTGGTATCAGTCGATATCTTTAGATGGAGGCTTTCTCAGCGTCTTTATAGTAGAGGTTTAGTTGTACTTTCTAATTTTGGCGGTTTCGTCCGTGCGTGGAACGCATATGCGTTTCACCTGCGTCACTTCCGGTCCTTGTCTGTCCGTGAGTGGAACGCACATGCGTTCCACCTTCGTCACTTCCGGTCTTTGTTCATTGGGCATACTGGGAGCAATGGTTGTCACTTCCGGTTCCTGTTAGTCAGACTCTTTGGGAACATTGCTGGAACGCACAGTTCCTGGTCTGTGCGTTCCACTGCATATCCAGCAACAAACAGTCCTCAATGCAAGCCTCCATGTACATACCACAAAAAATATATTCACCATTATTTCGAAAGTGCAAGATGTAAAAAATATATATAGTATCAAAAGGCATACAGATATAGATGTAATCTTATCTTAAGTGCTTAAAGTGCCACAGGTAAAATGTGATATATGAAAGACCTAAAAGATGTCAACAATTAGTAAAACATATATAAAATATATCAAAGAACAATATTAATAAAATTCCTATATAAAATGACATATCTCAAAATCTGAGTTGAGACCATATGGAATCAGGGTATTAAAATTGAAAATAAATTTCATCTCCTCTGCACCTATTTTTTTAATATAGTCTCCACCTCTCCAATCTTTTCTAACTATTTTTAATGGACAAAAGAAAAGATGTTCTGGATTAGAATTGTGATGACTTTTAAAATGATTGGAGACACTGTGGGTTTCTATGCCTTTTTTAATATTCCTGACATGTTCGGATATCCAAACATTCAGATTCCTAATAGTTCTGCCTATGTACAATAAGTTGCAAGGGCATTTCAACAAATAAATAACGCCTTTTGAAAAACAAGTTAATTGGTCTTTTATACTAAAATCCATATTTGTATATTCTTTTAAATTCTTTATATGTCTTTTGTGACTTCTTGTTGTTTTACATGCCAAACATGACCCACATCCAAAGAAACCTTTACTTTGATTTAAAAAATGTTTTATGTTTTTAGAGGGATTTTCACTGCTGTGAACTCATGATCTTTTTAAATTAGCTACACCTCTATAAATTATTTTAGGTTTTGTGGGTAATAGATTCTTCAAAATAGGGTCCTTTTGTAGGATATACCAATGTTTATTTATAGCTCTATTAATATGTTTATTGTTTCCATTAAAATTACATATAAAGTGTGGTTCATTCTTGTTTGCATTAGAATTTCCTTGGTGTTGTTTGTAAGTCAATAACTGTTCTCTGGGGGTGTTTTGAATTTCTTCCATGGCTATAGATAATATATTTTTTTCGTAGCCCTTTTCTAAAAATTGGTTTCTTATAACATTTGCTTGGGTTATGTAATCCTGTTCATTCGTACAATTACGCCTTATTCTTAAGAACTGGCCTTTCGGGGCATTCTCTAGCCAGGGTTTGTAGTGGCAACTCTTTTTTTCTATATACCCATTCGCATCCACTGGTTTAAAAAAAAATTTTGTTTTAATTTGTTGATTTTCAATAAAAATATGAAGGTCTAAAAAATTAATATTAGTATGACTTTGTGCAGTGGTGAGAATAATTCCCCATTCATTTGATGATAAAAAGGTAAAAAACATATTTAAAAGATCTTGAGAACCATTCCATACTAAAAATATGTCGTCAATGTACCGTCTATAGGTCACCAAATTTGACACCCAGGGATGCTCCGAGAAGACAAAAGTCTCCTCCCAATATGCCATGAACAGATTGGCATAACTGGGTGCGAATTTGGTGCCCATAGCTGTACCCCTAATCTGAAGATAAAAAATATTCTGGAACCAAAAGAAGTTGTTGGTTAAAATCAGGTGAATTCCTTCCAAAATAAAATCTCTCTGTTCTTGTTCAAAGTTGGCTTTAGTTAAGAAATGTTTGACTGCTTCTAAACCCACTTCATGTGGAATTATACTGTATAGTGATGTAACATCACTAGTCACCAATAAGTTATTTTCTTCCCATGAAATGGTGTCTAAAAGTTGTAATATATGTATAGTATCTTTCAAATACGCAGGGTTTCTTACCACTATTGGTTGTAAAAGTAAATCTATATATTCAGATACTCTAGAAGAGATAGAATCTATTCCAGAGATGATAGGACGTCCTGGTGGATTTTTTAGATCTTTATGGACTTTGGGAAGATAATAAAAAACTGGGATCTTTGGATGAGAGATGGAAAGATATTTTCCTTCTTTTGTTGTTAATATGCCTTTATCTAGGCCCTTTTGGATATATTTATCAAACAAATTTTTCACTTTGTTTGTTGGGTCTGAATTTAGTTTTTTATAAGTGTTCTCATCTGAAAGGATTCTCTCGGACTCTTGTAAATATTGTGTTTTGGAGAGGATTACAATTCCTCCTCCTTTATCTGCTGGTTTGATAACCAGATTTTTGTTTTTCTGTATTTCTTTTAAAGTTTTTCGCTCTTTTACTGACATATTGTCCTGGTATTTATTTAACTTTTTTACTTTATCCATTTCTGCCATGACTATGGTTTCAAAGGCTTTCATTTCATTAGAGATCATATTTCTGGGGAAAAAATTGGACTTTTCTTTTAAATCTGTATGTATAAAATTAAATTCGGTTTCTTGATTTTGTTGTGTGTGAGTTATATTTTCCTTATTATGAAAAAAAATTTTTAGAGATAGTTTTCTCAAAAATCTGTTCATATCAATGAACAATTCGAACTTATTTAATTCCTGTGTAGGCGCAAATTTAAGACCTTTTTTGAGGACCTTTAACTCCTCATTTGTCAGGATATGGTCAGTGAGATTAAAAATACCGTCCGAATTTATTTCTTCCCTCTTTTTTCTTTGTTCCTTATCTCTTCTTCTTCTGTATCGTAATCTGTTGATCTCTGGCGTTTGCCTGGGGATTCCCACGAAGGGGGTTTCTCTTGCCATTTGAGTCTCTCTTTGATTGGTTCCTTCCAAAAAACCGAAGAAGATGCTTGTTGTGTGTTATGACCTTCTAATGTTTTTTCCATAATTTGTGATGATCGAGTCATATCATTCTGATAATTAGTTCCTCTATCCCTCCTTCTTTGTTCTCTACTGTAACTTGTTTCGGGACGGGATTTCGGATAATTGTTTCCTATAATTACTGTATTTGTACTTCTTTTAGGTTCAGAAGAAAATCTTTTTTCTTTTTCATTTTCATATTCTCTCTGTCTATATTGGGGCATCTTCTTGTGTCTATCTTGGCCAAATTTATACGGAGACCTGATGTCGTTTTTGTTTGAGCCATGTTTTACTACATCACTATAACTTCTGTTAGAGTGGTGTTTATTAAAGGGGTGTCTGTATGTACGTATGGAGGCTTGGGGTGAATCTTTCTCAATATATGGATTTCTTTTATACGTTTCTCTATGAGATGTAGGTTCTAATTTACCCCTATGTTGACTGTTAAAAGTTTGATATTTGTTCGGTGATCTTTGGTGTTCCTGTGCTTGCCGCTGTTTACTTTTATAGTTATATTTATCTGAATTTGACCTTTTAGGGAATCTTATATTTCCGGTCTTATAGTCATTAGTGTCTCTAAGATATTTTCTTTTTTTGATTTCAACAGTGTCCTTCTCTGCCTTTTCTACTTTAATTTTAATTTCTCTTATTATTTGATTGAACGTTTCAGGATTAGTTGTCTCAATAAGTTGCAATTTCCATAGATTAATTTCCTCGTCTATCTGTATTAAATTTTCCTCTCGCCTGGACACAATGTAACCTATCATGCTAAAGGAAAATCCTTCGAGGAGTTTGTTCCATCCTGTCATAAAGCAGGGATTTTCTCTATCAAAGGTAGGGTCTTTCTCAAACCTCAGCCCTCTAGGTGTAATCTGTTCTTTAACGTACTTTTTGAGAGTGGCTATTTCCCATTTAATTTTCATTTCACGTATTAAAGTTTTTTCTAAATTGTTTTTGCATTTGTTAGTATCGATATAGTCCTTATCACTATAGTCAGGAATAGCCAAGGTCAAAATACTGGGAATATCAAAAACAGGACAAGGAAACACACTCTCAGGATTCAGGAACCAGGAACGAAAACCACGACAGGGCAATAGCCTAGGTTAAATATCCCTCTGGCCTGTGACTGCAGAACGTGTGTGTGTGTGTGTGTGTGTGTATGACCCTGGGGGGCAGAGCTATATCTAGCTGCGACCGCGTGTTCGGCACCATCTTGAACCCAGGCAGGCAGCTGGGAGAACCCGGCAGAGCGGCTCCTGACTCGCCGCTGAGCAGGTAAGCTCAGTTCCGGTGCGACCACACCTCGCGGTGAGCCGGGGGCCGTGACATTTCTGTAATTAGGCCCCATCATAATTGTCAGCACCAGGCCCACTGGGCTCTTAATCTGGCCCTGGGTGGAATATGTTGTAAAAGGTATATCTCTGGCTTCAGCAGTATGTCTATGTTCCCCAATTTCTGTATGAGGGATTGTGTGTCTTCCCATAGTTTAGTGATGGTTTGGCACATCCACCAGATATGCATAACATCACCTGTATCATGTCCGCATCTCCAACAAGCACCTGTCTGCTGCTGGTCAACGTGTTTCAACCTGGTGGGTACCATATGCCATCTGTAAAGCATTTTCCTAGACATTTCCATATGGGAGGTGCAAAGTGTGAATTGTTTGTTAGCCACAAAGCTCTTTCACCACTCCTCATCTGGTAATTGTTTTCCAATATCTGTTTCCTACTGTTTTATAAAATTCATACACCTTATCTCCCGTTTAGGGTTGTAGCTGTCATATATTGTAGAAATGATACCTGGCGGTTTTTTAACGTTTTTACATAATTGCACCAATGTTCTCATATTCCCTGTTGTATTGGCTGTGGGTGGTGACTCGTCATGTCTCTTTATCTGTCTATGCGCAAATTCAGCCGTGGTTGGGAGTCTATACTTCTTCTGCAGTGTGTGAAAGGGTATATTTGTGTTCTTGTTTACTAATTGGTGTATGTGGGTTAGGCCTAAGTTGGCCCACTTGCGTATGTTTAATTGTGGAATCAGTAGTTCAAAAGAGAGGAGTAGCATCAATGCGAGGATTTCTTTGTTGGGGTTAAAAAGTGTTGTGTATTTGTCCCATTCTTTCAGTGTCAAAGAGGTTATGGGGAGTATGTCATGAAATTGCTTTCTGTGTTGTTTGTTTATTCCAGATATTGTCGTGATTTCATAGCCCTCAGTGTGTGTGGCCTCAAGGTGCACCCACGAGGGTGGCGAGGCGTGTGAGTGGAACACTGTTATGAGTGGGCAAATAATTGCCACCTTATAATATAGATCTAGGTTAGGGAGACCCATTCCTCCTCTTCTTTGTGTCAAATAGAGTATATTTGCCGCAACTCTGGGTCTTTTGTTTGCCCATACAAAGGAGTTAAGTGCTTTCTGTGCCTCTCTAATATATGTTTTGGGTAACTGTATAGGCAGAGTTCGGAATAAATACTGAAATTTGGGGAGAATCATCATCTTCACAGCAGCCACTCTACCTGTCCAGGAAACATATTATTTTGGGAGTTTGATAATGTGAAGAAGTGTGGTTTAGATGACCTTAAACAATTTGTGTGTGGGTCGTAAATTTGATGCCTAAAAATGTAAGGTGGTCTTGCCTCCATTCAAAGACGTTAGTATGTTGGAGTGTTTTAGACGTCTCAGGTGGTGTATGTAAGCATATTGCTTGTGTTTTAGTCACATTTAATTTGTAATATCAGCAGGCGCTGTATTCCCGCAGTATGTTGTGGAAAGCTGGAATGGAGGTTAACGGGTTAGTTAGTGATAGCATGACATCGTCGGCGAATGCTGTTACTTTGTATTCTGTCCCCCCTTTTATAATGCCTGTGATTAGTTTTTCATTTCGTATGGCTTGCATCAAGGGTTCCAAGGCTAGGATATAAAGAATTGGTGATAATGGGCAGCCCTGCCTCGTAAAAGTATATTTTTCTACTATAAAACTGACTACTAAAATATTGTTTATGGTTGTTATTTTCATTATTACAATATTTAATGGAATTACTCACAAACACTGCTAGATTACATACTTTAGTACATGGTAGATGTACCTGATGTATTTCAGCTGGCAGTGACTGCATTTTGCTGTACAAAAATTGTAAACGGCTTAATAACTACTGTAGTATTTAGAAGAACACTCAATGCAGCATAACCACCACAGCTGGCTGCTCTGGTTATGGTGCAACGATTGCCCTGGTGACCACCCAGAGTAAGAAGTGTTTAAACAGAGATTGACAACTTACTGGTGTTCCCTGGGAACATTCTTCACATCCAGATTCTCCTGCAAGGGAAGGCAATGTCTATCCTGGGTTAAGTGTGGCCCGATACGGCACCAGTCTCATTGACTGACAGCACTCAGCTGGCACTTCCAGCAAATGAGAGCAGCTCTACATGGGCCTGCGTTGCTCACTGGATTCTCCCAATAAGAGAATTCAGAATTAGGATTGCAGCCATGAGTTCGCAAAGGGTCCCAGGTAAGTTGACAAACGATTTAAAAAATATATTTTGAAACAATCTGACTAGTTTGTCAAGACTCACCTGTGTTCCATCACTGCTCTGGCGGCACCTCAGAGTCAAGGTCAGTGGAATGCATGTGCAAATGCAAGTGGCGGGGCGCCACCTCTAAACACTGTTCGCAACACGTCTCCCAGGCAATGATAGACGCTTGGGAGACATGCAGGATTATTCCATGCTGCAGGGCAGCCCTGTGGGTGCGGTTGGAACTAATTAGGGATATGTTTACTCCCATGGAAACCCTGCTTAACTGACAGCATAATGCACCAATAGGGTGGCATGTCAGAATATGAGTGCCTTACATTTTTTACCATATTTAATTGCTCAGTTGTTCTGTGCTAATACCCTGTAAGTTACCTGTGTTAAAGCTGATCTCCTGGATTTAACTGACCTCTGGCCTGCCCTTCCATTTCTGATACTAGCTGCCTGGATTTTTGGCTATTGGACTGTCTGACTTTGCCTTGCCCTTGCCGCATTTGTTTGCCCTAGACTTTGTTTTTTTTATTTTGCTTACTTTCAAGTACTGCATTTTGGGTTTCATATACCTAATCTGAATACAAATACAAAAAAACAAGTCCTGCGCTCAAACTCCCACTACTCTTGGGCGGCAGCAATGACCATAGTACACATCAGCCCCGATACATACAGTAAAAACCAAAGAAAAGATTACCTGCGCTCTTCCCAAATCCCTATGCATATTTAAACAAATGAAGGTTATTTACTTTCTCCATTTGATAGAACTGCCTTAAACCACCTACAAGTTATTACACGCAGAACCATTTTATATATATATCACAATGACATTTAAAACACAAATATATCTCACTGTGAGTGTAAGATAAAGAATATGCAATATGTACAATGAGTTGATATATATCCGATACGGTTTCCTTCTATCTAATATTAAATGATTTAGTAAACTTTGTGCAATTCTATTTTTTCCCTTTACAGAGATTGTTGATTGTAATTCTTAACCATGAATATAAATGTAAAATACATAACTGAAGATATCACAGAACTGATGGGATGACACTTTGGTTTGAGCAGTTGTAGAAGAAAAAAGAAACCAAATAAGTGTGGTGCTTCTGAATGAAATTGGACATTCTGGTGAAATGAAAAGTAACAAGTGGCTGAATTCAAACAATATTCTCCCATTCATTTAAAAGAAGAATTACAGATATATTACAGTGTGTTCCAATGGGAAACACTTGCACGTGTGGAGTGGTTGTATGTATGCAGGATATTGTAGTATACATTTCGACTAACCAGCTTCATGTTAAAAAATGTATTGTCGTTTTTTGTTTTTTTTTGCTCCCCTAGAAAAAGTTCATACATGCATATTAAAACATGAATTATCATATCCTAAATGTACTCTAAGCAATTAAATCACTACAACTTGCTTTAGTGGTTATGTTGCCTAGTGTTTCATTGCAATATCCCAATGGTTTATTGTCAAACTATTTAGGACCATATTGACATTAATTAAGGCTCTTCCCAGTGCCTGGGGAGCACTCCCTACTTGGCCCAACTGATAATGTGGAATTAATACATCTGTATTATCAATATCAGTTACACTCTGGAGGGCAGTGATTGGTTAAAAATGCTGGAGAGAATTAAGCCATTCGGTTGGATGAAATTTACACTTATAATTTGTATATATTCCGCATTATCCGTGCAGCCGAGGAGAGAGTGGTCTCTACGCATCAGGAAGAGTCCCAGTTTGTGGCAAATGGTCCCTACACTATTCGACAATAAACTGTGGGATGGCACCATTACACACTAGGCGCTATATTTCTCAGAGTGCCCCATTAAGGAAGCATATATACTAATTTTGTCCAGGTTTATGGAATGCTTCAATAATAGTTGCAATGGGGTTATTCATCAAAGTGTTCTGAAAAGTGAGTGCTAAATTCTGTCATTTTTTTAAATGCAGCAACAAATGAAACAAAACTCATCAGATTTAATAAATTGCTCCAAAAAAAAAATCTCTGAAAATTAGATGTAAACATGTCAGTGACACTTTGATAAATGATTCATACAAATTGCATAGTGAAACATATGCAACACTAAGACAGTGACATGGAAATGAATGTGTTATAGAGATAGTCAAGTCTGAAGGTCCCTCTTTATCAATACATCTTTGGGCCTCTGATCTTTCTCCACTGTCCATGAGGCCATTTAGAAATGGGCTGCTATCTCTTCAGCCAGTCCTGGCAATCCTGAAGCATTCAATGAGAGAACTACTGCACATGCACAAACGTATTGTGCACAGTGTATCATTCAAGTGAATCTAAAAAAATAAAAGTATTTATGTGCAATAATAATGATGGATGAGAACCAATCTCCACTCTTCATTTGAAAGTGGCAAACAAAGATATGGAATAGTTGTGCAAAATAATTTTATACTATGAGCACCATGTATCTGGCATCATGTCAATGAATTCTTGCATTTTTTTGTGCCTTTAAGAAGTGTTGTGTTGCATTATATTATTATAAACTCATGTAAACGAACTATATCTTTGGTAAAATTGAAAAACAAAATACAAGAACAATCTCTAAAACCTAACATTCCTTAAAAACATTCCTTAAAAAAAGGATGCTGCAAATGGGAATTATATTCAAATAATGATTGTGTTTTATATTTATCAAGTTCACTATGAAATTTTTGCTGTTGAATTTTCCGATGTTGAAACCATACTACAAGGAATAGCTTCAAGAAATGCTCTTGTCCAATGTGCCACTTGCTATTCCATGCACAATAAAGGAGATCTGGTTTCTTACTGGTTAAAAAACCTCTTTGCATCAATAAAAACTAAGGGGACAAAAATAATAAATATATCCTTTGGTTTTTCTTTTAGTTATCCGGAACAAACTCTGTGTTGACAAATCCTCCATCTATTGTTGGCAAGTTGACATCATTTGTAACGTTCTGTAAATCAGTAGGTTTGTATCTTCCTTGTCGATGTTGCTCCAGGGCAGGTCCCCAGTCTGGGGTTGGGACACATATCTTCCGAAAGCGCTGTAAAGAAATTATCTTTTACTATTATATCCTATTTGATTTACAACGACAGATACAAAAATCTAAATGTTTAAAAATGAGGAGCTTAAAGCCGTCTATATAGCACAGAATATAGAGGGAAATGACTTCATCTGACTATAAAGGTATGTAAAGGACTTGAATCAAGCTGGAAATCATTCTTCATTTTTTAAAATTAATTCTCCACCCACATTCTACTTCCTGGCTTAGAATGTTTTTTTTTTTTTTGTGTTTGTTTGTTTTTTACTATTCCAAAAAGTCTCAAGTCTATCGTAGTGAGCAGACCCCATAGTGTCTAAATGTATGTATAGCATCATGGTCGTGGATTCTTACCTGCAAAAGTGTTCCTTCAGACTGGTACAGTTTTACACACGCAAGGATAGGAATCCAAATAATGCAGAATATTATCATTAACCAGCCTACAGCAATGCCCCATGTGGGGTATGGAATAGATCCATGCATTGGGCTTGAAAATGTTACCAGGGACCAGATCAAAATGGCCTACAAAGAGAACAATAGAATGTTGTCATGAGTAACGCAGAATGTTGACTAGACCAGACTTAGTTCAGCAAAATCCACAATTGTGGATTACATAGCATTAAATGGCTTTGGCAAATAAGCATCAACTAAATTTCCCTGGTTTGCCTCATGGTCAGCATGCAAAATAGAAGATATCACTAAGAAAAAAACAATGTTTGATGCTTGAGAGAAATTAGTTAATTGGCCAAGATGGTTCATTTCAGATTTATTTGCCACGGCAGTGGGAAAATTCTCTGTAATGCACAACTGAACATACTATTTATTTATACTAGCATGAGGAAACGGGATTTGTGTCTCCAAAAACACTGTGGCTCAGGTCGCCCCAACCTATGTCCTCAATTACATGAACTGAATCTCACAGAGCTTTGTTGACTTACTAACAATAGAAGAGGGGTTACGAAAAACCAGCAAATTCTCCACCACAGCCAGAATATCCAATTTTTTTTCCCAATCATCATTTCAATATCTTCAATAAAACGGTTTCCACCTTTGAAATACAAGAAAAATATTACAACACTATTACAGACTCTTGATGCTGTAGGGTATATTATGAAAAAATAATGCTATTTAAGGTTCTGGAGATTTTCAAACACCATTGGCATTTTTATAGACTACATGCCTTATTGTTATGAATACTTTTTGTGAATTGCAGCTAAATGGACACAGTCTAGGTCTTGACCTATAACTGATTCCCTGCAACTTCATATACAATTTGTATAATATATCAGAGCTGGACCTGCAACCAGACTTGGTACCATATTTTGTGCCTGACATTGAGTGTCAGGCTCATATTGCACGACTGATCCTTTAATGCATTACTTTAGTTTAATAGAAATTGACTTAAGTAATCATTTTTAGAATAATGTTCTGCCTTTATAAATCTAAAAAATCCTATTAAAATGCCTTTGTCAAATATGACCCCTCTATTAACTCTGAATTTTGTGCCATGTTGCAGACTACATTTATGGACCAAAACAGATCGCTAGGACCGTAAATACACAAATGTAAACATCATGGTGATAGATATAGCAACTGAGGTTTGCATTCTGGCAATTCATTTTCTTTATACATGAATTTTTTTCTGTCTGCATGTCTATCCATTATTTTATCAATTTAGGACAAGGGATAGGCAAATCATATTATTCATGACTGTCCTGGCACATTGATGTTTTTTGATACTAGTTATTTCTTCTATTGAGTGATCACATCTGCCCTTAGTGTCTACTGCTACTATATAAGGTGACATCTGGCCTTACTTTGTATATTGCTGCTACACTGCTAGATACATTGTTATTTAGTAACATCGGTTTTTTTACGTTACACTCACCATAAATCCAGCATATTCCTATAATTTCCAGAATTGCTGCAATAAGAATTCCCCATCCAGCACAAAAGTAGTCAATAAGATCCACCCAGAAAATCCCTGCCTGCAAAATCAGAATAATAATTATCAGCAGACATGAAAAAGTCCATTTAAATACTGATAGCACTTTACATATCTGCCTATCAGGCTTCCATAGTTTGTTGCTTGATTGTGTTTGCATGGAGTTAGGAGCAGCACTGTCATAGAGAGTGTGTTAGGAGCTTTGATTAGACTGTCCTCTAGTGGGCAATTTATTCAAGAATCCAATCATGTCAGAGAAAGGTTGATGAGTATACAAGCAATATTTCTACGTCAAGTACTCATCTAAGTTTAAAAATCATGGGTGCTTGATTTTGATTTCAGGAAGAATAATAAATAGCTCTAGTGTCTCATTATATTGTACCCGATGAATGTAAAGTATCATCTATACATTGGGCAGAGCTGAATGTTACCAATTTCACAAACATATGCATAAAATTGCAGTACAGGCACTCCTCACTTATCATTGAAAAACCAAGTGGAAAACACCTCCCAAATACGTGATAATATAAGAACAAGTACAAATGACCTGAAATATAGGTCGTGGTTCATAAACGAAATAAACAAAATTGAAATCAGGCTTCTCACCCTCCCAGGGGTAGCAATCTTATGGAAAGACAATCCTCCGTGGGATATATAAAAGAGTAAAAGAACAAATATGGTGAAGTATGTAATGAAAATTACAAAATGAAATTTATTGGTCTCACTTACAAGTGAAGAGAAATAACAGGCATATCTCCATATGACATGGAACTCCCAGGAACAAAATGGAAGGTAATCCAATGGAAAATCCAATGGCAGGCAAAATTAAAATGAAATAAAAACAAACTACATACAAAATATAAAATAATATAGCAGCATATGTAAAACTGAAAGTTCTTATCCAACGCGTTTCGTCCAAGAAAAGGGGACGCCGGATACCCGTTTTTTTCGAATTGACGATGATTACGGATGTTGCCCTATATATACCTGGAAGTATCAGCACATTTATATCCCTGAGGAAGTCCCCTTTTCTTGGACGAAACGCGTTGGATAAGAACTTTCAGTTTTACATATGCTGCTATATTATTTTATATTTTGTATGTAGTTTGTTTTTATTTCATTTTAATTTTGCCTGCCATTGGATTTTCCATTGGATTACCTTCCATATTGTTCCTGAGAGTTCCATGTCATATGGAGATATGCCTGTTATTTCTCTTCACTTGTAAGTGATACCAATAAATTTAATTTTGTAATTTTTATTACATACTTCACCATATTTGTTCTTTTACTCTTTTATATATCCCATGGAGGATTGTCTTTCCATAAGATTGCTACCCCTGGGAGGGTGAGAAGCCTGATTTCAATTTTGTTTATTTTGTTTATTTCGTTTATGAACCACGACCTATATTTCAGGTTATTTGTACTTGTTCTTATATTATCACGTATTTGGGAGGTGTTTTCCACTTGGTTTTTCAATTATATGTGTATTAGGTGTCAGTGAGGTACACCTGGGAGCTCTCCCCAATATTTGATTTTCACATCTTGTATAGTGTGTATACTTTACTGCTTTGTTTGTATTTTCTTAACTCCTCACTTATCTACTGAGTTCCGTTCCTACGACTAAGTCATAAAAGGAATTGGATCAGACCAGTGTGACAACCAAGTCTTGCATGCTCTAGAGAACAGGTCTATGTTGGAAGGAATTCCCCTAACAAATCGTGGTGAATCCCTGAAATGTACGTTCAGGGAAATTCTCTTGAACACAGACCACCTCAGCCTGCTACCAGCCTGGTACTAGGTTGGAACCAGGGACATTTGGTAAACAGGTAAGTCGTTAAGTGAGGACTACCTGTATATACGTTATTCAAGGGAAGGAGGGGTTAGGGGGAATAAAGGCGTCATATATCTGCCCGGTAGTAGCTAAGTCGAAAAAAGCTCAAGCTAAACTCCATAATTACTTAACAAATTAATATTGGAGACCTTTAGTAAGCATTATAGGAGGACTGCATGACAGGCAATATGCCACATGCAGAGAATCAGGCCCTAGCCCGAAATTAACCCCTTAACGCCGTTACGGCGTTCTATGCCGTCGCGGCTTTAAAGGGCTTTAAAGCCGTTGCGGCGGCATAGAACGCCGTAACGGCTTGCAGCTCCAATATATACATATTATATATATGTAACGTAATACGTAATGTATTTTAATACTAATATTAGTATATATATTAGTATTAAAATACACTTAGAATGACATTACATATATATAATATGTATATATATTATGTATATATAATAGATATATACACATATTATATATATATATATATACATATAATTACAATAATAAATAAATAAAATAATAAAATAAATAAATAAAATATTGAAACAAAATTTAATATAAATTATATATTCATATGTAATTTCATTATAACTGTATTTTTGTTATTAATATATATATATTGGTAACAAAATACACTTAGAATGACATTCTATATATATCTATCTATATATAAAATACAAATAACCGCTAAAATATATATGTAGATAAATACATATAATTACATAAAAGATTACATTAGTATACATGTAGAATTTAAATACCTATAAATGCATATATTAAAATTCTACATGTATATTTAAGTAATCTTTTAACATAATTATGTGATTTGATTAATTAAAATTTGATTGACATGCCTGACAACACAGGAAGAAAGTGCAGAGAATTTAATTCGTAAGCACTATATTTGACCCTGTAACTCTCCAAGACACCATAAAACCTGTACATAGGGGGTACTGTTTTACTCGGGAGACTTCGCTGAACTCAAATATTAGTGTTTCAAACTGGTAAATTGTATTACAACGATGATATTTTAAGTAAAAGTGAAGTTTTTGCATGTTTTACAAACAAACGGCACTTTTATGGACTATATTATTGTTGTAATATGCTTTACTGTTTTAAAACACTAATATTTGTGTTTAGTGAAGTCTCTCGAGAATAACAATACCCCCCATGTACAGGTTTTATTGTGTTTTGGAAAGTTAGAGAGTCACATATAAGGCTTGCATTTCATTTTTTTGACATTTAAATTTGCCAGATTGGTTATGTTGCCTTTGAGACCGTATGGTAGCCCAGGAATAAGAATTACCCCCATGATGGCATACCATTTGCAAAAGTAGACAACCCAAGGTATTGCAAATGGGGTATGTCCAGTCATTTCTGGTAGCCACTTAGTCACAAACACTGGCCAAATATTAGTTTTTTGCTTTTTTTCACACAAAAACAAATATGAACGCTAACTTTGGCCAGTGTTTCTGACTAAGTGGCTACTAAAAAAGACTAAACATACCCCACTTTCAATACCTTGGGTTGTCTACTTTTTCAAATGGTATGCCATTATGGGGGTAATGCTCATTCCTGGGCTACCACACCGTCTCAAAGGTAACATTATTAATCTGGCAAATTTCAATTTGAAAATGGAACGTTCTATATTTGACCCTGTAACTTTCCAAAACACCATAAAACCTGTTAATGGGGGGTACTGTTGTACTCGTAAGACATCGCTGATTACAAATATGGGCCTTTGTTTGCAGTAATACTTAACAGTATTATGACATTAACAGCTAAAATGTCAGACGGAAATACAAATTAAAATAAAAATCTTATTTTCTCAATTTTTTTGATTTTATTCATAATAAATTATGTTCCATATATGAATAGTTAATAATAAATTAAAGCCCTGTTTCTCTTGAACAAAATGATATATAATAAGTGTGGGTGCATTTAATATGAAAGAGGTGAATTACGGTTGAACAGACATATAGCGCAAATTCCAGTTTTTGTTTACGTTTTGTTTTGATCAGAACGTGTACTATTGACTCCGTCCTGAAGGGGTTAACAGCAGCATCATTCAATATTAGACTGAGATGTTTCCACCTAAGAAATGCAGACTCTCAAAACCCAAAGAATATAACCTCATTTGTGCAGGGCCCTCACTCAGCACTTTATGTTCCAGTACGTCCAATTTGTCTCGTTGCAGCTACTTATTTGTCAGGCAACCTATTGACCCTTTATACAGTGCTGCTAAATTTGTTGGTGCTTTATAAATAATAATAATAAAAATAATATAAAAAATATTACCTCAGTAACACAGAGTAGACCAAGTAAGAAAAACGCAACACACGCTCCAGCAGTTATAATACCACGCATTTTCTTCATCACCTTTGGGAACGCATCGTGTATAGTGGTTGTTATTGTCTCTGTGCGGAAAGTAAACAAAAACCACATTTAGACATGAGTGTGTACTAGTTGCTGTACTTTTCATCCAGTTGTGTTCAGGTGACAACTAAGTTGCAAGAAAACCATTGTAAAATGTTTCCAACTAAGTTACTCTGGCCTAAATTTTCCAAAATATTTTTTTCAGTACTGAACTGCATATGGTTTGTGAATAAGCAATTAGGATGTAGAATTTAAAAAATATAAATAAATACAAATACAACATTATTTAGAAATATCTCTGTTATATACTCACTATTGTCATACTTAGAGAAAACTGAACTTTATGTAGAAACAAGGTTTTAACTTATTCAATATATTTAATCATCATTATATTAGTAGAGATTATTTTCCCATATAGAAGGTGCGTCCCTTTCTTGTGAGTCAGAGAGTAAACCGGATTTTAATTATATGGTTAATCAGTCATTACCTGAGGGCTTAGTTGGGAAACTACTAAATGGAACTGTTCTGACAGGTTAAGGACAAATAGCATAACGTTCTATCCAATTTGGGTGAGTAAGCAATTTAAATACAATTGGCAGACTATGTCCCTTTGAATTTTGATTAGCATATTAGCATCTTATTTTTGTAAGTTAAGTTAAGAAATAGATGAGTAACTCAGAGTTGGAAAATATGTATTTTAAGCAACCTTGCACAAAATACCAATATTTTAAATGTTTTGTTTGCTGAGTCGTACACATGGACCCCAAAGCTCAGTAACTTTATCATTCATGATGCAGTTCAATAGGACAATCCACAGCCCATATCACAATCCCAGATGGAACCATCTCTAAACTCATGACCTGTAGATGGCATTTCACAAACCCTCAAAATATATGTTGTTTTTATTATTCTACTTATTTTTTCATCCTTTTCCCTCTTCATCTCTAGACCTTGCTTTCCATTTTCTCAGTCGGGGGTCTCCTCCCCCCCTCCCTTGTTATCCAAACCCTAGGTTTCTCTACATAAAATTGAAAATGTATGCATTTTTATTTTACTTATTTATTTATGATCTACGTTTAGTATTCTTTGATAAGCTTTTTAAATTATCACAATCTGTTAGAATTTTTTTTTTTCAAATGATGTACCTACAGAAGTTACCAGTAAAACCTATGGGACTTTTTGTAAATAAATAATTAGAAAAGTTATAATATGAAACACGTGTCCAAAAATATTAAATCTAGACCCATATATTTTTTACCCTATATAATTTCAAAACTGCAATGTTTCAATTAAAAAAATGTTCTCCAAATTAAAAAAAATTATAATGGAAAATAAGGTTGTTCTACATTGAGAAATAAGTGAGACATACTCCACTAATTTATAAAAGTATTTACTATGTTCAAATAAATCTTTGAAATAATATGTATTTCTGCACAATTTGGTCATAAAATGTGATCTGATCATCATCTAAGTCACAACAATAGACAATCACAGTCTGCTTAAACTAATAACAAACTAAGAATAAAATGTTGCCATGTTTTGAGTGAACACATCATGTAAACATTCACAGTGCAGGTGTAAAAAGTATGTGAACCCTTGGATTTAATAACATTCTTACTAATATAAGCCCCTAAATTTTTCCTTAATGTTAATTGATGTCTATTGTTAATTGTTTGCATCAAAATTTTGGGGGTAAATATATAACTAACTTAACTTTACACTCTTCAATAATCATTTACTTGGGGTATTACATAGTGGTAGTTTACTCTACATAGCTATGGAGAAGAGAGAAATTCTGTTTTTAAATCATTTTTAAAATATGGTTATATCAGCCTTAAAGGACCACTATAGTGCCAGGAAAAACACGATAGTGTTCTCCATCCGCCGGGCTGGATGGAGAAGAAGGGGTTAAAGTTACCTCTTTCTCCAGCGCCGGGCAGGAAGCTCTCCTCCTCCTCTTCGGCTGAATGCGCATGCACGGCAAGAGCCGCGCACACATTCAGCCAGTCTCATAGGAAAGCATTCACAGTGAAGAAGCACGAAAATCACAGTGAGAAGCACGCAAGCGTCTCTAGCGGCTGTCAAGAGACAGCCACTAGAAGCTGGATTAACCCTATTATAAACATAGCAGTTTCTCTGAAACTGCTATGTTTATAGAAAAAAGGGTTAACCCTAGATGGACATGGCACCCAGACCACTTCATTAAGCTGAAGTGGTCTGGGTGCCTATAGTGGTCCTTTAAGTTTGTAATTCACTTGTCACTTCTCTACAATTCAAGATTTAGACGATAACTCATTTTGTCCTAACTTGGGATATGTAAAACATCCGCTCAGGTTTCTTAGCTCCCACCGATAACAAAGGAAAAGCAGAAAAAAGTGTAACAAAACAGGTTTTTTTTTAAGATTTGAGACAACATTTGTATTTTTTTTTCTGTACAAAGCTTGGAGCTGTAATTCGTTTTGTACACAATGTATTAGTTTGTCATGCATCCTTTGACTCAGTTACAAGACAAACTGGTACATTTTGCTCAGCAAAGGACCTAAACAGTGTTTGTTTATGGCCTTATAATGTGTAACTTGGCACTCTACATGCTACTATTGTTATCACATTTCCCTGAAATGATCCATGTATCCACAGAGAAGGAAGTGACAAGATTAGAAAGGCATCGAAAGTTTAAACAATACACAGGCACAATACGGTGACGTAACCAGAGTTCTGATGGCCCATGGTTGAACAAAATTTATTTTCATTGATATTGTTAATGTGGAACGGGCAAGTACAATATATCCCTTTAACTCATCAAATGATTAACCGACATTTATCCAGATAAAATCAGCACAAACTCACCTACAGATGCAAATTGAGAGTCTAACCCAAGAGTCAGCAGCATGAAGAAGAACAAAATAGACCACAATGGAGCAACGGGCAGCTGGGACAGAGCTTCCGGATAGGCAATGAACGCTAAAGCAAATCCTAGTAAAATATATAAATCAATATAGTAAAAATCTATAATGCAATATAACAAGAGGTGCACAGCATAATGCATGAGAAATTAGCTGATTAGCAACAATATATATTTATTTCATGTATCCATTACTGCTAAATGTTTCCAACAATCGTCAATATCGTTTTTAAAACCAATAATCAACATTTATAAATAAATTTGATTAGTGTGAAAAATTAAAATGAATTAAAAAAAAAAAACCAATATCCAAATTACACTTCCAAAGGAGAAAACACTCCTCAACAAAGTAACATTTAACAAACAAGCACATACACATTGTCTAGACATCATTAATCTCCTCTAAAGCCTTAGTTTTACTTTGCAAATTGAAAATACAGGGTGTAAATTTATATTGCTTCAAAGACACGCAAGTTCAATTTTTGAGTGTTGTAGTTTAGTTAGTAATGGCTGTTGGGGCATACAAGATGTTAATATAATCTTTGGTTCTGTGTGTTTAGATAACTCGGACTGAATGTTGAGTAGGGTGGGTGATTGCATATCAGCTGTTAGAATATTGCATATAAAAATTGGAGACAGTAAATTGGTTAGATTGTAACTAAACCCTTATTATTTTTACCTAAGCCATAGGTTTTAAAATGTTTATGACTTTATAGATTTTAAAGCTATTTTGAAGTTGAGTGTCTTGTGTATACACACACACGTACAGTACAGAATATACACTGGAATGTACTACTAAAGTAGTACAGATATATACATTTCTTCAGATATATCATTTTCTCTTTAGATATTTGCTATTGTCCAGGTTATTCACTAAATTTCATAGCTAGTAAGCTTGTTTGAACAGGGACTTCTATCCCTCTTGTCTCTTAATATTTTGTATATCAACTTGTTGCTGTCAATTATTTCCATTCTATGATTGTAAAGCACTGAATAATTTGTTGACACTGTATTAATTATAATAATTAAAATAAATGACTTAATTACTTGATGGACATTTAAAAGGAAGTCAGAATTCATTTAAAAGGAAGCCAGAATTCATTTCAAAGGAAGTCAGCATAAACAAGCAGGAGAATTTAATTTTGGCCTAAAATTTACTTTGAATTCACTTTGATTTCCTGACAGTCGAACACTTAAGTGATTACCCCGTGTTGTGTATTTTGCATTAAGCTGTTTAGTGGTCACACTGAGTTTACCTGAATCCACTACATCCTGTACAGGCTTCTCAGCTTTAAAGGCCATGTGGCCCAATATGGAGAATATTGCAAATCCAGCAAAGACGCTTGTGAGGCAGTTTGTGACGCACACCATTATGGCATCTCCATAACAATTATTTTTAAATTTGTTGTATGATGAGAGAGCTACCAGGCCACCCCATGCAGTCGATAAGGAGAAAAATATCTGTGTGGCAGCATCTTTCCAGACCTGAAGAAGAAAATATAATGATTATGAAATGTTCGTGGCATTACAAATCAATGTTCTGTATAAAATATGTGTAATACAATAGACATAAGTGTCTTAATCTAGGATTGTGAGGCTAGTGTGGATGGCAGTCTGCCCAACTTCTCAAGGAGGTGTATTAATGAAACTCACTTCATGAAGACATATCAATTTAACCAAGAAAACCTGTTTCTCTTTCACGTTTTACTTGTACAGTATTTTTGGCTTGTTAGGTTACCCAAGTTTCAGTGTTCGCTGCCCACCAGAGTCAGCGCTATATCTATCCCCACTATTATATCAATTTAACCGTTAACAACTTGTCATGTTGCAACTACTCGTTTGTTAACACACCTGTTGTACAGCCCTGTGGAATTTGCGAGCGCATTATAAATATTAATAATAATAACATCACGTTATTTTTGTGGGATATAATAGTAATCACTTAGCAAAAAAAGAAGCAAGTTGAGGTTTTGTAAAGGTGGGAGAATATTGCTTAAATTAAAGAACAATTCAGAATGAGAGCTGACAGCCAAATATTATGTTATAAACTAGGACGTAAAAAATCCTTGAGCCTCTTTCTAACTGGCATAAAAAAATCTAAAATATGACAATGAAACAGTATAAACATTAATCACTGATATTAAGATACCACTTACATCTGCATTATTTAGTTTTGAAAAATCCGACTGTGCGCCAATATAATAACTAATCCCTTCGTACGCCCCTTCCAACGTAGCGCCTCGTACCAAGAGAATAAGAAGGACAATGTATGGAAATATTGCAGTGAAGTATACCACCTGTCAAAACAAGCATGATCAGTTACACCTTCCACAGTTTCAAACTTACATTACATTCTTGCATGCTTTCATTATACAATTAAATGTAGGTGGAAAATGTGCATATATTATTCAGGCAGGGTTGAGGTTTGTGTGTTTGCAAAACAGTGAATTCTGGCTCATCGACATGCAGCACCAAAAAGTTTGGCCAGAATATCCATTTGGGAAAAATGTTTCCAACTCAGCTGAACCTATAATTTTCATTATTGAAATACAGTGTTACATTGCTTCTCAGCTTTTATTTCCTGCATAAATAATTAAAGGGGCACTGTAATCACCATAACCACTACAGCTCATTCTATCTAATTGTGTTACAGATATACTAGCCCTCACAGACTAACATTGCTGTCCAAATGGGGTGTATCTCCACATGATAATGTGGAAGAGTATTTTCCCCATTTTCAGTGCTGCTTAAAATGGGTCGGACTATGTGCCGGAGAGAGCCTTGGCTTTCTCAATCTCCTACAAATTCTCTCTTACACAGTGGCTTATTGTACATAATCTAGGTTCCCATCTTAATGTTTTATGATTGGGACCTAGATTATGTACAATAAGCAATTAGCTAGGTGACCTATTCTTCAGTAAAATAAGCTCAACTATCCTTTTTCATTAAAGGACCACTATAGGCACCCAGACCACTTCAGCTTAATGAAGTGGTCTGGGTGCCAGGTCCCTCTAGGATTAACCCTTTTTTTTTTATAAACATAGCAGTTTCAGAGAAAAAAAAATATGCTTATATAAAATGTACAGTTACTTTATGTGCAAGGTTAAAAAAATATGCTTATATAAAATGTACAGTTACTTTTTAACATTATTTTGGTCTAACATTTACTTTGAATTTACTTTAAATTCCTGACAATTGACAAGTTAGTAATTAACCCTTTCTGTCCTAAGTGAAAAAAAACCTGACAAATATGAGATGCAACAAAGTTGATTTCTTTTCCAACGTTTAAATGTTCTGGATCATTGATCTTTTAAACAATTACACTCAGAGGTTCAGAACTCATTAAAATGACATATGGTGTAACGCAAATGACGAAAAATCCGGCTCCAGGGAAGGAACTTACGTGCACACTCAGACTAGGTGTCTCCAGATGAAACCCTGTTTTACATAAACCCTCTCTACAGAAAGCTTAGTATTAAAACACCAAGCAAATTCATGTTATTATTTGGTTGATATTGATACTTTATGGGACAATATAGATTCACATTGGGCAAAAAATTGTTTACTCTATGGGGCACTTTATGTTTTAATAGTTCAATGAGTTTCAATAGCGCAATGAGTTTATTGGTTTAAAAAGCCGTGTCATTGAGTGCCGAGTACAGTGGTACATTCTATATGGTTAATTCTTTTTTAGTATGCTACAGTTTATGGGGCAATAAGTTCCATATACTTTGCCCTGCTAATGTCATTACCTTTAGTGCTGTGTTTTACTGCAAAACAGAGTTGGATGGTAGATGCAGCCTGTTAATGACCTACATAATCAGCCTGCTGAGAACAATTTAGTTTTATGTTCGTTAAAACAGCGGGATCTGGTGTAATATGATTCAGAACCATGGCTCCATCAAAGGAAAGCTCTGCACAGCTAGCCTTTATGATTGCTGATGTATTATCTGATTTATGAGATAATACAACCTTATTTTATTGCCACTTTATCGGACTAGTCAAAAATTAGTTGTATTATACAATCCAGAACTCCACTCAATCCTTAACAGTGCTTGTGCAATGAATTTATGGAGGGAGAAGCTATATCACACATAAGCAATATCGTTTTGAATGAGATAGTTCAACATTGGTAAATTTGGTGTTGTTGAATTGAACAATGTTAAAGGAACACAAAGATGTATTCCTGACACCACAGTGGTAAAAATAGCTTTTTAGGTGCACAAGCCCCCTTTTACTCACCTTTGTTCCAGCGTTGCGCCGGTCTCGCTGTGACTTGACCTGCCTCGTTCCACCTTCGTAGCTGAGATCATCAAAGTTGCTGATATCAGCCAATCCAATGAATTCCCACAGGAAAGCATTGAGAGGCTATTGCATATGCGTGACAAAATCCTGTGCCAATCAGCATCTCCTCATAGACATACGCTGAATCGATGCATCCTTATGGGGAACGTTCAGAAATGCTCAACACCAGTGCTGCACACTTTGCAGCACTGACCCAGGAAGCACCTTTAGTGGCCGTCTGAGTGACTGACACTAGAGGTGTTACTAGGCAGAAATGTAAACACTGCCTTTTCTATGAAAAGACAGTGTTGACATTAAAAAGCCTGCAGGAACTGACCATACTTACCAGAAGAACTACATTGAGCTGTAATTATTTTGGTACCTTTAGTGTCCCTTTAAAGGTACTCTGTGTTGAATCTTAAACAAATGATTGACCAGTTGAGTTGTGTTTGAAACATGCTACACCAATTATAACATAGAATGCTCAAAAACTGTATTTTGTTGGGTGCAATAGTCGAATCACCTTTCTACTGAGGAAATAATGTATGAATGCTAATAACCTGATGTAGAATATATTAGCTTAATTTCTAACATTTTAATTTATAATTTGGAAGGAAAAGGGTTCAGTAGGTATCTAAGAAATCTGAAAATTAGCTCGAATAAGAGCTGATTCACAATGTCTCGTTAGTTTTAAGAATGGATCACATAGAGTACCTCACATATTATCACATGATACAAATATGTTAAGCAATATTGGTACTCTGTGTGATATAAAAAATATAATATACTTTGGGAAGAGTGGATTGTTATGCCTTTATTTATTTTAGACCTTTAGAATGATTACATGGTGTAGTTAGCCAGACAATTTAAGTTCTCTGTTTAAATATTAAGGGCTATCACAGTAAGTACTGATATAGTCAGAAGTGAAATATCAAAGGAAAGGAAAGGAGTCCTTAGTTAATTAATACATTTTATATAGATAATTATCTCATTAAAAAAGGCTTACACAGTACATTTTAGTAGAGGCATTGGATTTATTAGGGAGGGGATCTGGGATTTTTTTTTTTATTAAAAGAAAACATTTGTTAAAAAAAACAACAAAAATGAAAATTCTACTCGTAAAAAAACCCCTAAAACATAGTTAACCATTTTTTTTAACTATCAACTGAACACTTGTACTTCAAAACGAAAACAATATCTAGTGGATAACATAATTTACAAAGATAAATTATAACGTAGATCTTTAACTAGAACAATTTCAAACTGGCAAGTTGGATCCTAAATGGGAGGACAGTGTACACAACTGATCCCTGTATTAGGGCACACCTGGAAGACACCTTGCACACACCTATGTATCCCATAAAGCAATACAAAGATTATCTCTCAATTGACTATGTCATTTATATCTTTACCTTTCCTGAAGATTTAATGCCTTTAAACAGTGCAGCTCCAATAATTATCCATGCAAGAAGAAGACATAGGGCCAAGTACCAAACAACTTCTCCAGTCTCATCGAGACCACTAGAACGACGAAGTGCCACCTTTCTACAAATTTAAATAAAACAATTATTGCTGGTTCTCTCATAAAAAATATTATATATATTTCTAAATATTAGCTTTTACTGATTAAAATGCTATTTATATCACTTGAAAAAATGATTTGGCCTACATAATTTTCCTTGAATTTAAATGTACCTTTATTTTGATAGACTAATGATATATACTTACACAACTATAATTATTATAATGCATACTTATTAGAGCTATCTCAATCATGCATGTATTTTTAACAAAAGAAGAATTGGATTACATTTTAGTAATCAAATAAATAATTATGGAATTAAACACCAGATCAATAATTGTATGTAGAAAATTAAAATGATATTTTAAAACGAAAGTGACCTGTAATATATATATATAACAATTTTTATTTGTGGGAGGGATTGATGGTTATCCAATTTTTACCATGGGAACTTAAAAAAAAATATTTACCGACCCCCAAAATAATACAAGACAATGGTCTCTGTGGAAATATGTTTCATTGGTTCCTACAGTAATTGTGATATTTATATTGCTACCAAAATATTACAAAAAAAGATTTCAGTAGTGATATTTTCACCTGTTCGTAACATCATTAAGCTAGTTTATCAGAATGTTGGCAATTTAATAGAGGAAAACATTCTTCTTTATGTTTATTGAGATTGTTTGGTTTGGGGTGGCTAAACATTTTCAAGATAAATTTAATGTCATCCCCACTTCACAAGAATTTGTGGCCTTGTTTTAGATATATATTGTGATGGGTTTATTTTTCTGGTATGAAGTGTTTACTATTTTCATAAATGGAGCAATCGTAGATTATAAATTCCAACAAAGTTTTGCTATTTTTGTATGGCTAAGTGAAAAGGCCAATTTAAAATTTACATCACATAATTGTATGGAAATAAGATTAAATAATTGAACCCAGCCTATGCAAATGAATTAATTCCAGGCTGCAATGGATAAAGGTTAATGTATCAATTTCTTATGAATATATACTCACTCCCAGTATTGCTTGCTTGGGATTTCTGTGTCGAACATCACAGTTGTATTAGGTAAACAGGTGTAGTTTTCTTGCTTTACAAAAGTAAGATTGACTGTTTCCAATGAACCGGAGCTCATTTTAACGCTGCAAAATCCTGTGAAAGAAATGTTATCAGTCAATGGTAATATTGACCGTCCACAGATAATTAATCCAAAAGAGATGTCTTTGTTTGAGTTGGATAAATATACAATCTATCTTGTTTGTTAGTAGAGTATAAAGAACAGAAACATTTAAACTGACATGTAGGTAGACACCTGATAAGTTTTCAAGATAGTTGACATTTGCAAAACAGATAAATACAATTTATAATGCTTTTATTTTCCTCGTATGTTTGCATGACACAGACGAGATCTGTCAGTCTTTGACATATCCTCATTTAAGTCTGGGATTCAAACACTAGTAGAACTTAATAAGTAAGCCATCTAATCGTAGTGCCATTAAATTAAGTAATTATCTAACTGTTCCCTGATAAATTCTGTTTAACTCGTCAAATTTCAAATTCCTTTTAGTATAGAAAATTGTCTTAAATTATCAAGAGATGAAAATTGTGTTTCTCAGTAACTCACAGTGTGGATACCTGTGAATTTTCCCAGTTTCTATCTAGGAAAAAAGGACACACTACTTAGACCACAAAAAACAATGCATGTCACTAAATAAATGATGTCAACATTTAGTGTCTCACTGCAATCAAGTGCTTCACAATAAGTTGCCAGTAGGCGAGATATCTCTTATCTAGAAAAATATCTATTCTTCCTCTAAGTACTGGGTGCAGCATTATTGAAAAACAGTGTGCATGACTATGAGGGGCAGTGATTTTATGGTCTCTACTGACAGATGTGAAGATCTCTTTAAGTGATTAGAATTATGGAAAGATTAGAAGAGAGCTAAAAATGTTTTGAGAAATAGGCTTAAAAACACTGTAGATGTTTTTTTTTAAACCAATAAAATTGAGAATACAGTGAGTTTGTGATACAGTAGTTACAGGAATAAACAAGAGAAAAGATGAATGAGCGAGACAGAAATAATATAGAAAAGAAAAGTGTGATTAAAGAATAAAGGGCAGTAGGGAAAGAAGAAACATGGGGAGACAAGCAAATTGGAGACAAGATGATTTAGAAAGGAAAGAGAGACTGCACTGAACTTATTCACTTTGTATAGCTTGGAGGAAAGATGAGACAGAGGTGGGGGGGGGGAAGGGGGAGAAATATAATAGAAACATTTAAACACATAAAAGGAATCAAAAGGAATTAAAAGAAGAAAAAGTACCACAACAAAAGAACATAGTCTTAAATTAGAGGAGCAAAGGTTTAAAAATAATATCAGGAAGTATTACTTTACAAAGAGGGTAGTGGAAACATGGAATAGTCTTCCAGCTGAAGTGGTAGAGGTTAACACAGTGAGGGAGTTTAAGCATGCGTGGGATAGGCATCTTAGACTTAAAAAAGGCCAGGGACTAATGAAGGCATTTAGAAAATTGGGCAGACTAGATGGGCCAAACAGTTCTTATATGCACTCACATTCTATGTTTCTATGTTCACCAATGTTTGTTCGTTTCCTACTATTATTAGTTATAAATTGCCACCATAGTCTACAGCTCTGTATAATGGGTGGACTAACAAACACGTTTTTACAAGAAGAAGTTGGACGTACAGAAAGAGAAGTTACTAAGGGACATATTCAAAGACTTAAACTCTAAAGGGGATTTCAAATAAATTATCACAAAAATGAATAGAAAATAATCTATGTTTAGAAAACTATAAATTATATTTTATTTTAAATAAATAAGTGGATTACCTTTGGGAGTCTTGCTACAGTTGGCATCAGACCAATCAAAACACTCAGACCACGGAAGTACACTTGTAAACGAAGCAAAGAGATAGTACAGGCTGTAGGCAATGATGATATTATAATAGATTGTTACTAGTGTCGAAATAAGAACCATTGTAATTCCAACACCTGTGGATTCAAAAACAAAACAAGATGGACATGTTAATGTGTTTCCTTTCTTTGAAAGAATTGAAATTAATCTGATACCGCAATAGAAAGGCAGTTGTTATTTTAATGTGTAGCACATCGTGTCAGTTTTCAAATGTCAAACGTTAAGCTGTTTTTTTTTTAAAGATATATATATATGTATATATATATATATATATATATATATATATATATATATATATCACATCTGCAGCTCCCTAGTCTGTATCAATTTGTTTACTCTGAGTTGGTTAACATAATTTCATTTAAGCTGAATAATGCGTACCTATGAATATATTTTAATCAAAACTTCTGCTTATTTCAAACCTATTAAAATTATTTGACAAAAACTGGAGAGGCTGAACCCATAGCCTCTGTGCTCTATAACAGGGGTAGGCAACTGGTGACACTCCAGATGTTGTGGACTACCTCCCCCAAAACGCTCTTAAATCCATAATGCTGGCAAAGCATCATGGGAAGTGTAGTCTAAAACATCTGGAGTGCCGAAGGTTGCCTATGCCTGCTCTATAAGCTGTAATAATTTTGGTGCTTGGACGGTCCCTTTAGGCGTCCTAAGAAATGGGACAGATTTTGATCCCAATCATCTTGACTTGTGTCATATTTTGTCTGTTGAAAATCTATAATTAGACGTATTTGAACAAACTGCTGAATCACTTGAAAATAAAGGAGTATGTTGACAGTTTTGTTTATGTTCTAATGATTCATTTTTAAAATTAATTTAGCGCAAGGATCACTTTATCCATTTAAGCATGCCTGACACGTGTAGTTAAGTGAGTAATAATTACAGTTTCCACAGTTAATTCTTAACGATCTGGCAAGGCAAAAATATTGATCTCGTTTTTGTCTACTAACCTTCAAAGATAGGGAGAACCTTCCACATGGCGACTGGTCCTAAACTAGAAAACTGTCCAAGAGAACACTCTAAGAAAAACAGAGGAAGTCCAGCCAGCGCAAGCATAATGGTGTATGGGATGAGAAATGCACCTGGATGGAGGAGAAAATGACGTAAGTTTAAGGTTATTTATGTGCCGCAGTGCATATGAGGTTATTGCAAAATAAATGAATAAATAAATGAAAAGTAAGAAAGAGAGAAAATCAGGATAAAACAGATAAACAGAATTAAATGGAAAAGCTAAATGTTTTAGAATCATATCATTATACATCAAAAATAACCTTCACCTAGAGGTAAAATTAGATTTTCGGATTTTTATGATAAGGCATTACCCGCACATTAGTTGATTGTAGCAAAATAAGACATAAAAGAAAAGAAAGATAACTCTGGTATGAAGTTGCCAACATCTATTGGGAGTTGTAAAAAAGATACAAGATTCACTCACATTTCAAAGAGCAAGTTAATAAATTAAATATCTTAATTAATGCACAGTAAGGGTTATAAAGAGCAATTTGACCGAACATTGTTTCTGAGGTTCTGCTATGCTGTTTTATAACTAAGTGGACAGATTGATGAAAAAAAATACCTCCAAAACCCCCAAAATAGTATTTATTTTTTATTATAATTTCCAGATAGTGAGCCACCCAGGTAGCACGCAAAATGAAAGAAATGAACACTTTGTACTGCATGTGTATTACTGATCTCACGAGGATGGCTATATATGTATACAATTAAAATTAATATTGCTTAAAAAATATTTTTTATTTAAAATATATTATTTCTAGTTTGAGTTATTATTTTACCATATGTTTGCTTCAATTGTGCAGGCTGATCAGCTATTATTGGCACCTCCTCAGTATGGTGCGACTGTTTGGGGATGGTGCTTATTTCCAATACAACATGGAACACATGTTGTGTGCTATATCTGTAGATAAGCTTTTAGACATAGGCATGCTAATATGCCACTAGCTGGAAATGGGCCTACATCATATTATTATTATATGCATTTACATAGAATAACAGCAAGGAATTGAAAGACAATATAAAGATGACAGATTTAAACAAGGGAGGCTGGCAAAATAAAAAAAGACACCCATTTTGAAAACCGAACCAGTACATTGCCTTACCACACTCCATTTTCTTTCTTAATGTAATAATAAATGTTTTATACTGTACTGCAACAATTAGAATAAAATAATAGCAATAAATAAATAAATAAAACATAATAATAATAATAATAATAATGTTACATAATATGATTTAGGATTGGGATGAAATCTTCTATATTTTAGTGGCCCAGAGGGCAACTGCCCCCCCTTTCCATTGCCTTCCTACCCTGCATACAAGTGATGAAGACAGCGTTGCAGCTGAGTTTTGGTAACACAACAGATTAAGATGCACTGGGAAAACTGACTTTTGTGTCAAACCATAAATGTTCAGTTGGTGTACTGCTAATATCACAGTCAGAACAGGACACAGTTCTCACTTGACATGGAACCAATGTTGAAACAGCCCCACCTTCTTAGATTGCGCAGTAACAGATATAAATGATTAATACATTCTTTTAAATGTAATCTTTTGTTTTATTATTGCCAGTGGAAACTGCCCCTCACTCTATTAAAATTATGCAAAAGCTGATGATTATTTAAATAGAGATTATAACAAGCCCCCCCTTCTTCCCCTCCCCCCCCCTCAAAAAAGCATGGATTGTCTTTGGATCCCACACCAAGCTTGCATGCTGTCAATTTAAAAATCTTATCAAATCGATGAATGCAAACTTGTTAAGATGTTAAATGATACATTACCTCCTCCATTCTGGAAGGTGAGATAGGGAAATCTCCAAACGTTCCCTAAACCCACAGCATATCCTACCATGGATAAGAGATATTCTGATTTGCTGGACCAGTTTCCTCGTTCTGTATTCTCATCAGTATTAGTTTTCTCGCTTTTATCCTTTACAATACAAAATAAATTACCACGTTAATATGCTGACAAAAATGTACTCTGAGACCTATTTACAAATAAGTGAGTGTTAATTCAGCATAACTGTTTTTACAAAGCTAAAGCACGGATTATTGGAAATCAGAGGCCTTGATGCAACTCTTTAATTTTAAATCTAGTATGTCACCTTGGTAAATTCTTGGTGATGCTTCAAATGTCTGCATTTATAAGCTTATAAGTTTTTATGGCATTTGGAGTGTCTCTTTAAGATGTAACATGTAGTAGGATGTAGGATCACACAAATGCAAACAATATGTATATGTGCATGTATGTTTCTTACTCACTTGATAATTGTGTTTCAAACTGCCTATTTAATTGATGATATTAGCACATGTTAAATTGATGATCAACGTCCCTGCCCTGCCTGTTACTTTTTGTAGAGTGTTGGCTCAAGATTCCGCTAGAAGATTTCATTATCCTCTACCCAGGTTTCACAGAGAGCCATATGCCATTACTTGCTGCCTGCTAACTGTGCCACGCTCAGAGAGGGAAGAAGGAAGGTGTCCCTGCATCCCCACCACTTGACACCAGTGACTGTAACTCCAGTCTCCTCTACTCTTGTCCAAAACAATATGCAGCATGATGGGGGAATTTGATGACTGTGTTTGTGTGTTACTGTGTTTTCATTGAATACTATTCTACCAATCTACTTCCCTAACACTATCCTTACCTTTTGTGTCACTTTACCCCACTCCCTCTAGCATGTAAGCTCATTACACCTCTGTTTCTGTGTATCAAACTTGCCTGGTTACAACTACACGTTTGTTCGTCCACCCACTGTAAAGCGCTGCGGAATTTGTTGGTGCTGTATAAATATAATAATACTTATAATAATAATGTGAGACTGTGTGTATGTGTGTGCATGTGACTGTATTTATATGACTGTATGTATATGACTGTTTGCTACTGTGTCCATGTGACTTTATGTGGGTTTGTGTGCATGACTGTGTGTGATGGCTTTATGTGTAATTGTGTGTGATTGTGAGTGATCGTTCATAACTCTGTGCGTGTTATTGTGTATATGACTTTATTTGACAAAGTGTGTGACTGTATGTGATAGTGTGCATCTGACTTTGTGTGTATGTGACTGTGTGTCTAGGTCTACACATGATTGTGTGTGATTGCGTATCTATGCGACTGTGCATTTGTTTGTGTTTCTATGTATGTGACTGTGTGCATCCATTTTTGAATGTGACAGCATGTATGATTAAATGTCTATGTATATATGCATGTGACTGTGTATGTATGTGGGGGGCAGGGCAACAAAAGGGTAAAGGGTTAAAAGATAGAAGAGGTGAGGATGAGTTAGGAAACAAAAAATACATTCAAAAAATATAAGGGGAATTGAGATACACACGAAGCAATGTGGGTTAAGATGGGGTTAACAATTGTTCTTGCAAAGAAGTAGGATTTGTTCACTTGATTGTCTTTCTACATTGTTCCTTACTCCAATGACATTGCTTGCCCTTTGCTCCTTTCTAATGCCAATGAATTTGAAATGCCAATGAACAAAAAAAAAAAAATTACAAAAAATATCTGAATCAAAATATACGTAAATATGTGTTACATGAGTTATCTGCCCAAAGATCTTTTGACAATGAATTAAAAAAAAAATAATAATATTCCAGGAAATAATTATTGAGACACCAAGTTTTTGATCCAAAGGGAAATCTGACTGCCAGCTGAAGTTTTTTTTTTTACCAGCCTATATCAAACTACGAGCACAATTCAATAGATGTTTGGGTATCCAAGGTTGAGAGTGAAGAACAGGTTTGGGCATGTTCTGGTACATTATTTTATATCTAAGTTCTAATGATGATCAGACATTCTCTGTTCCCTCGCTGGTCATGCTGCACAGGTGTATGTTTATATTCAGTACTAAAAGGAGCAATGTGTATGAACACAGGAGTGGGGTCACCTTGCTCCCACACTGTACACTGCCATAACACAACATTATCTTTTTACTATTAGTGTAAAAAAAGTGAAACGTTAAAATTGATTTTTTTTTTTCGTTAAAAATTTCTAAGAAATATCTACATTTTGTGTGTTCTATGAGAATTACCTGCAGTCGGTATTTCTGTTCAATTTACAAATACAGTTAGATTGTTATCAAAACTATCTAACATTTACTAACCTAGACGTGTGACTTTCACAGATAGAAATAGACTAAAAGAGTTGCATTAAGGCATAATAGTGGAGATTCATTCAATAAAAATAGATGTTAATAGATATAAACAGACAGACAGATAAGCATAGACAGCATTTTCTCTTTTCACTTCTCCATCAACATTTTTGTAGCTTTTGCAACAACTTAGTGTTTTTTTTTAGAGCTTTCAGAACTGCTGTCTGGTGTATATTTTAAAGGATAAATAAAGGATTTGCCTTATTATATGTAGATACTGTACAGTAGAATATAGACTTGGACGTTTGTTTTCAAATGAACACGTTTTCATCTGAAATTCGGCTACCTGTCCATATGTCCGAAAGACGAATGAGCGAATAGAAATTACAAATGAAACAAACACTGCAAGTACTGTCTGTGCGGAGCGCTCATGGGGTGAAGATAGATTTTTTTTTGTCTTGATTTTCTTTCAGGGTATTTTTTTTTTTTTTGCTGCTTTTAATTAGTTTTTTTAATAGTTCAATGCAACCTTATGGATTTTTATTTAGCCTTTTTTGGGGCAGAAAAAAAGAAGATGCGAGAATAAAGAATACATCACATAGTAAGTGTTATTTTTTTATTTTATAGTTATTTAATTTATTGCCCCCCTCTCAATATTATTGAAGGATTCAGGTAGGGTATTTTATTTATTAGGGAGGGATGATAGTTACCTAGAGGGTGTTTCTAGGGGCTTGAAAACCTCTGGTCAGGGAGAGAGGGTAATTAACACAAGGAGTGCAAGGGGGTGGGAGAAAAGGTCCACAATTAAGTTACCCCAACTGTTGCCAATGAGTGGAGGCTGGGAAGGACAATAGGTCCACCCCCACTTTAGGATTTAGGGTCCACACCAGCTGCCAATGCGTAGGGGGTGAGGGGACAATATTATGATTATGATTTAGGGCACCCACGGCTCCCACCCACTGTGGGTGACAATGTGACCCTATGAGACACTTGGTTCCCCTGTTTTGTTTAATAGCCCCCATTTGAGGAGCAAAGGTGGGACAGTTAATTATTTAGATAGGTGCCCTACCATGGGGACTTGGGGGACCCTTGCCAGGTCCCCCTTTATTGGATTAGCGACTCTGCCCAGTCACTAGTCTTTTTTATATCAGTGAGCAGCCACTGACTGCTCACTGTTTAGTAGACATGTTTAGTAGACATACCGCTACTCGTGACACAGCGGGTAAGGGCAGGTGCGAGGATTTAACCTCCCTCATTTACTAATACTAAGTCATTTAAACTTAGTATTAGTATAGTCGTCTGAAAGACCAAAATAACGAAAAGCCATCCTTTTAGTCTCTCAGCTTCTTACTAGATAGCTCCAGGGGTGATTTACCGTGAGGCTGACAAGGCATTTGCCTTGGGCGTCACTTTCTGGGGGGCGGCAAAAAAGCCACCCCCCAATCGCCCTGGCAAATGCCTTGCCAACCTCTTGTCTTTGGGGGCCCAGGAGCTGGCCGGCTGGCCACCTCTGGGCCCCCTAAGGCTGACAGCGGCGGCACTTTCTGAGCGGACGGCGAGGGATCACTGATCATGGGAGTTGTAGTCCAAAACATCTGGAATGCCGAAGGTTGCCTATGCCTGTGTTAGTATGTGTTTGTCTGTTAGTGAGTGTGTTAGTGTGTGTGCCTCTAACAAAATACATGACTATGCACTTAAATTAGAAAAAATCTGCTACTTCACATACAATATGTATCCCAACTTTAGAAAACACCTGCGTCAGACAGAAGATCTGAAAAATAATTTTTCACTCAATTTTCCTAGACTTCTGTGCTGCGTATGCAGATTTATTATCTCTTTTTTATGTACAATTTATTGCAGAAAGCACAAAACAAAATTACAGATGAACTTGGCAAAACACAGAAGGATAGACAAACAGACAAACAGACACACTCCTTCATGGTTGCAACAAGTGCCATTAAATAGACTTGTGCATAAATCCCATTGATCTATGCTGAATGAACCAATTTGTTCATGAATTAGAAAACAAATCAATTTGTTCACCCAGCAATTATCTTGCATTTGATTTGTTTAGCATCGCTGAATGGCCATTGTGCACAAGTCTACCATTAGATCACTCTATTTCCTAATGATGATATGCTGAGAGAGGACTGTGCGGATAGATATCCTGCAATCCTGTCTCCCTAGCTCCCTTCCCAGCATATCATCGTAGGGATAGGAGCTAAACTAAGGAAACAAGCTGAAAATATTAGCTGCTGCTGCTGGCTGTGCAACTCCCATTACTCTCAGGCAGGCTGAAATATGTGTGTTGTCTTAGTATAAAAAGAACCTAATACTAATCTTATCTCTAATTCTCACCTTAAATTTAAAAGTTCATGCAATAAAAGGAAACCAATATTGACCCGTATGCTAAAATAAAATGTGTATGTCTGTTTAAAATTTCTCAAGTAAAACATTTAAAGTGCCTTGTGTAAAACAATTGAAAGACACCAGTTCCCAACCTCTTCAAACATCGATCCTTACCCTGCCAAAGTATTTAAATAAACTGTAGAGCACTTACCAGATCAGAGCTTGGCTTTTTCTTGCAACGTTCGAGACAATTTGGTATTGAGTTCCCCATTCTGCTGTTGAAAAATAAGTAGTTGTGTGCTTGCCAGGTATCTGTGTGCTTTTCTTCAGTGTCCCGGAGTCTCCCAAATGTATTAGACACACTCTGGCCCTCCCTTCTTTCTTAACTCCACCAGTCAGTGAAACCAACTGGGAAATGTTCTCACACAAGGCTCTTTTATAAATACAAATCACCACCCCCTCGATTATATCAGTCACATTAATGATTTGTTTCACAAATGGGATGGACTGTTTAATGCTTGAACCTGTTGATCTTCAATGAGATAAGATTTGGCAGAGATTTTCTTGTGGTTGACTGAGATATACCTTAAGACTTAAATCTTTATTCAAGGAAAATTATATTGTGCCAAAAAACCTGCATAGAGCCAACGTAACTTCTATTTTTGAGTAACCGGTTTCACACTAGATTTTGTAATAGTCAGGGTTATTTTCACTATACAATGCTGATTGTTTTCGTGTTTTTTATTTTTTTACAGTGATTTTGGAGAACGTTAATAATGTAAGGACACCCGTTCCTTTCAGCTGCAATGGGTGATGGGAAATGATAAGTGTCTTTGTGAGGCGAAATGACCATTTTACTCAATAAAGTCTGCAGTTTGGCTAGATACTATGTGTACCCCATCATCTATTTTTTATTTTGATATACTACGAGAGATTTTTAGTCACCCTAGTTCCTGTGGCCACATAGTGTTGATCCTTTTTCGTTTGGTGAGTGTGTTCCTGCTTTGAATTGTGAGAAATGACAAGATATGATAAATTGGAATTGATTTAAACTTTTTTTTATTTTTTTGCCATTATCCAATGTGTAGAGATAAAATTATTCCTAGTTTAATTGTGCTTGAATTTACAGTATTTTTCTCAATGATAAATATATGAAGTTTTCATTAAGATTCTATCTTTATTGAAAACATAGAAGTGATGGTGATATGGTGATACTTGAATCGTTCCATTACAGGGTTTGAATAGCATTATTTAAGGTCAGTCAAATGTGGATTTTCTTGTAGACTAAATGTTTATCTACAGAAGATGTGAATTACATAGAAATTACTTAAGTACAGAAAAACAAGTTCATTGGGATATTCTGCAAAGTTCAATGACAGTTTCATGAGGCACCAGCTATAATAAATTCCAGTTTGTATCTGGTAATAACTAATCATGTAGAGCTTTCTCCTGCATGCCAGTGAAGGAGCACCTTTGGAACAATAAAACTCATGTGATGTGCTATTACCTCCTGGAAACCGAGGAGAAAAAATAGTCTTCCAATATGCCATCCATTTTGATGAAAAGGAAGAGGAAGATTCCAGCATCCCACAGCCTATCACATGACATATCACTGGAAAGCTCAGGATGACCTCTTTACAATACAGCAGGGATTGATAGAGTAACTCAAAAGAATAAAAGGAGATGCATGTGAATGAAATGTCCAGTACAGAGGACACAGGTGAATGGGCTGGGTCTCAGGAGGTTAAGACAGTAAAAATTTATTCACCAAAAAGGATTATTCACCAAAATTAGAGTTCATGGTGAAATTGAAGTTCATTTCAAATTTACGGTTAAATTTCCCAAAATTGAAAAGTTCTACTTTTACCTTAAACTTGAAATTCACTCGAATTCACTTTGATTTTCTTCTTTAGTAAATAACCCTGTTAGAGATTTATCCACTAAACAAACAATAGTAGTGAGCTGAAAACTGAAGTGCAAAATTCAGACTAAAATCTCTAAGCTGCCTTATAAATTTCTTGGAATTTTTTTCCCAAAGTCAGCCGTGTTAGCATAAATTGTGCAATTCTGGAAATGCCTTGCACAATTGCATGCTCCAAATCCTTGCATAGCACAGGTGCTTGGTCTAATTGTATTTACTGAGTATGAACATTCCCTTCATACATTAAATGGATAATAAAGCACACGACATAGATATCTGCAATGGTCAAATTCTTTATAAGTGAATGTTGTTAAAAGTTCTCAGCTCAGTGCCGTCACAGCTCATGTTAATTTACTTACGTAACACACTTTTGAATCTCTTAAAAATAATAAACACCCATACAAGGAACTTCTATAATTAATGTGCCAAAATAAACATCACAGGTGCCAAAACGTTATTTATCTATATATATTCCCAGGACAGGCAAATGCCACTTCATAAATACTGTATACGCACACTATACGGACAAAAGTATTGGGCACCTGGACATTACACCAACAGGGAATGTTATGACGTTGCAATCTAAATACATTAAAATGTAATTGTTTGCAGCTCTAACAGCTTCTACCCTTCTGAGAAGGCTTTCCACAAGATTTGGGAATGTTTCTGTGGGAATATCTGCCCGTTCATCCAGTAGAACATTTGTGGGGTCAGGCACTGATGTTGGACGGGAAGGCCTGGCTCTCAATCTCCATTAAAATTCACCCCAAGGGTGCTAGATGGGGTTGAGGTCAGGGCTCTAGGCGGGCCAGTCAAGTTCTTCTACGCCAAACTCATCCAAACATGTCTATATATATATATATATATATATATATGATCATATATTGCAAAGTCCTGCCACAACGCCAATGTCCTCCATTTTTGTAAGGTCCTACTCTAGCAACCTAATGCCTGCTCTTATAAGATTAACCCACTTAGGAAAATGTCTTCCTGGGACTCTCCGCAGTGCAACGTAATCTAGTTTTTCAAATATGAAGGAGAAAGGATAATGCATTTAATTACTTTCTGGCTAACCATTCACTTCAGTGTATGTTTTAACTAGTTTATTTGAGTTTCTTCACCATACAATACATTATCTCTACCCCACAATCATTGATAAGATTGGCATAATAACACAGACTACACACAACTGTTTTTTTTAAAGGGTGTATTATTCTCCTTTTAAAAACAAAGGTTTCTTTTTTCAGGTATTTAACTGATTGGATTAAGACTAACTCTTGCTGTGTTGCATTGTTAAAGACAATATTGTAGGTAGCATAACAACTTTGAACACTGCTACCTTAATTTCAAAAGGAAATGCTTTTATCAAGAGACAATTTGGTTCTCTTGGTAGGATGTCACACCTTGAGTGACAAAGGCTCCAGAAACCAATATCACATCATTTACTAGACATGGGTCATTGAGTACAGGAATTGTAGGAGAGGAAACAGTAGCAATTTATCATACAGAGATTCAAGTCAAATTATAGTTTAACTATTCGGATGTCATTAAGTTCAGTATGGAGCAGAGAGCCAAAAAGCTTTATACACACCAATAAATGTATGGAATGTATTTGGCAAATAACCCAGGCAAATATCGACCATACCAGATTTACAGAGAAAGCATTAATTGTTGCATGAAGGGACACACCAGACAGAGTATCAGAAAGTTCCACAGCAAAAACAAATTTACAGTAATGTGTGGTGTCCATGAATGAATCAAATGGGGTCCACAGCAAATAATTGCAGTGTGTATGAGTGTATTACAGAGCGCCCCACCAAAAAAATTAAATGAAATCAAAGTAATGTGCATAGTAATGTATCACTGAGCTCCACAGCTATAAAACACAAAGTAATGTGAATTTTATATGTCAGTATCACAGAGTTCCACTAAAATGTACCTCACAATTACTGAGGACTATTCTCTTGTGTCTCCATACGTGGGATACCAGACTGCAAAAGTAGGACAAGGGCAAGGAGCGAGGATGAGGATGCTGATGGGATTGCGTGTGAGTAGAGCAGGTTGTTTGTGATGTAGTGTGTGAGTTTAACCTCTTAAGGACCAAGTTTAATTTGTTTATTTTTCACTTAAGGACCAAATCATTTTGCTTATTTGCTGCACCAACACATATACCATTTTTTTATGGATAAAAATTGCTTTAATTTGATGTGACATATACATGTGTGAACTCTCATTTATTATGAAAAATATTCAAAAATGCAACAAAAAAAAACAAAAAAATATTTTCTTTTCACAGGTTTGGCAAAAATAATGTGTACATAATTAGTGCAGCTTGAGAAAAGTTATTCAAAATAAATTCATTCATTTGTCCTGATTTACAGAGTACATAATATGTCTAGGATTTCAGTTTGCTTTTGATAGTTACCGGGTCACAAAATAAAAGTTTAGTAAAGTTACATTTCAATGTGGAGCTGCTTTAGAATTTGGTATGTTTGTCTTGCAATTGTAAGAGCCATCACAGAAAACAAAATTGCCACACAAAAATATATATTTGAATAAAGTAGTCATAATTAATATATTTTTTTAAATAAGTATTTCGTAAATCTAACGTGTGTAACAAAATCCCATAAATCTACTGTACAAAATCCCATATTGTATTCAGTACAATGATATCCCCAATATATGCCTTTGTCACTTTCCTGTTCAGCAACAGTACCATATAAGGCACTTTACCATTTCAGTTTTTACAGTTTGCATTGTTATAGATAGAGTGTAAATTGGCCTATGTCTCATTTTGGGGCATTATAGCTGTTTGATTGTTAAAATGACCCCACAAAGGGGTTGTACACATTCCAAGGTATCTAATATGGTGTATATTGTGCCTAAGTGTGCTGCTATTTTTCACTAGTTTATGTCAAAGTTGTGATAAAAAAATTTTGGGAATTTTTTACATACTTATTACAATTTGACTGGTCATTTTTGAAAGCAGTTTTGTGCCACTGTAATCCCCCCGCCCCTCCAAATTATGCTCTTCTAAACAAATCAATATCCCCAATGTATGCTTTTGGCACTAATTTGCAGTGCCCTTAAGATACCTGACTATTTCTGTTTTTGCAAAAATAATTTTCATTAATTAATTTGATAGGCCTATTCCACATTTTTAGGCATTGTATCACCTCATAAATGCATACCATTTGCTAAAGTAGACACCACAGGGTATATCATATGGCTTTTTTTGTGCTTTAATATACAGCCATTTAAGCCCCAATTTCAAAGTTTATAGCATTATTTTATTTTTGCCCCAAGGAGAGGGTACAGACCAGAAACTCAACACATTAAGGCCCCAGGGTTCAGCGTGATATCCCTCCCCCCGCCCAAATTTACTATGAGGGGCAGTGGATAAACTGTATTTTTTATAATAATAGCAAATGTTAAATATATATATATGGATATATATATATATATATCTATAGTATATAGAATAAAGATGCACTCTTAGGTCTTTTCAAAAACAAATAATGGTGTTTATTCAATCCAAAAGATTTACAAGTTGCTGATCGATGTTTCAACCCGTTCGGGTCTTCCTCAGGATCAACAAGTAAACATACAGTTGAAGTATATATAAGAAAATAAAGTGCACTCACCAATTGTGATTAACTCCCTCATCCATTAACGCCGAACCCGGAAGTGAAGATCGGTGGTCACGTGACGTGTTTGTTACGTGCGTGAACGGGGTTACTAAGAGACCAATATAAACATTATACGATCAACCTCATAATAGTCCGTGCAGTGTGTAGATGTGAAGTATGTGTGGCTATTACTTATTTTCATATGTAGGACATCATCTAAGTAAAATCACTTAGTGTATGTGTGAGTGAATATATAAATAAAAAGATTGTGAACATGCAACAGTGTTGTGGCAAAACTAGCCACTTAAAACTGTAATTGGTATTAATGTATTGCTGTTACTTTAAAGGACCACTATAGTGCCAGGAAAACATACTCGTTTTCCTGGAACTATAGTGCCCTGAGGGTGCCCCCACCCTCAGGGTCCCTATCCCGCCCGGCTCTGGGGAGAGGAAAGGGGTTAAAACTTACCTTTTTCCAGCGCTGGGCAGGGAGCTCTCCTCCTCCTCTCCTCCCATTCGGCTGAATGCGCACGCGCGGCAGGAGCTGCGAGTGCATTCAGCCAGTCTCATAGGAAAGCATTTACAATGCTTTCCTATGGACGTTTGCATGCTCTCACTGTGATTTTCACAGTGAGAATCATGCAAGCGCCTCTAGCGGCTGTCAATGAGACAGCCACTAGAGGAATTGGAGGAAGGATTAACCCTATTATAAACATAGCAGTTTCTCTGAAACTGCTATGTTTATAAAAAAATGGGTTAACCCTAGCTGGACCTGGCACCCAGACCACTTCATTAAGCTGAAGTGGTCTGGGTGCCTAGAGTGGTCCTTTAAACATGAAGAACCAAGCATATACAGATTACTGTATTTTATCCGAACAAGAGCATTCGTAAGCTGGCGGCATGAAGCCACCAGCATTCATACAGTAGTTTCACGAACAGTGAATTTCAACACTGTTCGTGAAACGAACAAACTACCGAATGGGAGACCACACACAGGAGGTCGTGTGGCTCCCATTAAATATTGCAACATTATTTCCAATCGGTAATTATAGAGATTCAGGTTGGCCGCCGTTCGGCTACCGACCACGTGGTGGTCGGCCATCTTGGGTCCTTTGTTAGCCCAGCGGTATTTGGTCGTCGAATGTGCTTGCAACTAAAATCGGCTACTCGACAGCACGAATACCGCTGGACTTACAGGCCGTTCGGGAATACGGGCTTTCGGTAGTTGTTCCCCTAATGTCAATCGGTACTTTGAATGTAACTTGAAAATAATGTGTGTTTCGTGCAGCGTTCAGTTAGTTATGCTGGGATCTGAGCGGTAGTTTCACAAACTGTGCACTCAGACCCCAGCTATCTACCTAACGTCCATTCGTTTGAATAAAGGGAATAATGTAAAAGTTATACATTTTCATGTAAAATGTCGGTTTTGCTGCACGGAGAGATAATCCACTTAACGGTATATTCTAGTGGGAGTATCCCTCTCGTACAGCAGTGCGTGATGGGAGAAATGTCAAGGTTGTTAAGTTCCCCATGTAGTCCCCTACTGTACAACCCCTGTAATGTCAGTAGGGAAACCCCTTGCATGGGGAATCCCATAAATACTGTGACCTGTGATTAAAAGTTCAGTTGACTCCCAGCCTATGTGTCGTCTAGTTCTTGGGAAGGAAGGATTCTTACAATGCTACCGGGATTATTGTATGCTGTATTTATTTACCTGGATTAGTTTATACTGTTCCTGTTACCCAGCGCAGATACCGTGGATTATACTACCTCTCCGCTACAAGTGTCATAATGTGTAGATAAACAAATGTGCAAATTAGTGCCTAAACAGCCAAGTGATGAAGTGGTATATTCAAATGTCACACAATTAGAATTAGAGTACAAATGTCAACCATGGACAAAAAATTCTAGCATATTACATAGATTATCTAGTATTCCATTAATTAATATTCTATTAATTCATAGACTCAATGGCAAAAACAATGAGAAAAGGGTGTTTTAAATGCAGTGGATGTGTCACCTGTAGTCACATGGTCAGTGAGGCTACTTTTTCGCATCCTCATAACGGTCAAAGAATTAATATTACTCGATATATCACCTGTACCACGGACCACATGATTTATTTAATTACCTGCGCTTGTGGATTATCTTATGTAGGTAAGACCGACCTCACTCTTAGAGATCGGATACGGGAACATCGGTCTACTATTACTACTGCATTCCGTGACAACCACAGCGATAAACCAGTGGCTAAACACTTTCTCACCTTTGGACATAGATTACCGACTCTACGCTTTATAGCAAATGACCATATTCCTCCCTTACCAAGAGGTGGAGACAGATCCAAAATGCTGTTACAACATGATGCACATTGGATCCACCGGCTTGATACTGTGACCCCAAGAGGATCAAAATATTGTTTATTCAAGTTTTCTCTAAGTTGTCACCTTTGAGATTATGATATATATTTTTATGGTTCTTTTTAAGAATCACTAATATGAATTCATCACTTCTTCGGTTTATGGAGTGTTCTATTTTTTATTTTTATTCTTTATTTATTTTATTTTTTTTTGTTTCTATTTTAATTCTAAATTCTCATTTATTTACTATGCCTGGTTGCTCTTTCAATCTCATTATGTGATCTATGTATTCCTTTTTAATATTGGTTACTGTTATTATTATCATCATTCTCCTGAATATGTGATAAAGGGATAGCGACCTAATAGATAATTATCTTTGTTCTTTTTTGGTGGAGCTAGCCTATAAGTAGTCTTTTTGAGACTCGGTAGGAACTATATTATTTTAAATAATTTAATACAGCTATACCTCCACCTTACCTGCTAATGCCATTTGTTTACCCCGTTTGTTTCTATTAAAACCATTTATTTTATATTATATATACTTAGATTCTTCAATTTGCTCCTCCTTTGCCATTGAGTCTATGAATTAATAGATTATTCATTAATGGAATACTAGATAATCTATGTAATATGCTAGAATATTTTGTCCATGGTTGACATTTGTACTCTAATTCTAATTGTGTGACATTTTAATATACCACTTCATCACTTTGGCTGTTTAGGCACTAATTTGCACATTTATTTATCTACACATTATGACACTGTTGCATGTTCACAATCTTTTTATGTATATATTCACTCACACATACACTAAGTGTTTTTACTTAGATGATGTCCTACATATGAAAATAAGTAATAGCCACACATACTTCACATCTACACACTGCACGGACTATTATGAGGTTGATTGTATAATGTTTATATTGGTCTCTTAGTAACCACGTTCACGCACGTAACAAACACGTCACGTGACCACCGATTTTCACTTCCGGGTTCGGCGTTAATGGATGAGGGAGTTAATCACAATTGGTGAGTGCACTTTATTTTCTTATATATACTTCAACTGTATGTTTACTTGTTGATCCTGAGGAAGACCCGAACGGGTCGAAACGTCGATCAGCAACTTGTAAACCTTTTGGATGGAATAAACACCATTATTTGTTTTTGAAAAGACCTAAGAGTGCATCTTTATTCTATATACTATATATATATATATATATATATATATATATCTGAACTGTATCAATGCTCTAATCTGCTGGAGCTTGTGGGAGATTACATCGGGTCTGCACCTGGTAGAGGGTGCAGACAAGAGATCCTCTCAGTCCCCTTCTCACTCCCACACTGGTTGCAATGATGAGGGAGATTTTTGACTGGCTCATGAGGGCACCTCTCTGCATAGACTGTAGAGCATATTTTGTGTCCCCCATCCCCCGTTGAGGCACCTTAGGGCAATCACCTGTTCAAACCTAGGGCTGGCAATTATAATTTGGGCACAATCACCATGGAAACATTGGAATAGTCTGCTGACTTTTACAATTTGTTCTTTATACAAAACCCATTAATGTGTTTGACTTTATTATACAGACATGTGTCAACACAGTAGTGTGTAAACATCAAGATTAATTGCTAACAGTCTACAATTAGTATATCTATGTAACAATCTTTAATTATCTCTTCTGTTGTATAGCCATTGAGCACTAGTGATACTCTAAATTGTTTAACAAGATTTATTTTATCATTGTGAGCTTGTTTGCACAAGAATGTCTAAATAATCCACGATTGTACCAGCAGTTACAGTTCAGAAGACATTGCATTGGGTATGGGGATACATTGAGGTTGGCTGTAGCCGGAATTCTTTCTCTCTCTCTCTCTCTCTTCTTTTAGAACAAGTTATTTCAAATGTGCTGTGTACATTTTAACCATATACTTCCAGGACATCTCTTTTACATTGTTTTAGAACTGCTAAAGAAGCATGAAGGCTACTTTGGGGAATGGACTACCCTTGTGAGTGTGATCAGTTTTATATACAACATGATAACAGTCTCTCTTTTATTGCACATGTAAGCAAAAACATTTTTGAGAACCTGAACGACTGAGCCAAGGAAACACTTTTTTCATTTTTGCTCTTTTTCAGTATGCTCTGCTAAAATGCTGCAGACAACCCAATATTGCTTCATTTGAGACAGGCAGAGCTCCCCCTCCTCGAGAACAGACATTTGAGGTTGAAGAGATACATTACTGTATATAGAACTTTTGGCTGCACCTCTATATAGTAGGGCAGACAAACTTGCTAGGATGCTCTTACATGACACTTAAGGAAAAGTGTCAGGGTATATCTGTTGTCATTTATTCACAAAATGCATCATCTGATAAAAATGTATTTAGTTTTTAGACTTCACTCCCATCTTTAGTTCATCTTTAGTTCAGCTTTAGTTCAGCTGAATCATAAGCTAGGACCATGCAATACATCATAATTTAAATCAAATGTAAACAAATAAAAAAAGATTATTTAAACACATGTTAGGGAGTCACAGGAGGTGAATTTGCTAACTCATATACACAATGTGCTTCATGCTATTGATAAGGGATATACTATAGTTACTGTAAATTATTTTGCTATATCCAGCCCAGTCAGAGGAAGCCAAGTCACAAGTCAACTAATAATTATCAATGATTTATTATTCATTGCTGAGGTGGTGTTGGAGTGAGTGGATTGGGTCATGGGTTATTGGTGTGAGTGGGATATGAGAAGCACTATTGCTGTGTCTGTGTGTTTGCATGTGTGTGTATCTGTGTGTAACGGATCACCTGGCACTCCGACTGGGTATCTCCGTTGAAGAATGCTCCTAGCGCTTCCTGAGGGCTCCAAGCACTCCAGCTGACACCATACCCACCGTAGACTCCTCCAGAGAGCAAGGCAGGAACAAGCTCTTACAAGAGCTTAGTAGTGATTTAGCAAGGGAGTATGACAAGCATAGCAATCCCTTGTAGCAGATTCTCCCAATAAGAGATGGCACTCCAAATTGAGGGAATCTGCTACAAGGGATTGCTATGCTTGTCATACTCCCTTGCTAAATCACTACAAAGCTCTTGTAAGAGTTTGTTCCTGCCTTACTCTCTGGAGGAGTCTACGGTGGTTATGGTGTCGGCTGGAGTGCTTGGAGCCCCTGGGAGCAGAGGTATCAAGCGACTTGGAGCAGATAAGTATGGAAGGCTCTGGCTCTGAAGATGATTGGCTGGCCGAGGTGAGGCAGCGAGTGGCCCATTATGGGGATGATGTACCCATGGAGATATGCCAGGCGATCTGGAACCAGGTCACGGCCGAGCGAAACACAAGGATGGAACAAGAATTCCGGCTGGCGAAAGAGAGAGAGTATGCTCATCGGAAGAAGTGTTACAGCACCTGAGTAGAGGCTGAATCTGAGGAGGTTAGCCGTCTTCCCCTGAGGCGCCCAGAGGAACCCGAAGTAGGGGTCTCATAGACTGGTCCTGTGAGGAACCACAACAGGCAGGTGGAGATGGGACCAAGGTCTCTCCACCGGACCAAACGGGATGTGGGCAGCTGGCCCAGATCCTCAGCAGCAGCCGGAGTTACCGGGTGCGGAAGCCAGTGGTCCTTACTTGCAAATGTTGAGGGACCCAACAGACTAGTCCTGGGAAGACCCACAGATGGCAGGTGGAGATGGGACGGTGGTCTCTCTACCAGCCCTACAGGCATGCTGGGCGGTCGGCCCAGATCCCCAGCGGCAGTATGTATCATAGGGAGCTGAAGGTGCCGTCCTTCCTCCCCAGCGGCAGAGTGTGTCCTTAGGATAGGAGAAAGTTGGGCCCTCTCCCCAGCAGTGCAGTGAGTCCCAAGGAGCCGAAGGTGCCGTTCTTCCTCCCCAGTGGCAGTATGTGTCACAGGGAGCCGAAGGTGCCGTCCTTCCTCCCCAGCAGCAGTGTGTCCTGCAGGGAGAAGAGGCAGTCGGTCTCGCTCCCCAGCAGCAGGACAATATATTGAAAGGGGAGACAGTTGGTCCCCCTCTCCACCAGCAGAGAGAGTGTCAGGAAGAGGAGCCTGTTACTCCCTCTCCCCAGCGGCTGAAAGTGTGTAAGGGAGAGGTGCTTGTTACCCCCTCTCCCCAGCGGCAGCGTAGCCCACCAAGGGAAGACACTAAGCTTCCCACCGGCGCAGATGGGACCGTGGTCTCTGCGCCCAAGCTACAGGGAGTACGGACAGTTGCTCCTGCTCCCCAGCGGCAAAGTATTCTCCCGGGAGGGGAGAGCCTCATTCCCCCTCCCCAGCGGCAGCCTAGCCCACCAAAAGGAGATGATAAGCCCCACACCGGTGCAGATGGGACCGTGGTCTCTGTGCCAAACCAGGGGGGGTAGGGACGGTCGGTCCTGTCCCCCAGCAGCAGGGCTGTTTATCCAAAGGAGAGACAGCCTGTCTTCCCCTCCAGCAGCAACACCAGGTCCAGAGGGAGGAGCCTACTATCCCTTCTCCTCAGCTGGGCTCCAACCAGGCTACTCTCGTGGTAGCGCTGGCACCAGGGCAGAGTAGCGCTGGTCTCTGCCCACTCAGCAACCCACTGATCCGGAGGGCTAGTACCCCCCCTGAGCCGTGGTGGAGCCCCTGGACATGGACAAGCTACCCACTACCCCAGGTGCAGTAACCAATTCTTGTGGGTTGATATTTTGTTTTGTGGGTGGGTTGCTGGACTAACCAAGGCACTGACCGACAGGAGGTCAGATACCTTGTTAGTCTTGTTGGGAAAGGGGAGAAATGTGGCGAGGTTGGAACCAACCTCGCCACTGGGCATTGGAGAAGCCTGTTTGCCAGCCTCCTGCCTGCTGACTATGGCCCCTGGGAGATTTGGCCCTTTAAATACAGTATTTGGGCATATTGTATTTTATTATGCTGCTTCTGGCCCTTTAAGAACCATCTGGGGACATACTGTGACTTTTGGGAACAATGCTCCTTTATGACGGTGCCCCCAGACTTATTTGGGACAATGCTCCTTTAAGACTTTGTCCCCAGTGTCCCCAGACTGTTAATATACTGTGTTCCTGGCTTTCTCCCACTTGGTTCAGTAAATGGGGCTTACTGAACCAAGTACCACACAGGCGGACTACCCAGAAGTGAAAGTGTGCAGGCAATTTACCTCCCAGGCTGGGAGCCTGCTGTAGTGAAATTGCCGACCGCTGGGGGGCCGCCGTTCGTACAAACGAACACGTGGTGATGGCCATCTTTAGTTCAGCTGAAGTTTTACCTTCTCCAGACTTCAATGTATTCGACAGTTTGAACGCCGTTCGACAGTTCATTCGACAGATCGACATTTCGAATGGTTGTCGTTCATCTGTTTGAACTGACTTTAACATGGGAAATAGACCGACTGCACAGCCTGATTCTCAGGAACTGTTTTGGGCATGAAAATGTGCTTGTGGTCGGTCAACGGTGACTTATTTCTATCTCCCGAACGGCTGAACGGATTCGAATGATGTTTGGGTATGTTTGTATTTGAAATATGCTGATTAACAATATGTGACTTTTATTAATATTGGATGTATAGTTTTAGAGTTATGAAAGTTGGGTAAAAAGTATGTTTTAAACTGTACGGCTAATTGTGTTACCTCTCAGGCTAAGGGGAGGAGATGTGTGGGATGTAACCAGTGTGTGATTGGGTAATTCATAATTGTCTGTGGGCAGGAATAGCAGCAGCTCAGATACTCTTTTGATTATTGCATTGTTCAAAATGTTGTTTGGCACCTAGGTAGCCTCAGCCTCATGTCTAGTATATGTGATAGCAGTCTCAGTGGTGTGTTTTGGATTTGTGCTGCCCTAGGCACGACTAAATTCGGGCACCCCCAAAATCTAAATTTGCCCCCCCCCCCCCAATTCATGTCAAGCCACTTCTTTGACTGACAGACATATGCTTTTTACATGTATAAACTATTAACTATATTAACTCAGCAACCTCCATGGATATATCACTAGTTTACTGGATTACTTTCCTAGATACAACCAACTAAGCTAAATTAAAAAGCAAAAATAGATGGGAAACTTGCTCTTTTACAAAGTTTGTGGATTTTCATAGAGGTGAGTGAGGATGGTACAAAGTTTCTTTAAAAACAGACATCAATCAAGTAACTTATCTTCAGCTCTACTGACATCATTGCAGGAGAATGTATTCAGATAGTAAACAAAATGAGTCTCCTACCTCTTTTTGTTGAATGAAGGAAAGTCACCCACTATTATGATAGTGTCATAACATGTATTTATGCAAAGTGTGGACATACTTTTTGGATCATCCCTTGTGTACCCACATTACTGGAGGAAAATCATATCTGCTGTTTAACAAACCATCATATTTCCTTGTGGTTTGGCATATCTGGGGTAGACCAGCCTTTCTTGTGTTTAAGACCACCTCCATGTGTTGTCAAAAAGCTAAGTGGAATATTCTCTACTCTTTCTGGCTTGTAGCATCAGTTTTGTGCTAAGTTTACGTCTGGTGTTAACACACACAACATGCTAACCTCAGGATTAGTAAATTACGCATACAATGTCAAGGTTCCTGCTGCCCTTGGGCAGTTTTACCCGCTAACTCACTGACAAAGAAACATAAACTGGTTGTGGGTTTTGACCTTCCAAAGTGCAGAGGTCTGAGAAAAAAAAAACAACACAATCCACTCTTTTGCAAATTGATGTCCCATCAAATCAGTTTTATCCACTTGCTACAATATTTGCAGTGTGGCAGGGTGTATTTTCCTGCTGAAAGATGCAACTGTCATTGCTATGAAGGGGTGTATGTGGTATTCAACAATTTCCAGGTATGTGTTAGATGTCAAAGTAACATCCACATAAATACCAGGATCAGAGGTTTCCTAGCACAACATTGCCCAAACCATAACACTGGCTCTACTGGCTTTCTTCTCTTGCATATTGCTGTTATTTCTTTGCCAGGTAAATGACACACACGCCCCTGGCCATCCACCTGATCTAAAAGAAAACATAATTCTTCAGGCAAGGCAACCTTCTTATTTTGCTCCATGGTACAGTTTTGACATTTACATCCCCATTGGAGGAGTTTTCCGTGGCGGACAGGGGTCATCATGAGCTCTCTAAGTGGTCTATGGCTATTTAGCCCTATACGCTGCAAACTGTGTGTTCGGACACCTTTCTATCACGGCATTAAGGTTTTCAGTCATTTGAGCTACAGTAGCTTTTTCGTGTGATCTGATCAGATGGGCTAGCCTTCACTTCCCATGTGCATCAGTAAGCTTTGGGCACCCATGAACTTTACTCCAGTTCTTTCCACTTTTGGTAGGTACAATCCACTGCACACCAGGAGCACCCCACAAGTCTTGCCAGTTTGCAGATTGTCTGTGACAGTCGTCTAGCCATCACTTTTTGGCTCTTGCCCATTTTTCCTGTTTCCAACATATGTATATTTCCATTGCCCTTCAAACATGCAACTGTAACCCCAATTCTAAAGAAGCCCAATCTTCACCCTAACTCCCCATCCAACTATCGACCTATCTCGCTATTGCCTTTTGCATCCAAGATCCTTGAAAAAATTGTGTATGCGAGATTGACAGACTTCCTCGACTCCAACTCTCTGCTAGACCCACTTCAATCTAGTTTCCACGCTAAGCACTCTGTGGAAACGGCACTGACCAAAGTATCCAATGATCTACTCGCTGCAAAATCTCGTGGTCACTACTCTATCCTAATTCTCCTTGACCTGTCTGCGGCTTTCTGACACTGTTGATCATCAACAGCTTCTTCTCATCCTCCGCAATATCGGTCTACAAGGTACTGCTCTCTCCTGGTGCTCCTCCTACCTCTTCCAGCGCTCTTCCAGTGTTTCCCCTACTGTTCTCCATCTATACTGCCTCCCTTGGTAAACTCATTAGCTCCTTTGGCTTCCAATATCATTTCTATGCAGATGACACGCAAATCTACCTGTCCTCTCCTGATCTCTCTCCGTCCCTCTTGACTAGTGTCTCTGACTGCCTCTCTGCTGTTTCTAACTGGATGGCTGCCCACTTCCTTAAACTAAACTTGACCAAAACTGAAATTCTGGTCTTTCCTCCCTCAAGTGTTGTTACTTCTGTGTCTGTCTCCCTCCAAGTCAACGGTGCTACCATCAGCTCCACCACGCAGGCGTGCTGCCTAGGTGTTCTCTTTGACTCCGACCTCTCCTTCAAGCCTCATGTTCAATCTACCGCCAAATCCTGTTATTTCCATCTCAAAAACGCGCACCGACCCCTACTTAATGCCAGATACGACTAAGGTGTTGGTCCATTCCACTGTCCTTTCTCGCCTTGACTACTGTAATCCGCTTCTAAGTGGTCTTACGTGCTCTCAACTAGCGCCATTACAGTCCATAATGAATGCGGCAGCAAGGCTCATCTTCCTGTCCGCCCGCACCTCCCATGCCTCACCCTTCTGTCAGTCCCTAAATTGGCTTCCTATAAAATATAGAGCTCAATTTAAAATTCTGGTTCTTGCTTTCAAATCTCTACATAATGCTGCTCCCACCTATCTATCCTCCCTTATACACAAGTATGTCCTGTCTAGGCCCTTACGATCTGCTGAAGACGTCTATCTTCTGTCCGTACTCCCACCTCTGATGCTCGCCTTCAAGATTTCTCGAGGGCTGCACCGTTCCTGTGGAACTCGCTTCCCTCCTCCGTTCAAAAAATCGTTAAAAACCAACTTCTTCATAAAAGCGTATCAATTAAACTGTTAATAGCTCCTAACTGATTCCTTTTCTGCAACGGTAATTAGTCTAATACTATCCTTACCGTTTTGTGTCATTTTACCCCACTCCCTCTAGCATGTAAGCTCACTGAGCAGGGCCCTCAACCCCTCTGTTCCTGTGTGTCCAACTTGTCTGGTTACAACTACATGTCTGTTCGTCCACCCACTGTAAAGCGCTGCGGAATTTGACGGCGCTCTATAAATATCATAATAATAATTAGAATATGTAATTCAAGAACTGACTGTTCACTTGCTGCCTTATGTATCCAACCTATTGATAGGTGCCATTGTAGCAAACAATCAATGTTATTCAGTTCTCTTTTTTAGTGGTTTTAATGTTGTGAGTTTTAATTACAGAGAGACGGATAACAGCAGCACCTCACTGGACCCCACGATAAGGTTCCACTCCAGCTACAGCTCTGTGTGTCTGTGTGTGTATATGTAAGTCTGTGGGTGTCTGTGTATATGAATGTATATGTGTATGTGTGTGTATATGTGAGTTTATGTGTTTGTATGGATTTTATGTGTTTGTGTATGTACATACAATACAATGTGTGTGTCTGTGTATATGTGTCCATGTGAATTATATATGTAGGTGTAAGTAGTTTTGGCTTTAAGTGTGTATGTGTACACGAATGTGAATATGTGTAATTTCCTTACTAAATAGTTTTTACCATTCATGTCATGTAACCTAGGTATGCTCCATCTCTATGAGAAGTTTTACACTGGAGATTTGTCTCAATTGGACAATACCGTTACTAGGAAGTAAGTGCTAGGCAAAAAGGAGGTGGGTCTTCAGTAACCGCAGGAGCCGGTTCTGCATCTAATGAAAGACACATTTTTTAGGGCTTAGGAAATCTTTGTAAACATTTTTGTAAATGCATATTTTTGCAATTTATACTTATACACATCTAAAATGTACATTTGGACATTACCTGTAGCAAGTCATTCCACAAAACTATTGAATTCAATGTATTTTTTGGTGTATCATTAGTTACTGAGATAAATCATGTAAAGAAAATACCAGAGAATACTGGGATACATAGGAGCAGAGGGAGAAAAAGGTGACACCGGTGAAAACAACAGATATTAGAAATGTGATAATCCAGCTAACTGCTATTAATTAAAGACAAAGGTGGAGGTGAGGGGGAAATTTCAGTAGGATAATATTATATAATAAGATGGTAGGGTTATAATGAAACCAATGTGAGTGCATGATACATTAAACAGAACTGTTTATTGGGGAGAGCCTGTAAAATGACCCACTGCTTTATTTACCATATTAACCATCTCCTTTTACAGATGTTTTTGGGCAGCATGTGACATATACAACTTTAGGTTGTGGTGTTGTAATAGTCTTTGTCTATGAAAATGCTTCCCTCTAGTCTCTATTCTATTTACCCATTCACTATGGCATATTCATGTTGCGTCTTCTAATACAAGCTTTCTTAAACCTTTTCTTACTACACTAGCACGTCTCTTAAATGTCTGTTCTTTATGCATTTTTTTCTTTTTTTAAACTCTTTTAAACTTCCCCTCTTACGCTCTGTCTCAACATTTTTCTTCTTACTCCATACTTTGTGTTACAGGAACACTATAGTGTTAAGAGTACAAATCTGGATATCTAATACTACAGTGTGTCTCTGCCTCCTTGGCCCCTGGCTATAAAAGGGTTAAAACCCTTTATTCACTTACCTAATTCCAGTGCTGGGGTCCCTCAGCGCTGACTCGGTCTCCTCCTCCTTTGCCGTGCATGCGTTAGACCTTCCCCAAAGGAAAGCATTGACTTTTCCTTTTGCAAGATGGTGGGTGTGCTCATGTAGAGCCATGAAACTGCAGCAAAGTTTTAAACAGGGCCCACAATAATTGGTAAGAAGCATGTTATCAACAAAAGACTTGATAATATAGAAACTTACAAATGGACTATAGCCTATGGGATCATGGGTGAATGTGAGGAAGCTGATGGCTACATTCATAATGCAGATTTGTAAGAACATCACCAGAATCTAAACAATGTGTACCTAATGGTGTACTTTCAACATACAGTCAGTGTTGGAAAAGTACAGCACAAAGAATTACAGGCTGGAACTGCAGACTGCAAAGAATTCCATAATGTGCTTAGTGTGCTTACAGTCTCTGCAAAGATTACATTGTGTGAGATATAGCACTGGAGCAAAGAGAGCAGTAAGTTGGGCTTTGTAGGCTACATGTATTTTTCTACTGCATTCTAACACAACAAACATTTACATAAGTACACATGTTGTTTGGAGGGTTTAACCCCTTACATCTGTCTTAATTGACAATACAGTTACACAATCATCTATTATCCCATATCATTAATGTGCATGCTTATTCTGCTTTTATATCGGCACTAGTAAAAACACATTTATATTTATGAGGGGGATTAATGCATTAATGTATTTATAATGATGAAACCATTGGCTGAAATGCCAAAAGCAAATAGTTTACTGTAAATGTGCTAAGGATGACAGTAAAGTAAACAGATGTTGGTTAATATTGCCGTAAGCATTTATTTGTAATTAAAATATTTTATGTCGCAATTCCTATATCCTGGTGTTTTCACTATAGTGTGATTAAAAAGTCCCAGAGGTTTATAGTACATTTTATTTAAATCAACAATCCTTTTATAAGGTAAGTACACTCCTTGCCCAATGGTTTGCCTCTTACTAAATCGTTGTACGTCACTAGGCTGTTGATTATGATTATTATTTTAATATAATATTATGAATAATATTGCACAACATATATAATTAATCATTCATTTTTTGTTGATTAGTGAACAATTGTAATAATAATAATATCACAACATATTGGAGAAAGACAAGTTACAATCCTCATATCTCCAATGTAAATAATCATATCAACATTAAAGGAACACTTTAGGGTCAGAAACACAAACATGTATTCCTGACCCTATAGTGTTAAAACACTATCTAGTCCCCTGCCCCTTCCTGCCCCCCTAAATATTATAAAATTTTACCTTTATTCTAGTTATGCTGGTGCTGGTTCTGCCTCTGATATGCCTGCTTGGCTGACATCATCAGAATATGATCTCAGGCAATCACAATGATTTCCCATAGGAATGTTCAGTGTCTCTATGCAGAGGGTGGAGATACTGAATGTCAGGGATGGCCACTGGAGGTGTCCCTAGGCTGTAATGTATATGTTACAGTTAAAGTGCAGAAATCAGTTAATGTGCACATTACCTAGTTAATCTGCAGATTAACTAGGGCAATCAGTTAAAGTGCAGAAAATGATTTTGTTTCTCAAATATTTCTCACATTACCTAGGTAATCTGCACATTACCTACTAGGCACTCATTAAAGCGCAAAAAAATCATTCTGTCCTCCCTCTCTCTGAGGGGCTCACAGCTCTGCAGGACACCATTGGGTGTGCACAGGCTGCTGTTCTGTTCTTGTCTGGACCACATAGTCACATACATCTTCAAACCGTTATCCCGAACTGGTAAGAAATGAGGAGCCCCCACTACTACAAGAGAGCGAGCGTTTCCTGCACATTATGCAGCAACACCCTGAAACAATCCCAGCAGATGCTCTCCACTGTTCTCAATATCATCATATATTTGAAGACTGTCAGAATCAGTGGTCCACGAGCAGACCTCTCCTTGGTCTCATTCTCCTCAATGAGAGAAGTATTTCTCGGACTTACAAAGCAGCATTGTTAGTAGCCAGCCCCTCTCTGAGAAGCAACAAGCCATGCGTCTATGCTTTGAGAATTTGATGGTGGAGGGCATTGAAAGGAACTTGCTCACAAAAAGAATAGAGACAGGTTCACACAGAATCTTTCTGCCTTCAGACGAGAAGTGAACGACTCTGCAGAGACTGCACTGAAAGGGTGAAACAGGTTCTGTGAGGACGTTTTTGTAATAAATAATTTCCTCTTTTACCTAGGGAAAGAAACAAACATTTTGCACTGAAAGGGTGAAACAGGTTCTGCAAGGACGTTGTTTTTTGTAATAAATAATTTCCTCTTTTACAGAGGGAAAGAAACAAACATTTTGCACTTTAACTAGACGGAAGCAGTTAATGTGCACATTACCTAGGTAAAGTGCGGAAGAGTTTTCCGCACTTTAACTGAGCAAATCAGTTAATCTGCAGATTAACTAGGTAATGTGCACATTAACTGATTTCTCACTTGAACGGTAACATATACACTGCCTTTTCTCTGAAAATATAGTGTTTACTGCAAAAAGCATACAAGGATTGACAAAACGCACCAGAACAAATACAATAAGTGTAGTGTAGTTGTTCTGGTGACTATAGTGTCCCTTAAAGGGAGAAAGGGACAATTTAGTACTATGTTTATTTACCAGTTCAGCAACAGAAAGCCTATGGTTTAGGCAAGTGGCATCTCAAATCTAGTAGTCAAGTGTATTATTATTTTATTTATATAGCACCATCAGATTCCGTAGCGCTGTACAAAGGATGGACTACCAGACATTTAATTGTAACCAGACAACTCGACGCACAGGAACAGAGAGGTGGAGGGCCCTGGTCAATGAGCTTACATTCTAGAGGGAGTGGGGTATAGTGACACAAAGGGTAAAAGTAGGGGTACGAAGTAAGATGTTAGACAAGTATGCTGAATACACACACATACTGCATTGAGGGGTGCAGTGTATGTGTTTGTAGGTACAGGTGCTGTATGTGTTTTGTGGGGGGTACTGTGCTTGTGTTTAGGGGGTGCTGTGTGTGTAAGAGAGGTGCTGTGTGTGTGTGTGTGTGTTTGGGGTGCTGTGTGTGTGAGAAGTGCTGTGTGTGTGATAGGTACTGTGTGTGTTATAGGTGCTGTGTGTGTGTGTGTGTGAGTGGGAGGAGTGTTATGTGCATAGGGGGCTGCGTGTGTGTGTCTTGCAGAGTTTGAGGGGTGCAGGTAGCAAATTCATTTATTTTTTATTTTTAATAATGCTATACATTAATAAAATCTTCACCCCCTCCCTCCCTTCTTCTTACCTTTGGTGAAGGAGGGGGGTTCACAGCCAGCCCTGGTGGTCCGGTGGTGAAGAGTTCTGTACAACTGCAGCTCCTCTGACTGCAGGCTGTCTCCAGTCCTCCCATGCACAGAATGCTGTATGGAGCATTGTCATGGTAACGCACCGCAATGCTCCACACAGCCTGCTCGCAGTAGGAGCAATCTACTTTCCAGGTTCCTCTTCCCTTACTCCCGGTCCTCACGCCCTCTCTCCCCAATTAAAGGGCCCTTTGGCCAGTGAGAGAGATCCCATGGCTAGAAAACCGTGCCGCCTCTCCTTGGGCCTGGGCACGCTGGGCAGCGCTGTGGTGCCCCCATACCCCACTGCCCAGCATGCCCATTGCTTTCACCAATTTAACACATTGCCCCCTTCCACCAATTTAATACTCTGTGCACTGTAGCGCCATTGCACAGTCGCCGGATATAACTCCATATGCTGTATGCAGTGGCGTACATACCCGGTATGTACGCCAGTGTGGCCAGCCTCTTCTCCTGAGGGGCCTAGGAGCTGGCCACCTCAGGGCCCCCCGAGGCTGTCCCTGGTGTCACCGGGCGGATGGGCTGACGTCATATTCCGGCTCCGGCATCAGAAAGAGGCGCGCGAGGGAGCTGGACAGAGAGCCTTCAGCCAAGGAGAGTGCTCCCTCGTGCGCCCGCAGGAACGGTCACCAGGCAGCCCCACTGGACCTCAGGGAATCCCCTCAGCACTCCCAAAGGCAGGGAGGCTGGGGGATCACATTTAAAAAAAAAAAAACACGTGTGTGTATATGTGTGTTAGTATTAGAGTGTGTGTGTATGTGTGTTAGTATGAGTGTGTGTATGTGTGTTAGTATTAGAGTGTGTGAATGTGTATAAGTATTAGAGTGTGTGTGTTAGTGTTAGTTTTTGTGTCAGTGTGTGTTACTGTGTGTGTGTCTGCTAGTGAGTGTGTTAGTTTTTGTGTGTGTGTGTTACTGTGTGTTAGTTTGTGTGTGTCTGTTATTGAGTGTGTGTCTGCTAGTGAGTGTCAGTGTGTGTGTTAGTTTGTGTGTCAATGAGGGTGTTACTGTGTGTGTCTGTTAGTGTGTGCTTGTCAGTGAGAGTGTAAGTTTTGTGAGTGTGTATGTGTGTCTGTCTGTCAGTGAGTGTGTATGTATGTCTGTCACTGAGTGTGTCTTTGTCAGTAAATGTGTGTGTCTGTTAGCTAGTGTGTGTGTGTTTAAAGCCCCTTCAGCCCTTATCTTTCTCCAGCGCCGGACTCCCTTGGCGCTGGGGATCCCTTCGCCCCGATCCGCTTGTCAGCTCCGAATGCGCATGCGCGGCAAGAGCTGCGGGCGCATTCAAACCGCCCACAGGAAAGCATTACTCAATGCTTTCCTATGGACATCCAGCATCTTCCTACTGTGATTTTCAATGAGACAGCCACTAGAGGCTGGATTAACCCTCAGTGAAACATAGCATATTTTTTCAGCTGCAGGGTTAAAACTAGAGGGACCTGGCACCCAGACCACTTCATTGAGCTGATGTGATCTGGGTGTCTGTAGTGGTCCTTTAAGTGTATGTGTATCTGCATGCACTGGCGTACAGCCCTGCGACCAGGTGCCCGCCACCATGTGCAGAGTAAGCGCACGGGGGGGTACGGACTAATTTTCGCACTGGGGCCCCATGGGTTGTGTGTACGCTACTGGCTGTATGCGCATATCCAGTGGCCGGTGTGGAAGAATGCTTTGCGCTCTTGAAGCCGCTGGTGGATCACAGGAGCACGAGATTGACCACAACACAAAGCGGCCCCATGGCTGGTGGCCTACTGGGAAATGTCACGGTATCACAGTAGGCCAGTCCGGCCCTGGGCCGCAAAGATATTCATTGTGGGCCGCATGTTTGACATGCTTACAGTACACGAAGTATAGGACTGTTCACTACCAGAGAAGTAACAAGGAAGAAAAATGGCAGAAATGTTATTATGTGAGAATGGCTGGGATTCATGCAAGCTGAGGTCAGGTATACAGAGAGTCAATAAGTAGAAGAACAACCTGGGCCAGGGTATAGAGGACTGGATGAATGACAATCTAGGCCATGACAAGCAAGAATATAACTATTGCGTATCAGAAACCACATAAGTGTCACGTTTTCATCCGCTTATAAAAATGTGGTTAATGATATTTACTGTCCACACAGGAAAAGTTGTGCCGAGCAGCAACCTAATCCACAGAAGGGTTAATGCTGAGCAGCAATTATGCAAATGAAACCTGGTAACTGAGTTTGGGGTCGAAGGCCGGTTACAGCCTATCAGATTTAGAGGAGGGGTATTTAGGCCCAGTTCTCATCCTGCTCAGTGTCCTGTCGTGGTTTCCCTTGTGGTTGTCCGAGAGCGTGTTCCTGTTTATAGTTTTCTACCTGGTTTTTGACTTTGGCTTTGTTTATTGACTTCTCTATATTCTGGTATCCTGACTCCTGGCTTTCCTCATCGCTGCGTCCCTTTCTGTGTTCCCTGACCTCGGCTAGTTTTTTTGACTATTCTATGTACGTTAAATCCGGCCATTCTAAGGATCGGTAATACATTACTTATTTGTATCCAGTTCTACGTGCTGGATCAAACAGTAATCCTGACATTACGACATGGCCATAGATCCTGTAGAACTGTGTCAGCACATAGCTGCTTGCGAGAGGAAATTAGAGGAGAATGATCACCGCATGGATCAATTTGCTCAGGCTTTCAGTATGCTTCTCGCTAGAACGGCGCATCTGCAGCCTGCAGCGTCTCCTCCTATAGCACCTCTACTATGTGTACCTCCACCCACTGTTAATAGGACTCCTAGCATCTCCTCATCGCCATCCCTACAGTTCTACGTGCTGGATCAAACAGTAATCCTGACATTACAACATGGCCATAGATCCTGTAGAACTGTGTCAGCACATAGCTGCTTGCGAGAGGAAATTAGAGGAGAATGATCACCGCATGGATCAATTCGCTCAGGCTTTCAGTTCGCTTCTCGCTAGAACGGAGCATCTGCAGCCTGCAGCGTCTCCTTCTATAGCACCTCTACCCTGTGTACCTCCACCCACTGTTAATAGGACTCCTAGCATCTCCTTATCACCATCCCTACAGTTTGATGGCAATATCCAGGAATGCAGGGGGTTTTCTTAATCAGGTGGAGTACCATTTTGAGGCCTCACCAGGGTCATTCCCCACGGACAGAGCAAAAATTGATTATCTAATGAATCAATTAAAGGGCAAGGCCCTTGCCTGGGCTAATCCATTTTGGGAGAGTAATCAGAGCATTGCTCATAATTACCAGGAATTCCTTGCCGAATTCAAGCTCACATTTGAGCCATTGGGTAGAGAAGATGACGCCTCCACTACCCTAATGCACATCAGACAAGGTAACTGGTCTATCTCGGATTATGCTATTGAATTCCGTACCTTAGTTTCCGAGGTAGACTGGACTAACAATGGGTTAATCTCAACATTCAAAAAGGGTCTCTCAGACACTATACTAGATGAGATAGCCGCTAAAGAATTACCTAAGAGTCTTAACGAATTTATTACGTTTGTCATGCATATTGATAATAGGTTAAGACTCAGAAGTCACCAGAAGCAAGACCAGACGTACGGCTATGTCCCTAGCACCTCGATTCTCTAAACCTGTTTTGTCTAACCTCCCTGTACAGTCCGAACCCGAACCTATGCAGTTGGGGGTCACGAGACTCGCTGAGGCCCAAAAACAGTATAGGAGAAGGGAGGGGTTATGCCTATATTGCGGAAGAAAGGGACATATGATAACTAATTTCCCAGTGCGTCCGGAAAACTTTTGCACCTAAGAACCTTAAGGGGACAGATCTTACGTGTGATGGAGTTGTCTTCTAACAAAAACAAAAGTAGATTCCTCCTTGAGGTATCTATTTCCCTTGATAACAAGAAGTTTTCTTGCTGTTGGAAATTTTATTGATGTCCAGTTTATTAGGGGTAATGAGATACCGGTCAGGGAGAGACCTATGCCGCTAGCTGTAGAGGCTATTGATCGTAGACCACTCACACAACCGCTTATAACCCATGAAACAGTCCTTATTATGATCTCTATTGGGGCCTCCCATAGGGAGGAGATGACGTTTCAGGTTATTACTTCTCCATCATGTCCTATCATATTAGGGTTTCCATGGCTGAGTAAGCACAATTCCTATATTGACTGGGCTAATGGGGAGATATTAGAATGGGGTAAAGAATGTATGGGGATATGTATAAAACCAGTACTAAAGAGATTGGATACTATTGACCTTCCCACTACCACTCCCCAAACTCTTGGAGTTCCCATACAATACCGAGAACTTCAGGAGTTGTTTAACAAGGCTCAATCCGATGTATTGCCTCCCCACAGAGCATATGACTGTGCCATTAACCTAAGGGGGCAGTTTATGCCTTATCTCCCCAGGAGAGTAAAATAATGGAGGAATACATCAAAGAATCCTTGAGCAAAGGGCACATAAGAAAGTCATCCTCACCAGCTGGTGCAGGATTCCTTTTTGTTGAGAAAAAGGGTGGAGAGTTACGCCCTTGCATAGACTACAGGGCACTTAATAAAATCACTGTAAAAAATTCATACCCTATCCCACTCATTTCTGAATTGTTCGATAGACTTCAGTGAGCTAAAATATTTACTAAGCTTGACCTTAGGAGCGCTTACAATTTGGTTAGAATTAAAGAGAATCATGAGTGGAAGATGGCATTTAATACCCCTAGTGGACACTATGAATATCTGGTAATGCCATTTGGGTTATGCAACGCCCCCCGGCCGTATTCCAAGACTTTATAAATGATGTACTCAGGGAATTCATTTACTCATTTGTCTTGGTTTATTTGGATGATATTTTGGTGTATTCCCCTGATCTTCAAACTCACCACTCCCATGTGAAACAGGTTCTGCAGACGTTGTTGAAAAATAAACTTTATTGTAAATTAGAAAAGTGCATTTTTGACCAGCCTGAAGTCCACTTTTTGGGTTACAACATCTCTGCATCGGGATTTCAAATGGATCCTAAAAAACTAGAGGCTGTACTACACTGGCCATTACCCTCTGGTTTAAAAGCCATTCAAAGGTTTATTGGTTTTGCCAACTATTACAGAAGACTAATCAAGGGATTTTCTTCTGTAATAGCCCCCATCACTAATATGACTCTCAAAGGGGTTAGTAGCACGGTATGGTCCAAAGAGGCTGTGAATGCTTTTGAGACTCTTAAACAAAGATTTGCCTCTGCGGACATACTAAAACATCCCGACACCAGTAAACCTTTTATATTGGAGGTTGATGCATCCGAGACAGGAGTAGGGGCTGTTCTCTCTCAGAGAGAAAGCCAGGGAACACCATTGCATCCTTGTGGCTACTTCTCCAGAAAGATGTCTCCTGCTGAGTGAAACTATGATATTGGCAATAGAGAACTGTTGGCCATTATTCTTGCCCTCAAGGAGTGGCGACATCTTTTGGAGAGTTTCAAGGACCCCCTGTTGATCATAACCGACCACAAAAACCTGGCATATATAGGGGATGCCAAACGTTTGTCTTCCAGACAGGCTAGATGGTCACTGTTCCTTTCACATTTTAACTTCCTCATTACTTATAGACCTGGTTCTAAAAATACCAAGGCTGATGCCTTGTCCAGGCAATTTGATAATGAGTCAGCTCCGGAACAGGTGACATCTCCTATTATTCCACCAGAGTGTATTATTGCCACTACTGTCCTCTCACTGTCTTCTCCACTGCTTGGCACCATACTGGTAAACCGTGTGATAAACTGTTCGTTCCCCTATTTGAAAGGGTTAATATCATGAAAGTGTTCCATGACAATATAACTGCTGGACACCCGGGCATCAATAAGTCCACTGCCGCGATCACTAGATCATTTTGGTGGGATTCACTCAGGAAAGATGTTAAGGAGTATGTGCAGGCATGTTCTGTGTGTGCAGTTTCTAAGGTGACTCATGCACTTCCTTGTGGCCTGTTGCAGCCTCTTCCTTTTCCTGAGATTCCATGGCACCACTTATCCATGGACTTTATTGTTGAGCTTCCTAGCTCTGCTGGGTTCACTACTATTCTCATGGTTATAGACCGATTTTCTATGATGGCTCACTTCATTCCTCTCAAGAAGTTGCCATCTTCGCAAGAATTGGTCCTAATTTTAATACGTGAAATTGTCCGTTTGTATGGCATCCCTCACAATATTGTGTCTGATAGGGGCTCTCAGTTTGTGTCCAGGTTCTGGAGGGCGTTCAGTAAACAATTGGGGATTGATCTCTCCTTCTCCTCCTCCTACCATCCACAAACCAATGGTACAGCTGAGAGGGCTAACCAGTCATTAGAAGTTTATTTGCGTTGTTTTGTTAATAGCACACAGGACAATTGGTCCGAACTACTCCCGTGGGCCGAGTTCGTTAGAAACAATGCTGTTCATGACTCCTCTGGGCACAGTCCATTTTTTTGTCAATAATGGTAGGCATCCTACGGTTTTACCTGCGGTATTTTCTGATACTGCCATTCCTGCTATGGATGAGCATCTGGCCTCCATTCGGAATACCAGGGTTAGAGTTCAAACTGCTCTAGGGGCTGCTGCTGAACGCTTCAAATATTTTGCTGATAAGAGTAGGAGTGCCAACCCGGTGTACCAAGTGGGGGACCAGGTTTGGTTGTCATCTCGCAACATCAAGCTTAAGGTCCCTAGCATGAAGTTTGCCCCCAGATTCCTTGGTCCCTATAAAGTGCTTTGTCGGATCAATCCAGTGTCTTACTCTCTGGCTCTTCCTGCATCTTTGGGGGTTCCCAACACTTTTCATGTGCCCTTACTCAAACCTCTTGTCTGCAAGAGAAATACTGTTCCTTGTGTTCTTCCCCCTCCGGTGGTGGTGGGTGGTCAGGAAGAGTATGAGGTATCTTCTATCATGGATTCTAGGTTTTTTCAGGGCACTTTACAGTACTTGGTTGTTTGGAAAGGTTACGGTCCTGCTGATCGTTCTTGGTTTTCAGCTCCTGATCTGCATGCAGGCCGTAAGATCCGCGCTTTTCAAGCCAAATTTCCTCTCAAGCCTGGACCTGCCCGCCCAGTGGGCGTTCTTCAGGTGGGGGGTAATGTCACTTTTTCATCCGCTTATAAAAATGTGGTTAATTACATTTACTGTCCACACAGGAAAAGTTGTGCCAAACAGCAACCTAATCCACAGAAGGGTTAATGCTGAGCAGCAATTATGCAAATGAAACCTGGTAACTGACTTTGGAGTTAAAGGCCAGTTACAGCCTATCAGATCTAGAGGAGGGGTATTTAGGCCCAGTTCTCATCCTGCTCAGTGCCCTGTCATGGTTGCCCTTGTGGTTGTCCGAGAGAGCGTTCCTGTTTATAGTTTTCTACCTGTTTTTTTACTTTGGCTTTGCTTATTGACTTCTCTATATTCTGGTATCCTGACTCCTGGCTTTCCTCATCCCTGCGTCCCTTTCTGTGTTCCCTGACCTCGGCTAGTATTTTTGACTATTCTATGTACGTTAAATCCGGCCATTCTAAGGACCGGTAATACGTTACTTATTTGTCATCCATGCTATACAGTTCTACGTGCTGGATCAAACAGTAATCCTGACAATAAGGGCATCAGTAATGGGGTGAAGTCAGAGTAAATTGGCAGAGTATATGATATCATGAAACTTGATCTGGCAGTTTGATCTAAAATGTGTCTGTGCATTGATGGATGAGTCATGCAACCAGGGCTGTCAGCCTTAGGCCTGGGGTGCAAAACCAGTCAAGTGGCCCATTGCACCACCAAATCCTGGTTTTATAACGGATATTGATGTTATGCTAATCAGTAGCTCTTTGCCATACCCGCTCCTTCACGGCTCTGACTTTCAATGTTGTCAGAGCGCAGGATGAGAATCTCTGAGCCTGTGCTCTGACTCACCAACTGAGTGCCGGAACCACGAGGGAGAGGATATGATCTGACTGCAACTACTGCTGGAGCGCACCAGTGGACTACCAGCGAATAGAGATGTCGCGAACTGTCCGCCGAACTGTACGCGAACTGTCCGCCGGCAAACAATAGCGTGTTCGCGTTGGGCGAACATATCCGATTTCCGGTCCGCCCCCTATACGTCATCATTGAGTAAACTTTGACCCGGAAATTAGTAATTAGTAAGGCCGGTATGTTTTTCCAAGAAAAGTGGCAACCCTAACTACTTTTCACATCCTCTTACTTAAAGGACCACTCTAGGCACTCAGACCACTTCAGCTTAATGAAGTGGTCTGGGTGCCAGGTCCAGCTAGGGTTAACCCATTTTTTAATAAACATAGCAGTTTCAGAGAAACTGCTATGTTTATTAATGGGTTAAGCCTTCCCCTAATCCTCTAGTGGCTGTCTCATTGACAGCCACTAGAGGCGCTTGCGTACTTCTCACTGTGATTTTGGTAGAAACCACACTCCAGCGTCCACTCAGGCTTGTGTAAATGCTTTCCTATGAGACAATGAATCTTGGCCAGCGCGCTCCTGCAGCGCATGCGCCGGTATTCAACGGCGAGAGGCCGAATTAGAGAAGGAGGAGAACTCTCCGCCCAGCGCTGGAAAAAGATACGTTTTTACCCCTTTCCCCCTTCCAGAGCCGGGCGGGAGGGGGACCCTGAGGGTGGTGGCACCCTCAGGGCACTATAGTGCCAGGAAAACGAGTATGTTTTCCTGGCACTATAGTGGTCCTTTAAGTATGGAAACTTAAGTGGGATGTATGGGAACAAAACATGTGTGGACTGGCTGACAATGAATATAGTTAAAGGGACACTATAGTCACCAGAACAACTACAGCTTATTGAATTTGTTCTGGTGAGTAGAATCATTACCATCAGGCTTTTTGCTGTAAACACTGAGAAAATGCAGTCTTTACATTACATCCTAGTGATAACTTCGCTGACCACCCCTTAGATGACTGTTAGAGATCCTTCCTGGGTCATGGCTGCCTAAAATGCATCCAAACATTCAGGGTCTCCTCCCTCTGCATGCAGACACTGAACTTTCCTCATAGAGATTCATTAATTAAATTAATTCAAATAAGGAGATACTGATTGGCCAGGGCTGTGTGTGAATCATGCTGGCTCTGACCCTGATCTGCCTCTATGTCAGTCTCAGCCAATCCTATGGGGAAGCACTGTGATTGGATCAGGCCACCACTTCTAATAATGTCAGCAGACTGCTTGTTTTTATGAGTCTAACAGCATGCAGCGTTACAGCTTCGGGCTTGAATATAGTAAGATTTTGCTATATTTATGGAGGCATGAGGGGCCCAGGGGGGCAAGATGGTTGTGTTAACACTATATGGTCAGGAATTCATGTTTGTGTTCCTGACCCTATAGTGATCCTTTAAGGTAATGCTGACTTTGGTCTCTCTAACACTGTGGCATGTTCCCTTTCTTCTACACTCACTACATACAGCTTTTTTTCTGTCCCAGACCATATACCAGGAGCTTCTACCTGTTAGTAAGAAGGTAAGGAGACAAGTGGACCAGCGAGTGCTAGGGGACAGTCCTTAGAAAGCATGGAGTGAGCGCATCATTAGACACATTTATGTCAAGCTCAGGGTGCTGTCTGCATAGTATGCCCTTAGTTGGCCAGTGGTATGATTAGCAGGTAGCCTGACATGCATTTATGCCAGGCTGGCCTTCTAATTCTTTGAGCAGACATGTACTCTTTTTGGGCATGTTTGCCCCTTTTGGC
>OW240920.1:60110276-60152871 GCA_933207985.1 Pelobates cultripes | reverse complement strand
TCTCGCGGCAACGCTCCGACCTTGCGAGAGGAACCGGCGGAGGTGTTGGCTAGAGTTCTCCGGGTCATCTTCTGCCTCCCTCCCTGTCTGTGGGCCGGTGAGAGAGAGATTTGATCTCCCCACCGGCCCATGGAGGTACATAGCGTGGGCTGCGGGGATTACGGTGTGCCCAGGCACACCCGGCACACCCCATGCGCACACACCTATGATAAACACATGAACACTTATACATATACATACATGCACATAGTAACTCGAAATGAAGTTTAGCATTTGCATATACGTGTGGGTGTGCGTGAGTGTGTGTACCATCTTCTGCACTGTCTGCTTGTGTTTTTTTTTTTTTTCTCCCTCTCCATCACTCTGATCTTCAGAAAGATATGTATGACCCTCTGCAAGAATGTTGTCTATTTTCTAGCAAACATGTGTGTGGCGAAACCGGCCTCGCCACGTGTCCTTGGAGGGGGCTGCTTGCCCGCCTCTTGCCTTTGGACTATGGACCAGACTTTATGTGAATGTGTTAACCCAGATAGCTATGCCATGGAGCCCATTCGTGTAGTTAAAGACTTCGGCTCCATGGCAATTGAACTGTGTGAATAGGATCTGAGCGCTATTCGGTAGTTTTGTGCGCTCAGATCCCAGCTATCTGGGGATATGTGAAATGTCTGTGTGTTATGTGTAAAAGGTGACTTTATGTATTTTAAAGTGTTTTATGTCTTTTTGCAACCATGTGCTCAATGGAGTCTGCCTCTATCCCTGGATAATTGGATTACTTTCCCCCATTGTCTCCAGGATAGAGGGCTCTGTAAAACCTGTTTGAGCCAGATATCCATGTGCCAGCCAGGGCCCAAAAGATACTTTTACTAACTTTTGAACCCCTGGTCGGATTCATGCCATTTTTTAATATGTTGTTCCCCTGAATGGATTGATTGTGAATATGTAATTTTATGTGAATGTGATGTATGGTTTTAAAGTTATGAAAGTTGGGTAGAAAGTATGTTTTAACTGTATGTGTAATTGAGTTTCCTCTCAGGATAAGGGGAGGGAATATGTGGGATGTAACTGATATGTGATTGGTTGTTTTATACCTTCCTGTGGGCGGTCCTGTATGTGAAAGACTGTAATAAAAACCAGGCTGGGTGTGCCAGCACAACAGTTCCTGCTTAACCCTCAAAGTGAAGTGTCGTCTCATTATTGGGGGAGGATTTATTGTATGCTGTTCAAGTTTGACTGCTAGGAGTCTAAACCCATCCATATGGTTTTTGCCTATTCAGCTGTTTATAGCATTCATATGCTTGAGAGCATTCATATGCTCATACGGTTCGGTGGTTTTGGTGTCTGCTGCAGTGCTTGGAGTCCTCAGGAAGTGCTAGGAGCATCCTTCAACGGAGGTACCCAGTCGGGGTGCCAGGTGATCCGTTACAATGTGTCTTATCTGCACTCATGCTTTAACCCCTCTATCACAACTCTACTTTGAATTCTATGTGTCGTCTTTCTCAGAAATGCTTCAGACTTGAGAAAGGATAGTTCTCCCGAAAGCTTGTCATTAAAAAATTCTGTTAGTCCAATAAAAAAGGTATTACAAGATACAAATTGTGTGTGTGTGTGTGTGTGTGTGTGTGTGTGTGTGTGTATGTGTGTATATATATATATATATATATATATACATACTGTAACGGATCACCTGGCACCCAGACTGGGTACCTCCGTTAAAAGATGCTCCTAGCACGTCCTGAGGACTCCAAGCACTGCAGCAGACACCAAAACCACCAAACCGTAGGAGCATTTGAATGCTCTCAAGCATATGAATGTTGTATACAGCCGAATAGGAAAAACCATGCGAATAGGTTTACACTCCTAGCAGTCAAACTGGAACAGCATACAATAAATCCTCCCCCAATAATGAGACGACACTTCACTTTGAGGGTTAAGCAGGAACTCCCTGTACTGTCACATACAGTCTCTTTTATTCCCAATCCACAAACATAGTACAGCCCACAGGGCGTTACAAAACAACCAATCAATCCGTACAATACACCCAGACACTCCCACACAAAATCCTCCCCTCTGCCTGTGATATGATTACTGAACACAATGGGTAATCTCATTATCACCGGCAGAGGAATACAGTTTTTACACAATATTTATAACTTCTAAAATATACATGTCACAAACATAAAACATACATTTTCATAATCAATCCATTCAGGGGAACAACATATTAAAAAATGGCACGAATCAGACCAGGGGTTCAAAAGTTAAGGGAAAGTCTTTTGTGACTAAATGAAGCATGGTTTTTCTGCCCAAAACCAGTTCCACAGAGTCTTCTATAGTGGAGATAATTGAGAAGTAATTCAATTATCTCCAAGGACAGAGGCAAAACTCCATTAGCCACATGGCAGACAAAGGACAATAAAAGACATAAAAATACAATAAAATATACAAGGTTACATTTATTACATAAAATACAGACATTCTACCTATCCCCAGATAGCTTAGATCTAAGCGCACATTATTACCGGATGGCGCCCAGATCACATACATATAGTTCAATCGCCATGGAGCTAAAGTCTTTCATACAGTCTTTCAGTATACTGCTGGGCTCCATGGCATACCTATCTGGGGTAGCATGGCTTTAACAGTCTGCAGAAAGGCACAAACCAGCCTTTCTGCAGGGAAAAAGAACAGGGGCCATAGTCTAAAGGCAAGAGGCGGGCAAGCAGCCCCCTCCAAGGACACGTGGCGAGGTTGGTTTCACCACACTTACCATGATAGTAGAGTATTAATTGTGTTGAGTCAAGACCTACAAGTGTGTAAGGTCTGAATATAGAGGGTCAAGAGGATACTGAAAGATGATGTCTGCCGGTCATCAGGAGAGTAGGTCCCAACGGGATGTCCTGTTATTGGCCAGCAAACCCTTCACACAACTCTAGGCTCCTACCATAAATTTATGGCAGCAAACTGCTATCCAATTAGCATTTACCAGCAGGCAACATAGATAGCTCCATACATGCACCAGTGTATTAGGGTCATCATCTCTGACTAGAACTGTGCATTTTTAAATTATATTCTAGATACAGTTAGGTCCCGAGATATTTAAACACTAACACAATTTTCATCATTTTGGCTCTGTACGCTACCACAATGGATTTGAACTGAAAAACTGAGATGCAATTAAAGTGCAGACTTTAAGATTTAATTTAAGGGGTGGAATTAAAATAATCTTATGAAACATTTAGGAATTGCTAACAATGACTGCTTGAAAGCTGGAACACATGGACATCACCAAACACTTTGTTTCCTCATTTGTGATGCTTTGCCAGGCCTGTATTTTAGCTGTCTTCAGTTTGTTGGTCTTTCTGCCTGACATTTTGTCTTCAGTAAGTGAAATACATGCAGAATTCTCTACTTGAAAAACTCCTGGGAACCATTAAAAAATGGTAAGTGCCCATCTGTAAAGTGAAGCACCATCCAATCAACTTCACTGTATTTGGCTGAATTTGAGCAGACAATATATCCCTATACACTTCACAATCCATCTGGCTGCTTCTGTCTTCTGTCACATCACCAATAATCACTAGTGACCTGCTGCAAACCGTAGGAGCTATGCATGCCCATGGAAGCTATGCATGCCCATTCATCACACTGCCTCCACCATGTTTTACAGGTGATGTGGTACAGTGTTAATGTTGTCAAATAACAATTTTAGTCAGATTTTAGTCGACTAAAACTTTTGAGATTTAGTCAACTAAAACTAAAACAATTCAGATGACTAAAATAGGATTAAAACTGAAATGGCTTTTTAGTCAAAAGACAATGACTAAAACAAAATTTTCATTTGCTGTCAAAATTAACACTGGCAGGTAAGACACATGGGGGATGAAGGAGAGGAAATGAGACACATGGGGGACTGGGCAATTGAGACACCTGGGGTTACTGAGAATGAGACACATGAGGGGGCTGGGGGAATGAGACACATTTAAAAACTGTTTATTTTAGTCCTGAAATGTAGTAATTTGTGATAAAGAAAGGCAAAATAACCTACGTTCCGGTGTTATCTGCTGTTGCTTAATTTGGGCATTTTGAAATTGCATAAGTTCAAAGTTACAATTGGCCACAGGTTTATTTTCTTAAAACTGAAATATAAACAGTGGATTGTTCTCAATTGTTTCCTTTATATCTGGGAAATGTCAAGGAGTTAATAATTAGCTTATGCTGCAAGTGTTTTAGTAGAAGGAAATAACCCAAAACAATGAAAAAAAATACATTCTATCTTTTTTAGGGATGTACATTGCAGAACTGTTGGTCTGGGGATTTCTTAAGAAACTGGAACACTGGAATACAGTGTACATAGCACTGCGTAAAGCAAAGTGTATCAGCAAAAAGAGGCCACCTATGGGTCAGGGGTTAGATAATATAGCCGTAAATTTGCTTGGCCCCTTTAACCATTCCTATGTGAAGAATAAAATGGACAGGCCCAAACTGGTAAGCGACTTCAGACCCCACGGGGTCTTAATCCTTTTCTAGTTTTTCTTTGTATGCTAATATGAGTTCTAGATGCACCTAATGTGAATGACCGGCAGAGTTCTGCATGTAGAACAGAAGTAGGTCTGTATATTCCTGTGGATATTATAGCAGGGGGTTTTGAGTTACCTTCTACTGGATAGTTAGGGTTTTAGTTCTTGTTCTAGGAGTGCTAGTATGTATGACAGAGTAGGTAAACTAGTGCCCATTAGAATGTTGCAAAGGGGAACTCAAATACTTTGTAAATGTTGTGGGTGCCAAGTTAGGCAGACAGCATTTTTAGCATAAGCTGTTTAATTTCGTATTTTGACTTGTAATATCACATAGTATAAATAAAATATCAACACGTAACGAATGACAGCAACAATCACACTGCCTTTGGTAGCAATTATTAAGGCTTGGCAGAAGATCACTTCAGGAAAGAAACAGCATACCAACTATTGCATATATATCTGTTTTGAAATATTTGTTAAACACTTAAAAGACTATTTACCAGAACTGACTGGGTTTAGCCGATTTATTTTTAGTAACTCGAAATGAAGTTTAGCAATCTTTTATCTTGTCCATTCTTGTGGGCTAATCATCTTCACTTTAATCTTAAATGTTTCTTCCTGGGGTCATTACTAACCATTTTATTTTGTTCAATGTTTAACCCCAACAGCACAAACACTATTTTCCATCATATGTCTACTGAACAATTCTCACTTTAAAAAAAAAAAAAAGTATTTCTCACATTATAAATGTCCTCTCTCTCATTTAAAACTCCTACTTATTAAAAGCAGGCTGCTGTACATAAAACAACATGCAGCTCAAAAAACTCCATAGTGTATCTGTGCACCGCATATTGTGTGTGTCTGTGAAGAGCAATTACTGGCAAAAAGGCAAGGACGGTGTGAGGAACTTTTTCTTGCAGGCAAAATGTACATAAAGTGAGTGAAAAAATATGTTATTATATCTACAAATGTCCCAACTACTGCTATGTTAAAAAAAATATTTGTTTCCAAACCAAAGAAGACATGGAGCAGATACAGAATATGTAAACCATGGGGCACACGTTGGTATTTCTTGGTATTATAGTGTAACCCATGTTTAATGGAAGAGCATGTAACAACCGTGATCACATAGAATTAAATGGCCACTGAAGTCACCCAGACCCCATCATATAAATGATGTATTCTGGGTGCAGTCATTCTAACCTTTCAATGTATAACATTGCTGTTTTGTAGAAACTGCAATGTTTACATTGCAGGGTTAACACATCTCTAGATGAGCTTCCACATATTCAGTTCTCAATCAAATGATTCTGATCCTAGAAGGCAGGGGGCCAAATAGAGAGCAGTGTAGCGAAGGAGAAAAGATAAGTAAATCTCACCTTTCTCAAGCACTCCAATGGTGGCCGAACACCTAAAACTCATGTTTGTATCCTAACGCTATAGTGTCCCTTTAAACTTAGTAGTGTGCATATACATGTTGGCAGTGTGTTTGTGAAATGTGTAAAGTATTTACAAAATGTAATTTCTCTTAATGTACATAAAGAATATCCTATTATGTTTCTGTTTATTTTCTTTATATACATTACATTCGTATTGTGGAACTATCAGACATTTTATTCTTCTATAATGGAGTATAAAAAAGTGACTGCATACCTTGCATACCTTCAATATTCCATTCAAACAATTGTGATTTTGTATCTTAACTAATATGATCAATAACAAATATTTGTAATGGCTTTAAAAATTAGGCATGTGAACCTCCACATAAAGAATCAATAAAAGCCGTACTCAGTGATGTGAACAACTCCTTTCAACATAGGAAATTAAATCGAGGAGAGATTAGAAGAGGAGAACAAAAGCTGATTGATTATTGTGTGATTCACATGCATGAACATAAGTATCAGCAGCAGTTGTATGGCTAAAAGTAACCATGCATCTCTTTGAATGTATGTTGCGGACCTTGAATGGAGCACTTGTGTTTTTTCATGTCTTAGAGCCATTTCTCTCTCATGTTTTAGAGCCATGGAATATCAATGGAAACTAGTCCTGGTTTAAACACTTAAAACATTCTCTATAAGATATTTAATTTGTGATGGTTCAATTAGGAGACTGCAAAAATGAATACAAACATTTATATTTGAAACTTTGGAAACTGTCCTTGTGCTACAACTGCACCTGCTATTGTTATAACATTTTTATTCGGATTTGTTCTTTTCTTCCTTTTTTTTAATGGGCACTAATGTTAAGTATTATTTTGATCATTTAGAGGCACTCTAAATTACATAACTACAACCACCGTAACCACTCAGGTCTGTCTCTGGGATCTGTCTCCCACTGTGTAACTATGTACATTGACACTGGAAGAAACGCATTTTCACTTACAGAAGGGGAAAGGGTTTCCTACGATAATAACAATAAAGATGTGGAATTTTCTGTCTAAATTCTCTTCCTTATCAGATTACTTAGATATTTATGGGTTTTAAAGGTTGATCTTGATGGACTTGAATCTATATTTAATATAGAAGCCTGTGTAACTATGTAATTAAACAGATGTGCGTTGAAGGAGACAAGGATGAAAATTTGAAATGTTGCTGATTCAATTAGCGCGCATTGCAAATAAAGAAAAAAAAATATTTGGTAAAAAGTTATCTGTTGAGTCTAAATTTTACAGAATGTAGAATCATAACATGCCATACTACAATGGTAATAGGACAATCTAATATTCATCATCACTTATTTAAATAGACTTTCATGTGACTCATAGATGACAGGCACAGAAGTTATATAAATGAAAAGATATTTCACTCTTAATATGAATACATAATGTTTTGTACATTGAGTTGCTGTATTTTATTTTGTAGCACGAATTACAACATAGCCACTCCCAATATCTCATTGTTCTTATTACTTCACCAAAGCAGACACTATTGTCCTTTTATTTTCCTCATTGGCCATACTTGATCTGGGATGACACTTTTGGCATTGTAGATGAAATCACGGTGTGCTAGCCTGGAGCAAGATTAAGTATTACTGTTGTCATTGCCGTTAACTCAAACTGTTGACTTTCTTGCTTTGATTCATTACTGTGCTACATAAATATTGTGACTGTACTTAAAGGGACAAGCATCAGTTGACAATTATTTTTGTAAATCAGCAAGCAGAGGCTAATATAACAAATATACAAGTTAAAATAAAGCAAGACATACTTTGTATGTAATAAATGTTTTGAAACATACTGTAAACTTGGTCAGATTGCCTTTTTGGAAACACTTCTCAACTAGGAGATTTTTCTTGGTCTCCCCCCTCCCTTTTACCCACTCATCTTAGTTTGAGCTCAATCTACTAGTAACAGAAATAGGGTGTCATTGTAGAGCAGTAGGAGACAGAAAACTGACACAGGAGCCGGCTCTCCATGATCACGCTGATTAGACTAATTCTCATCTCTTCCTGCCAGGATGTAGCAAGGTGAAGAGATCTTTGAACTGTGCACATGTGTAAATTTGTCAGACATGGCCAATGCACTTTTTCAGCATACCAAGGGATAGGACACTGATTGGTTACACCTGCAGCAGGTGTGGAAAGCATAAGAAAGAAGAAGGAAAAAATATGTTTATCTGTTTGTTTAGCCTGCGGCATGAGGCAACTGTTTCATTCAACGCTAAAGCTTTTGAATGAGACAGATGTCTCAAAGTGACGCATGTCCCTTTAAGCTCTACATCGCTTGAATGTGTGGAGAAGCAATTTATACACAATCAGTGTCAAAACTAGGCATTCTTTAACCCGAGGCAGAGACTCTATTTGCGCCCTGTATTTCTCCTATTAAATCGAGGCAGAAGGTGCATGCTGGGATCAGTGAGATCAGTCAGTGAGGCTTTCAAAGTGATTATGTAGTGTGTATGGGGGCTATTTGCGGTCTTTGTGTGTTGTGTTTGTGGTCAAGCTGTGTTTCATGTGTAGGAGTTGATCATGTATAATAATGACTATTATCAGGGGGGTGACTGTGACGGTGTGAGTAAACATGACAAGGTGAGGGTTGTGAGTGTGACAGGGTTTGGGGTGAGTATGACACAGAGTGTGTCAGAGTGAGGGGTGGTGTGTGACAGTGTGAGGTGGGTGAGTGTAACAGTATGTGTGTTTGTCAGAATATGGGGTATAGTTACAGGCTTAGTTTTGCAGGTTGAGGGGTGGTGTTACAGGGTTAGTGTGGCAGGTTTGACAGACTGAGGGGGAGTGATTGTGACTAATTGAGGGGTGGTGGGTGACTGTGGTAGGATAAGTGACAGTGTGACAAATGACAGTATGTGAGGAGGCTTTCCTGGAAATTTCCCTGGAGGTTTCCTTGATAGTGCAGTGTCCGGCACTTTGTCAGGAATTAAGAGCACAGGCTGGGAAACCCGGCGCTGGAACCTCTAGGAAACATGGACCACCAAGGAAGGATTTTTAAATAAGAGGGTATCTTATTTTGTCTGCTTGTGTAATTGTTTTCTATGCATGTTATTACATTTTGAAATATATTGGTTGGGCTTTTTAGTTTGTTGTTTTTCATACATTCGTTTTCTTCAAATGAAGCAAATCCTGGATTATTAAACCTCAAACAGAATGTTTTAACTCACAATTATTAACCTAATTCTAAGCCACCAAAAAAATAACTTTCTTTCACTGTGTTATGCAATATAACTAGCACACTCATAAGCAGTGCCACAGCATTTGGTGTAATGTGATTTGTTTATTTTTTAAGCCAGGCAAAAGCCCTTGGGCAGCGATACCCGACACCACAGAAACCACGTCACTCAATTACTTTTATTTATGAATGTATACACTTACTCATTGTCCTGTAATAATGGAACATGTTGGTAACACAGTGACAATAAGAAAAGCTAGTGATTTAGGGTTTTGTTACGCATTCTGATAACATGTTTCACACTAGGTAATATCTTTTCAGCAAGTTGCTGAACAGTGTTAAAGTGTACACAACCAATGTTTTTTTATACAATGTCCAGTGACAGATTATTTATTGTTTTTAAGTGAAAAGTCAGCATTAAAACAAAGGGTATGAGAGACTAGCCATGGGAGAGCAGGGAGAATGACATGGGAGGGCTGGCATGTGATGTGAGACTGTAGCATACAGGGTTGTGGGCTACAGTCTCACATCATTCTTCTGAAGATTAAAATAGTAGGAGATGCTTTGGTTGCGTGTATTGAAGAAGTAAGCAGCAGTAGTATGACACTGTATGCAGGGCTGTATTTACTGTGCGGCTAACAATGCATTTGACTTGGGCAGCACTTTCAGTGGGCGGCAAAAAATGCTCCCCCACCCCACCCCCCCAATGGCCTTGGCCCTGGCATATGTGGGTGGGCAGCAAAGGACAGCTGACCTCTGAACTCTTCCTGCTCAGCTCACCCAGCAGTGATGCCAGAGCTGAAATATGATGTCACTCCAGCTCCCGGCATCACTAAACAGTGTGCGAGTGAGCTGAGCAGTAAGAGCTCAGAGAACAGCTCTCCCTCGATGCCTCACTGCTCGCCAACCAAGCACCAAGGAGCCCTAGCAGCACAGGAGCCCCAACAGCAGACAACCTAGCCTCACCACTGAACCCCAATAATTCACTTCAGCTCTCCCAAAGGTAGATATACAGCCACTAGAGCGACTTCTGGGTGGTTAGTTATCTTTTGGTCACCTAACTGATGCTGGATGTCCTCACACTATGGGGCGGGGGGGGGAGGGTCGTGGGGGAACTACGGGGAGCTATAGTGCAAGAAAAACAACTGTTTTCCTGGCACTATAGTTTCCCTTTAAACAGGAAGAGGTGCTGCCTTGACAGGAAGGGGTGGGGCAAATTTTGATTGGGGGTTCCAGAGTTTAGTCATGCATAGGGCAGCACAAATCCAAAATACACCACTGACTGTATGAGTTTGTATTTGACTGATAGCCACAATCGCAGGTCAAGATATTTCCCAGTAGACATTAGTAGCTGGAGTTAACCAAACTGCCGTACTAAAATGGGTATGTCTGATAGTAGAGGAGTACAAGAAACTACAGGGTGAAATAAAATAATGTTCATGATGTTGATATTGCAAGTTAGTTGTCATTAGTAGCGATAAAGTCACAATAAACAGAGTGGCTCTTCGTTCTCTGTGAACACTCCGTCATTCCTTACAAGCCATAAATTTAGGAGTTGCAGGGTGTACGATGTATGTGGATACCTTGCCATCACACCGATATGAGCTTGTTGGATGCCCCATTCCAAAAGTATGGGTATTAATACAATAATATGGAGTTCGGGTTCGCCCCTTTGCAGCTGTAACAACTGCCACTCTTTTGGAAAGGCTTTCCACAAGGTTTTGGATTATCTGTGTGAATTTGAGTACATTTAGTCAAAAGAGCTTTGAGAAAAAAGAATCAACATCAAAAGTGCTATATTTATACCTTGTAACTCTGTTTAAAACCAATGTGGAAAAAATCAATGCACCAATAAATTTAGTACCAAACTCACAGACTTTGTTTCACAGATAGTTGATTTTCCTCATGTAAAAAAACACAAGAGGCAGATAGTGTGATATTGCAAACACAATTATATGTATAGAGAAAGAAATATTATAGCACTCACAAACATTGAGCCGGTAAAGAAACTGCTCAGGCTATTTGCGCTTGTTTACTTTAATACTGTGTTCCTTGGTAAAAACAATGGGCAGCCGAGAATAACGATAACAACTTTATTCCACTTCTTAAAAGCAGCAGGCATTCACATAATTTTTTTAATAGCTTTTGCTATTTTGCTATAATCTGTGCAGAGCGTGGGGCATTTCACAGCAACTTGGAAACAGCAATTTGCTTTATTGTAAAACACATGTGTTGGTAGATCAGCTGTAGCTAAGATTATTTATTTAGAAGGCTAGCTGAGATTATTTAATTATGGAGCTTGTTTATAAATTGGTCATAATAAAGGACTTATTTGGCAGTTTTTGAAAAGTAATCAGTGTAAGTTTGTGCAGGTTGTCATTAATGCAGGTTTTTTGTAAAAGGTTGTGCTCTGTAGTGGCTAAGGGTCCATTAGGCTGCAGGTGCTCTCCCCCTATTTTTTAGTGGTTTGACCAATACTGAGGGTCCACAAGGCCCCCTCCGCACAGACAGCTGTTGCTAATGTAGAACTAGAAGTTCGTAAATATACAAGCAATATCAATTACGTCCATATTCTAGAGCCGTTCATTGGTTGAGGCCATCAGTTGATGCTTAAAAATAGTTTTAAAATATTTTTGGAATTGATATTATGCAGATGTAGAAGTTCCAGTTTTAAAAGCACTCTAAGCATTATGATCAATACAACCTGTAGTAGTAGATATTGTGCCAGGATTGCCCTAACGCCCTCCTAGAGTAATTTGTCCAAACCATTTAAGAACAGTTTAAGAACCATTTGGATCCCCTGGGTGCCAGCACAGCATTTTGTCTTTTCCTGCAGGATATTCCAGATGTCTTTACTGAGCTAAACATGTCCAATGCATGACTGCACTCCTTGACTGAGACCACTCAGTTGATGTTTTCAGCCAATGATTGACCCCACTATATCGGTTATGGTTCTTGGCGTGTTCCTTTAACTCAAGGACTCCCTGTAATTATTATACTCAGCATTATTGGGATTGTACCCATTTTTCAGCAAAGGAGTAACCTAAATGACAGATATACGAGGTCAGTTTTATTTTTATAAAGTCTAAATAGGTATTAACATAACATTTAATGTGACATCAGTATAATGTAATGAAGGGTTGGTACCTTTGTCTTGGGGATTTACTGTTCCCTTAATGCTGTAACCCAGTTTGGAAGTTAACTAATCTGTATATATATTTTTACCAGTCAGGCAAACTAGCTATTCAGGTGTTATCCTCCAGCTGTTACTGAGTCATTAAATCTCTTAAGTCGTAAAGTAATATTCTGTAAATATCTCTTATTGGCCATCATGATTCTCCTTTTCTGTGGAATTTGGTCGAATGAGCCTGGTAATTATTTCTATATGCATTTTTATGGTGGGAACAAATAGCCTTGTAAAGAATTGTAAATAGTTTTAATTACTAATCTTTCAACTAATCCCTTTGCTGCATACCATTTAACAACTAATGACAAACACAAGTGGAAAGTCACCATGTTTTGAAAACTGTCAATTTCCTTATGCATTAACTCTTTGTGTGCTGTTTATGTCCTTTGTATTATTTTTGTCATTCAATAAACAGTTTAATGGGCTTGTATTCAGTGGGAAAATAAATAAATGGAAGTTGGTGTGATAAACTATATAGCATGTCTCCCAACTGCCCTGACTTTGTGGAATAGTCCCAATTTCAGTTTCTTGTTGACTTACTTTTGCTTGTTGGATGCTGTGAGAGTGCAGATCGGTGGTAACTAAGACCATGCAGAGAGTTCATCAGCATTGCTTTCTGTGCGGTCTTCTGATCCTGGAGGCTGTTGGTCAGCCTAACACGAGTTGATGCCAGTGTCACATGACCCTTTAGTGGATGGACCCACCTTGCCCTCTTTCCAAGTAGGTCTTCCTCTTTTCTAGACATGTCTGCCTATTATGGTTGTATCCAATGAGGTGGGTTTTGTCACTAACAATGGCTTGTTCAGAGCACGCTCACCCCATTGACTCTTCTTTTACCTATCTCAAACGTCACCTGTCCTAGCTCTACAATCTCCTTCTACAATTCCACTCTCTAATCTCAACCAGACATTATGGCACCTCCTACATTTAAGTGCAGCAAGCGCCCCAACAACAACCTTGGCACACCAAGATGACTCGATACCTTCAAAAATGCTCCAGAACTATTGAACGCTGTTGGAGAAAGTCTCACTGTGCATCTGACTTTCTCCACTATAAATTTATGCTGCACTCATACAGCTTGGCTCTTTCCTCTGCAAAAGTAAATTACTTCAATACCATCATAACCACACTCTCCCATGAATCCAAACGACTATTTCACACATTTAACTCTCTTCTTCGCCATTTTGTTCCTCCTCCACCTACTAACTTGACCGTCACAGACTTTGCAACTCACTTCACTGACAAGATCTCTACAATCAGGGAAGAGATCTCTCATCTTTCTTCTTCCCCTTACAATACTTCCCCTAACCTCACTCCCTCTGCTGTTCTATGTTCATTCACACCTGCTACAGCGGGAGAGGTTTCTGCTCTGCTCCAGTCCGCCTGCCCCACCACCTGCTCCCTAGATCCAATTCCCTTGCATCTCATCCGTACTCTGTCTTCTTCTCTTTCGCTACCTCTTACTAAAATTCTCAATCTCTCTCCTCTGGCATATTTCCATCGCCCTTCAAACATGCAACTGTAACCCCAATTCTAAAGAACCCAAACCTTGACCCTTACTCCCCATCCAACTACCGTCCTATCTCGCTACTACCTTTTGCATCCAAGATCCTTGAAATAGTTGTGTATGTGAGATTGACAGACTTCCTCGAGTCCAACTCTCTGCTAGACCCGCTTCAGTCTGGTTTCTGCGCTAAGCACTCTGGGAAAACGGCACTGACCAAAGTATCCAATGATCTACTCGCTGCTAAATCCCGTGGGCACTACTCTATACTAATTCTCCTTGACCTGTCTGCGGCTTTTGACACTGTTGATCATCAACAGCTTCCTCTCATCCTCCGCAATATCGATCTACAAAATATTGCACTCTCCTGGTGCTCCTCCTATCTCTCCCAGTGCTCTTTCAGTGTTTCTTTCTCTGGCTCTGCTTCTTCTCCCCAACTCCTCTCTGTTGGTGTCCCCCAAGGTTCAGTCCTTGGTCCCCTACTGTTCTTTATCTATACTGCCCCTCTTGGTAAACTCATTCGCTCCTTTGGCTTCCAATATCATTTATATGCCAATGACACGCAAATCAACCTGTCCTCTCCTGATCTCTCCCCGTCCCTCTCCCTTAAAATCAACTTGACCAAAACTGAAATTCTGGTCTTTCCTCCCTCAAGTATTGTTACTCCTGTGTCTGTCTCCCTCCAAGTCAACAGTGCGACCATCAGCTCCACCATGCAGGCTCGCTGCCTAGGTGTTCTCTTTGACTCCGACCTCTCCTTCACGCCTCATGTTCAGTCTATCGCCAAATCCTGTCGCTTCCATCTCAAAATAATTGGCCATTCCACTGTCCTTTCTGTCACGTATTCATCCACTTATAAAAATGTGGTTAATGGCATTTACTGTCCACACAGGAAAAGTTGTGCCGAGCAGCAACCAAATCCACAGAAGGGTTAATGCTGAGCAGCAATTATGCAAATAGAACCTGGTAACTACCTTTGGGGTCAAAGGCCGGTTACAGCCTATGAGATCTAGAGAAGGGGTATTTAGGCCCAGTTCTCATCCTGCTCAGTGCCCTGTCGTGGTTTCCCTTGTGGTTGTCCGAGAACGCGTTCCTGATTCAAGTTTCTTCTGGTTTTTGACTTTGGCTTTGATTTTGACTTCCCTGTATTCTGTATCCCTGACTTCTGGCTTTCTCTTATCGTTGTGTCTCTTTCTGTATCCCCTGACCTCTGCAAGTATCCTGACTATTCTTTGGTACGTTAAGTCCGGCCATTCTAAGGCCCGTTAATACGTTACCTATTAGTCATCTGTGTTACACAATTCTACGTGCTGGATCAACTAGTAATACTGACACTTTCTCGCCTTGACTACTGTAATCCACTTCCCAGTGGTCTTACATGCTCCAAACTTGCGCCGTTACAGTCCATAATGAATGCGGCGGCAAAAGCTAATCTTCCTGTCTGTCCCCACCTCCCACGCCTCACCTTGCTGTCAATCCCTACATTGGCTTCCTGCAAGATATAGGGCTCAATTTAAAATTCTGGTTCTTGCTTTCAAATCTCTACATAATGCTGCTCCCACCTATCTATCCTCTCTAATACACAGGATGTCCCATCTAGGCCCTCACGCTCTGCTGAAGACTTAGGTTTATCTTCTGTCCGTGCTCCCACCTCTGATGCTCGCCTTCAACACCTCTCAAGGGCTGCACCATTCCTGTGGAACTTACTTCCCTCCTCCGTTCGATGCTCACCAAGTCTCCGCTCCTTAAAAAAAATAATTAAAAACCCACTTCTTCATAACAGTGTATCAACTAAACTGTTAAGAGCTCCCAACTGATTCCTCTCTTGCAACTGTCATTAGTCTAATACTATCCTTACCTTTTGGGTCACTTTACCCCACTTCATCTAGCATGTAAGCTCATTGAGCAGGGCCCTCAACCCCTCTGTTCCTGTGTGTCCAACTTGTCGGGTTACAACTACATGTTTGTTCGTCTACCCACTGTAAAGCACTGCGGAACTTGTTGGCGCTATATAAATTATAACATATTAATAATAATAATAATCTACCAGTGTTGATGTAGACCCAGTGCCTATACAAATCTTGAGGAACACAAATATGTATAGATATATTGACTCAGTAGCTGTTAGTCCTAAGTGCACATCACTATTATTATCCCTATTACAAAGGTTTTGATCTGTAAAAAGTCTGGTCTCTTGCAGATATTTTGCTAAGTTGCAAAAAGACTATTAACTGTTCAACAAGAAACTAAATTTACAATAGAAAAAGGGACACCGCACTCCCTTAGTCCCCCTGGATTATCAACCGATCCTGAGGTAGGACCCTTAAAAGGTCTTTTTCAATCAAAGACAATGGTCCAGGCACTCAAGGTGTAACCAAAAATGGAAGTTTATTTGTACTGTGTACAAGCAACATTTTAACCCATCCTTGTCACTTGCCTCTATTTATATTTTTTATCTTTCATTTCTTGTGCTGGATCTCCATATCTGGACACAGCCTCTGCCCATGATGCCTGCTCTTAGATTGCTTTTACTGATGGATTGTGGGTACCTTTAATTGTCAATGAAATAGAATCTTGCTTAAAGTGGCTCTGTCTCAATAATATATGTTATCCTTATGTATAATGTTTCTTTATGTATTTTATGAAAACCTGAGTGTGGCGGAATCGCTGCCTGTTCGTGGATCTCCTCTTTCTGTTACAATGTTTCCCTGTATTTTCGTGTGTTGTGCCCGCTCCCCATTTGGGAGTGCTCCCACAAAGGGAATCCATTCACCTCCCGAACGGGGAATACCCCGTACCCATTTAGAACGCTAGGTTAGAACGTTCCCACCTCACAACATAAGTGTGAAACCGCAAGGGAAACAATTAATGAGGGCTCTCCTGGGTGGCTGCCATTAGTACAGATGAATGCCAGCCAGGAGGAGCCTTTGTTTCCTGACTCGTTTGTCTCCCGAACGAGGACCTCCCCGATGCCCCATTAGAACGTTCACACCAATCAGTCAGAACATTCACGCTTGCAACATAGGTGTGAAACCGCAAGGGAAGTAATTAATTAGTCTGGTTACCAAGGGTCCGCTACACTGCGCACTCAGAAAAAAATAAATAGTGATTTTATAAACAGGGAGCTATATAGAAAAAGTTTAAATTAAGTATATTTTTACCCCATTTATTTTTTTAAATCTCATAATTATTCTAGTCATTCAAATATTCTGCATGACAGACAGAGAGACAGACATTGTTTTTTTTTATTATGGCTTGTATCCTACTTCTTGTATCCTACTTCTTTCTTGTTTACGCCTGATCTTCTTGGTTTCTGTTTACTGGCCTCTTTGTTGTTGTCAGGTCTCTGTTACTCAACAGTATCTGCATCTTTTTTTTAAATCTTTTTTTATCTTGCTAGGGTCCTTTCATTTGTCCTATGTCCTTATCATGTTGGTTTTGTCATTGCCTCTGTTCTTATCTGTGATAGCATAAATAAGGGTGATCTACTCTTTCGACTTTGGAATGCTTGGTTTCTTCTATGGAATTATTTATTTACTATTTCTGTTCCTCTGTTCCTCTTTTTCTTTGCTATTTGATCAGTGCTGTCCCCATCATTTGGTCAAACATTTTACATCCTTTTCACGTCTCTTGTGTTTACCATAATTTGTGATATTTCATGAGGTCTCATCTATGTGTTATATTTTCTTCATTGTAGATGATGAACGGACCTCATTTCTACGTGATTTTTGTTTTGACTGAACCATTGAGGGATAAAGTATGCTAATACTTTGAGAACCTAACAAACCACAGACAACTAAAACAGCTAGTAACTGCCAGTCCTGATTTGTGCCTTTCTTCAGATTCCAGATCAGGTCATAAGCATTTCTTTACAAGCATGTCTTCAAGCCACAGTCATATACACTTAAAAAGTAATATTTATATAATTAATGGCCACCTAGTCCTAATTAAAGAGTTAATCCAACAATCAAGTATTTTGGCAATTCTTTTTTTTTTTATGTTTAAAGCCCTCCCTTTGTTCACCTCCACTCCCTCCCACCTCTCTGTGGTTTGGAGTGCACACATGCGCTTTGAGACTGGAGAATGGCCCAATATAATGGTTCACTATAAGAAGTGTGGAAAGAAGCAAGGAGATGGATTTAAGGTAAAATGTATATTATTTAAAATATTTTAACATTAAAAAAGGGAAGGGTGCTGCGATGCCAAACTTATTCTCTGCCATAAAACGAATGGTTCAGATATGGGACGATATGCTCAGAAATTACAAACTGGAAATATTTCCTCCTGGCAGCTTCCCTGAGTTTCCTAACAGCTTTGTCACCATGGCTGACACTACAAAGATGGAGGGATCTGGGAATAAACCATATCTCTCAACTACTTACAAAAGGAGCTTTAAACACCTTCCCGAATCTCCAACTAATGCTTGTTACACTCGCATCTAGTTACCATCACAAATCCATCTTGGGCCATACCACTCCACCTTTTCCGGTTCATTGAAAAATGTAAGAAACATCTACTGACACCAAAAACTCTCTCTTAATTACAAAACAATAGAAAGCACCTTACCTTCCAGAGAATTCTCATTCCAAAGAAAATGGGAGAAAGACTGCAGCATTCACCTCTCAGATGAAGAATGGGTGCAGTCAATAAACGCTTTCAATGGGGTAACTACATGTTATCATCGTGTAGAGGCACATCGAAAACTGGTATATGAATGATACCTCACACCCTCCCGACTATTCCCCTGTGTTCCCTTGGTCTGCTGGAGATGTGGGGTAGAAGAGGGGGATATGCTCCACAAATGGTGGTCATGCAAAAAGGCGCGGCCACTGTTAAGGGAGGTGGACAGATTGTTGTCCAATATGTCACTCCCAAAGTTTCCCCTGGAACCACTCAGGTACCTACTGCTCATACCGGAGAAACAGGGGTCGTTCCAACATAATGCTTTGAGAAGTCATGTTTCCTTAGCAGCATGCCACCTAATAGACCTGCACTGAAAGCAAACTGTAACCCCTTCCTTCCAGAATTCAGTAGAGAGACTCAATCTTAATTATAATTAAGAAACCATGAGTGCATTAACCCTTAAACAAAGACGCAAAGTTGATGAGATCTGATAGCCATGGATAGAACATAGACAAGAGCTTTAAAATATAATAAAAAATAAATAAATACATTTTAAAAAGAGTTATGTTTTTTTTTACTCACATGAGCCGATCTACCGGTGCCCAACCATTCTTTTATACGATCTACCGCTTGGGGCCACGGCCTTAAACAAGGGTCTGCGACCCACAGACACTACATCGATCCGAAATTGTACAATGTCTCCCTATACGTAAGATTACTGAATTATATCACTAGACCATGTGCACCTTTATAATTAATTCCTTGGTTTTTACCCCAGTTGCTACTTATGCTTTACATGTTACCGTCACCTTTCCACACTAGCTCTCAACACTACGTGGAGCTGTGGCAGGCATCTCTGGTATCTAGAAAAAGAAAAAAAATAGAAATGAGGGAAACGCAACCCTTAAGAAAAGGGGAGCAAAATCCCTCAAAACCAGTACCCCAAATAGAGCAAAGTACTAAAAATTACACACGGATTGGTATCTAGCACAAGTAACAAAATAATAAACTTTTATTGTTAAATAGAAAAATCCAGATACCACATATCTAAAATATATCAGACAGCCTCAAAGTAAGAGGTGGAGGGACACCCCAAAGAAAGTATTCCAGTTCAAATCAGTATACAATTCAGAGATAGACACTACATGAATATATATTGGCTCACTCACAGAGTAACAAAAGTAATAATCACTGCAGAGTGTAGCAATATCTGTGAAAAAAAGTGTCTATGTAGTTTCCATATTCTTACTGGAATATAATCAGGGTCCTCCCTCCTCTCTTATCTCCTCTTATTGCCTCCTCTCTTTCTTCCCCTTCTTAAATGTGAAGAAATGTACAAATACTGCTTCAGAGCAGTTATCTTACTCTTGATGGTTTATTATCCAAATATCTTAGTTAGATTGGCTCAATATAGATCAAACAGATTAGTATCGAAATCGAAAGGACAGAGAGCGGCAAGTAGAAGAAAAATAAAGTAAGAGTAGGTAGGGAAGGTATTATATTTACTATAGCAAACTTTGAGAAAGCTGTCTGTAGGGTGTGGAGAGAAAGCCCACACCACCCTCAAAAAATAATAAGAAAACGCCCAATGCGCGTTTCAGCGACACAGTATCGCCTTTCTCAAGGGCACAGTGTCACGATTCCGGAACCTAACACGCTAACAGGTCACAGAGAGGAAGGGTGCTATACCGGTCCTTAGAGTGGCCGGGCTAAGCACACTAAGAATGGTCAGGAGACAAGCCAAGTAAAGGGAGCCAGAAAACGGGAGAACGAGAAACAAGCCGAGGTCAAAGGAGTGGAGAAGACAGGATAATCGGAATAATGAGCCAAATAATCGGAAACCAGAGAGCAACAAGAGAGAACAGCACTACAGGTATCACAAGACCACAACAGGGCACTGAGGGACAGGAAAGGTAAGTATAAATACCCTTGGTTTAATTCTGATTGGATAACTTCCAATCAGAATTAATAATCACACGTGGGGGATATCTATGCCTCCCACTGTGATTGTGGTACTGTTTCTTTAACACCGGGTCACTCACGTGACCTCGGCGTTTGCATAAATCAGCGACCTCCCAGCGTGCAGCGTTATACATGCTGCCGCTGGGAGGCGTGAAGGACGCAAGCGGCAAGCGGCGGAGAGGAGACGCCGCTCGCCGACAGGTAAGAAGAGGGGAGACCGCCTGGACTGAGGGTGAACCCCCCTAGAGGCCCGCCCAATGGACGGGAAGCCAAAGGCTTCAAAGGAAACCGCGCACGAAAGGAACGGATCAAAGAGGGTGCATTCAAGTCAGAGGCAGAAACCCAGGACGCTCCTCAGGGCCGTAACCCTTCCAATCAACCAGATACTGCAACCGACCCCGAGAAAAATGAGAATCAAGCAGAGCAGCCACTTCGTACACGTCACTAGAGACAGCGCGGAGGGAATCTGGACGCCTGAGAGGACCAGAGAATCGATTACAGAGCAGGGGCTTCAAAAGGGAGGTGTAAAAAGTGTTAGGTATACGCATGGAAGGAGGCAAGGCCAGGGATTGACACAGGATTGACCCTACGCAATACCTTATAGGGGCCAAGGAACCTGGGCGCGAATTTCATCGAGGGGACCCTGAGGCGGAGATTGTTAGAGGACAACCAAACCCTATCACCCGGGACATAAGAAGGAGCAGCACCCCTACGACGATCAGCAAATCTCTTCTGAGTAGCAGTCGCACGAGAAAGAGTAGCATGGACCTGATCCCACATCTTCCGTAAGGAGGCGAGGTGCTCGTCCAAAGCGGGTATTCCCTTGTCGGAGAACACGCCGGGAAGGACAGAGGGTTGGAACCCATAAGCAACCATAAAAGGACTAAAGCCAGTGGACGAATGAGTCACAGTGTTCCTGGCGAATTCAGCCCAGGGAAGGAGGTGAGACCAGTTGTCCTGGTGTGCATTCGTGAAGCAGCGTAAATATAACTCCACAGATTGATTCGCCCGTTCGGCAGCTCCATTAGATTGTGGATGATAGGAGGAAGTAAACGACAAGGAAATCCCCATCTCAGCACAAAAGCCCCTCCAAAACCGAGAGACAAATTGAGGACCCCTGTCGGATACGATATCCTGTGGTATACCATGCAAGCGGAAAACCTCTTTGGCAAATACCTGAGCCAACTGAACCGCAAAAGGTAGTTTTTTAAGTGGAATAAAGTGTGCCATTTTAGAGTCAAAATTACTGTCATTCCATCGGATGAAGGAAGATCCACAATAAAGTCCATGGATAAGTGGGTCCATGGTTTCTTGGGTACAGATAGAGGCATTAGGAGTCCAAGGGGTTTAACATTAGGGGACTTACATTGTGCACAAACACGACACGCCTGCACATAATCCACTACGTCTTGCTTAAGTGAAGGCCACCAAAACTGTTGAAGGAGACCCTTGTATGTTTTGGTAACCCCTGGGTGACCAGCCGTTTTGGTGGTGTGAAATAAAGCTAACAATTTCTTTCTATCTTTTTCTTTCATGTATAATCTACCAACAGGTGTCTCAGCGGGTGCTTGGGTTTGGTATGCTTTGATACCATCAAGGAAAAGAGACGAAATAACCAAATGGGTAGCAGCTATTATCTTAGACGTGGGTACAATGGGTTCAGGAGCGGAGCAATAGACTCCAAAGGTTCCTATTGTCGGGAGATAGCATCAGCCTTGACATTACGGTACCCAGGCCTATATGTGATAATGAACTGAAAGTGTGAAAGAAATAAGGACCATCTGGCTTGACGAGAGGACAACCTTTTAGCATCAGCTATACAGGGAGTGCAGAATTATTAGGCAAGTTGTATTTTTGAGGATTAATTTTATTATTGAACAACAACCATGTTCTCAATGAACCCAAAAAACTCATTAATATCAAAGCTGAATATTTTTGGAAGTAGTTTTTAGTTTGTTTTAGTTATAGCTATGTTAGGGGGATATCTGTGTGTGCAGGTGACTATTACTGTGCATAATTATTAGGCAACTTAACAAAAAACAAATATATACCCATTTCAATTATTTATTATTACCAGTGAAACCAATATAACATCTCAACATTCACAAATATACATTTCTGACATTCAAAACAAAACAAAAACAAATCAGTGACCAATATAGCCACCTTTCTTTGCAAGGACACTCAAAAGCCTGCCATCCATGGATTCTGTCAGTGTTTTGATCTGTTCACCATCAACATTGCGTGCAGCAGCAACCACAGCCTCCCAGACACTGTTCAGAGAGGTGTACTGTTTTCCCTCCTTGTAAATCTCACATTTGATGATGGACCACAGGTTCTCAATGGGGTTCAGATCAGGTGAACAAGGAGGCCATGTCATTAGATTTTCTTCTTTTATACCCTTTCTTGCCAGCCACGCTGTGGAGTACTTGGACGCGTGTGATGGAGCATTGTCCTGCATGAAAATCATGTTTTTCTTGAAGGATGCAGACTTCTTCCTGTACCACTGCTTGAAGAAGGTGTCTTCCAGGAACTGGCAGTAGGACTGGGAGTTGAGCTTGACTCCATCCTCAACCCGAAAAGGCCCCACAAGCTCATCTTTGATGATACCAGCCCAAACCAGTACTCCACCTCCACCTTGCTGGCGTCTGAGTCGGACTGGAGCTCTCTGCCCTTTACCAATCCAGCCACGGGCCCATCCATCTGGCCCATCAAGACTCACTCTCCTTTCATCAGTACATAAAACCTTAGAAAAATCAGTCTTGAGATATTTCTTGGCCCAGTCTTGACGTTTCAGCTTGTGTGTCTTGTTCAATGGTGGTCGTCTTTCAGCCTTTCTTACCTTGGCCATGTCTCTGAGTGTTGCACACCTTGTGCTTTTGGGCACTCCAGTGATGTTGCAGCTCTGAAATATGGCCAAACTGGTGGCAAGTGGCATCGTGGCAGCTGCACGCTTGACTTTTCTCAGTTCATGGGCAGTTATTTTGCGCCTTGGTTTTTCCACACGCTTCTTGCGACCCTGTTGACTATTTTGAATGAAACGCTTGATTGTTCGATGATCACGCTTCAGAAGCTTTGCAATTTTAAGAGTGCTGCATCCCTCTGCAAGATATCTCACTATTTTTGACTTTTCTGAGCCTGTCAAGTCCTTCTTTTGACCCATTTTGCCAAAGGAAAGGAAGTTGCCTAATAATTATGCACACCTGATATAGGGTGTTGATGTCATTAGACCACACCCCTTCTCATTACAGAGATGCACATCACCTAATATGCTTAATTGGTAGTAGGCTTCGAGCCTATACAGCTTGGAGTAAGACAACATGCATAAAGAGGATGATGTGGTCAAAATACTCATTTGCCTAATAATTCTGCACTCCCTGTATAGGAGAGATTCTTATGATCAGTTATAACCAGGATTTTGTGTCTAGCTCCTTCTAATAAGTACCTCCACTCTTTAAAAGCCATCACAATAGCTAATAGTTCCCTGTTCCCGACGTCGTAATTATTTTCCGAATCACACAGTTTTTTAGAAAAGTAACAACAGGGATGGAGGGGTTCGTTATAGGATAGTCTTTGTGATAATACAGCTCCTACACCTGATTCTGAAGCTTCTACTTCCATTATAAAGGGAAGGGAAGGGAAGGATCAGGATGGTGTAACACAGGGGCAGTGGCTTTAATTGCTTCAGGAGTCCAAACCCTGGGGTGCAAACCCTTTTTAGTCAGTTTCGTGTTAGGAGAAATGACTGATGAAAAGTTTTTAATAAACCTGTGATAATAATTGGCAAAGCCTATAAATCGCTGTATTGCCTTAAGGCCTTGAGGAAGAGGCCAAGACAATATGGCTTCTAATTTTGAAGGATCCATGCTGAACCCCTGTTCAGAAATGATGTACCCTAGGAATTGTACTGATTTCTGGTCAAATAAATATTTCTCCAATTTACAATAAAGACCGTTCTGTAGCAATCTCTTAAGTACCTTCCTCACATGGGCATGATATGACTCCAAATCAGGAGAATATACAAGTATATAATCGAGATAAACCACGGCACAGACGTGCAGTAAATCTCTAAGGACATCATTTATGAGGGCCTGAAAGACAGCAGGAGCATTACACAGTCCAAAAGGCATGACTAGACACTCGTAATGCCCACTGCGTGTATTGAACGCTGTCTTCCATTCATCATTTTCTTTAATACGAACCAAGTTGTAAGCCCCCCTGAGGTCTAGTTTAGTAAAATATCTAGAACCTTTAACACGGTCAAACAACTCAGTAATGAGAGAGATAGGATAAGCGTTTTTAACTGTTATATTATTCAGGCCCCTATAGTCTATACATGGCCTCAAATCGCCCTCTTTCTTGGCAACAAAAAAGAAACCAGCACCAGCCGGAGAGGAGGACCTTCTGATAAAACCTTTACGTAAGGATTCCTGTATGTACTCCTCCATGACCTGGTTTTCTTTCTCAGAAAGCGGGTAGACCTTACCCCTAGGAGGCATCGTTCCAGGTCACAGGTTTATGGCACAATCATAATCCCGGTGTGGGGGTAGTTTATCAGCTTCCCTTTTTTCAAAGACCAATGCGAGGTCTGCATACACAGGAGGGACTGAAACAGAAAGTGGTATAGCTGTATGCACATTAAGTAAACAAACGGGATGTAAACGGGCCATACAGTCTTGTTGACAAGATTCCCCCCAGGAGGGTATATCTAGACAACCCCAATCAAGTACCGGGTTATGCTTAACTAACCAGGGGAAGCCCAGAACGATGGAAGCTGTAGGGGAGTCAATTATTTGGAAGGTTATCCTTTCTTTGTGTAAGGCACCCACGAACATAACCATTTCTTGGGTTTCATGGGTCACCAGAGGTTTATCAAGTGGTCTACCATCTATGGCCTCAACGGACAAGGGTGTGGCCTTTTGGATCAGATTCAAGGCTGCGGTTTTAGCAAAGTTCTCATCCATAAAGTTGTCTGCAGCACCTGAATCGATCAAGGCTTTAGTTGTTATCGTGGTTTGATTGACCAAAAGAGTAACCGTAATAAATGGTCTGGAGATGGACACATGAGGGGAAAAAACCATAACACCCGAGGCCGACCCCTCTCTAGGCCTTAGGTGCTGAAGTTTCCCTGCAAACTAGGACAGTTTCTTCGGAGATGCCCCCTCTTACCACAATAAAGGCACAAGCCCTCCCTTCTGCGGTACGTTCTTTCAGCTTCAGATAAGCCTACAGCACCTAATTGCATGGGTTCGGGAGGTGGTTGATTAGGGGGAGGTAATGCTAGTAATGCAGTACTGGGTAAAGCAGGTAACCCCTGTGTATTCATCCTTCTTTGACTACGCCTCTCTAATATGGTTGTCAATAAGAATGATATAATCTATCACATCATCCAGAAGAACAGGCAATTCCCTGGATGCTATTTCGTCTAATATGGAAGCGGCCAAACCCTCCTGAAAAGCTGTTACGAGAGCGTCGTTATTCCAAACCACTTCAGCTGCCAGAGTGTGGAATTCAATGGTATAATCCACTACAGATCTATTACCCTGTCGGACCCTAAGCAGAGCTTTGCCAGCAGAAGCAACCCGGCCGGGTTGATCAAATGTACGTTTAAAAGCTGTTAAAAAGTCTGCAAAGGACATTGGGGACGTATTCTCCCACATGGGATTAGCCCATGCTAGACCTTTCCCGGACAAATGGTTGATCAAAAAAGCAATTTTGGTTCTGTCAGTGGGGTAGGAACGAGGATTCATCACCAAATGAATATCAATTTGGTTGAGGAAACCACGGCACAATGCTGGATCACCGCTATAGCGCTGAGGTGGCGTCATGTGAACCACGTGAGCAGGAGCAGGTACTGGATCAGGAATGGGTTCTGGCACAGCAGCAACAGCTTCCTGAACAGCAGGTTGCAAGTGGGCAGTACGAGCCAGTATGGTTTGTAAAGCCTGAGCAACCTGATCCATACGGTGGTCTAAACCATCCATTCTAGCCTCCTGATTTACTAACAACTGTGGGATGTCAGCAGGTTCCATGGTGGCCCTGTTGTAATGTCACGATTCCGGAACCTAACACACTAACAGGTCACAGAGAGGAAGGGTGCTATACCGGTCCTTAGAGTGGCCGGGCTAAGCACACTAAGAATGGTCAGGAGACAAGTCAAGTAAAGGGAGCCAGAAAACAGGAGAACGAGAAACAAGCCGAGGAGTGGAGAAAACAGGATAGTCGGAATAATGAGCCAAATAATCGGAAACCAGAGAGCAACATGAGAGAACAGCACTACAGGTATCACAAGACCACAACAGGACACTGAGGGACAGGAAAGGTAAGTATAAATACCCTTGGTTTAATTCTGATTGGATAACTTCCAATCAGAATTAACAATCACACGTGGGGGATATCTATGCCTCCCACTGTGATTGTGGTACTGTTTCTTTACTGTTTCACTCATGTGACCCCGGCGTTTGCATAAATCAGCGACCTCCCAGCGTGCAGCGTGCAGCGTTATACATGCTGCCACTGGGAGGCGTGAAGGACGCAAGCGGCGAGCAGTGGAGAGGAGACGCCGCTCGCCGACAGGTAAGAAGAGGGGAGACCGCGGGCGGCGATGGACTGAGGGTGAGTGCTGCAAGTGGCGTGCAGCCTCCCTTCCTAGTCGCCCGCAGACCCCTGACACACAGTAAGCAATTGCGGTCCCCGCAAGCCCCTCCTTAAATACTCACAGCGTTGGCGCCAAACAGCCGTCAGTATTACGTGGACGGGGTTTCTGTTTCGTTCCGCCAATCACGCTCGGCGGTGGGACGGCCGTTCGTATTACGTGGGCGGGGTTTCCTTCCACCAATCACGTTCGGCGGTGGGAGGTCCCCCATTATGGCATTCCGTCGAGCATAGCACGCATGCGTGTACTTGGTGTACATACGCATGCGTGCTGCGTTATTTCGGCATAAGACATACAATTGTAGCTATGTCCCTCCAAGTCAATCAAATGTACCTGATTCTCAAATACAACCCTCCAGCTCCACCAATAATTCTAATCCAAGGGGAATCCTAAAGAAAGGAGTTATTTTTTTAGCCCTGGACCATCAGGAGGAGTTCCCAAGTCAACGGACGAGGTATCAAACTCGAACTCCAAGGGGGGGAAGAGGAGGGGTAAGAAGGAAGCAATACTAGACAAGACTCAAATATTGGATCTAACCTATCCATCACAGATTATTAATTTATCCTCATGTACATTAACTCAAGTTCAAATCCGTGTCTAAGAACGTGGCCTTTCATTTGTTCCAACCCCTTCCTTTGACAGATTTGAGTGGATTAAAGATCTCAATCTCTTTGTTCGTAAATTGGCTCTACACAAATTCCACTCTATACGAAATGAGAGAAGAGCAAAGGATTTGGGTCTCACATCCAAAGACTATCAATGTCTGACCACATTAGTATCTCTTCTAGAAGAGAACGACATGGATATCACTTTAAACCGAACGAACCTAAGACCCAAAAGTCGCTATACACCGAACTTTGTCGGCTTTCGCAATATTGAGCTTTTTTTGGAGGCAGTGAGGAGTGAAATAGAAAAAATTAATATTAAATCTCTCAACTTTTATTCAAATAATAACTTAAATACAAGAGAAAAACAAGCTCTTGAATCCCTGCAGAAAAACACTAACCTCATCATTAAGCCAGCAGATAAGGGAGGTAATATAGTGATTCTGGAAACCAAGAAATATATGGGAATGGTCGAACGTGTTTTAGGTGATGAGAAAACATACAGGGCTCTAAAATCTGACCCTACAAATGAGTATTTGGCCAAATACAAAGAGATTCTGGACGATGGCCGCAGTGGAGGGTTGCTGTCGGGTGACGAGTATGAATTTACCCTTAATCGTCACCCTAGAATAGCAACCTTCTACTGCTTGCCAAAGGTCCATAAGAATCTACAAGATCCCCCAGGGCGACCTATCGTCTCTGGGATAGACAACCTCACACAAAATGGTAGTCTATACGTGGATAAGATTCTGAGACCCTTAGTAGAGACCTTACCATCATGTATAAGAGACACTAAACAAGCTCTGAATTTACTGTCTAATCTCAAACTATCTCCCAGTGCTAATCTCTGCAGCCTAGATGTTGAATCACTCTACTCATCTATCCCTCATGATAGAGGGTTAGAGCATGTAAGATTCTTCTTAAATCAAAGGGCATGCAGAGATTTCCAACTATTGAAATTAAAAATAAATTTTACGATCTCATAACCAAGGGTTTACAAAAGGAGATTTTAAATAAAAAAGAATTTGAGTATCTAAACGTAACACACCCTAAGATCCCGGTGTTCTACTACCTCCCCAAGGTGCATAAAAAACCCATAGTTCCACCTGGAAGACCTATCGTCTCAGGCATCAACTCCATATCATGTAGATTTTCGGAGTATGTGGACAGATGCCTCCAGCCTATAGTGCAAGGCATCCCTAGTTACCTTAAAGACACAGGGAGCATTCTGAGACATTTACAGACCATCAAATGGGAACATGACTATTACCTAGTAACTGCTGATGTCAGCTCTCTATACACCATTATCACACACCAAAAGGGCTGTGCAGCAGTACAATTCTTTTTAGAACAATCTCAGAAATTTGAGTCAGATGAAATTGATTTTATCATTGAAGGGATACAATTAATTTTAACCAGTAATTATTTTTGGTACAATGACACTTTTTACTTACAGGCATGTGGGACGGCGATGGGCACCAGGTTCGCACCCAGCTACGCCAACCTGTTCATGGCAGACTGGGAGCGCCAACACTTACAACTTAATGAGGGCTGGGTAGGGGGCCTGGTGACCTATCGCCGTTACATAGATGACCTGTTTTTTATTTGGAAGGGCACAGAAGATACGCTACAAAGTTTTTTAAATCAATTAAATAATAATGAATGGGGCATTATTTTATCAACAAATTTTAGTAAACACACGGTTACATTTTTAGATTTGGATATTTTTATTGATGATGAAAAGATCAAGACCAAGACACACTTTAAAGATGTAGATGTGAACAGCTTTATCCACACCTCAAGCTGTCACTTTTCCCCTTGGCTAAATAGTGTACCTAAATCACAACTTATACGTATAAAAAGAAATTGCACGGACAATGACACCTTCAAGGAACAAGCAGACAAATTAATTACCGACTTGTTAGATAAGGGCTATAAAAAGGAGACCCTCAACGACACTTATACACAAGTTTTAAAAATTTCACAGAGCACTTTATTACAAGAAAAAAACAAAACACAAAATGAATGTGAGGTCAATTTACCTATTGTATGTAATTACAGCCATAACAATAAGGCATTAAGGAAAATCCTAAATAAACATTGGCCTATTTTACTTCAGGACCATGCCCTATCCCAGATTCTACCACCAAAACCCAAGATAATATTTAGGGGTGCAGCTAATTTAAACCGACTTTTGGTAAAGAACCACATTAAAAAAACTAAAACTACTACCTTCCTAAATAAAGGAAAGGGTTTTTACGGATGTGGTACTTGTCTTGCGTGTAGGAACACCAACAATAAAAAGAGACATATTAAGACTTTTAAGAACTGCAATAACGATGAGGAATTCCCTATTAAAGAACTTATAACTTGTTACTCAAACAACGTAATATATTTATTGGAATGTCCTTGCGGTTTAAAATATGTGGGACGCACCAAACGGAATTTGCACACTAGGATTGAGGAACACACTAGAAATATAAAGAAAAAATTTGAAGGACACAGTGTATCACACCACTTCACCCTAGCCCACAATAGTGATCCCACTCAATTACTCTTTATGGGTATACAAAAGGTTAAGGGGAATTGGCGGGGAGGCGACCTTAATAAATTACTGGGACAGAGTGAGATGAGGTGGATATTCAACCTCGGGACCTTAAAGCCCCGGGGTTTGAATATAGACTTCGAACTCTGCCATTTCATTTAAATGGGTATCTCCCTTTTTTGGGGTTCAATGGAATTTATCCATTGTAATCCACTCTACTCTTTTTGTACCCTTGTTTTTCTTTTATACATTTTTCTTATTCATTTTCAATCAGTGGCATATTATTTATGCCCAAACTTATAAACATTGTGAATACCACTTAAAGAATATTGATTTAACCACCTTTTGGGAAAATACCCAATAAGGATATCTATTCCAGCACATATGTATGTAATATCACCTTTTTAATGTATAAAAATATATGTACCATCGGCACTGTATGCACCTTTAACAATGTAAATATATTAGTCTATATGCACCACAAATTATATTTTATCACTGGGAATGTAATATCTGACATTATGCAATTTTACTGTCATTTCAATTCTGCAGCCCTTTTTGCCTTTTTTTTTTTTTTTCTTGGCTGGATGGCGATCACATGATTAGATGATGTCACTTCCGCCAACCACCTGGTTGAAAACAAGTACTTCCGCCAACCAATGCTGCCCACCAATGAAAAGGAAGAAAAAAAAAACCCAGCACTATATGCACCTTTAACAATGTAAATATATTAGTCTATATGCACCAACATTTATATTATATCACTAGGAATTTAATATTTGACATCATGCAATTTTACTGTCATTCCAATTCTGCAGCCCTATTTGTTTTTTTTTGTTTTTTTTTATTTGGCTGGATGGCGATCACATGATTAGATGACGTCACTTCCGCCAACCACCCAGTTGAAAACAAGCACTTCCGCCAACCAATGCTGCCTACCAATGAAAAAATAGACAAATAAAGGCGTCAACATCATTAACCTATTAAAGGTACACACATACACACACATTATGTGAAATTGAATCTGATTGGACAGAATGAACTTAACTCATTAAAGGGGAAGACCCAGATGACATTTAAAATGGAGGATTCAGAGGACCAACATTACAGCTGACTGAAGAAGCTCTATTTGAGAGTGAAACGCGTATTGGCCATTTTTAAAGGACTTTTATTTGAGGACTTTTATCATCTTTGTTTTTATGTTTATTTTAAACTAATAAATTCACCATTTTTATTCAATACCTCATCCAAGTTCCTTTTGGAGCCTCCAAGGAATCCTCACAGGGGTAGTGCCATCCCCATTCAAACTGGCACAAAATCCACATACCTAGAGCCGGGATTCGTAGGCTCAGGACCAGGTGAGCACCCCATTTATTGAACACATATCTGTGCCATCTATCACCATAAGTCTACACATTGGTTTGCTTTCTTCTCTTTTTTTCGTGTTCCTGAGAAATTCTTCAAGCCGAAGTAGGAGGGTGGTGCTACCATAACAGCACACAAGCCTTTATACGGAGCCAGTGTTTTCTATATACAGGCTCCTTGAAATGTGAGTGTAATATTCAACACAATATTATTATAATCACTGTGAAGCCATTTTTTAGTACCGTCTACACTATATTGTATTTTCTGTATTTTATGTTGACATGTACCCCATATTTTACCATTGAATGAGACTACGTTTTGGTAAGATTTATCTGTGTTTGAGCGCTCCACTTATAGGTGTAGGTCCTTGTCACTTACACCGCACCAATATCTACTAAATTTATTCAGTGGAATAGAGGATATTTCCACACTAGTGTATTGAGCTGCCTGTAAATCACTTTTTGACTCTTTTGAGCACTTTTGTTATACACACTCCTCTGTAAAAAGAGGCAACCTTTGATTGGTATTCACACAAAATGGTAGTCTATACGTGGATAAGATTCTGAGACCCTTAGTAGAGACCTTACCATCATATATAAGAGACACTAAACAAGCTCTGAATTTACTGTCTAATCTCAAACTATCTCCCAGTGCTAATCTCTGCAGCCTAGATGTTGAATCACTCTACTCATCTATCCCTCATGATAGAGGGTTAGAGCATGTAAGATTCTTCTTAAATCAAAGGGCATGCAGAGATGACGTTCATGCAGCATTCGTGATACGCCTTTTAGAATTCATCTTGTCACATAATTATTTCTTGTTTAATACTAGGTTCTACCACCAGATAAGGTGACATTCTGTTGGTAAGCCATGGGGACTGCCTGTGCCCCCTCATATGCAAATTTACATTTGGGATGGTGGGAACAAGAAATTTTTATGTCAGAGGCATTGAAGGATTATCTCCCCAAGATTTTATGGTGGGGACGCTATATCGATGACATTCTGTTGGTATGGCAAGGGACCTCACAAGAATTTGCAAACTTAGTGGGATGTCTAAACCTGAATTCTGAGAATCTTAGATTTACATCTGAGTATGGGGACGCTCAATTAACTTCTTAGACATCACCATTTCTATAAATGAGGGTGGGACATTTTGCTCCACCCTTTTCAGAAAATCGACTGCTACAAATTCCCTCCTTCATTGGAAAAGTTACCACCCAAGGCCCCTCAAAGAGGGGATCCCGGTTGGGAAATATCTTTGCCTCCGTAGAAACTGTAGTGACATCGCTGATTTTAAAAAAAAGGTGAAACAACTTCGAACGTACTTCAAGGAAAAAGGCTACCCAAACCGGTGCCTTAAAAAAGCCTACAAGAGAGCATTGGAAACTGATAGAAATGAACTTCTTTGTGACCAACCTGCGAAGAATGATCTAAAGAAGAAGGATAATATCCGCGTGATTGCTACATACGATACAGGCTGGTCTGAAGCAAGGAAATGCCTGAATAGATTCTGGCCGATTCTTCTGAACGATACACATCTGAGGGAGATCTTAGGTCCACGGATTAATATCACCGCCCGAAGAGGACGGAATATTCGTGACCTTTTAGTACCAAGCCATCTGGCCATCAAACCACAGCCAAGAGACACGGGGTTTCTGTTTCGTTCCGCCAATCACGCTCGGTGGTGGGATGGCCGTCCGTATTACGTGGGCGGGGTTTCCTTCCACCAATCACGTTCGGCGGTGGGAGGTCCCCCATTATGGCATTCCGTGTCAAAATGTCCCACCCTCATTTATAGAAATGGTGATGTCTAAGAAGTTGTGGTTCCAATGGCTGTGGTAGGTGCGTAGCCTGTAAATATATCTCCAAGGAATCTAAAATGGTGAGGGACAGCACAGGTCAAACTTCAATTAAGATTAAAAACTTTTTTAATTGTAACACAAAGGGCCTGGTATATCTGTTGTCCTACTCCTGTGGACAAAAATATGTAGGCAAGACATTTAGAGCCTTTAAGGAAAGGATTATGGAACACGTAAGGTCTCCCAGGAATTGCCTTGAAACACCAATTTCAAGACATCTTAAGGAACATCATCGGGGTGATACCAGTAACCTAAAATTCTGTGGTCTGGAATGGGTAAAGACACATCCGAGACGTGGAAATTATGATCGACTACTAAGACAAAGAGAGTCTAGATGGATATTTAGACTCAAGAAATTACAACCGTTCGGCCTAAATGAGGGCTTTTCTTTTGCCCCCTTTATTTGAGATAGATGTGCATGTATATGGATATGTAGATGCACGTATGCATGGATGGATGTGCATGTATGCATATATGTACATATATGGGGGATGAGTGTACCCTATATTCTTTAATATCAATGAAGGGGTAGACACTGGTCTCTATAATATGAGAGAATATATATCACACACCATCTATGTTTATTTGTATGTGATTGCTCTAGGAGATCTCAGCAATCTTATATATTCTATTTTTTTGCATTATATTACCTTATAAAATCATAAAATAAACATAGATACTCTTTAACAATAACTATGAGCATGTCTACAATAACAACAACAATTCTTTCTACAACTTCTCCCTCCATACATATCTTTCTCTACTACCTTTAGGTATTCTAGTGACCTTGGGTATATATGCACTGTCTTTTCTTATATGTTCTTTACCTATTTGGTGACACACTGGGAGAGTAAATAACTCTCCGAATGTGCACTGATGTATGCCTATATCTTTAAATTGAAAAGATTCTTAGAGTATATTCTTTTTAGCATAATTGGGATAGGTTTGCTGAATCCCAATATGTAACCTGCTTGTTTAACCCCTTAAGGACGCAACTTCTGGAATAAAAGGGAATCATGACGGAATATTTCTGGCATGTGTCCTTAAGGGGTTAAAAACAAATTTAATTTAATGTTTACACACTCTGTCCCCATTCTCCAGATGTCTATTTAATATATAACACTTGACACATTGTGTCAAAATATGAGAGATGTGGGGTTTGGAGGGACATAGCTACAATTGTATGTCTTATGCCGAAATAACGCAGCACGCGTGCGTATGTACACCAAGTACACGCATGCGTGCCATGCTCGATGGATTGCCATAATGCTGGACCTCCCACCGCCGAACGTGATTGGCGGAAGGAAACCCGCCCACGTAATACGGACGGCCGTCCCACCGCTGAGCGTGATTGGCGGAATGAAACAGAAACCCCGCCCATGTAATACGGACAGCTGTTTGGCGCCAACGCTGTGAGTGTTTAAGGAGGGGTTTGCGGGGACCGCAATTGCTTACTGTGCCCTTGAGAAAGGCGATACTGAGTCACCGAAACGCGCGTTGGGCTTTTTCTTATAAATTTTTTGGGGGGGGTATGGGCTTTCTCTCCACACCCTACAGACAGCTTTCTCAAAGTTTGCTATAGTAAATATAATACCTTCCCTACCTACTCTTAATTTTTTTTTCTTCTTCTTGCCGCTCTCTGTCCTTTCGATTTCAATACTAATCTGTTTGATCTATATTGAGCCAATCTAACTAAGATATTTGGATAGTAAGCCATCAAGAGTAAGCTAACTGCTCTGAAGCAGTATTTGTACATTTTTTCACATTTAAGAAGGGGAAGAAAGAGAGGAGACAATAAGAGGAGATAAGAGAGGAGAGGGTGGGTTCCACATATAGATACTCACATTGGTTGGGAGGACCCTGATTATATTCCAGTAAGAATATGGAAACTACATTTTTTCACAGATATTGCTACACTCTGCAGTGATTATTACTTTTGTTACTCTGTGAGTGAGCCAATATATATTCATGTAGTGTCTATCTCTGAATTGTATACTGATTTGAACTGGAATACTTTCTTTGGGGTGTCCCTCCACCTCTTACTTTGAGGCTGTCTGATATATTTTAGATATGTGGTATCTGGATTTTTCTATTTATCAATAAAAGTTTATTATTTTGTTACTTGTGCTAGATACCCATCCGTGTGTAATTTTTAGTACTTTGCTCTATTTGGGGTACTGGTTTTGAGGGATTTTGCTCCCCTTTTCTTAAGGGTTGCTTTTCCCTCATTTCTATTTTTTTTTCTTTTTCAAAATTGTCTATTAAGGGTTAAGCCCTCTTAGTACCCCTGTAACCCTTTCTTTTGCACTCCTTGCTGGATTTGTTCTGTCTAGGAGTACATTTTGTCTAAATTCTTATCTCTAGTATCTAAATGATGCCTGTTGGAAGTGCTGTTCCACACATTCAAACAGTATATTTGGGCACTATTTCCCATTTTCCCTTCTTTCTAAACCAGCAGACAATAAGGGTGCAGACTGAATTACCAGCCTGGTGAGTAGGACGGTTACAAACACGGTTTGCACATTACCACTGCTTCCCATCCCATCGCCCTGATGCATTGATGGCCACAGCAACTTATCACTATTAGTCAAACTGACCATACTGGCTAGAATGCAGACTTGGTCTCCATAAAGGCTACAGGTAGACTAAGTCTCTCTCAAGTACTCCACATGAGGTAGATCGTTTGTAGAACATATTTGCTGAAAATTTTTACCATTGTGATGCTGTACTGTACTCAATCGTTGATGTTGGAATGTACCATTAAAACCGCTGTATCCCTAACCCCCATCTTTTTTCTGTAACCCTCTGATCTTTTTATAAATGCAATAAAAAAATTAATTGAAAAAAAAGGGCTGGGTGGGGGTGGGGGTGGGGGCGGGTCCTGAGCAGCCTGGCAACTGGATGTGTTTTCTCTGAGCTCCAGACTCAAGTTTTATACTGAGCCCAATCTTTGATTACCAGCACACCCTGATGCCTTTATTTTGTGACATACCTGTTCCTGAAGCCTACCGGAGCACTAACGTGCATCAATACAGTGTGTTCTCTCTGCGACTCCCAGAGACCTGGGTGAGGCCTAGTGTGTGCATCAGACAGGCGAGACTGCCACCTGCCTGTACCTTTCTGACACTGAGCACCTACAGAAAATACTACAGCTCCGTTCCCCCCCCATTTTGGATCGGGGGGGTCATCCCGGTCCCCACTGGCTGGCCTTCTACACAAGCATGACTCAACACCATTGAACCTAAGCCCGCTTGCTCTGCAACTTACCTGCTCAAGGTGGCAGCGGGCCCACTAAGAAGGGGGCGGGGCAGAGAGGGTGTGTTTTGTCATCATTCATGACAAACACGCCCCCTCTCAAAGTGAGCATGTTGGTTCAATGCTCTTCCAGGGCAGACCATGCACAGAGCTCTGCTGAAGAGCTCTAGCATGAGAAAAACGCCCTGTATTTGTTCTACGCAGTGCAAGCAAATTTAATAACATGCTTGCACTGTGTTTCCTTGCAACTTGTCTCTGGTGTCTCTATAAATGGATACCAGGAGACAAAAGGGCCAGGAAAGAGTATTGTGCATGTGTTTGGAGCCTGCTTGGGGTATTGCGTGTGTGCAGAGTGAGCTGGTCGTGGTGTGGTATTGTGTAATAAGGTCGGTTTTAGTCGTGTTGTGTTTGTGGTGTAATGTAATGCATTTGTGGCTAGGGGCTGTAGAGAATGTGTGTATAGGGGATGTAGCAAGTGTGTGTATGCAGGCTATAGTGTGTGTGTGTGTATAGGTGATGTAGTGTTTGTAGAGAGTGTGTGTTCAGGGAATGTAGTATGTGTTTCCTTACAAGGAATCTAGTGTGCGTATAGGGGATCCAGAGTGTGTGTGTGTGTGTGTGTGTGTTTGAAGGACCCAGAATATGTATAGGAGATCTAGTGAGCATGCGTATATAATGGATTCAGAGTGTATATAGGGATCTAGTGTGTGTATGTGTGTAGATGATCCAGAGTTGGGTAGAGGATCTAGTGTGTGTCTGGAATGAAATGTGTTTAGGGGTGCTGTGTGTGTGTGTGAGGGGTGCTGTGTGTATATTTATATGTGTATATATATTATATAAATATGTTTGGAAGTATTGTGTATGTGAGTGATGCAGTGTATCGGGGGGTTGTGTATGTATGTGAGGGGTGCAGTATGTGTGTGTGATGGATCCTGTGTGTGAGGTGTGGGTGCTGTGTGAGGGTGTTGTGTGTGTGTGAGGGTGCTGTATGTGTGGGTGCTGTATGTGATTGATTTGTGTGAGGGTGCTGTGTGTGTGGGTGCTGTGTATGATGTGTGTGAGAGTGTTGTGTGTGAGTGCTGAGTGTGATAGTGCTGTGTATGATGTGTGTGAGTGCTGAGTGTGATGTGTGTGAGAGTGATGTGTGAGAGTGCTTAGTGCTGTGTGTGAGAGTGTTGTGTGTAATAGTGCTGAGTGTGATGTGTGTAAGAGTGATGTGTGAGAGTGCTGAGTGTTGTGTGTAATAGTGCTGAGTGTGATGTGTGTGAGAGTGATGTGTGTGTTGTGTGTGAGAGTGCTGTGTGTGATGTGTGTGAGAGTGCTGAGTGTGATTTGTGTGAGAGTGCTGTGTGTGAGAGTACTGAGTGTGAGAGTGCTGAGCGTGATAGTGCTGTGTATGGTGTGTGTGAGAGTGCGGTGTATAAATGTTGTGTGTTGGGGGGCAAATAAACAAATAAAAACCTAAGTGGGAATAAATATACAAATAAAAAAAAAACTAACAGGGGTAAATAAACAAATAAAAAAACTAAGCAGGCATTAAATCCCCCCCCTCCCTTTTTACCTTTAGCCTGGGAGGGGGGGGAGCAGCACTCACACACGATCCCTGGTGGTCCAGTGGTGAGTGAACTCTAGCCTGAGGGCTAGAGTTTACTCTCGCGAGATCGGGGCGTTGCCATGGCAACGCTCCTGATCTCGCGAGAGGAACCCGGCGGAGCTGCAAGATAGAGCTCCGCCGGGTCCTCCCTCCCTCCCTAGCCGCAGGTCTGTCCATGTGGGCCAGTGGGGGAGATCTTTGATCTCCCCACTGGCCCTCCATGGAATACAGCGGGGCCGGCGCTCGGATAGTGCCGACCCTGCATAGACCGGCAGGGGATGTCCTGTGACCTCTCCTTCGGGCCTCGGCTCATGGACATAGCGGCACACCGGGCATTTGCCCGGTGTGCCTGACGGCCAGTCCGGGCCTGGGGCCAGATGAGAATACCAACATTTTCTAAACTTTTAGTCCCTAACTAGCCTAACACTCAATTTCCCAATTTCCCACTAAAGTCCACCCACTTCAGCTAACTAAAGAATCTACATCACATTAATAAAATAACAAATTTACAAAGGACGACCTGAGCTAACAAAGACGCCCCTAAGTGGCCTACATAAATACACACAATTAACTGGCTAGTCGACACTCACATACCGCCCCTAACTAGACAGCACGGTACAGCGACGGACTATGAGCCCTCACAGGCAAAGGCAGCGGTCTCCGGACCTCCACCGTCCCCATGGAGGGGAAGGGACAAAATGAGACAGACCCAACACTGCACGATATCCACACCCAACCAGATGATAGACATCAGACGCATCAACCTGACCCCCATGGGGACCCTGGTCATACACCATACGACAAAACAGGCTGACTGGGACCTGACCGGACAGACGAACCATCCGAGGGACTGGGTGTTGCAGAACACAACGACCTTCACATGTAGGGACCCTACGCCCTCAACCCCCCTTACTTATGATGACGATACACTTTCGCACTCACGGGGCATCATGGCCAACTTGTACCTCACACCTCCATCAACACAAGACACCTGATACGACACTTCCAACGCACGCCTACTGCGACATGCAGAACCCGATCATACAAGCCAGACATGGAACACAACACGGTCAGGCAACAGGCCGACCAAGCTTTGGGAAATCCCATGACACAGCTGGGCCCTCCCGCAATGACCCTTCTGCACCAAATGCGGGCAGTTGAGGGAAGAATGAGAACACCTCGATTAAACATTCACATCGTTGGAGGGACTCTCTCATGCTATCGTGCCCTCTTCTCGAACCAACACCATAATAATTGTGTAATGCCACACATCTATAATAATTGTGTAATGCCACACATCTTTATTGCCAACACTCAACACCGGCCTACCTGCGGGCTAAGACACACCCTAATCCAATACATCACACCCCACTTCCACACTTCTCGACGAGAAGACTTGACACACGAACTATTAGTATTCGTACGACTATAAGACGCCGATACATACCAATTACCCCGCACCGCCCTAGCCCTCAGGGGACTGATCTGAATAACTGTGATTATCACGAGCTGTAGCTAAGTACCCCTGGGAGAGGGACACGGTAACGACTACCATTAACGATCTCGTGTTACCTAATATTGCAACGGTAATAGACTCTAACCACACATATTTATACTGTTTGGATATCTGATGCTTTTATTATGTAACTTTGTATTCTACTATTAACGCGGGCCTGCGAGCCCAAATTTATCTACTGACTGGCTTCAATAAAAACTGATTAACCAAAAAATAAAATAAAATAACAAATTAAATTAAATTAACCAGTAAGGGTTAAAAAAAAAAAAATTCTAAATTAGCCCTTCTATATATTTGGGAGTCTAGCCAACTCCTTGGTTTTGCACCCCTCCCTGTCACAGGTGCCTCATCCCAGGGTCCTATTTAGCCTTGTACTGCAGAGAGCCCCAGATGGAATTTTTTCCCCAAGTAGGTTAATCTCATAAGAGCAGACATTAGGCTGTTAGTGTAGGACCTGCCAAAGATGGGGTACATTGACGTTGTGGCAGGCTTATGCAATGTATGATCATATAATGTAACTAAACCCCCATTATTTTTGCCTAGATTAGGTGTTTTAAAAAAAAAAACAAATAAAATCTTTCAACATTGAAGTTGCTGTTTAGTGGATAGGTGAGTGCGTTGGATCTTGTGTATTGTATTATGTGGCCCCCAGCAGCACCCCCATTTATGCATGTTCAGGTGAGTGCAGCCAACCCCCTCTTGTTTCATATATATTGTGACAGATTCATCTGCATTGTTGGTTCGTCTGTTTCCCTTTGTTCGCGGAATTGCCTGTTCATATACCCCCGTTCGTGTATTTGCAAAATGCCGATTGAAACTACCGAACGAACGACCACCCAGGAGAGGAGTGTGCTGCTGGTTAACCTCTTGGCCCCAATTAGAACGTTGTGGTTAACCGCAGACACCTCTCCATTCCATTCGTACGGGTGGTCGTCGTTCGCATGTCGACCACGAGGCAGCGGCCATTTTGGGACATACGAACACAGAGCGGTGTTCGGTACAAACTGTATGGAACTAAAAACGGACACTTAAACTACCGAACACCGCTGAAAAGCTGCTGCCTACCTTCCTTTTCGACAAGGCATGCGAACGTCGGTCGTTCGGGAGTTTTATTCAGTCGTATGGACTTTCACCCCGACAGCCATCCCATGGAGTCATTCGTATACCGAAGGACTGGTGAAAGACTTTGACTCCATGGCGATTCGACTAGATACATCGGATCTGAGCGCTATTCGGTGAAAACATGCCCTCAGATCCAGGCTGTCTGGGGATACGTTACACGAACCATATGCATTCGGTATTTCTGTAGTTATGTATTTTAATGTCTTTTTGTTACTGTAATTTAAGATGGCGATGGTCTCTACCTTGGGAGATAATTAGGTTTCTTCCCCAATTATCTCCAAGGTAAAGAAGACGGAATTATGGGCAAGATGGGAAGGGCTATTATTGAAGCCACTGCGATTGGCTACTGTCCAATATGTGTTACAGTCTTCCACAAGGTCCCCTCGGGGAGTGTCCACCTTGTGGAGACCTGCATAAATACCGGGCAGGTAGCCCCCATTAAACAGATCTTCATTTGACCCTCAAGACGGAGCTTGGTCTCGTTTGTGGGGGGAATTATTATTGGGACAGCGTTTTCGTTATTTCTAGCTGTGGAAGGCGTTCGACTGTTTGGCTGATCGGGAGTTGCCGTGTTCGCGGACTTCGTTCGGGAGTTTGGCGATCGGCTGGATTTAAACTGCATTTCTGGAGAAGGAGATTATTGCCTAAACGGCGGCTTCATCTACCCGACGGTACGTGTCGTAACATATATATATATATATATATATATAATTTTTTTTTATTATTATTTAGTTCTTCCATTTTAAAGTTGCTGATGACGTTTAGGGCCAAGGAGGCTGCTGCAATTCTGATCTCTGACTCTGATTATTTCATTATTTTTATTTTTCTAATTTTATTTAGTTAATTAGGGTGTGTGGTAATTCACGGGTAATTAGGGAGTTTAGTGTTACGTTAGGGGTGAAAAGATTTAAAAAAAAATAGAAAATAAAATTAACTTATAACATTATTTAGTTAAAGTTCTTGTGTAAAAAGTAAAAAATGCTTAGGACGTTCTGAATTCTATCAGCAGACAGAGTTGACAGACAGTGCCTCAGAGTTTGATGCAGGTTAATACAGTGATTAATACCTTCTTTAAAAAATGGTAGGCCTTTGTGGGGTAATTTGAATTATCGAACTGCTAAGATGCTCTAAAATTGCACATGGACCCAGCGTCAAAATTCAAAGTTTGAAATAAACTAATATGGCTTAGTCTCCAATGTGCCCCTTCAACATCCACATTTCCCTGAAAAAGGTACACATAAGGGTATTGTTGTAATAAGACGACATAGCCGAGCAACATATTAGGTGTAATACTGCCCTAGCACACATAAGGATTGCAAAATATACAGTAACATCTCCAAGTGTGTGTCAAAAAGGCAGAAAAAATGCTAATTGCTACTAGACTTGGTACAAACTAGCAAAAAAAATGATCCTATGCTAGGGTTTAAAATATGCCATTTGAAATCGCCTATGGTGTCTTCTTTTAGAAATGGTAGGCCTTTGTGGGGTAGTTTCAATTATCGGCCTGCTAAAATGCTCTAAAATTGCACATGGACCCAGCGTCAAATTTCAAAGTTTGAAAACAACTGATATGGCTTGGTCTCCAATGTGCCCCTTCAACATCCACATTTGCCTGAAAAAGGTACACATGGGGGTATTGTTGTACTAAGACAACATAGCTGAGCA
>OW240920.1:60090658-60104043 GCA_933207985.1 Pelobates cultripes | reverse complement strand
CCAAGATACTGTCAGGGGCAGATCTTGGGGGGGGTCTTTCTGCAGACCCAGAGATAAATTAGGACAAACCCTCGTGCCTATTATCCTCTCCTGGCCTGATGCATCCATTAAAACCCGGGCATTGCTTGATTCTGGGTCCGCAGGCTTGTTTATAGATTGTGCATTTGTATCTGAGCACTCTATACCCTTACAGCCTCGCAACTCTCCACTAGTTTTCAAAGCCATCGATGGCAGACCAATACAGCCAACCCACGTGACCCAGGAGACCGTGCCCATATCTCTGGCTGTAGGGGCTCTACATCATGAGACGATCCAATTCCAAGTCATTTCCTCTCCATGTTACCAGGTTGTTTTGGGATACCCTTGGCTACTGAAGCATAACCCCACAATTGATTGGCGCAAATCTGAGATATTATCTTGGTCCCAGCAATGTACATCTTCCTGTCTCCGGAAACCGGTCAAAGTTTTGGGCACAGTTTCTGCCTCTTCCTTACCCGCTGAGTACCAAGAATTCCAAGATGTATTTGACAAAGGTCAAGCTAACGTTCTACCGCCACACCGTCCGTATGACTGTGGTATCAAACTCCAACCTGGTGCCATTCCTCCTCGTGGCCGGATTTACCCGCTGTCTGTAGCAGAGAATCGAGCCATGGAGGAGTATGCTACCGATGCGTTGTCAAAAGGATTCATTCGGAAGTCATCTTCTCCTGCCGGGGCCGGCTTTTTCTTTGTGAAAAAGAAGAGTGGTGAGTTGAGACCCCGTATCGACTATAGGGGTCTCAATCGCATTACTATTAATAATGCCTACCCCATTCCGTTGATCACAGAGTTATTTGACCGCCTCAAGGAAGCAACGGTCTTCACTAAACTTGATCTGAGAGGGGCATATAATCTCGTCCGGATAAAAGAGGGCCACGACTGGAAAACCGCATTTAACACCAGGAGTGGGCATTACGAATACCTAGTAATGCCCTTTGGTCTTTGCAATGCTCCTGCGGTTTTCCAGGAATTTATAAATGACGTCCTGCGAGATATGCTGCAGCAATGTGTGGTGGTTTATCCTGACGATATTCTTATCCATTCTACATCTCTCGAGAACCACCACGCAGACGTTTCCAGTGTTCTACAGAGACTTAGAGAAAATAATCTGTTCTGTAAATTGGAGAAATGTGAGTTCAATTGCAAACAGGTCACATTCTTGGTCTATGTTATCTCAGATGCTGGATTCTCTATGGATCCAGAGAAACTTTCTGCTGTACAAAAATGGCCTCGACCTACGGGTCTTCGCTCTATACAGCGTTTTCTTGGCTTCACCAATTATTATCGGAAGTTCATACGCAACTTTTCTTCCTTGGTTAAACCACTCACGGATATGACCAGGAGAGATGCTGATCCACAGCATTGGTCACAGGAAGCCATTACTGCCTTTGAGTCTCTCAAAGTCGCCTTTGCTGCTGCTCCTATACTGGCACACCCTAACCCTGCCTTACCATTCATTCTTGAAGTCGATGCATCTGAGACAGGAGTAGGTGCCCTCCTGTCTCAACGTCCTAACCCAGAGAGCTCCAGGCATCCGTGCAGGTATTTCTCGAAGAAATTGAACCTGGCGGAATGCAATTACCAGATTGGTGATAGAGAACTTCTAGCCATAATTTTAGCTCTCAAAGAATGGAGGCACCTTCTTGAGGGTACTTCAGTGCCAATTCTCATCCTCACAGACCACAAGAATCTTACATATCTTTCCGAAGCTAAGCGGCTTTCCCCCCGGCAAGCTAGATGGGCTCTCTTCCTATCAAGATTCAATTATGTGGTTTCTTACTTGCCCGGTACTAAAAACATTCGGGGTGATGCCTTGTCTCGACAGTTCTCCCCTCCATTTAGGGAGGAGATAACCCCTACTCCTGTGATTCCTTATACTGGCCACCATCCGTACTAACCTCACCTCACACCTAGGCGAGGAGATTCTAGCTGCACAAAGTAATGCTCCTCCAGAGAAACCTAATGGCTGCTGTTTTGTACCTATTCATCTCCATACTAAATGATTAAGTACATATCACAACTCCAAAGCAGCTGGACATCCAGGCAAAAACCAGTTAATCTGGTCCGTCTCTCTGCAATTTTGGTGGCCTAGTCTCCGTTCGGATGTCACAGCTTTTGTAGCTGCCTGTCCTGTATGTGCTCAAAATAAAACCCCACGACACCCTCCAGTGGGTCTCCTGCAAACCATACCTAATGGTGAACGACCCTGGACCCACTTGTCCATGGATTTTATAGTAGATCTTCTGGTCTCCCGTGGCAATACAGTCGTTCTCATGGTTGTTGACCGATTCTCAAAGATGTCGCATTGCATTCCCTTGAAAAAACTACCAACTTCTCAGGAACTTGCAACAATTTTTGCTCGGAAGGTCTTTCATTTGCATGGGTTACCCAAAGTGATAATCTCAGATAGGGGTAGCCAGTTTGTGTCCAGATTTTGGAGAGCTTTTTGTACACATATGGGAATTCAGCTTTCCTTCTTCTCGGCCTACCACCAGCAATCCAATGGTGCCACGGAACGACCTAACCAAACACTGGAAACAGTTTCTGCGCTGCTACATTTCTGACCACCAAAACAACTGGTCTGATCTGCTACCCTGGGTGGAGTTTGCCCACAATAGTGCAATTAATGCCTCTTCCCGGCTATCCCTGTCTTGGCGAACTATGGGTTTCAACCGTCCATGTTGCCTGATACGTTCATGCCACAAGGGATACCGGCGTTGGAGGAACATCTCAGGGAACTCTGTTCCACTTGGGTGCAGGTTCAGAACTCCTTGCAACACGCAATGCAGAACTACAAACTCCAGGCCAACCACAGACGCCTTCCTGCACCTACCTATCAGGTCGGAGAGAGGGTCTGGCTGTCTTCTCGCAACCTACGGTTCCGTGTTCCCTCACAAAAACTGGCACCCCGATACGTTGGGCCATTTCATGTACTTTGAAGGGTTAACCCTGTAGCTTACGCACTTGATCTTCCTGCTAACATGCGCATCTCTAATGTATTCCATGTTTCCCTCTTGAAACCGTTGGTATGTAATCGTTACACCACCTCAGTGCCACACCCACGTCCTGTTCCGGTTGACAATCATGAGGAATATGAAATACGCAGCATCATTGACTCACGAGTCTTCAGAGGACAGATCCAATACTTGGTGCACTGGAAAGGGTACGGTCCAGAGGAATGCTCCTGGGTTCCAACCTCTGATGTCCATGCACCATCCCTCCTTCGTTCCTATCATGCCCACTTCCCCATGAAGCCCGGACCCACCAGCAGAGATGGGGGGAGTCGTTGAGGGGAAGGTACTGTCAGGGTTTCTTTGCTGTTTTAAACAGCCACCCTTCCTTTTTCAGTGTCTGAGGTTTCAGCTGTAATTAACGATCAGCTCCTTCAGTATGTTGCCACGGTTACTCACCTGAGAATAGTAATCAACCCTGCTGCTAATCAGTTCAGCCTATTTAAGCAGCAAATCCCAGAACCTCCTTGCCCTTGCATAGTTTCCTGTTCCCCAGAAGTCACCTTGTTCCTGTGTTTCCTGTTTGCTCCTGGTTCCTGACTCCGCTGCTCTCCGTTCTCCTGATCCTGGCTCGTCTAACTACCCGCTCTGGTGACTGACCCCTGCTTGCCTCCTGGACTTTGCTTTTGGTTATTTCTTTGTTATTTATTAATAAAGGTGTTTTTGCATCTAGTTCTGTCTCTGTCTGGTTCCAAAGCTAAGCCAAACAGTAGCTCCCCATTCATAAAAACGTAAAACATTTTTATGAATTGGGAACCAGCAATTGGCTTAGAGCGTCAACTGACCACTCTAGCCAATCAGCGGCACCCATGTCTGACATCAACCTGCACTTCCTGACACTCCATTTAAGAAAACCGAATACCACTGAGCAGGAGCGTACCTAGGGCATGTGCACCCGGGGCACCCCCCCCAAAAAAAAAAACCTACTAAATTTTTAAATTGTGTTTTATTTATCTTTTTAAAAATGTATTGAACAAATTTTTAAACCTTTTAAAACCCCTGTCTTCTTCTACAAAATCCCTGCACGCCCTCACACACAGTTACAGGCAGACAGTCACACACAGTTACAAGCAGACAGTCACACGCACACAGTCACATGCAGACAGTCACACATATAGTCACAGGAAGTCATTCACACAGTTACAGGCAGACAGTCACACACAGTTACAGGCAGACAGTCACACACAAGCAGACAGTCACATGCAGACAGTCACACATATAGTCACAGGCAGTCATACACACAGTTACAGGTAGAGAGTTACACACATACACACACTCACACACGTACACACAATTACAGGCAGACAGTTACACACACACACACACACACACACACATTTTCCAGGCAGGCAGTTATACACACACACAGTTACAGACAAACACAAGACAGACAGTCTCACACACACACACACACACAGTTACAGGCAGACAGTTTTGCACACACACACACACACAGTTACAGGCAGACAGTTTTACACACACACACACACACACACACACACACACACACACACACACACACACACACACACACACACACACACACACACACAGTTACAGGCAGACAGTCACACACACACACACACAGTTACAGGCAGAGAGTTACACACACACAAACACACACACAGTTACAGGCAGACAGTTACACACTCACACACACAGTTACAGGCAGACAGTCACACACACACACACACACACAGTTACAGGCATACAGTTAATCAGACACATACACTCTTATACTTACTCATTGAAGTCCTTCCCTGGAGGAGGTGGAGGAGCAGGGATTTGTTCTTGCTGCACCTCCATGTGCAGCATTAACAGCAGCTTGTAAGGGCTGTGTTAAGCCCCGTCCCCGCACACATTGTCATTACAATTATGCCCCCCCCCCCGGAAAAATTCCTGCGGACGCCCATGGGTCCATCTCATGCAGCCAAAATAGCTTTGGTGCATTGAGGCATGGACTCCACAAAAACTTGGCACTGTGGTATCTGGCACCAAAACATTAGAAGCAGATCCTTTAAGTCCTGCAAGTTGCAAGGTGGGGCCTCTATGGATCGGATTTGTTGTTCCAGCGTATCCCACATATGTTCAATTGGGGAACACCATTACCATGAAAGTAGGTCCGGCCCTAGCATAGATCTCGGTGTGACACTTTAACAGGGGTGACACCACACACACTACATGCACTACACACACACTCTGTATCCATTAAACAAAAACAACAATGCATTCACTATACAAATGCACACAATGCAATAACTACATACACTGCATACAATACACACACTACACAGACATTGCATTCACTACACACACTACATCCTAATGGATGTTGGCACGATTTTGGTGTGGACCCAGGCAACACAATGTCTTGAGCTGGCCCTGTATGAAGCAGTGAATGTGACGTTGAGACTTAAGTGTCCATGACCCACCCCTTTCTTTCATGGCCAGACTTAATTTTTTCAGCAATTTGAGCTACTGTAGATTTCCTGTGCGATTGAACCATATGGGCTATCCTTTGCTTCCCATGTGTTGATGAGCCTTGGGCTCCCATGACCCTGATTCCGGTTCACCAGTTGTACATCCTGGTACTACTTTTGGTAGGTACTAATCACTACATACTGATAAAACCCCACAAGACTTGCTGTTTAGAGATGCACTGACCCAGTTGTCTAGCCATTACTATTTGGCCCTTGCAAAAGTCTCGCAGATCTCCCATTTTTCCTGCTTCCAACACATGAACTGACTGTTCTGTTTGTATATTTTGACCATACATTTGAATTCTCACTTTAGTGAATATATCTGGGTCTGGAAGAAACTCCCAAAAAAAAAAAAAATGGAATGGAATGTGAGCCCAGAAAATATGTTTCTTAAAGAGTTACCCCTTTTCGGCATTTCATTTTCTTTATTTTTAATGCCCTATGGGGCAATGGTACACTTGTTCATTCTTCCTGTCCAGTTTTTTTTTTATTTATTTATTTATTTATTAAGTGTTTTTGCATAGCAAGACCACTTATTGTTATCTCACATATATATTATTAAGTGTTCTTGCATAGCAAGACCACTTACTGTTATCTCACATATATATTATTAAGTGTTCTTGCATAACAAGACCACTTATTGTTATCTCACATATATATTATTATTAAGTGTTCTTCCATAGCAAGACCACTTAATGTTATCTCACATATATATTATTAAGTGTTCTTGCATAGCAAGACCACTTATTGTTATCTCACATATATATTATTATTCTTATTATAGCCAAATTTGCCACCCTAACTCCTCCCACAGTTTTTACACTACATAGACAAAAATTTACCAAAACGTGCAGATTGTTCCCAATCGGATTGCTATTACTTTGTGGAACGTTTCGCCGAATGATTCACGGAAAATCGTCGTTCTTGTGGCGCAATTTGTCCCATAGGAATGAATGGCAAAGCTAGAGTGGGAGCTGGCAAAAGCTGAAAAATCAGGACATGATTTCTAAACTGCCACCACTCCCTTATTTTCAGTCCCACCTACACAAATCTTATATCAAAACGTTCAGCTATACCTGCTGCCACTAAACATGTCAAGGCTAAGCCGTAGTCCTGATATTTTTCACAATATAATCATTTGTTTGCAACTAACGCCGTCCATTGACATTCATTGAAACTTCACTCTACAAAGCTCAAATTTGAAGTGCAATTTCTAAACTGCATACTATGCATCAAAATGTAGGTCTGGGTCTTGTGATTCTCACAATATAAAGCTCTTCAGCTGTAGGATTTATAGTTTTTAAAATACGACCGTTTGAAGATGGCAACCGCCAAAATACTCTGACCTGTGTCAGGCTGCAGCAGCAAGTGATGTCATAGACAGGGCCTTTTGAACACCTGCTAATGTTTTTATAAATGTATGTTTTAATGTAACTGTGAAGCACTTTGGGCAACAACGTTGCAATTAAATGTGCTATATAAATTAATAATTACAGTTACTCCGCCCACTCCAGTTGTAGACTACTGGTGGAGGCAAGAACACTTCATACAATTTCCCCAGAAATTGTAGCTTTTCTAGTTATTAAGTGTTCTTGCATAGCAAGACCACTTATTGTTATCTCACATATATATTATTAAGTGTTCTTGCAAGAACACTTATTGTTATCTCACATATATATTCTTATTCTTATTCTTATTCTTATTATAGCCAAATTTGCCACCCTAACTCCTCCCACAGTTTTTACACTACATAGACCAAAATTTACCAAAACGTGCAGATTGTTCCCGATCGGATTGCTATTACTTTGTGGAACGTTTCGCCGAATGGTTCACGGAATATCGTCGTTCTTGTGGCGAAATTTGTCCCATAGGAATGAATGGCAAAGCTAGAGTGGGAGCTGGCAAAAGCTGAAAAATCAGGACATGATTTCTAAACTGCCACCACTCCCTTATTTTCAGTCCCACCTACACAAATCTTATATCAAAACGTTCAGCTATCCCTGCTGCCACTAAACATGTCAACGGCTAAGCCATTGTCCTGATAGTTTTCACAATATAATCATTTGTTTGCAACTAACGCCGTCCATTGACATTCATTGAAACTTCACTCTACAAAGCTCACATTTGAAGTGCAAATTCTAAACTGCGAATGTGCCTTCATTTTTAATACTTCAGAGACATACTATGTATCAGAATGTAGGTCTGGGTCTTGTGATTCTCACAATATAAAGCTCTTCGCTGTAGGATTTATAGTTTTGAATATACGACCGTTTGAAGATGGCAACTGCCAAAATACTCTGACCTGTTCCAGGCTGCAGCAGCAAGTGATGTCATAGACAGGGCCTTTTGAACACCTGCTAATGTTTTTATAAATGTATGGTTTAATGTAACTGTGCAACAACGTTGCAATTAAATGTGCTATGTAAATGATAACAGTTACTCCGCCCACTCCAGTTGTAGACTACTGGTGGAGGCAAGAACACTTCACACAATTTCCCCTGAAATTGTAACTTTTCTAGTTCTTATTCTTATTCTTATTATAGCAAAATTTGCCACCCTAACTCCTCCCACAGTTTTTACACTACATAGACAAAAATTTACCAAAACGCGCAGATTGTTCCCGATCGGATTGCTATTACTTTGTGGAACGTTTCGCCGAATGGTTCACGGAATATCGTCGTTCTTGTGGCGCAATTTGTCCCATAGGAATGAATGGCAAAGCTAGAGTGGGAGCTGGCAAAACCTGAAAAATCAGGACATGATTTCTAAACTGCCACCACTCCTTTATTTTCAGTCCCACCTACACAAATCTTATATCAAAACATTCAGCTATCCCTGCTGCCACTAAACATGTCAAGGCTAAGCCGTAGTCCTGATAGTTTTCACAATATAATCATTTGTTTGCAACTAACGCCGTCCATTGACATTCATTGAAACTTCACTCTACAAAGCTCAAATTTGAAGTGCAATTTCTAAACTGCATACTATGCATCAAAATGTAGGTCTGGGTCTTGTGATTCTCACAATATAAAGCTCTTCGCTGTAGGATTTATAGTTTTGAATATACGACCGTTTGAAGATGGCAACCGCCAAAATACTCTGACCTGTGTCAGGCTGCAGCAGCAAGTGATGTCATAGACAGGGCCTTTTGAACACCTGCTAATGTTTTTATAAATGTATGTTTTAATGTAACTGTGAAGCACTTTGGGCAACAACGTTGCAATTAAATGTGCTATATAAATTAATAATTACAGTTACTCCGCCCACTCCAGTTGTAGACTACTGGTGGAGACAAGAACACTTTATACAATTTCCCCAGAAATTGTAGCTTTTCTAGTTATTAAGTGTTCTTGCATAGCAAGACCACTTATTGTTATCTCACATATATATTATTAAGTGTTCTTGCAAAAACACTTATTGTTATCTCACATATATATTCTTATTCTTATTCTTATTATAGCCAAATTTGCCACCCTAACTCCTCCCACAGTTTTTACACTACATAGACCAAAATTTACCAAAACGTGCAGATTGTTCCCGATCGGATTGCTATTACTTTGTGGAACGTTTCGCCGAATGGTTCACGGAATATCGTCGTTCTTGTGGCGCAATTTGTCCCATAGGAATGAATGGCAAAGCTAGAGTGGGAGCTGGCAAAAGCTGAAAAATCAGGACATGATTTCTAAACTGCCACCACTCCCTTATTTTCAGGCCCACCTACACAAATCTTATATCAAAACGTTCAGCTATCCCTGCTGCCACTAAACATGTCAACGGCTAAGCCGTAGTCCTGATAGTTTTCACAATATAATCATTTGTTTGCAACCAACGCCGTCCATTGACATTCATTGAAACCTCACTCTGCAAAGCTCAAATTTGAAGTGCAATTTCTAAACTGCGACTGTGCCTTCAATTTTAAAACTTCAGAGACATACTATGCATCAAAATGTAGGTCTGGGTCTTGTGATTCTCACAATATAAAGCTCTTCGCTGTAGGATTTATAGTTTTTAAAATATGACCGTTTGAAGATGGCAACCACCAAAATACTCTGACCTGTCAAGGCTGCAGCAGCAAGTGATGTCATAGACAGTGTGGCAAAATTTGTCCCATAGGAATGAATGGCAAAGCTAGAGTGGGAGCTGGCAAAAGCTGAAAAATCAGGACATGATTTCTAAACTGCCACCACTCCCTTATTTTCAGGCCCACCTACACAAATCTTATATCAAAACGTTCAGCTATCCCTGCTGCCACTAAACATGTCAACGGCTAAGCCATAGTCCTGATAGTTTTCACAATATAATCATTTGTTTGCAACTAACGCCGTCCATTGACATTCATTGAAACTTCACTCTACAAAGCTCACATTTGAAGTGCAAATTCTAAACTGCGAATGTGCCTTCATTTTTAATACTTCAGAGACATACTATGTATCAGAATGTAGGTCTGGGTCTTGTGATTCTCACAATATAAAGCTCTTCGCTGTAGGATTTATAGTTTTGAATATACGACCGTTTGAAGATGGCAACTGCCAAAATACTCTGACCTGTTCCAGGCTGCAGCAGCAAGTGATGTCATAGACAGGGCCTTTTGAACACCTGCTAATGTTTTTATAAATGTATGGTTTAATGTAACTGTGCAACAACGTTGCAATTAAATGTGCTATATAAATGATAACAGTTACTCCGCCCACTCCAGTTGTAGACTACTGGTGGAGGCAAGAACACTTCACACAATTTCCCCAGAAATTGTAGCTTTTCTAGTTCTTATTCTTATTCTTATTATAGCAAAATTTGCCACCCTAACTCCTCCCACAGTTTTTACACTACATAGACAAAAATTTACCAAAACGTGCAGATTGTTCCCGATCGGATTGCTATTACTTTGTGGAACGTTTCGCCGAATGGTTCACGGAATATCGTCGTTCTTGTGGCGCAATTTGTCCCATAGGAATGAATGGCAAAGCTAGAGTGGGAGCTGGCAAAACCTGAAAAATCAGGACATGATTTCTAAACTGCCACCACTCCTTTATTTTCAGTCCCACCTACACAAATCTTATATCAAAACATTCAGCTATCCCTGCTGCCACTAAACATGTCAAGGCTAAGCCGTAGTCCTGATAGTTTTCACAATATAATCATTTGTTTGCAACTAACGCCGTCCATTGACATTCATTGAAACTTCACTCTACAAAGCTCAAATTTGAAGTGCAATTTCTAAACTGCATACTATGCATCAAAATGTAGGTCTGGGTCTTGTGATTCTCACAATATAAAGCTCTTCGCTGTAGGATTTATAGTTTTGAATATACGACCGTTTGAAGATGGCAACCGCCAAAATACTCTGACCTGTGTCAGGCTGCAGCAGCAAGTGATGTCATAGACAGGGCCTTTTGAACACCTGCTAATGTTTTTATAAATGTATGTTTTAATGTAACTGTGAAGCACTTTGGGCAACAACGTTGCAATTAAATGTGCTATATAAATTAATAATTACAGTTACTCCGCCCACTCCAGTTGTAGACTACTGGTGGAGACAAGAACACTTCATACAATTTCCCCAGAAATTGTAGCTTTTCTAGTTATTAAGTGTGCTTGCATAGCAAGACCACTTATTGTTATCTCACATATATATTATTAAGTGTTCTTGCAAAAACACTTATTGTTATCTCACATATATATTCTTATTCTTATTCTTATTATAGCCAAATTTGCCACCCTAACTCCTCCCACAGTTTTTACACTACATAGACAAAAATTTACCAAAACGTGCAGATTGTTCCCGATCGGATTGCTATTACTTTGTGGAACGTTTCGCCGAATGGTTCACGGAATATCGTCGTTCTTGTGGCAAAATTTGTCCCATAGGAATGAATGGCAAAGCTAGAGTGGGAGCTGGCAAAAGCTGAAAAATCAGGACATGATTTCTAAACTGCCACCACTCACTTATTTTCAGGCCCACCTACACAAATCTTATATCAAAACGTTCAGCTATCCCTGCTGCCACTAAACATGTCAATGGCTAAGCCATAGTCCTGATAGTTTTCACAATATAATCATTTGTTTGCAACTAACGCCGTCCATTGACATTCATTGAAACTTCACTCTACAAAGCTCACATTTGAAGTGCAATTTCTAAACTGCGACTGTGCCTTCATTTTTAATACTTCAGAGACATACTATGCATCAAAATGTAGGTCTGGGTCTTGTGATTCTCACAATATAAAGCTCTTCGCTGTAGGATTTATAGTTTTTAAAATACGACCGTTTGAAGATGGCAACCGCCAAAATACTCTGACCTGTTCCAGGCTGCAGCAGCAAGTGATGTCATAGACAGGGCCTTTTGAACACCTGCTAATGTTTTTATAAATGTATGGTTTAATGTAACTGTGCAACAACGTTGCAATTAAATGTGCTATATAAATTAATAATTACAGTTACTCCGCCCACTCCAGTTGTAGACTACTGGTGGAGGCAAGAACACTTCACACAATTTCCCCAGAAATTGTAGCTTTTCTATTTATTTTTGCTGTGCAAATGGTTACAAACAGTCTTGCACGACAGCATTAGTAAGCAGCTTAACCCCTTAAGGACACAGCTTCAAAAGCTTGTCTTGCACCTAAGGACACAAGTAATTTTCAGATTTTTTGCTGTTTGCGTTCAACTGCAATTTGCATTTTACTATTTTATTGCACCAACACATATTATATACCATTTTTAAAGGACAAAAGGGGCTTTAAATTGATGTGACATATATATATATATATATATATATATATATATATATATATAAATGCTTATTTATTATAAAAAAATTACAAAACAAATGCCAACAAATTTTAAAATATTGTTTTTTGTCCCAGTGTTTGCAATAATAATTTGTGCCTAATTAGTGCAGGTTAAGGAAGGTAATTAAAAATAAATTTATTTATTTGTTCTGATTTACAGAATATATAATGTGTCTGGGATTTTAAGTTTTTTTTGGTAGTTACAGGTCACAAAGCACAAGGAGTAAAATAAACTTTTAATGTGGAGCGATTTTAGAATTTGGTATGTTTGTCTTGTAAGCTTAATAGCCATAAAAGAAAACAAAATTGCCACAAAAAAGTATATATTTATAGAAAGCAGACATCACAGGCTATTTAACTAATGTTATTTTGACACTTTTTACATAGCCATTTCACCGCCATTCTCTGCTAAATATTGGACTAATATTTAGTTTTTGGGGGTTTTTGACACACAAACTTATAACAAAGAACTTCCCATGCGTATTTTGTAAAGTTGGTGTGTGCTATTCCTGTACAAAACCTCATTTTGTTTTCAGCTACATCTGCTGAGTACAACAATACCTCCATTCTATGTCTTTGGCACTATTTCGTGAAGCTACAATGCCATATAGTAGACCTGTTTATTTCAATATTTTCAGTAGAATTTTGAGAGACGGATTTGATGGGCTATGTTTCAATTTGGGGCATTATAGCAGTTTGACTGTTCGAAACCCCCCCCACAAAGGCCCACCATTTATAAAAGTAGACACTCCAGGGTATCTCATAGGGTGCATATTGTGCCTTAACATGCTCCTATTTTTTCACCAATGTATGTCAAAGTTTGTGGTAAAAAATAATTTTGGGCATTTGTTACATACATATTAAATTTTTGCTGGGCATTTTGTATATTTGACATGTGCCACTATGATCAAAGCCCCAAAATTATGCTCAGCTAAGTCTTTTGAGTAAAACGATACCCCCAATGAATATCTTTGGCACTATTTCATGCAGCTACAGTGCCATATAGGAGACCTGTCCATTTCAGTATTTACAGTCGAATTTTGAGAGACGGATTTGATGGGCCTATGTTT
>OW240920.1:60068688-60090280 GCA_933207985.1 Pelobates cultripes | reverse complement strand
ATAATGAATGCATTATATTGCAATTTCTCAAAGTCGTGTCTGATGCCCTTTTTTGATTATTTGTGTTATGAAATATGCACGTTACATATTCGCAACCAATTTGAGCTAATTTGGAGTTAAACCAAAATTGTCACTAAAACCATCCCACACAGTTCACAGGTAGCATCACATCACGAAGAGCTAATTCACCGCCACACCTTTTTAGTATTTCTACTTAATAGGTTCTTGCTCAGACACTGAATTAACACAGAGATGGTGCAATACCCATATCCTCTCCTTTCATTGTTTAATCCTTCACATAAATGCTGTAATAAAGCACAAATAATGATTTCAGAAAGCAAGTGGTCCAATAAATATTGCAGTGATAATGTAAAAACAAACGCGTTTTCTGATGTCTACTTAAATCAGATGGCGTGTTTGTCAAACGTTTACAGTTTCGGTAAGTTCTCAAAAAGCTACCACTAGAGAGTATTGTTTCCTCATTGAGATAATAATGCAAGAGCATATTTGATAACATAAAATGAAAGATAGCCAAAAAAAAAAAAAACTCTGACATGAATTTATTTATGGAAAAGAACAAATTTGAAAACAATTTTAGATATCTGGTTTGACATTTTTAATTACTGTTTTCTTTCTGTTTTACACTATGGACATCACCATGCTCCTTGTGCGTGTGATACTGATCTAACATTGCCACCTACTGGTGCATTATTAAACAATTTTGCTTTGTTATTTATTTATTTTTTTATTGTGTCCTTCTAAGTAACTCTTTAAATATCCAAAGCAGTGGTTCCCAACCTTTTTTTACTTGAGTACCCCCTGACAACTATTTCCATAAACTGTATACCTCATATTAGCAAAATATTTGTAATTATTAAATTTGCTGTTATTTGAAATGCATATGTTTTTCTCTGCCCCATCTTCCCTCTTGCTCTGTTCCAGGCTCGCCTGCTTCTCGTTTGCCACAGACTCTCCCTGCAACTTCTTTGGCCAAGGCTCCCCTGCTCTTCTTCTGCCCCAGGCTCCCCACAGTGCAGATACACACGTGCATACACCGACACACTGGCACACATGCAGATACACAGACTGACACAAATGCATATACACAGATACAAACTCTGACACATATACAGACACACAGATACAAACACTGACATACAAACAGACACAGAAAAATAACACAAAGACACAGATACAAACACTGACACAAGCATTGATACACATGCAGATGCATAGACACACAGTTACCAATACTAACACACATAAAGTGGAACAGACACACCGATACAAACTGACACACATACCGATGTACAGATACAAACAATAACACACTCATACAGAAACATAATACAGATACACACACTGATACACATGCAGATACATAGATACACAGATATAAACATTGACACAGAGTTGCACAGACACACTGATACACATACTGACATACATGCAGATATACAGATACACACACTGACACAAATATAGTTAAAAGGACTTACTGATACACACTATCATATAAAAATGTAGAGACACACAGGTACAAACACTGCCACTCCTGCAAATACACAGATACACATACTAACATACATACAGATAAACAGACACACATACTGACACACACACAGATAAACAGATATACAGATACACACGTTGACACATACACATATACACTGACACACATACAGATACATAGATACACACACTCATATGCATACAGATACAATGACACACAGATACCAGGGACGGCCCAAAAAAATTGCTGCCTGGGTCCAAGGATAAAATGCTAGTGTGTGTGCCAGGGATGCACCCCTTCCTGTCTCAGAGAAATTTGCCTTTTAGCTGATATCAGCAAGGTGATTTGTATGTGTTATAGCCCTATTCAGGGTTAAGTATGTAGGGGTTTATAAAACACCCTTTCATGTCTCATTAGAGATGTTTACACTTTGTCTGATACCAGCAAAGTTTATTGTATGTGTAGAAGCCCTATAAAGGGTTAAATGTGAAAGGATTTATAAAATACCCCTTCCTGTTTACTGGAGATTCTTGGCGGATATCAGCATATCTAATGGCTAGGAACTCACCTACTGAGGCTTGCCTTGACGTGGCAGGTGAGCTTATATATTCAAATGGCCATTGGAATAAAACTAAAGAGCCTCCATTTTGTTTTAATGTACATGGGGATTTAGACCAGAGTGCAGGTAACGTTCTCTTTGTTTATACAGATAAACAGACATACAGAAACACACAATGACCCACACATAGATACATAGACATACAAATATACAAACATATAGATACACAAACAGGAACAGACATACAGATACACACATTGACAGAAACCCAGACGGACACGCTGACATATACACGGATACAAAGACCTACAGATATACACACTGACACACACATACAGATACACTGAGACACACACACAGACATACAGATACACTGACACAAACACTACATACATAATGACACCCAAAACGCACATATACATACCTTTTGGATTACTTCTACTGGCTGGGGTTTTGGGAATTGAGGACTATCTCATCTCCTGGTCTGCCCCGCCCCCGTTTGCGTCGCCTTCCTCCTGCATGGCTTGATGTTTTACAGCTGGGAGCAGGGTCGAACTGACCACTCGGGCACTTCGGTCATGGACCGAAGGCCCGAGACAGCCAGGGGCCAGGCCGCACAGCCATGCTCCAGCTGGAGAGATCAGATTTCTCCAACTGGAACGGCAATAAAAAAAAATTAAAAAAAAACCATTCCCTTTAATAGGTTGCTGGGGCCCACAATGCAGCGCAGGGCCCCAGCAACCTACCGCACTGCAAATCACCCCTCCCCCCTCCCTCACATGAGACCTGGCAGCTTCACCTCCTCTCTGCCGGGTCTCCTTCTCCCTGTCCCGCGGTGCTCTGTGTGATGGGGAGAGGCGGGGCCAGGAAGTGATATCACTTCCTGTTTACTCCTCTCACACAGAGCCCGATGAGGGGAAGGAGCAGCAGCAGCCGGGGAGACCAGAGAGACAGGTAGGATATAGCAACTATCACTACTCACCCCCTCTGTCACTAGTCACCCCATCCCTCCCTCACTCTGCCACTAGTCACCCCCTCCCTCCCTCTGTCACTAGTCCCCCCCTCCCTCACTCTGTCACCAGTCACCCCCTCCCTCACACACACTGTCACTTGTCTCCACCCTTGAACAAGTAGATATAAAAAAAAAAAATATTCCACACCCCTGCACATGCAGACACGCACTAACGCTCAATACACATATGCATTCACACTGACACTATATACAAAATAGCATATGTAGTCATCCAGACATGCACAAGTGCATTCACACAGACTCAGATACAAACATGCATTGATACACAGGTCTTCACAATATACACATCCAAAGGATTGCCGTATTATAGGAGAGTTATATTTAACATTTATTTAATGCACATATATTTGGCCTTCAAAGGGCCTGGGATCTAATTTTGCCCGGGGGCCCCAAAGGCTCTCAGTCCGCCCCTGGCTGGGAGGACAGCTTGTGTCTTGTTCTCACTTTCTCCCACCACTCCGGTCAAGTTAGAAGGGGCTCAGTCACGCTATTAAATCGCAGCAGTGCACGACCGAGCCCCTCAGAGCACATGTCCATCGGGTGGACCCGCTCAACAGTGCATGGGCCACCTGATGGACCTGCTCACCATGCGGTCCCAGGCCTGTGCACCTGCCATTACCAGGTATTTTTCACGTGCCAGGGAACCCCTGCTCTAAAGCACTTCTTTAAGTAGTTATCAGTGTCCTCCTTTCTTACTTTATAAAAAAGTGCTGATTTTAAGAGTAGTCAGTACTTTTATAAAGTTTTTGGGTTGCAACCCGGACAGCGTTCTTCCTCACTTGCCTTGAGCACTCAAAGGTAAGATTTTCATTAAGGGATTCTCATTCATTTCTCTATGAGAAGCTAGCTGCACATGCACCCTACATGGCAATACTTCTCAATGAGAAGCATTAGATTGGGATGCAGATTATTGTGATGATCTGCTAGAGGTGGAGGATGGAGGACCCTTCATCACTAGATTACAGATAAGTAATGTATTTTGCTGCTGGAATAATTTAAAGGGACACTATAGTCATCTAGACAACTTTAGCTTAATGAAGCAGTTTTGGGGTATAGATCATGCTCCTGCAGTCTCACTGCTCAATTCACTGCCTTTTAGGAGTTAAATCACTTTGTTTATACAGCCCTAGTCACAGCTTTCTGCATGTTTCTTACATAGCCTTTCTAAACATTTTTTTGTAAAGAGTCATAAAACGTTTACACTTCCTTTATTGCAAATTCTGTTTAATTTAGGATTTATCTTCTGCTTTGTTAATAGCTTGCTAGACCCTACAGAAGCCTCCTGTATCTAATTAAAGTTCAATTTAGAGAGCACAAGATAATTTCTAAAGTAATTTTATCTGATTGAAAGTGAAACCATTTTTTTTTCTTGCAGGCTGCAGGGCTGGTGCAAGGATATTTCCTGCCCTAGGCAAAAGAAAAATTTGCTGCCCCACCCATACGATCTGCCATATGAACCAACTCCAGTGCTGCACACAGTGTGTGTTTACATTAAAAAGCCTGCAGGGACAGACTATAGACACCAGAACCAATACATTAAGCTGCAGTGATTCTGGGTACTATAGTATCCCTTTAATGTGAGGTAAATTAGAGATTAGTGCCACAAATGATATACTAGATTACCTGCTTACAACCAGATGAGGATGATGATGGGCTCTGGTGGCAGTCTGGCTCCATTGGTCTGTTGTAGAACAGGTTCTCTGGAGGCTGTTTGTAACTGTGGTCACAAAAATCAATGTCCTTGGGGAACGGGAAGCAGCTCCATTTTTTGGCCCCTTACACAGCTCAAGGGCCTGACAGTGAGTATGCCCATAAGCAGGGCCGGCCTTAGGCCATTAGGCACCCTGTGCGAAAAGTCTTCACGGCACCCCCCCTCATCTCCCCACCAAGTTGCCTGTATACAGTCACACACACAGGCACAGGCAGACAGTCACACATACTCAGTTACAAGCAGACAGTCACAGAGCCAAACACACAGTTAAACACAGACAGTCACACACACACAGTCACAAGCAGTCACAAAAACACCATAACAAGCAGACAGTCATACACACTCGGTTACAGGCATGCAAACACACACACGCTGATAGGCACACACACTCAGTTAAAGGCAGATAGTCACACATACAGGCACACACAACGGCACAGCTACAGCGACACATACAATTGGAGTCACACACAGGCAGACAGTCACACACACACACAGGCAGTCACACACAGGCAGTCAGACTGTCACACACACAGGCAGTCAGTCAGACAGTCACACAGACAGTCACACACACACACAGGCAGGCTGTCACACACACACACACACACACACACACACACCTCTTTCCAGTATGGCTGGAAGGGGGAGTGGAAGCAGTTGGGTGTTGGGGAAGCAGGGACTCCTTCCTTCTTTTCTCTTCCTGTGCAGCAGTTACCAGGAGCTTTGGGTAGGTATTAGTCCCACCCCTGCTACTCGGTAAGCCCTGCCGCCTCAGTTTTTAATTATTTTTTTTATAGACCCGGGTGGAGAATAATGAAATCCTCCACCTGGGTACCTGTTTTAGCTCCCCTGCACTCCTGTCATCTGGTCATGTGCGAGCTGTTTCGGTCACATGGCTCCCCCTGGTCCATGGCGCCCTGCGCAGCCTCCCACCTCGCAGGCCGACGCTGCCCATAACGCCCACCCATAAGTCCACCTACATGTTCCAACCATGAGTTCGCTCACAGGGAGAGGAGTGTGTAGGGGATGTGTTATGTAGAGGATCTAAAGTGTGTGCTTATGGATTGTAGTGTATAGGGATACCAGTTTGTGTAGGTGGTGTGTGTAGTGGATGCAGTGTGCTTTTGTGTAAGGGATAAAAAAGCAGTGTGTGTGTGTAGGGATGTATTGTGTTTTTTTGGTTGTGTGTCAGGGATGCATTGTATGAATCTGTGTTTGTGTAAGGGATGCAAGGTGTGTTTCTGGGTATGTAAGGGATGCAGTGTGTATGTCTATAAGAGGTGCATTGAGTTTGTGTGTGTGTTAGGGGTGCATTGTGTGGTTCTGTGTATGTGTGCAAAGGTTGCATTGTGTGTTTCTCTGTGTGTAAGTGAAGTATGGTGTGTTTCTGTGTGTGTGGGGATGTATTGTGCGTTTCTGTGTATGTATAGGGAAGCATTGTGTGTGAAGTGTGAAAGAGAGTTTGAGGTGTAGGATAGGGTCTGGATCCTACCAGCCCCTTTGTGCTTCTCTTTCCCTCCCTTCTGAGCCTCTCTCCCCTCTTGTCCTGTGCTCTCCCATCCTGTCCCTTAGAGCTCTCCCCTCCTGTCCCTCAGAGCTCTCCCCTCCTGTCCCTTAGTGAGCTCCCTGCCCCCATTCCCTGTAATGTGTTCCCTTTCTGTCTTAGAGCTCTCCCCTCCTTTCTCCTAGTGCTCTCTCCTACCCCCCTATCCCTTGGTGCTCTCTGCTCCCCCTCCCCCTTAGAACTCTCCCCTGCACCCTGTCCTTTAGAGCTCTCCTTTGCCCCCTGTTCTTTAGAGTTCTCCTCTGCCCCTTAGTGGAGACCACTCTCCCTCCCTCCCCCCTTAGTGGTCTCTACTCTCCTCCCCCGCCTCCCTTAGTGGTCTCTCCCCTTCTCACCCACTTTTCATTAGTGGTCTCTCTTTTTGCCCCCTCCCCTTTCAGTGGTCCCTGCCTCCTCTGCCGCCCCACCCCCCCCCGTGGTCTCTCCTCACCCTTTCAATTAGTCGTTTCTCCTCTTCTCCCCCTTTCCATTAGTGGTCTCTCCCCCCCCTTTCCATTAGTGGTCTCTCCTCCCTCCCCTTCCCACCCTCCCCTTAGTGGTCTCTCCTCTCCCCTCGTGGCCCCTCCTCTGCCCCCACCCATGTGGTCTGTTCTCAACCCCCTCCCCTAGTGGTCTCTCCTCCCTCCCTTAGTGGTCTCTCCTCTCCCCCACCCCTCCATCCCTTAGTGGTCACTCCTCGTCCTCCAATCTTAGTGGTCTCTCCTGTACCCCCCTCCCTCCTTTAGTGGTCTCTCCCCACCCCTCAGGAGTGCTTATGATCCTGATGATCCTGTGCTGCGGCTGCCAGGTGAAACATGTGTTTGATGCAGACTGACGTGGCTCCTGGACCAGATGAATGTGAGACTTCACAAACCTCTTCCTGATATAATTTAAAATCTTTTCAGCCTCTGGTCCAGCTAAGGGTGCAGACTGAAGTGGCTCCTGGACCAGACTGTTAGACTTCACAAACCTTTTCCTGATATAACTCTCAATAGAAACCTAATCACCAGATTTTAGCCTTTATACTGAATAACTCAGCGACACTGGTGTTTCAATGAGAGTTGTGTTAAAAGATACTGATACCTTGGAGTTTTTCTAACAGGTACATTTTGTTTCCAATACTCACAGTATCCATAGTAGGAGTTACCTATTTGGCTGTTTTGCTCTCAGACAAACATTATATGTTAAGTTCCACTATCTATGTTTTTTTGTTTGTCTCCTAATAATAATAATAAAAAAAATAATATGTATTAAGGCAGTTTTGCCTGTATTTGTGGGAGGGGCTTAAATTAATTCACTCCCCTATATAAGGGACACCCCTTACCTGACTCATATCGCTTGAGGTCCGCATCAGAATGATTTCCACTTCCGGGTCATCCAGACGCCATTTTACCTGATTACTCCATGAGGTTTTCTAAGCTGAGCTGTGTCAGGAATCCAGCCACAGGCTTTTCCGGCCTACCACCTTCTTTCTTCAATCTATCGCTGTGGATGGTGTCCAAGTGACTCACAAACCGTAAGTTGACCTACCCATTACGCCAGGCATCAGTCCCATGCAAGGGTTAGGTCCTCACTTTACTGCTGCATTTTGTCTAAGTCTGTTCTAAAACCATTGCATGTTCATGCATATCATTCGTTTAAACCCCCTACTGGTCTTTGGGTGTACTACAGACTTCTTAGACATTATCGCATTTCATGTACAAACCAACGAACCACTGCATCTTTGCCTACACACTGACCCCTACCGGTCATTCGGTGTACTACAGGCTTCTCAGACATTATTGCATTTCATGTACAAACCAACGAACCACCGCATTTTTCACCTACACACTGACCCCTATTGGTCATTCGGTGTACTACAGGCTTCTTAGGCGTTGTTTGCATTTTCATGTACAAACCAATAAACCACTGCATTTACACCTACACACTGACCCCTACTGGTCTTTCGGTGGACTACAGGCTTCTTAGACATTATCGCATTTCATGTACAAATCAACGAACCACTGCATTTGCGCCTACACACTGACCCCTACCGGTCATTCTGTGTACTACAGGCTTCTCCGACATTATTGCATTTCAGGTACAAACCAACAAACCACTTAATTTTTCACCTACACACTGACCCCTATCAGTCATTCGGTGTACTACAGGCTTCTTAGACATTATTGCTTTTCATGTACAAAACAATAAACCACTGCATTTTCACCTACACACTGACACCTACCAGTCATTCTGTGTACTACAGGCTTCTCAGACATTATTGCATTTTATGTACAAACCAACAAACCACTGCATTTTTCACCTACATACTGACCCCTATCAGTCATTCGGTGTACTACAGGCTTCTTAGACATTATTGCTTTTCGTGTACAAAACAATAAACCACTGCATTTTTACCTACACACTTACACCTACTGGTCATTCAGTGTACTACAGGCTTCTCAGACATTATTGCATTTCATGTACAAACCAACGAACCACGGCATTTTCGCCTACATGCTGACCCCTACCAGTCAATCGGTATACTACAGTCTTCTCAGACTTTATTTCACTTCATAAGCAAACAAACTAACTACAGCATTTTCGCTTTTATACTGACTCCTATCTGTCATACGGTAGGATTAACCCCTTAGGGACACATGACATGTGTGACATGTCATGATTCCCTTTTATTCCAGAAGTTTGGTCCTTAAGGGGTTAAAGGGTATTTTTACCATACAATCAGCATTTATGACCCCTACTGGTCAACAGCAAAACTGTCTTCACATGTCATATACAATTTACCAGCCAATATAAATTACACATAAGATTGTTTTAACCCCTTAAGGACACAAGACATGTGTGACGTGTCATGATTCCCTTTTATTCCAGAAGTTTTGTCCTTACGGGGTTAAACATAACCATAAACCATAAATGAAACTCCAGCACGGGCTCAAATTCAGGTTTAATTCACAATAATTTACATTTCACATCAAGACCAACAGTGGTTCTATCAACACTGCCACCTACAGGTCTGTCAAGTACATTGACAATTTTCATGGGGTTTTACAAACACCAAAACACTGACACCTATAGGTCAACAGACAAACAACATTTCACATACCAATCAGTATCCAACTACACTGCCACCTATAGGGCACTCTGCAGATCTCCAGTGCACTTGCATTTTGCAACACCATGTTCACTGACCCCTACCATTCAATAAGACATACAACAATTCACATAGCAAGCACTATATCAATATCAGGTATAAATACATATATTATTACACAGTAGCAGACGCGTCTGTATATACGTAACTGGTAATATAGTTCACATACATTTTTCACAGCACGCTGCTCACGCAACAGACTTTCCCCTAGCAAGGGGACATACAACATACAAGGTGGGGACAGACCACATTTTCACTTGTACATACGGCACTTAATGGGTTAAGATTGATACATATTTAACCAGTATGGCTACGATGTTTAATATTTACACATCATGGCACTTTACTTTTCACATATACTGTACGTATTAAGATAAGCTTGGTCTATGTCATATTTCCTTATGCCATATGGTTTTATCCATTCAGGTTACAGTTACTACTAAAAAACCTATACAGATTGTCAGGTTCAATACCATACTACCAGGTACATACACCTGCTCACGTAGTTATCCATCTCTTACCTTCCCTGGAATAGTAATAGTGTACTGGCAATTAGGGTTCTAGGGCCCAATAGGTATTACCCCCTTTTTTCTCTGCATTATGCTTCGGTTAGTGGTCCCGCGAGGCCAACACCCCGCCTCACACTCGGAGGCATACACCCCTCGGGCCACTCGTGAGCTAGCCGCCTCGCATTGTATCATAGAGAGGGCCTCACCTGTCACTCCCCTTCCTATTTTCTGGTTACTGTCACCGAGAGGCCAACATCCTGCCACAATGTTCGGTGGCCACACAAAATCCCCTCGCGCCAAGCATAGATAGAGCCTCTCAAGCCACTTGGCAACTAGCAGGGCCTCACCAGTCACCAAAAAACACCAAGCCTAATCGTTTCGCCTTACGGCTTAGCTAGCAAGCCAGTACAAGAACCCTGGGTACAAATAATTGCATCTTTATTGTTATTTAAGTATTTCTCCAAAAGATGGTGAAGAATCACCTCTTCCTAGCACCCCGGCTAGAATTGATACACCTTCAAGCAGAGGAGATGTTGCTAGTCCTGCAGCAATCAGATCCTGGACGATCCCACACATTACCACCGACCTAAGGAGGTGACAAATCCCCTACCCTGCTACAGCAAGGAAAGCAGAGTTATTCAAACTCCTCCATACATCAACGGACAACACGGAGGCAGGGGAAGGCCCAGCTACATCAACTCAGGTGACACCCAGGCTATGCTAGCCTCACTCAAACTCATGAGCCAAAAAATTTTATGACAGACTGGCAATCTCGAGTTGGTCACCACAGCCCTCACAAGGCTGGGCCTCACGTTACTGTACAACCAGCACCAACCGAAACTCGGTTACCTGGTACAATCAATTCTTATGACACACAAGATGTTAACCCTGCACGTATGATCCCAGCACATTGGGGAAGCAAGGCATATATATGTATGATGATGTATCTGTGATGGTCAGATTCAGGGATTCCAGGTAAATCGGGAACTGACCATCTCTTGGATGGGTTGGTATTTGGAATATGGAGATATGTAGAGATGTTTATTTGTGCAGGTACCCATACAGAAGGGGTTCTGTCCCAAACAAATGGACGAGCACTCTCAGGCTCCAGGTACCAGCACCTCTGAACTACCAGAGACGATTGATATGAGTAGTTGCATTGCATATAGACTGTTGCATATATGTTCAAATGGTTCAGGGCACATGACAAACCATGTGGTCCAATACAACTTACAAATAACGTACTCACCATCTGTACACACCAATGCATTTTCAACACTCCTGACTCATCACCCTTCCAGACTTGTAGTAGATTTACTAAAGCTCTGGAGCTTCAAAGGGCTCCCATACAGGTATCATAAACACACCTTCAAGGAATATAGCATGCCCTCACTTACAGTCAGCACAACAAAACCATTGGCTGAAAACACACTCATAGCCAAGATTTGCAGAGTGGTCTTCCAATCTCCACCATTTACAGCATGGCACCAAAACACACATTGGTATTGTCACAAGGAATCTTCCCTTAAACAAAGACTAACCATAGACTTATTGGCACCACACACCTCCGCTACCCCAAGTCTCAACTCCCTTCTTACTATACAACACCATTGATCTACCTTTACAGCTATCACTCAAGCATGGGTTAAAGCTTGGTTAAGTAAGACCAATATCATCAACGCAGTAAACAGCTACCATCTACCCTACACACTGGCACTTACATGGCATAAATTGGGCAATCCTTTCCCTGCTCAACTTTCGAGCTACAGATTAACCTACTATCGATATTCGCAGATACTCTGTGCTGGTTATGATAACATATCCAGAGGCATTACAGTCATACACTATCTAGAAGACTTCTTGTTGCTCAAAGAAAGCATATTTTTCACTAGAAGCCTCATGGCAGCTTAGTCTGGTTGACCACTTGGGCGTCCCAGTACCCCATAAGAAACAGAAGGCGCAGACACTATCATCACATTACTGGGCATATGACTTGAGTCGGCATCCATACACACAAGTTACCACAAGACAAATAGGGAACATTCTCAGCTAAATCAATCACTACCTCCTGCTTAGTACTTACAACTACAAGGAACTACAATCCCTACCAGGTTCCTTAATTTTGCCATGCCAATCATACCACAAGACCACGCTTTCACATCCAGAGTACTTTCCCTTTTTTTCCACACTTCCAACATGACGATCAGAGGAGGTGCCTAGACACCTCAGCAACAGCAGACCTGCACATGGGGGGGGGGATTTCTTAACCACTTGGCATGGTAAAAGCATGTTCCTTCCAGGATTGTCTGACACTTCTCCAACCAGATGGTCAGACGCAGCGTATACCACGGGTTTGGCAGCGATCTACCGGGAACAATTGCTTTGGGGCTGTTGGCCATGGCATCCAGGTTTGGAAATTTTTCCACCACTTCAGCCCCTTTGGGAGATCTACCCCATTGTAGCAGCTGCTGTGGCATGGGGTAAATCATGGTCAGGGTCATCAATCCGTTGTTACTCAGACAACTAAGCACATATCATATCATCAACAAACGCCACTACTCATCCATAAGTTCATGATGTTTCTGGGGAACTCACTTGGTTGGCCACTTATCACATTTCACTTTCATGTACCAGACGGGGGTATACATCCCTGCCGACAACTGTCTCATTTATATTCCAGGCATGTTCATCATACGCTTCTTACAGCCGCCCATACAGTCACGTCCCCTCTTTCGTTCCAGAGACAAAATCATGGATTAGACATACTCATGCAGCATAGCATGCACTATCCCACCTAGCACTTTCGTCCCATACTTGTAGAACGCATAACACAGCTTTTCACCTGGCTTAAAGAATCTCATTGGAACACGACATAGCTCTACCTGTGTCACAAAATTTCTCCTAAGTTTTGCTTATTTTTGCCACCTTAAACTATCTCATACACCATTAATTATATATTTTACAGGCATTCAACAACACATGATAACCTATGGCCAAAACTACCATAAACTTCATGCTATCATACCAGAAAGAATATACTCAGAGGTTTTCAGGAATCCATTCCCCCACGTTCCTCTCAGAGATTACCAATAGCCATCCAACTGTTCATCCTTATCGGACCTATTAGATCTACAACCATTCAATTATACTACCAAGTCGGCCATTACCAGCCATGCACATTTTATGCCTTTCTCAGGCCAGAGAATCCACTACCATCACCACCACTCAGACAGATCATTGTCTTCAACGATCCCACGTACGTAAACACATATATCATTACCTATTGGCTCTAAAACATTCCGAAATGAGTCAACGTGCACCAACAGTAGAGATAACATACTATCCTACCCACAACAAATGGTGCCCACTTTCGGTCCTAGATTCCTACCTTCAAAATCCTTTCAGGAATTAAATACTGTAATGCATTTAAGGAAATGTCTGGTTAATTTGTATATATATTTGTTGACTGTATTAAATCTTTGATTATTCATTTTTGCCCTCTTTATTTACAGGCCTACCGTATCGTCGGTCTCGGCACACCACAACCGACTTACTCCCTTTATACTATCCTACGCTTATGCTGGATCCTTACTCCATATACGGCTATTTGCCCCTTACACAAATATATATACACACATATATACATATATATACTATATATATATATATATATATACACATATATATATATACACATATATATATATACACACATATATATATACACACACACACACACACACACACATATACACACACACACATATATATATATATATATATATATACCTACACACACATATATATATATATATATATATATATATACCTACATATATATATATATAATATATATATAATATATATATATAATATATATATATATATATATATATATATATATATATATATATATACATATATATATATATATATATATATATATTTCCTGGCCATATCCATGGCAGCACAACAATGGGTAGCTCCTCCCCTATCCCTAGTTAGACAGGAACCAATTAAAACAAGGGTACAAATACCCCCTCCTACCTCCTCCTCCCTCAGTCTTTTTGTTCCTGTCCTATCCCTGTAGGACCAAATTAGTCTATTTTAGGACTATAATCACTTTTCTTTTATGGCTTACCTGAGGGTTTTTACCTTCTACCCCCAAGGAAGTTCAGCCTCTCTTCCTTGGGAAGCTTCAGTATCCGGCCCTGTGCAAAGGTGTCCCCCTGAAGATACCCCCTTAGTGACCGGGGGTCCTACTTGCAGAGACCCTAGGGGTAGCAAGAGAAAATAAATGCCAAATAATTCTGATTCCCTGCAGTGACCAAGAGGTAGCAGGAAGTGGCGAGAAGACCCTATTCTGGATGGATTTCTACATTGAAGTACAAAACCCCACATGTATGTATGAAAACAGTGAGATCATCTAAACAAATACTTTCTGCATATATTCTGTTAATTACATATGTGTGGGGTTCCCCCCCCCCTACCTTTGATTGCTTTGTACCTTTCTTTCTCTAACTTTTTGGTGGCTCAAGGTATCACACTAGCCTTCCCGGCGTCCTGGAACTCCTGGGGCGCATGTGCGCCGTTTTCGCGCGTGCCCGCTCGTTCACGGGCACATTAGCTTCGCGTGCACGCCAGTTTCGCGTGCACGCTATGTCCTTGCGCGCGCCTAAACCGGCGCTTGGGTTCCGGCTGCAGCAAGGGTGCCTCCGGCTAGGAGGTTGCTTCCGGGTTTGTGCCGCGCATGCGCAGTTGGCGAGCGGTGAATTCGCTCGTTCTGAGCATGCGCGAATAGGCGGTGACGTCAGATATGACGTCACACGCCTATTTAAGCGCCAAAAGCGTATATAGAGTGTACCTGAGGTTCTTATTAGGACTCTAGAAGTCCTGTTTTCATACATTTTCTACTTTGAATAGCATTTCCTTTGCAAGAAATATTTGAAGGTAAGTTTTACTTCTTAAAGGTATATACACATAATTTTTTTTTTTTTTTTCTTCTCTCACAATTCCCATTTCTTTTCTTTCTATACTAATTAAATTACTTTTCTAGACTATTTCATAATCATCTCCACAATGGAGAAAGACAAAAGGAGATCAATGTCTTCTGATTCGGATTCTTCTGGATATAAAAATAGGTCACACTCTAGGAGTTATAGGTAAGCCATATCATATTATTAATTTTTCTTAACATGGATACATAAAGTAAAAGAGTGCTAATATGAGATATTTCCTTATCATGATAGTTCTACGGGAAAGAAAACAGTGAGATCATCCAAAGGAAAATCTCCAAAGAAAAATCAATGCGAAGCCTGTAATAAAAAACCGCTGGAGGGCAAACGGTTATGTGCAGAATGTTTATCTGAAGCGGCTGGAACATCTAATCCTTCAATGGAATTTGTACAATTCATAAAACAAGCAGTGGCTCAAGGTATCAAAGAAGCAGGGGCAAGTCACAAAAGACCCCGGTTACATGAACCTTCGGATTACCAACATCATGATTCGTCAGATGAATCCATGGATATGGAATCATACCAGGGGAATTTCTTATCTTCAGACGAAGAAGAAACTCAGGCCCCTGCAGATTTTCTAGAACCTGCTCAGATAGACCACCTCATTTACAAAGTCCGTAAATCTTTGAGCTTAAGAGAGGCAGTTGCAGAACAGTCAACTTCCTATCGTTATTTCTCAGACTTGAGAAAGAAAAGAGCAACCTTTCCAGTGCATGATACTATTAAGGAATTAATTAAAGACGAATGGTCTAATACAGATAAGCTTTCAGCACAAGGCAGAATTTCTCGCCTCTATTCTTTTGACAAGTCTGATTCATACCATTGGGATAATGCCCCTAAGGTGGATGCAGCAGTAGTTCGACTTGCAAAACATACCACATTGCCAGTAGATGATGCAGGCTCATTTAGACACCCAATGGACAAGAAGATGGATCTGCATCTCTCAAAGGCTTATGTTGCAGCAGGGACTGGTTTTCACCCTGCAATAGCCCTTACTTCAGTGTCCAGGGCCTTGAAAATCTGGATCGAAAACTTGGAAGAGGATATCAGAGATGGGAGAAACAGGTCTTCTCTTCTGGAAAGATTAAATGATATTAAACTGGCCGTTGACTTTACGTCAGAATCTTCGGTAGACATGGTGAAAGCCTTAGCAAGGAACATGGCTCTTTCAATTTCAGCTAGAAGAGCTTTATGGTTGAGATCCTGGTCCGCAGATTCATCATCAAAGTCTAGTCTATGCGCCCTTCCTTTTCACGGTGAGATGTTGTTTGGTAAAAACCTAGACGAGTGCATCAAAAGAGCTGCAGAAGGTAAAAAAGCCTTTCTTCCACAAGACCGGAAAACCCGTGGATCCTTTCGAGCCAGGAGATACTCTGAGTACCCCTCCTTTCGCGATACCAGATCTTATAAACCGGGAAGAGAATATGGAAGGTCTATTCCATGGAGAGGCGGACATTCATCCAACAGAGGAGGAAAGTCTAGAGGTTCCTCATTTCACAAGAAGCCTTTATGACAAACCCACTCTCCATTCTGGAGGAGTAGGTGCCCGTCTACTACTTTTCCAGAATATGTGGAAAAATTCAACTCAAGACAGATGGGTGCTGGATATCATACAAAGAGGATATCTTATAGAATTCTCCACAAGGCCGCCACCTCGCTCCTTCCAGAAGACAATCTGGCCGAGAGATGCAGAAAAAAGAGATTCCCTAAAAAGGTTTATCTCATCCCTTCAAGACGATGGAGTCATCGTTCAAGTTCCAAGAGCTCAGCAAACATACGGGTTTTACTCCCATATCTTTCTCACCAGAAAATCCACAGGAGGATGGAGACCTATATTAGACCTAAGCCGACTAAACAAGTTCCTAAACATAAGGAAATTCAAGATGGAGTCTCTTCAATCCATTGTAAAAGCAGTTTTTCCAAATCAATGGCTCATGTCAATAGACCTGGCAGATGCATATTTCCATATTCCCATAGCACCCCAGCATCAAAGATTCCTCAGATTCGCTGTGGAAGAGGGGCATTTTCAGTTCCGTGCTCTCCCCTTTGGGCTAAGCACTGCTCCACGTACTTTCTCAAAAGTTCTGGTGGTTCTCATCGCAGAACTCAGGAAGAAAGGCATTGCAGTATATCACTACCTCGACGACATCCTGATTCTGGCAGAAAACAGAGAAATATTAGAAGATCACGGCCTGATATGTATACAGTATCTTCAACAACACGGATGGAAGATCAATTTCGCCAAAAGCAACTTAAAACCATCCCAGAACATGATATATCTAGGTGCAGCATTCAACACTGCAGAGGGGTCCGTCCAACTATCCCCAGAAAGGGGTATGAAAATTCGGGAAAAGGTCAAAAACATGTTAGCATCCAGTGTTTCCTCAGCAGAGACAATCATGAGCCTCCTGGGATCAATGTCCTCGACTATAGGACTTACAAGATGGGCTCAATGGAGAATGAGGCCTTTCCAAAAGAATTTCCTTTCTCAATTCAAGGGCAATCTGTCTCAACCTATAATGATCCCTCCTCACGTACAAGAATCCCTGAAGTGGTGGACCCACAAAGAGTCTCTCTTCAGAGGTTATCCCTTAGGAAACATTCCATGGATCATCATCACCACAGATGCCAGTCAATGGGGCTGGGGAGCCCACCTTCAAGACAACTATGTTCAGGGGAAATGGGCATTTTCAACCTCCGACACCCCTTCGAATCTTCTAGAACTTCTGGCAGTTTTCAAGGCTCTAATGCACTTCCGGCAGCTTTTACTTCACAAATGGGTCAAGATCAGGACAGACAATGCCACTGTTGTGGCATATATAAATCACCAAGGAGGAACAAGAAGTTGCAGAATGATGAAACTGATGAAACCTTTGATGGCCTGGGCTCAAATGAACTTGGAGAATATCTCTGCAATACATCTCCCAGGAACTCAGAACTCTGTGGCAGACTTTCTCAGCAGGGTGAAATTAGACCCGGGAGAATGGAGTCTATCAGACATAATATTTCTGCAGATCGTAGAAAAATGGGGCCTTCCCCAGATAGATCTAATGGCTACGAGCAACAACAGAAAAGTCAAGAACTTATTTTCAAGAATTCCAGATCCCCAGGCCATAGGAAGAGACGCACTGACATGCAGTTGGAACTTCGACCTGGCTTATGCCTTTCCTCCGAAACCCCTCATCTTCCCTCTGCTAAGGAGACTACGACAAGAGAAGACATCACTGATTCTAATAGCCCCTTTTTGGCCTCTCAGACCTTGGTTTCCGCTCCTACTAAGTCTGTGCAAGAAGGATCCATGGCGCCTTCCAGTTGTCCCATTCCTGTTACATCAGGGTCCGATTCACCATCCAAACCCAGCATCCCTTCGTCTGATGGCATGGTACTTGAAAGGGATGGGTTAAAGAACAAGGGATTTTCAAGAGCAGTTATCGAGACACTTCTTCAAGCAAGGAAGAAGTCTACTTCATCCACTTACTACAGAATATGGGATGTATTTTCTTCATGGGCCAGTTCAAGGCCCTTTGATATGTTGAACCCTTCGACTACTGACATTCTTGATTTTTTACAATCAGGTCTAGAGAAGGGATTGAGTTATAACACTCTAAAGGTGCATGTTTCTGCCCTCTCTGCTTTAACTAATCATAGATGGGCACTGGATCCGGACATAGCTAGATTTCTGACTGCAGTCCTCAAGATCAAGCCTCCCATTAAGTCTATTACTCCGCCATGGGATCTCCCTCTGGTCCTGAAGGCTCTTAAAGCAGATCCTTTTGAACCTATGACATCAATTTCCTGTCATCTTCTCACGATCAAGACAGTTCTACTAGTAGCCCTAGCCTCTGGTAGAAGGGTTTCTGATCTCCAGGCTCTTTCGGCTCGAGAACCTTTTACGATATTTCATAAGGACAGAGTCATCCTGAGAACGGTTCCAGAATTCCGCCCAAAGGTGACTTCAGAGTTCCATATGAATGAAGAGATAATCCTTCCAGCATTAAGTACAGAAGAATCTAATAACAGGGAAAACGCTGATGATGATGCTATCGACCTAGTAAGATGCCTTAAGATTTATATACAGAGATCCTCAGAATGGCGAATTTCGGAAAGGCTCTTTGTTATTCCTAATGGCCCTAGGAAGGGTCTGCAAGCTTCGAAAGCCACTATCAGCAGATGGATAGTTTCGGCCATTATCCAATCTTATAGGTCATCTAAAACTAGTGTTCCTGAAGGTTTGAAGGCTCACTCTACACGTTCCCTTTCTTCATCCTGGGCAGCTGCAGCAAAGGTTTCTACAGAACTGATTTGCAAAGCAGCCACTTGGTCATCTTCTAATACATTTATTAGACATTATCGTTTAGATGTAAGAGCTGGCCAATACGATGGATTTGGCAGATCAGTTCTTTCTGCCTCATAGGACTAACTACTATTCTTTTTTGTTTATCACATTGAGTTGTTTGTGACAATACACTTGCATTATTTAATAATGTGTCTGAGTTTTTCTTTCCCTCCCTTGGTTTTAGCTTGGGTATTACCCATTGTTGTGCTGCCATGGATATGGCCAGGAAAGAGATAAATTTACTCATACTTACCGTAATTTTCTTTTCCTGGTCATAGGCCATGGCAGCACAAAGTCCCACCCAGGGATATTGCTGTTAACTAGACTGAGGGAGGAGGAGGTAGGAGGGGGTATTTGTACCCTTGTTTTAATTGGTTCCTGTCTAACTAGGGATAGGGGAGGAGCTACCCATTGTTGTGCTGCCATGGCCTATGACCAGGAAAAGAAAATTACGGTAAGTATGAGTAAATTTATCTCTATATACATTTTTTTAATATTTTTATTTATATATAGGTATATATATAGTGATATATACGTATATATTTATGTATATAGCTATATATATTATTTTGTTCTACGTGTATTTTGATATAAATATATATATATATATATATATATATATTAATATCACAATAGGGTTAGAATGAAATAACACACATCTATATATTTTTTAATTATTTTTTTTAATTATTTATTTTATTTTATTTTTTAACGTAATTACATATTTAATTTTTTTATATTATATATAAATATATATATAACAATAATTATATATATATATATATATATATATATATATATATTTAATCAGTATCAGTCTACGTGTGGTGATATTCCTTATATATATATATATATATATATATATATAATTATATATATATTAATAATGCAAAATACACTAGACGGTGTATGTGTGTGTATGTATATGTGTAAATATATACTTGATCATATATAATATATATATGATGTAAGGTATATATTAATGACCTTTTACACTGATTAACTTTATTTTATTTTATTTTCCAGACGGCAGAGGACTACCTGTCATTACAATGCAATGAGCAGCTATCGACCATGTGATTGTGAGGGTCACTTAGGGACCTCACTCTCAGATAACTTGGGGGGAATACTCAGGAGAATCTCTGCTATGGGGGTTCCCTGGGAGGTACACCCCAACCATGGTGCTGGCGTGGGACGCGGTGACGGGTAAGTAATGAAAGACAGGAGGGTGTACTATTAAGCCCGGCGTTTAGAGGCATACAAATAGGTATGAGTAAGCCCTCGGTCTTCAAGGGTTAATAATAATAATGAGGAAGAAAATAAAAACACTGCAGGTTTTAATTATTAAATTATTATGTAATACAAGTCAGCATTAGTATACATGCATCATAATAGAAACATGAAACCTAGAATGTGGCGGCAGATAAAGAACCATTATTACATCTAGTCTACCCACTTTTTAAATGTAATTAGTCCCTGGCCTTATCTTATGTAGTTAGGATAGCCTTATGCCTATCCCATGCATAACTCCTTTACTGTGTTAACCTCTACCACACTTCAGCTGGAAGGCTATTCCATGCATCCACTATCCCCTCAGTAAAGTAATACTTCCGGGTATTATTTTTAAAACTTTGCCCCTCTTTAAGACTATGTCCTCTTGTTGTGGCAGTTTTTCTTCTTTTAAATATGGTGTCCTCCTTTACTGTGTTTATTCCCTTTATGTATGTAAATGTTTCTATCATATCCCCAATAAACATTTACAGGAACACTACAAGCACCATAACTACTACAGCCTGTCAGTTGTCTCTTGGTTCCCTCACAGAATAAATAGTCAAACTGTTTAAGAATGGTTTGATAACTTACCTGGGACTCATGGAAACTCCTGCCACTGAGCTAAGTCTGGCCTGCAGGGCCACATTGTTTTTCTAAGAGCCCTCTGGGGATCCTCTCAATAAATTAAAGGAACACTATAGTCACCTAAATTACTTTAGCTAGATAAAGCAGTTTTAGTGCATAGATCATTCCCCTGCAATTTCACTGCTCAATTCACTGTCATTTAGGAGTTAAATCACTTTGTTTCTGTTTAGGCAGCCCTAGCCACACCTCCCCTGGCTATGATTGACAGAGCATGCATGAAAAAAAAACTGGTTTCACTTTCAAACAGATGTAATTTACCTTAAATAATTACATAGTTACATAGCTGAAGAGAGACTTGCGCCCATCAA
>OW240920.1:60045570-60056632 GCA_933207985.1 Pelobates cultripes | reverse complement strand
TGAGGGAACAGTAAAGTAGTCATCTTGGCCTGTGCACATGAGGGAAGCTCAGTAGCGGGTTGAGTGTATGAGAGAGCCGCACTCTCTAATAACGTAAACTGTGTCAATGCCAGTATGCGGCTGTCAGTATGAGAGGGCCGTACCCGTTAATAGAATCAGTGCCTATATCAGTGTCTGGCTCCGTATACGAGAGTGGGTCACACTCAAAATTTGCATCAATATCGGCTGGTGTTATGGGAGGGTCGCACCCTCTAATAGTAAAATTAGTGTAGGGTTCAGTATATGAGAGGGGTCACCCTCTAATCATGTAAATCAACCACAGCCTTGGGCTGAGGTTATGGGAGGGCCGCGCCCTCTAACCTCGAACCAGCCCTGTCTTAAAAGGGCCCCAGTAAGCTGTTACTTGGGGGTCTTTTATTATGCGCAATATCTCATATAAGCAGGGGCTTGCTTGCGGCCTTTTAAAACAAAGACAGGCCTGGGTAGGTGTTTAGGTCACTGCTTACTAATAATAAGTAAGGCTGCTGAACAAGTTATTAGCCACATCAGGATGGTGCAGGTTTCTGTGATAGAGCTGAAATAAAACCTCCCGCTCCCCTGACCATCTGATACTGACAGTATTGCCACCAGCTACAAAATCTACCAGAGAACCACCAGCTGCAACATCTACTGGAGAACAAATGTTACATCATCTATTGGAGAACCACAAGCTACAAAATATACTTGAGAACCACAAGCTACAACATCTACTGGAGAACCACAAGCTACAACATCTACTGGAGAACCACAAGCTACAACATCTACTGGAGAACCACAAGCTACAACATCTACTGGAGAACTACAAGCTACAACATCTACTGGAGAACTACAAGCTACAACATCTACTGGAGAACTACAAGCTACAACATCTACTGGAGAATCAACATCTGCAACATCTACTGGAGAACTATCAGCTACTACATCTCCTAGAGAAACACCAGCTCTAACATCTACTGGAGAACCAAAGGCTACAACATCTAATGGAGAACCACCAGTTGCAGCATCTAATGGAAAAGAACTAGCTACATCTTCTAGAGAACCACCAGCTAAAACAGCAATTATAAAATCATCTATATCAGCTATAGTTTCTACTACACTTGCTCAAAACATCACTGCACCATGGACTCTACCTGCAATTCCAGTGCTATTTGCCATGCAGATTGCCATGCCAACAATTGTGTCACTCTCAGCTCTCCTCTTATACTCATGTACCAGACTGCTGCTAATCCAATAATGGTATTGCAATGATTACAGTCATCCACCGCAGGGCTAGATTAAGAGCTCAGTGGGCCTGGTTGCTGACAATTATGATGGGGCCTAATTACAGAATTTATCAACCAAAACACAAACGGTCATACCTCTCAAGCGTCATGTATCTGATGGAGTTGGAGGGAAATTTAAAGGATGCAGCTATAAGAAAACACATACTCTATGCTAATCTCTAATGTTATGCTTTCAGCTTTCAAGTAAATCCATACCCCCTAACAGCAGTATCCAGTGAAGCAGGAAGTCAATGGGTGGGTTAAAAGGGTGGGCCACTGACACGAATCACGTGACCAGAACTGCCAAAAGGGGCGAACATGCCCAAAAAGGGGGCATGTCTGTCCAAAGAATTGGAAGGCCAGCCTGGCATCAGTGCCCCTATGTATCACAGTGTCAGTGACCCCATGTTGCCCAGTCCCCTAGTCTCCCAGTGTCCCCATGTCTCAGTGTGTCCCGTGTCACTAGGATACTAGGGGACACTGAGAGACATGGGGACACAGTGAGACATGTGGACACTGAGACCCAGGGACACTGAGACACTTGGGGACACTGAGAACACTTGTGGATACAGACATGGGGACACTGGGAGACATAGGGACACAGGCATTTGGGAACACTGGGAGAAATGGGGTCACAGACACTGGGAGACATGGGGTCACAGACATTTGGAGAAACTAAGACACTAAGGACACAGACATTAAAACAGACACTGGGAGACTAGGGGACACTGGGAGACATGGGGACACAGACACTAGGGACACTGGCTGGGAGGCATGGGGGCACTTGTGGACATAGACACGGGGACACTGGGAGACATGGGGACACAGACATTGGGAGACATGGTGACACTGAGACACTAGGGACACATGTGGATGCAGACATTTGGGGACACTGGGAGACATGGAGATACTGTGTCCCAATGTGTCTCCCTATGTCTCACAGCATCCCCATGTGTCTCAGCTGTCTGGACTCTCTGTGCTGTGTAGCTGCTCCCCTGCGGATGAGTGATTAGAGAGAGGCAGGGAGATGCAAATATGAATAAATGGAAAAAAATTACTCCTGGTTGTAAACGGATCTCCATGTGCTGCATTCTGATACTCATGCATGCACCCTATTCTCAATCTAAAACTGCACAGCAATGGGAAACAAATCTCAAAAGTAATATATCACCAAAACAACGGACCTGCATTATTACAATATTAAAAGGATGCCACCCCTGACAAATACTAAACGGGATTGCCAAACTTTCAGGTCCCCAAGGTATAAGAGAGAATACTGAATATAAAATTCAGTACATTCTCAAAATGATAAAGATTGTGCTTTAAGGAAATGTACTCAGTTCTAAAGAATATGTTAAACCAATTCCAGAGAATGGAGCTAAAACTGAATAAAAAGTATAAACCAGACCAGGAGTAGTGAGTTTTTCAGAGTAGAAGCTTGCAGAAAATACAATGATACTAAAGTTATGACCAGGTGAAAGAAAAGGCCAATATGAACAGCTTTTAAATTCAGTAAAGTTAGATTGTAGAAAGAAAGGAAATATACCAGTGAAAACAGTCAGGTGATTGCTTGAGAGTTACTTACTTATGAGATCAATAAATAGCCCAATGGGTGCTCCTGCAACCAGCATAAACCCTGTATAAATACATAGGTGTGCACACAAAAAGCATGAATTATGTTGAACATTACCATGCTCCCTTTTGGAAATTCAGGTCTCCATCTCTCCTGGGAGAGGCACTCAGACAGGTTCAGTAACACCTGCAATCTATCTGAAGTGGTAAAATGTGTTAATTGCTTATCCTGAAACACCTGAGGGAGAAGGAATCTAATACAGAGCCAAAAGCAGTATGTCTCTCTTATGTGTCTTATATCATTCACATATTTTGTGTTTCCACTAATACATCAAGCATATAGTTAACAGATACACTGAAGCAATGTCTCCACCCCAACTTACATATAGAGGGCATATACTGAGGCTGTGTTTTCACAGCATATAAAGAACAAACATACTGAGCCAGAATTTTCAGATCAACTCATACATAGAGACTATAGTGGATACTTATACTGAGGCGTTGTCCTCACAGCAACTCATACATAGAGCATATGGTGGATACATATACTTTGGCTGTGTCCTCATAGTAACTCATACATAGAGCATATAGTGGTTACATATACTGAGGCTGTGTCCTCATAGTAACTCATACATAGAGCACATAGTGGGTACATATACTGAGGCTGTGTCCTCACAGTAACTCATACATAGAGCATATAGTGGATATATATACTGAGGCCGTGTCCTCACAGTAACTCATACATAGAGCATATAGTGGGTACATTAACTGAGGCAGCATCATCATAGTAACTCATACATAGAGCATATAGTGGATACTTATACTGATGGCTCAGGCTGCAGTCTGGATTAATCCCTGACTCATAGAGGGGGAGAAAGCCCTTCAAATGGACCTCCAAAGATTAAGGTACCGATGGGGGAGGGGCCGCAAGCAGGCGTACCCACCCCACTCGGTCGAACACACGCGGTCCACGGACGGTCGCGGGAAGCGGCCACGTGGAGAAAAGATCCGGCCGCTGGGTAGATACAGTCAGCCTCCTGAAGCCCCCGAGCGGTACGCACACCGCCCGAAATAAGACACCAGGGGGTGAAGACAAAAAACGAAAATGGAGGATATATATATATAATTAGTGGGAAATGGACAGGGGGAAACCCAAGCGTATAGAGGTGACAGAAGGACCCCAAAGACCCCCACAAATCCCAAAAACATTATATAGGGAAGAAGCAGTGAAAGCATAAAGTTACAGGCAAACAATAAAATCCCACAAAGACAATTAAAATACTGTATATAAGCAATAAAATCCTAAAGCCACCCGCTAAAAGTAGGAGGCAGTGGTACTCTGACCTGTACTGATGTGGAGCAGCAAAGAAAGAGGAAATTATGAGTGGGGAGGGGAGTTTTATAGTACCTAACTTTTTCTGTGTTAATGTGCTGCTGTGGATTTCTAGTAAAGAGAGACTTAAGCAAATATAAGGCCTACTGTCATGTTATAAAATTATGATTATCAGTTGACTAAAGACAGATAGTAAATATCCCTTTATTTCTATATGCTACCACAAAAACATGCTAAAGCAATTGAGCACTATACTTATAAAAGAGTATTCGACTTATGCTACCTTAATTTCTCAATGCAAATTCTTATATAGAAAAAGAAAGGAAAAAAAGCTCACAGGGCAATATAATTCCATCTTAATAATGGAGGCAACAGGCACAGGTATTCCTATATGGTATAAAAAGGAGAACTCATCGGATAACACTGTTATAAAAGAGGGTTCAATTTAAAACTCTGTATGGTCCAATTCACATTTTTCTGAGCCTGTTATATCGAAACTGGCTCAGGTAATATCACTTTAAATGCAATGTGCAGATCCAGGTGAGTTGGAGATGATCCCTCAGAAAAGAATTGTGGGAAAGGCAACATCAGATTAGTATAAAATCACAGTATTTATTACAAAAAATATAAAAAGCCTTGCATTAAGGTGTCTGGAGTACCATTCATTCAAAGAATAAAAGCACAACGCATTTCAACGCTTGGATTTGCGTCTTCCTCAGGTGCATATACTTCTAGTGTACAATCCCTGTTTATAAATGTCTTTTGGCGCCTAATTTCCCACAATACAGACATCCCCCTGCTCTAATTAACCTATCAAAGTCATCCTGAACTTCCAGTGTGCTGGCAGTGTGCTGGCTTCCAGTTTCGCTATGTATGCGTTCCAGCGGCCATTTTCATGCGTTCCACCTTCGGTTTTGTGTTCCAGCAGCCATTTCTATGCGTTCCACTGACACCAATGCTCATATTACATATTAAAATCATCTCAACATTGCATATACTGGGTTTTGTAGTGTCAAAGTATTACATATTATTACACAAGCTTATTTACAGGATGGGAATTAATAAAAGGCTTGCTTCAACAATTTTGGATCACAATTTGGATTTTTTTTAAAAATCAGCTGATACAGAGTGGGTGGTAACTTTATTATGTATGTTCCGTAAATGTTCACCCACTCTGGTTTTTAGTGGTCCTCCCCACGTATTGGAGACCACAATTGCACGTTAAAAAGTATATAACATTATATGTACTACAAGTGATAAAATCCTCAATAAAAAAAATTCTTTATTGGTAGTGGTTGATGTAAAACCTTCTGTTTTCTTAGAGATGATGTTAGTACTTTTGCAGGCTTTACACCATCCACAATTGTGGAAACCGTTCAACTTAGAACCAAACATGTCTGTATCTACCTTTCCTTTTTTTCCTATACAGCTCTTGGTTAAATTATTTTTAAAACTTTTTGCTCCTCTAAAAATCATTTTAGTTTTTCACCTATATATTTACTTACATCTTCATTTTGTCTTAAAATATGCCAATGTTTGTTTAAAATTTTTCTTAAAATGTGACTGAGAATTAAAATCACTGATAAAAGAAACTTGTTAATTTTGTGTATTTGCCTCCTGTTTTTTATTTTTATAAACTAAAAGATCTTTTCTTGGTTCTTCTTTAACAATCGTGAATTGCTTCTCTATTTCTTCTGACTTGTACCCTTTTTGTAAAAATTGCTCCTTAAGGGTTCTAGATTGGTCAATAAATAAATCTTCTGTCTTGCAATTTCTTTTAAGGCTAGTAAATTGTCCCTTTGGTATGTTACTCAGCCAAGGAGAGAAGTGGCAACTCTTCGTGTCAATGTAACTGTTTGTGTCTACTTTTTTTTAAAAAAGTACAGGTTTGTATAGATCCAGATTTGATAAAAATCTTAAGATCTATAAAATTAACCTCCTTGGTACTGATATCACTGGTAAGCTTTATTCCCCAGGAGTTAGAATTTAAAAAAGATAAAAATTGATCCAAAGAAGCACGGCTTTCCAGATAAAAAATATATAGTCAATGAATCTTTTGTAGAGGAACATGTTCGCTACCCAGCCATGCACTGAGTAGATGAACATAGTTTCCCAGTAAGCCATAAAAAGGTTGGCGTAGCTGGGAGCAAACTTAGTCCCCATATCCGTGCCCCTTTTTTGCAGATAAAACCCCATCGAACCAGAAAAAGTTGTTTTCGAGAATCATTAAAATGCTATTGAGGAGTCTCTGTTGTCTTTATGTTGTTGGCTATTGATCCCTACTGTTACACACGTTAATGTTTTCATACCCATTACGATGTCAAAATGCTCACGTATAATACTTAAGTGGATATATTGGAAAAGTTGATTATGCTATTTTAAACTGAATAAAATATAAATTAAAAAAAGAAAAATGCTATGGAGTATAAAATCAATCTGTTGACTTTTAAAATTCTCAGATTTTTCTAAAAAGAACCTGACAGCCTTGCATCCTTTCTGGTGTTCAATTATTGTATATAGGCTGGTGACATCACATGTCACCAGCCAATATTCATCACTCCATATAAAATTCTCCAAATTTGTAAAAGGTGCATAGTGTCTTTCAGGTAATTTACAATACATATTGGAGTCTGAAAGTTGTTTAAAAATTTCTTCCGTATAAACACTTTTAGACATAACGACCACTCCACCCCATTTATCCACAACTATACTTTTGCCTTCTTTAAGGTCTTTCAATGCTTTTCTCTCCTAATGATAGATTCTGCTGGAATCTTGTTATAGGTTTAATTTTCTTAACACCTTGCATAACTGCCTTTTCAAATGTTTTAATACTGGCAGTTTTGAGGTGATGGAAAAAAATAAAAAAAATAAAAAATTAGATTTTACTATTAACCCCTTAAGGACACATGATGTTTGACATGTCATGCTTCACTTTTATTCCAGAAGTTTGGTCCTTAAGGGGTTAAGTCTGTGTGTTTGAATTCCTCTTGGTCTATGATTTTCTCATCTAAATTATTATTTAAAAAAAAAAAAAATTAGGCATAATTTTCTAGTGTATCTATTAAGATCTAAGTATGTTTCAAATTTATTTAAATTACAACTCAGAGCAAATTTAAAACCCTTTTCTAAAACCTTTTTGTGATACTCATTTAAAATTTTACGGAACATACATAATAAAGTTACCACCCACTCTGTATCAGCTCAATTTAAAAAAAAAAAAAAAAAATCCAAATTGTGATCCAAAATTGTTGAATTTTATTGGTATCCAAAAAATAAATAAACCTTGGAGAGGAGAAGACTTTAAGATTTTTAACATAATATAAATGGATTTTTGATTTAGAAACCCTCTCCCCTTATGGTCTTAATATAGACTTTTAAATGTATAACTTTATTTAGATGTAATGTGTATACAGATATATGTATATGTGCAAGGTGAATACAGTCCAATATGTATACAAATGGTTAATTTTTATTCTCTTTTTTCTCTCCCTCTCTTTTCATCTGTTCTGTTTCATGTATTTTTAATGAGAAAAACCTCTGTTATTAAGAAAGCCTTTTATTAATAATTCCCATCCTGTAAATAAGCTTGTGTAATATGTAACACTTTGACACTTCAAAACCCAGTATATGCAATGTTGAGATGATTTTAATATGTAATATGAGCATTGGTGTCAGTGGAACGCATAGAAATGGCTGCTGGAACACAAAACCGAAGGTGGAACGCATGAAAATGGCCGCTGGAACGCATACATAGCGAAACTGGAAGTGACGTCACGCAGCATCAGAATGCAAATTGCCAGCACACTGGAAGTTCAGGATGACTTTGATAGGTTAATTAGAGCAGGGGGATGTCTGTATTGTGGGAAATTAGGCGCCAAAAGACATTTATAAACAGGGATTGTACACTAGAAGTATATGCACCTGAGGAAGACGCAAATCCAAGCATTGAAATGCGTTGTGCTTTTATTCTTTGAATGAATGGTACTCCAAAAACCTTAATGCAAGGCTTTTTATATTTTTTGTAATAAATACTGTGATTTTATACTAATCTGATGTTGCCTTTCCCACAATTCTTTTCTGAGGGATCATCTCCAACGCACCTGGATCTGCACATTGCATTTAAAGTGATATTACCTGAGCGATTTTCGATATAACATGCTCAGAAAAATGTGAGTTAGACCATACAGAGTTTTAAATTGAACCCTCTTTTATAACAGTGTTATCCTATGAGTTCTTTTTATACCATATAGGAATACCTGTGTCTGTTGCCTCCATTATTGGAGAAGGAATTATACTGTATTCAGGTATAACTATAATTCACCTGTGTAACACATATGGTGGTGTCAAGCTCTGGGAGTTAGAGCATTAATATTATTACAATTTTGCGCTGAGCACTTTATCTTTGTATTATACATTTCTTTCACTGTTGGTGGAATCTTTTGTGATTAATTCCACTGTGTTCACAGCTGCATTTCCTAGCACTCATATTATTACACTACTATCTGGTATTTTGTTTCATAGGGCAATATGCATTTAAAAAATAATATTAATATTGTGATGGATGGCCTGATTTGTTTGGCGCAAGCCACAAGCTTGCGGCGCCATTTTTGTGACTATTTTCCATGTATCTAGATATTGCTGTATTTTATACCTGTATTATACATAGAGCAGTGTGTGTCTGTATATGCAGCTGTGGGTCAACAAAGGGGAAATGTAGTTTGTATATTGTGATGCTGTTTGAAAACAAAGGCAGTTGCCGTTTGTGCCAAGGGAGAAGCTGGTTGTCTCCTTGCTGTAACTATCCAAGATCTGCTTTAATGTGAATGCTGGTGGATATAGGGACTCCAAGCCCAGGTCATGGCACTTAGTACAGTGATCAGCTGTGCAAGTTAGTGAAAGTACCCCTGGACGATATTAGTCTGTATCCTCACAAATAGTGATATATGGACACACTCACAAGTGAAAAACAGTAAAGTGTTCTAAACTATAGTTGCTCCATAAAGCATGAAGACTGGAGACTGTGGTGTAGATAAACAACTTTAATTCACAAACTGTTAAAAACAACATGCAGACAGGTAAGGTCCCTCTATAACCTCTCCGGATAAGCTCCCTGGACAGATCCATCTGTATAGACTAAGATTGCTGGTTCGTCTGTTTTGCCTTTTCGTGGAATTACCAGTTCGTATGCCCCTGTTCAGTGAATTGACTTTTCCACCGAACAAAACTACCGAACGGACGGCCACCCAGAAGAGAAGTGTGCTGCTGGTTAACCTCTTGATCCCAATTAGAACGTTGCGGTTAACAACAGACACTTCTCAATTAAAACCGAATACAGGGTGGTCGTCGTTCGTATGTCGACCACGAGGCGGCGGCCATTTTAAACCATGCGAAAGACCAGCGGTGTTCGGCATTGATTTCATGGAACTGAAAACTGACACTTTTTCAGCTGAACACCGCTGAAGCCGCCACACGGCACCCCCCCTCCCTATCCCCTGCCCGATTATCATACTGCACTGGAAACATTCTGTTCTATCTTTAGCTATATCTATACTATTGGTATTCATGAAATATCACTTAATTTACAGTTTATTGTTATAGTTTGTTTATGACTAAACTTAAGCCTTGATTATATGAGGCACTTTAGTCGAATGTTGTGGTAGATTGGTAAACAACAAAAGGAGAAAAACAAGTTTTTCTGAGGTTATATGGAGGTATGTCCCTCGGCAAGATGTGACTCAGCATGAGTTAACACATTTAATATTTTAATTTGAAAACTTATTCCTCTTTGTTAATGTAGCTAAAGTAGTATCATTTTAAATATGTCTTCCTAGCATACAAAATGACTGTATCAGGTTCAAGAAACACATTGACTTTGTGTATACAAATTGCAATTTTGGTACGTGTTTGGAATCACCCCAGCAAATATACAAACAGTTACATACACAAACATAGAGTAACACAGGGGGCGTGGCCAGCAGCGAGCATGAATAGATGCACATCGGCAGAGCTCCGAACCAACCTTGCAAAAACTTGCAAGATATCCCAGCTAACCGCTCCCATAAACCGGATAACGCCTTTTTTTTCTATATGACGATATAATCATTGCATGTATGACATGACTTGACATAGATCTATACTGAGAAAAACTTAAAATATAAATTGGAAAAAAAAAAATTATACGTAACAATCATATAGAAAAGAGGGGATTATTATGTCTATCTGCCTGTGGTTAGATGTTGTATACTTGTTTACGTTGCTCTATATTTAAACAAGTTAATTATTAAAGGACACTATAAATCTTACTTTGTGCGTTGAATATCATTTTCATGTTTTAACTTCGCTACCATTTAGTCATGCATATAAGGTAGTTTAATGGGGCATTGGACCACCATCGATGATCGATCCCCCCCCCCCCCCCCCCCCAAAAAAAAAAAAAAAAAAGTCACATGTGATTTGTTTGTTGGATAAGTTTGAAGCCAACTTTTTGGAAGAGCTGCAAACGTTTTCAGTTTGTCCAAGTCCCTCATTTACCAATTTGTCATTGTAAAAGTTTAGTCCTAACTTGTTAAAAAGTGATATATGTCACAGTGGATCTGTCACAACAAAATATTTTGCTTGCTAAAGCATGATTCTGTGCATATATTGGCTTTCTATTGATTATTGGTTTTATATTGATATTCTAAATAGGATCATTAATGTTACAGTTTATGTTACTACGACTAGCATTTTTCCTGACCCTTACTACTTACCAGCATCATGGGAGAGGTGTAGCTGGGAGTATGAATGGGAGTATGTGACGAATGCATTCAGAGAGTGACAGTGACAGGTTGAGTAAAGGTATAGCAGGATAGGTGTG
>OW240920.1:60014312-60045470 GCA_933207985.1 Pelobates cultripes | reverse complement strand
ACATGGCTGGGGTGATTCTAACAGTGCAAGAGAAAGTGAGTGTGACGAGATTAGGTGAGTGTGGAAGAGCGAGGGCAGGTGAGTGTGGTATGGTTGGAGGAGTTAATGTAGACCTGGCTGGAGTGACTAATCCTGATTTACCCTACAAAATACCATAGATGGGTCTTGAGGGAGATGAGCAGGGCAGCCTATCCTCCCTTGTTTGAGATGTAATATTAGCCAACTTTTCAAATTTAATGGTGCCAGAACACCGTAGAGATTTGATTTCACGCAAGCTGGGCTGCTGAGCTATATAGATACCCCTGTTGTAACTACCACAAAAGAGAACACCTGACCACAGGGTGGGGGTTCAGCCATGCACTCAACACCTACTCATGTGAAGCACCTGGGTGTTGAGGTATTGGTTTCCCGACAAGCCCTCTAATATACTGGAGAACTAGGGCTCCATGACCTCTACGGCTACACAAGTTCCCTCTGAGTTTAGAGGCTCTCCACAGGGCACTGTCTGCCCATTGATAGATATCCACTCCCCCCAAATTCTCTTATAATCTCTCTTTCACTATTCACTGTACTCTTTGCCCCACCTTAAACCCTTCTCAATGTTTCCTCTCTCTCCTTACCACTGACCAAAGTAACATCTACATGAATGCCTGGACCCAAGGTTATCCAGCAGAAAATTGTCCAAACCATAACACTGCCTCCGCTGGCCTTCCTTCTGCCATCTCTTCCCTAGATAAACAACACACACACACACACACACACACCTGATCTAAAAAATAATGTGAATTATCAGACCAGACATCCTTCTTCCATTGCTCCATGGTGCAGTTCTGATGCTCATGTCCCCATTGAAGATGCTTTTGGCGGTAAATAGGGGTTATTATGAGCACTCTTACCGATCTGTACTACACAACCCCACACGTAGCAAATTGAAATGCACTGTGTGTTCTGACACCTTTCTATCATGGCCAGCATTAAGTTTTTCAGCAATTTGAGCTAGAGTAGCTCTTCTGTGTGATCAGACCAGACAGACTTGCCTAATCTCCCCACGTGCATCAATGGGCCATGACCCTGACTGATTGTCATTCTTAGCTCCATTCTTGGTAGGTACTAACCACTGCATACTGGGAACACCCCACAAGACTTGCCATTTTGGTGATACTCTGACCTGGTCATTTAGCATTACTATTTTGCCCTTGTCAAAGTCATTCATATTTATTTGCTTACCCATTTTTCCTGCTTTCAACACATGAAATTTAAGAACCGACTGTTCACTTGCTGCTGAATATATGCAACATCTTCACAGGTTCTATTGTAACAATATAATTAATGTTATTCACTTCACCTGTACGTGGTTGTAATATTGTGGCTGATCAAAATGTAAAACTCTGGTTCTTGCTTTCAAATCGCTACATAATGCTGCTCCCACCTATCTATCCTCCCTTATACACAAGTATGTCCCATCTAGGCTGTCACTGCGATCGGTATTTACCATGTGTCAGCCAATTTTAAAATTTGTTGACACATGGAGCCGCGGCATTTTCCTCTGCAAATCATGCAGCAGGAGACATGCATGGCCCCCCAGGCAGTCACCCTGCGGTCAGTGATTGCCATCTGCTCAGCTTGATCGCAGTGACAGGCTGTCTCTGCGATCTGATCTCACTGCGATCTGATCACATTAACTGCAGACTCCTGCAGATCGCGGTGGGGGGCACTCCCCCTGTGGCCAATTACCGCAATCTGCAGGAGGTGATCACAGTGACAGCCAGTCACTGAAATCACTGGCTGACACTTTCTCTGCCCCTCTTAACCCCTTAAAGTTAAAAATAAAATAAATTACAGTTACAAATAAAATATCCTTAGAGAATATATATATATATATATATATATATATATATACATATATATATATATATATATATATATATATATATGTGTGTGTTCGGGGCATTCTCATATGATATAGAATAAGATGGGTTGTAGAGATGTAGTGTGATGGGCAATTGTAGGTATAATACACATTGCTACATTGTATTTCTTTAAACTGCAACTGTTTCTTTAACTAATAACCTTTTACCTATTTACAGTACACAACATGTTTACTCCATCTTTTCTTCATTTAATGCAATAACAATTCAAGGCTTTGCCTATGTCATCCTAACGTCTAGTCCAAATAAAGATTAAAGATGTCTAGGTTATGACATTAGACTGATAAGGGTGTTTTTATTTTATTTTTATATATGAACTGCTTTTAACCCTAAGATGAATTAACCCATACATTACCAGTAGTAATTAGAAATGCTATACTATATATACATGCATAATCAATGCTAGGTAGAGACATACTGACCGACTCTGGAGGTGACATACTGAGAGATTACCTGTATAATCAGGAGGGTATGTTATACTAATTATATTGCAAGCATTTATTCATTTAATTTTATATACTCTGCTTTATGATATATTAATGGATCTTTATTCATTTATTCAATAAACTATATTAATAAGACAAAAGTTATTGCTTCCAACTCCTATTTTTATTGTATTCTCAATTATTTATGTATTTTAAATAGAGAAACTCTATACCGACTATACAATATTTAGCTAAGATATCTGTATGGTTAGCCCTGCTAAATTCTAAGTTATAGCGGTAAATTGGAGTACGAACGGTTACAGTAGCTTTAGGAATAATCGGTTGAGGTGTGCCGAAACCGACGGCTGTAGGCCGGGCTTACATAGAGGAAATATGAACAATGGTTAGTGGAGGGTGGGGCTATTCGTCTGACCAACAAAGGTAAGTAGGGAAAGGGGGGAGTCCCTTTTATAGGTCTATAGCCCCTCCCACAACTTCAGGCCATGCCTTCCAATTTATGTTCGGGCATTCTTATATGGTATAGAATAAGATGGGTTGTAGAGATGTAGCTTTAGGAATAATCGGTTGAGGTGTGCCGAAACCGACGTAAGCTGTAGGCCGGTAAAAAGTGGGCAAAAAGACATATTAATGCAAAACATTATACAGGATCATAGTGCATTTGTTAACCATCAGTTAGACATTTTAATGAAAGCTTCCTAATTCCTGAATCGGCTGTGGTATGTAAGTCGCATAAGCCTATGATTCCCAGAGGCCCCGTGTCTTAACGTGTGCGGGGATGTCTTGGCTATAGGCTGTGTAAGCTGCTTCTATCCTAAAGGAGTGCCCTGAGTAGTGGCTAGGGTTTAGTTCGAGCCCGGTGAATGAGTAGGTGGACATAGTGCATTAACTTACCTGTGGTAAGGACAGCATCGTACAGCGACAGTAATGGTTCAGTGGTGCGTATGGTGGTGTGCCCAAGAACATAATCAGTACCTTAACCGGGCACCCAGCATTGCTTGTAAGGTAGTAGGTTATATGCACTGGTTCGCCCATCTGACTCGTCTTAGTTTTAGGAAGGGACCGGACATAGTGGTCTGTGTATTTTAGAAGATAAGAGGTCAACAGGCACTCTTGTTTATGTTGGCCGCTGATAGTGAGTTATTGTTTTGGCCTGAGAAAGCCGTTAAAGGCTAGATAGGTAGCAGTTTTGATAACTGCATTGGTGCGTGGCTTGGAAGTGCATGGTCGAGTGGTTCTGACATGGTTTGAACATTGTATGTCTATGGCCAGTATTTATTTTTAGTGGGAATGTCCGCTTGGCTATGTCTCTAAGGTATGGATGGGGTAGGACAGTGATGGCGAACCTTTTTGAGCCCGAGTGCCCAAACCACAATACATGCCAACTTTTTTTCCTCAAAGTGCCAACACGGACTTTGTGTGAACTCAGCAGTCTGTCTGTGTGTACTCAGCATTCTGCTGAATACACAGACTGCTGAGTACACAGTCTGCTGAATGCATACAGACTGCATATATTCGGCAGTCTGTGTGTGGACTCGGCAGTCTGTACTCAGCAGACTGCTGAATATACACACTGCTAAATACACACACAGTCCGCTGTATACACACACACACACACAGTCCGCTGTATACACACACACACACACACAGTCCGCTGTATACACACACACACACAGTCGGCTGTATATACACACACACACACACACACACACACACAGTCCGCTGTATACACACACACACACAGTCCGCTGTATACACACACAGTCCCCCTGAATACACACACACAGTCCCCTGAATACACACACACAGTCCCTGAATACACACACACACACACACAGTCCGCTGTATACACACACACACACACACACACACACACACACACAGTCCGCTGTATACGTATACACACACAGTCCGCTGTATACACACACACAGTCCGCTGTATACACACACACAGTCCCCTGAATACACACACACACACACACAGTCCCCTGAATACACACACACACAGTCCCCTGAATACACACACACACAGTCCGCTGTATACACACAGTCCCCTGAATACAAACAGACTGATTAATACACACATATACTGCATTGAGGGGTGCAGTGTATGTGTTTGTGTGTAGGGGTGTGGATTGCTGTGTGTGAGGGGTGTCTGAAGGGTGCTGTGTGTCTGAGAGTGGGGGGGTCTGTGTGGGGGGGTGCTGTGTGTGAGTGGAGAGGGGGTGCTGTGTGTGAGTGGAGAGGGGGTGCTGAGTGTGAGTGGGTGGTGCTATGTGTGAGTGGAGGGGGGGTGCTATGTGATTGGGAGGAGTGTGAGGGGCAGGAATGCTGTTGGGGGTGCTGCAGGTAGCAATTTTTTATTTTCATAATCATTAAACATTATTTCCCCTCTCCCTTCTTCTTACCTTTAGTGAAGGAGGGGGGACACAGTCGGTGGTGGTAAGTGGCTGTATGTCTCCGCTCTCCTGTCCTCCCGCGCAATGCTGTGTGGAGCTTTGCCATGGGAACGTGCGGCAACACTCCCCACAGCCTGCTCGCGGGAGGATCGATCTGCTTGTCAGATCCCTCCCTCTGCCTCCATGTCCTCCGACACTGAAACAGAGTAGGCGCCTGCCGTTTTGAGCTGGCAGGTGTCTACTCTGCATTGATGCCGACCCGCGCCAGCTGTCTCCCTCCTCCCGGCGACCTATGGTCGAGTGCCCACAGAAAGGGCCCGGCGTGCCACTTGTGGCACGAGTGTCATAGGTTCGCCATCACTGGGGTAGGAGGATAGGAACCTTTGTTGTATGGGATGGAGAAATACGTATAGTGTTGAATGCCCGTGAGATAAAGTTTAACCGTGTTGTGCGAGAATTATTAACTTAAAGGTGGCAAAAAGAGGCGAAGGCCATACGTGGTGAAACCTCAAACCAGCTATCTAAGTGATGGTCCGACATGAAACATATTGAATAAGTGGAAAACCCTGTAGCAAGCTTGTTGAGTGCTGGTGGACAAGGCCAGTTTAGTCAGAGCCCGGCTATGTTGGCGAGGTTCATGTAATCCATGACCTTGACCATAAATGACCCCCCTGCCATGGCGGCTGTCACGGCAGCTGCCACAATAGTTTACCATTACGTGTGGTTAAGCAAGTGCACCATATGTGTAGGTCTGCCATGGCTTGGTTGTCTAGGGACAGCCCCTGATCATCATTCGGGAGGGAGGAAAAAGCAAAGTGGTCTGAGATGAGAGCGCGGCCTGCGGTATGATGCGCATGGCAAAATTTAAGAAACTTGGTAGGGATTGTAGTTCCATGCAGGAGATGGTAACTGGTGTTGTTGCAACTTTTCCTATTTCTCATGTGGTAACTTGTTGGCATGTATGCAGAGTCAAGTTGTATGCCCAGGAATGTAACAATAGTGTCTGGGTCTTCTGTGACCTTAGGGGATACTGGGACACCCAAGTGTTCAGACATACTAATGGCTTCCTTGAAGCTTCTAGAGGGAAAGGCATTACCTTTGACCAACAAGAAGTCATCTCAGGAGTGTATGACTGTGGGGCATCTGGATATGTTTAACCACAACCAGTAGAGAGTTCAACGAATATATTGAAGATTGTGGGCTGCTCTTGACCCGAAAGTTAAGCGGGAGAAGAAATATATAACTGCTGCCCATAAATGCCCTGTAAGTGCCAGTGCAGGGTGGCAGTCTGAAATGCATTTGTGATATCAGTTTTACTTAGCCAGGCTTCCCCCCCTGCTTGAGTGATAGTTGTAATGGTATAAACAATGGTGGCATACTGTAATGAAAACTCCTCGGAGGGTATGAGGGAGTTGAGACTATGGGATAGCCGAGGCGTGAGGTGCAGATAAGTCTATGATCAGTTACAGTGCGAGGGAAAGCCACTGGATTAACGGAAATCCCTGGACATAGCTTGGAGTAGGAGACCTCATGGAACAAAGGTGAAACCAAAATGGCGTCTTGTATGACCTGGAAGTGGATCTCATGCAAATGCTGACCTTGAACAGTCTATTCGTCTGACCAACAAAGGTAAGTAGGGAAAGGGGGGAGTCCCTTTTATAGGTCTATAGCCCCTTCCCTGTGACAATCCCAATGGGATTGCGCCACACTGTAAATGGTGTAGATCGGAGAGGCCCAGGTAGAAATCTTTCTGCCATTTCTTGGGCCATGAGTGTAATGCCAGCTATAGTAGGGAAAGGGGGGAGTCCCTTTTATAGGTCTATAGCCCCTCCCTGTGACAATCCCAATGGGATTGCGCCACACTGTAAATGGTGTAGATCGGAGAGGCCCAGGTAGAAATCTTTCTGCCATTTCTTGGGCCATGAGTGTAATGCCAACTGTTGGATGCTGCTGTGATGACTGCAAGTTAGGGCATTCTAGATTCCCCCAAAAGTATATGGCAATACCTGAACAGAAGGCCTTTAAAATCGGAGATTAGGAAATAAACTAAATGTCTGGAAGGGTGAGGAGTTACAAAGTACTGAAAATGCATAATGTTTACATACGTGAAGTAAGGTTCAGGGTACATTTACTGGGACACATGGTTTTTGCATGTGCCCTGACATATTGAGAACATATCTGCATGCACTGAAACTACATGTGCCAACATGGAAATTGTTGCAAATCTGGGATTTGCCAAAGAGAATGAGACGACCCAATTTGTCTCTGGTAGTTCTCTACGTACTACCAGAGGTGCTAGAGCCTGAAACGTGATCGTCCGCTGTGTTGGGACAAAATTGTCTTGTGGGACTAGCAACATCTCCAAGTGAAAGTGTGTTGACTCTAGTTGGAGTGTTAGGTAGAGAGAAATCCTTACCACGTGCTTGATACATACTAAAAAACATGAAGATAGCCATTATTATTATATGAACCCACAGTGTGCTACTACTGGCTTGCTAGCTAAAGCCGCATGGCGAAACAATTAATCCTTTGTTTGGTGACAGGTGAGGCCCTGCTAGTTGCCAAGTGGCTTGAGAGGCTCTATCTATGCAATGGCGCGAGGGGATTTTTGTGGCCACCAAACGTAGTGGCAGGATGTTGGCCTCTCGGTGACTGTAACCATAAAAAAAAGGGGAAGGGAGTGACAGGTGAGGCCCTCTCTATATACCACGCGAGGCGGCTAGCTCACGAGTGGCCCGATGGGTGTTTGCCTCCGAGCGTTGAGGCGGGGTGTTGGCCTCGCGGGACCACTATACGACAGGCAAGATGCCAAGAAAGGAAAATACCTATTGGAAACCTATAGTCCCTAATTGCCAGTATGCTAAGGATATACCCAGGGGGAAACAGAAAATGTATGTATATACCACATGAGCAGGTGTATGTACCTGGTAGTATGATTAGATACCCTTACTGGTCGTAAGGGTTATTAATACCTGTATCCCGGACGGGTAAAACAATGTATGAAAATTGAATATAGACATTTAAAAGCGTATACCCATATGCGTGTTATGCAAGTTTAATAGAACAAAGTGCTCCGTCCCAATGTTTATTGTATGCTTGTAATGCCCCTGTTTGAAGGAAATTAACTTGTCGGGAGTGTTATATCATGTGTGATATGGAATACAACTGTACCCAGAAACATGAGTAGTGAACCATGACTGGCAGCTGAATAACCTAATATGTGAAAATACATAATTGGAAGGACATATATTTTAAGTGTGCAAGCATGCAAATATTCCATATTAGACTCTGGAATCCTGCATAGTGCTTTAAATAGTATGTGCATTCTTGGGTAAATGTATGCGTGTTGTCAGTAAATGTAACTAAATGCCTATGTAGGCAGGTATGCAGGAATGATTATATCATAGCAAGCATGATTTGTAAGGAAGTGTTATTGTGTAATTATAATTATAGTGGGAATGTTATGAGGGGAATAACCATATCTCTGAAAAGCCTGTAGTATACCGTTTGACAGATAGGAGTCAGTATAAAAGCGAAAATGCTGTAGTTAGTTTGCTTATTAAGTGAAATAAAGTCTGAGAAGCCTGTAGTATACCAATTGACCGGTAGGGGTCAGCATGTAGGCGAAAATGCCATGGTTTGTTGGTTTGTACATGAAATGCAATAATATCTGAGAAGCCTGTAGTACACTGAATGACCGGTAGGGGTCAGTGTGTAGGTGAAAATGCAGTGGTTTATTGGTTTGTACATGAAATGCAAAAACGTCTAAGAAGCCTGTAGTACACCGAATGACCGATAGGGGTCAGTGTGTAGGCACAAAATTGTATTTCGTTTGTAGTTTTAACCCAACAGATTTTACATGAACAGCTAGGTGAGTATAAGGTAACGAAATAAACGTGCAAAACGAAAGGAAACCGTAAAGTGAGGACCTGTGCTGTGCTGAACGCCGTGGGAACTAATCCTGGCACGACAGGTGGGTCAGCTTACGGTTTGAGAGTCCCTGAGACACCAAATGCGATGCTGACCGGAGAGAAAGCCACTGGATTAACGGAAATCCCTGCTGCAGGATTCCTGGACATAGCTTGGAGTAGGAGACCTCATGGAACAAAGGTGAAACCAAAATGGCGTCTGGAAGTGGATCTCATGCAAATGCTGACCTTGAACAGTCTATTCATCTGACCAACAAAAGTAAGTAGGGAAAGGGGGGAGTCCCTTTTATAGGTCTATAGCCCCTCCCACAACTTCAGGAGATATATATGTATGTGTGTATATATATATATATATATATATATATATATATATATATATATATATATATATATATTCTAAGTATATATACACACACACACACACATTTACACATACACTGTCTAAGTGTATTTTAATAATTAAAATATTATATATATTTATATATAATAAACATTTTAAATATGTTTAAAATAAAAAATAAATAATTAAAAAAATATATATGTGTGTAATTTCGTTCTAACTGTATTTTGAGAATATATATATATTGATATCAAAATACACGTAGAATGAGAGATAGAGATAGAGATACACCTGTATATATGTAATAATTTTACATAATTAGGTCCTTTCATTAATTACAATTAGCAGGACCAGCCTGACAACCCAGGCCAAAAGTCCAGGGAATTTAATTTGCTAGCACTATATTTAACCCTGTAACTTTCCAAGACACCTTAAAACCTGTACATGGGGGTACTGTTTTACTCGGAAGACTTCGCTGAACAAAAATATTGTTTCAAAACAGTAACATGTATAACAACAACGATATTGTCAGTGAAAGGGACATTGTTTGCATTTTTCACACCCAAATGGAACTTACACGGACAATAGACTTGTTGTGATAAGTTTTACCATTTTGAAACACTAATATTTGTGTTCAGCGAAGTCTCCCGAGCATAACAGTACCACTCATGTACAGGCTTTATGGTGTTTTCAAAAGGAGAGTCAAATATAAGGTTTGCATTTCAGTGTTTTCACATTGAAATTCAACAGATTGGTTACTTTGCCTTTGAGACTGTACGGTAGCCCAGGAATGAGAATTACCCCCATAATTGCATACTATTTGCAAAAGTAGACAACCGAAGGTGTTGCAAATGGGGTATGTCCAGTCTTTTTTTGTAGCCACTTAGTAACAAACACTGGCCAAAATTTACGTTCAAAATTAGTTTTTTGCATTTTCAAATATTAACACTAATTTTGGCCAGTGTTTGTAACCAAGTGGCTACTAAAAAAAGACTAGGCATACCCCATTTGCAATACCTTGGGTTGTCTACTTTTGCAAATGGTATGTCATCCTGGGCTAGCATACGGTCTCAAAGTTAACGTTAACCAATCTGGCGAATTTCAATGTGAAAAAAACTGACAAATGCAACATGCTATATTTGACCCTGTAACTTCCCAAAACACCATAAAACCTGTACATATGGGGTACTGTTTTACACGTGAGACATTGCTGAATACAAATATGTGTATTTTATTGCAGTAAAATCAAACAGTATTATGACATTCACAGTTAGAAGGTGTTGCAAATGGGGTATGTCCAGTCTTTTTTTGTAGCCACTTAGTAACAAACACTGGCCAGTGTTAGTGTTAATATGTGTGTGTGAAAAATGCAAAAAAAATTGAATGCCAATTTTGCCCAGTGTTTTTGACTAAGTGGCTTCTAAAAAAAGACTGGCCTTACCCTATTTGCAATAACCAATCTGGCAAATTTCAATGTGAAAAATATGAAACACAAGCCTTATATTTAACTCTGTAACTTTGGAGACACCATAAAACCTATACATGAGGGGTACTGTTATACTCGGTAGACTTTGCTAAACACAAATATTAGTGTTTCAAAATAGTGAAACGTATCACAATTATATCGTCAGTGTAAGTGCCATTCTTGTGTGAAAAATGCAAACAATGTCACTTTCACTGACGATATCATCGTTGTAATACATTTTACGGTTTTGAAACACTAATATTTGTGTTCAGCGAAGTCTCCTGAGTAAAACAGTACCCCCATGTACAGGTTTTATGGTGTCTTGGAAAGTTACAGGGTTAAATATAGTGCTAGCAAATTATATTCTCTGGACTTTCTGCCTGGGTTATCAGGCAGGTCCCGCAAATTGTAATTAATAAAATTACTTAATTATGTAAAAATATTATATATATATATCTCTAAAAGAAACAACTGTACCTTGCACTCAGACTCCAACTCCCAAGACCGGGTGCACTACCAGGGCTCCAAACATCCAAATGTATATTATATTAAAACATCAAAGGAGCAAATAAGAGGGTTGGTTAGATGCCTTGGTTGCGTGACTTGCAGCCATATGACACCTGCAAGAACTTTGTAGTCCTCATAACAACAAAAAATACACTATCAGATATACCATCACCTGTAAGACGACACGTGATTTATAAATTATGTTGCCCTTGTGGCTTGTTCTACATTGGGAAGACGGAGAATGTAGAACAGATCAGGGGACACAGATCGGCTATTCGACTGGCATACATGTAGTACAAAGTTATATATAGAACGAAATATATTATATAATATAATATATTATATAATATAATATAATATATTATATAATATAATATATTATATTATATTATATTATATATTATATATTATATATTATATATAATATATAATATATAATATATAATATATATAATATATATAATAATATATAATAATATAATATAATATTATATATATATATATATATATATATATATATATATATATATATATATATATATATATATATATATATATATATATATATATATATATATATATATATATATATATATATATATATATATATATATATATATATATATATACACACACACACAACATACAGGGTTTCCTTGCACTCACGCTTGTAGACAGTTGTAAGCCGGGTGCTTGTAATCCAGGGAAAAATTGCATATGGTGAAATAGTGATCAGCACTCTCGGACTTTTGTTGAGTTTTAAAACTTACAGTTTATTGAAATTCCATTTAAAAGATCAACGTTTCAGTTCCTATCTGGAACTTTCATCAGGATCAAACATATAAAACAATGCAAGACATTACATTTATATACCTCAAGTATTAGTGAAATTAAATCAATAATGACTTACCCCTGTGCTCAGAGTGATGGGTGTGTTCCCCTGGCGTCCACCATACCTCCGTGCGCATGCGCGGACGTGGCCCCGCCCCTACGTGTGCGTGATGATGTCACGCGTTGCCGCGGCAACGCTAGAGTCACATGGGAAGAAACAGGAAGTGACTGATAGTGAATAGCATGTATCTCCGGTTGCTATGGCAACCCGGCATTGTAACTACAAAGTTATACATTCAATTAGTATTCACAAGTGCTAGTCCAATCTTCCTGGTACTAGAAAATAATGAAAAATGAAAATGAAAGGTTTATGAAAATACACAGTGATACTAATGTGTATAAAAAGTGTAAAGAAAGTTATATATATTCATAACTATAGATATTGGTTAAAACCCTAATTCTGGCAAGTAAATATTAGCCTTAAAGTGCCAATATGTGATAAAGTACTGAGGACCAGTACAATTATACTGGAAATAAAGTGCATATGGAAAAGTGCTAAAGTGATAATAAAGTGCTAACAGTGATATGCTATTACTTATAATAAGAAAGTGCTATCCAGTGCAAATATAATAAATGGCAATTCTATATCAATAGATAGTTCTTTGGTATAAAAATATATCAAAGTATTAAGGGCTTAGAGGTATTGATTTACACATAAAAAAACATCTTAAAAAGTATCATAAAAATCATAAAAACAAAATTCCTATTGCTTTTGGGGTCATAACTAAAGAAATGAATGATAAGAAAGCATCTCATTGAGTCCTCTAGGTGCAATCGTGTTCAATTGGAAAATCCATTCTGTCTCTCTATTAAGGAGCATTTTGCCGCGGTCCCCTCCTCGCCTGGGTATTGGGATATGATCTATTGCGATAAACTTCAAAGAGGAAAGTGGATGTTTCATTTCAAGAAAATGTTGTGCCACAGGTTGTTCTGAATGTCCATCCCTGAAAGCCACCCGTATTGCTGATCTGTGTCCCCGTATTCTTTCACATAGTGGGGTTTCAGTTTTGCCAATGTAGGCTAACCCGCATGGACACATTAACTTATAAATCACAAAAGGTGTTTTACATGTAATTGTGTGTTTTATCTTAAACACCTTATTATTATGTGGATGTTGAAAGGATTTAGCCGGGGTCATATGGCTACACGTGACGCATCCTAAGCATCGGACACTGCCTCGGTATTGAATATCAGTTCCCTGATTATAACTGTTGATAGGATCTGTATGTACCAACATATCTTTTAGTGTTTTGTTTCTCTTGAAACTGATCAATGGATGTTCTTTAAAAACTTTAGGCAAAGTGTCGTCCGTTGCTAGCATCTTCCAATTTTGTTTGATAATTTTGACTATTTTGGGTGAAGCGTCATTGTACGCCATTGGAAATACCAAAGACGGTGGTTTTTTAGTACGTATGGCGGTATTGGCCATTTGCGCATCTTGTTGTGCTTTTAACAGTTCCTGTCTATAATAACCTCTTTCAAGGAATTTTTGATTCATCTCTTCCAACTGTTGTTGCATCTTGAGTTGATCTGAATTATTACGTATAACTCTTAAGAATTGTGCCTTAGGAAGCGATTTTTTTCAACATTTTTGGATGTGCACTTTTATTGTGCAACAATGTGTTCCGATCGGTATCTTTTCTATATAGACAGTAAGATACTCCATGTTCTTTAACAGATATCTCTAAATCCAGAAATTGAATCATATTTGTACTAATATTGGACGTAAACCTGACTGGAGTATTAAGTTCATTCAAATAGTGAACCATTCTAAAAAACCACCGTCTTTGGTATTTCCAATGGCGTACAATGACGCTTCACCCAAAATAGTCAAAATTATCAAACAAAATTGGAAGATGCTAGCAACGGACGACACTTTGCCTAAAGTTTTTAAAGAACATCCATTGATCAGTTTCAAGAGAAACAAAACACTAAAAGATATGTTGGTACATACAGATCCTATCAACAGTTATAATCAGGGAACTGATATTCAATACCGAGGCAGTGTCCGATGCTTAGGATGCGTCACGTGTAGCCACATGACCCTGGCTAAATCCTTTCAACATCCACATAAGAATAAGGTGTTTAAGATAAAACACACAATTACATGTAAAACACCTTTTGTGATTTATAAGTTAATGTGTCCATGCGGGTTAGCCTACATTGGCAAAACTGAAACCCCACTATGTGAAAGAATACGGGGACACAGATCAGCAATACGGGTGGCTTTCAGGGATGGACATTCAGAACAACCTGTGGCACAACATTTTCTTGAAATGAAACATCCACTTTCCTCTTTGAAGTTTATCGCAATCGATCATATCCCAATACCCAGGCGAGGAGGGGACCGCGGCAAAATGCTCCTTAATAGAGAGACAGAATGGATTTTCCAATTGAACACGATTGCACCTAGAGGACTCAATGAGATGCTTTCTTATCATTCATTTCTTTAGTTATGACCCCAAAAGCAATAGGAATTTTGTTTTTATGATAATTTTTATGATACTTTTTAAGATGTTTTTTATGTGTAAATCAATACCTCTAAGCCCTTAATACTTTGATATATTTTTATACCAAAGAACTATCTATTGATATAGAATTGCCATTTATTATATTTGCACTGGATAGCACTTTCTTATTATAAGTAATAGCATATCACTGTTAGCACTTTATTATCACTTTAGCACTTTTCCATATGCACTTTATTTCCAGTATAATTGTACTGGTCCTCAGTACTTTATCACATATTGGCACTTTAAGGCTAGTATTTACTTGCCAGAATTAGGGTTTTAACCAATATCTATAGTTATGAATATATATAACTTTCTTTACACTTTTTATACACATTAGTATCACTGTGTATTTTCATAAACCTTTCATTTTCATTTTTCATTATTTTCTAGTACCAGGAAGATTGGACTAGCACTTGTGAATACTAATTGAATGTATAACTTTGTAGTTACAATGCCGGGTTGCCATAGCAACCGGAGATACATGCTATTCACTATCAGTCACTTCCTGTTTCTTCCCATGTGACTCTAGCGTTGCCGCGGCAACGCGTGACGTCATCACGCACACGTAGGGGCGGGGCCACGTCCGCGCATGCGCACGGAGGTATGGTGGACGCCAGGGGAACACACCCATCACTCTGAGCACAGGGGTAAGTCATTATTGATTTAATTTCACTAATACTTGAGGTATATAAATGTAATGTTTTGCATTGTTTTATATGTTTGATCCTGATGAAAGTTCCAGATAGGAACTGAAACGTTGATCTTTTAAATGGAATTTCAATAAACTGTAAGTTTTAAACTCAACAAAAGACCGAGAGTGCTGATCACTATTTCACACACACACATATATATATATATATATATATATATATATATATATATATATATATATATATATATATATATATATATATATATTTTTTTTTTTTAAATTATATATATTTTTATTAAGGCCGTTTGGCCTGTATTTGTGGGAGGGGCTTAAATTAATTCACTCCCCTATATAAGGGACACCCCTTACCTGACTCATATCGCTTGAGGTCAGCATCAGAATGATTTCCACTTCCGGGTCATCCAGACGCCATTTTACCTGATTACTCCATGAGGTTTTCTAAGCTGAGCTGTGTCAGGAATCCAGCCACAGGTTTTTCCGGCCTACCACCTTCTTTCTTCAATCCATCGCCGTGGATGGTGTCCAAGTGACTCACAAACCGTAAGTCGACCTACCCGTTGCGCCAGGCATCAGTTCCACGGCACCGTGCATGGGTCAGGTCCTCACTTTACGGCTGCATTTTGTCTAAGTCTGTTCTAAAACCATTGCATGTTCATGCATATCATTCGTTTAAACCCCCCTACCGGTCTTTGGGTGTACTACAGGCTTCTTAGACATTATTGCATTTCATGTACAAATCAACGAACCACTGCATTTGCGCCTACACACTGACCCCTACCGGTCATTCAGTGTACTACAGGCTTCTTAGACATTATTGTATTTCATGTACAAACCAACGAACCACTGCATTTGCGCCTACAGACTGACCCCTACCGGTCAATCGGTATACTACAGGCTTCTCAGACTTTATTTCACTTCTTAAGCAAACAAACCAACTAGAGCATTTTCGCTTTTATACTGACTCCTAGCTGTCAAACGGTAGGATTAACCCCTTAAGGACACATGACGTGTGACATGTCATGATTCCCTTTTATTCCAGAAGTTTGGTCCTTAAGGGGTTAAAGGGTATTTTTACCATAGAATCAGCATTTCTGACCCCTACTGGTCAACAGCAAATCTGTCTTCACATGTCATATACAATTTACCAGCCAATATAAATTACACATAAGATTGTTTTAAACATAACCATAAATTAAACTCCAGCACGGGCTCAACTTCAGGTTTAATTCACAATAATTTACATTTCACATCAAGACCAACAGTGGTTCTATCAACACTGCCACCTACAGGTCTGTCAAGTACATTGACAATTTTCATGGGGTTTTACAAACACCAAAACACTGACACCTATAGGACATTAGACAAACAACATTTCACATACCAATCAGTATCCAACTACACTGCCACCTATAGGGCACTCGGCAGATCTCCAGTGCACTGGCATTTTGCAACACTATGTTCACTGACCCCTACTATTCAATAAGACATACAACAATTCACATAGCAAGTACTATATCAAACATCTGGTGTAAATACATATATTATTACACAGTAGCAGACACATCTGTAGATACGTAAGTGGTAATATAGTTTACATACATTTTTCACAGTACGCTACACACAACAGACTTTCCCCTAGCAAGGGGACATACAACATACAAGGTGGGGACAGACCACTTTTTCACTTGTACACACGGCACTTAATGGGTTAAGATTGATACATATTTAACCAGTATGGCTACGATGTTTAATATTTACACATCACAGCACTTTACTTTTCACATATACTGCACGTATTAAGATAAGCTTGGTCTATGCTATATTTCCTTATGCCATACGGTTTTATCCATTCAGGTTACAGTTACTACTAAAAAAACCTATACGGATTGTCAGGTTCAATACCATACTACCAGGTACATACACCTGCTCATGTAGTTATCCATCTCTTACCTTCCCTGGAATAGTAATAGTGTACTGGCAAGTGGCAATTAGGGTTCTAGGGCCCCCTTTTTTTCCTCTGCATTATGCTACGGTTAGTGGTCCCGCGAGGCCAACACCCCGCCTCACACTCTGAGGCATACACCCCTCGGGCCACTCGTGAGCTAGCTGCCTCGCATTGTATCATAGAGAGGGCCTCACCTGTCACTCCCCTTCCTATTTTCTGGTTACTGTCACCGAGAGGCCAACATCCTGCCACTATGTTCGGTGGCCACACAAAATCTCCTCGCGCCAAGCATAGATAGAGCCTCTCAAGCCACTTGGCAACTAGCAGGGCCTCACCAGTCACCAAAAAAACACCAAGCCTAATCGTTTCGCCTTACGGCTTAGCTAGCAAGCCAGTACAAGACCCCAGGGTACAAATAATTGCAATCTTTATTGTTATTTAAGTATTTCTCAAAAAGATGGTGATGCATCACCTCTTCTAGCACCCCGGCTAGAATTGATACACCGTCAAACAGAGGAGATGTTGCTAGTCCAGCAGCAATCAGATCCTGGACGATCCCACACATTACCACCGAACTAAGGAGGTGACAAATCCCCTACCCTGCCACAGCAAGGAAAGTAGAGTTATTCAAACTCCTCCATACATCAACGGATAACACGGAGGCAGGGGAAGGCCCAGCTACACCAACTCAGGTGACACCCAGGCCATGCTAGCCTCAAACTTATGAGCAAACAAAAAAAAACAAAAAACACAACTTATGACAGACTGGCAATCTCGAGTCTGTCACCACAGCCCTCACAAGTACTGTACAACCAGCACCAACCGAAACGCGGTTACCTGGTACAATCAATTCTTATGACACACAAGACGTTAACCCTGCACGTATGATCCCAGCACATTGGGAAGCAAGGCATATATATATGTATGATGATGTATCTGTGATGGTCAGATCCAGGGATTCCAGGTAAATCAGGAACTGACCATCCCTTGGTTGGGTTGGCATTTGGAATATGTAGAGATGTTTATTTGCGCAGGTACCCATATAGAAGGGATTTTGTCCCAAACAAATGGACGAGCACTCTCAGGCTCCAGGTACCAGCACCTCTGAGCTACCAGAGACAATTGATATGAGTAGTTGCATTGCATATAGACTGTTGCATATATGTTCAAATGATTCAGGGCACATGACAAACCATGTGTCCCAATACAACTTACAAATAACGTACTCACCATCTGTACACACCAATGCATTTTCAACACTCCTGACTCATCACCCTTCCAGACTTTTAGTAGATTTACTAAAGCTCTGGAGCTTCAAAGGGCTCCCATACAGGTATCATAAATACACCTTCAAGGAATATAGCATGCCCTCACTTACAGTCAGCACAACAGAACCATTGGCTGTAAACACACTCATAGCCAAGATTTGCAGAGGGGTCTTCCAATCTCCACCATTTACTGCATGGCACCAAACACATTGGTATTGTCACAAGGAAATCTTCCCTTAAACAAAGACCAACCATGGACTTATTGGCAACACACACCTCCGCTACTTCAAGTTTTAACTCCCTCATACCCTCCGAGGAGTTTCCTTACTATACAACACCATTGATCTACCTTTTTACAGCTATCACTCAAGCATGGGTTGAAGCTTGGTTAAGTAAGACCAATATCATCAACGCAGTAATTGGCTACCATCTACCCTACACACTGGAACTTACATGGCATAAAATGGGCAATCCTTTCCCCGCTCAACTTTCAGCCTACAGATTAGCCTACTATCGATATTCGCAGATACTCTGTGCTGGTTATGATAACATATCCAGAGGCCTTACAGTCATACACTATCTAGAAGACTTCTTGTTGATCAAAGATAACATGTTTTTCACTAGAAGCCTCATGGCAGCTTAGTCTAGTTGACCACTTGGGCGTCCCAGTACCCCATAAGAAACAGAAGGCCCAGACACTATTATCACATTACTGGGCATACGACTTGAGTCGGCATCCATACACACAAGTTACCACAAGACAAATAGGGAACATTCTCAACTACATCAATCACTACCTCCTGCTTAGTAATTACAACTGAAAGGAACTACAATCCCTTCCAGGTTCCTTAATTTTGCCATGCCAATCATACCACAAGACCACACTTTCACATCCAGAGTACCTTCCCCTTTTTTCCACACTTCCAACATGACGATCAGAGGATGTCCCTAGACACCCCAGCAACAGCAGACCTGCACATGGGGGGGAATTTCTTAACCAGGGTAAAAACATGTTCCTTCCACGATTGTCTGACACTTCTCCAACCAGATGGTCAGACGCGGCATCTACCACGGGTTTGGCAGTGATCTACCGGGAACCATTACTTTGGAGCTGTTGGCCATGGCATCCAGGTTTGGAAATTTTTCAACCACCTCAGCCCCTTTGGGGGATCTACCCCATTGTAGAATCTGCTGTGGCATGGGGTAAATCATGGTCATCAATCCGTTGTTACTCAGACAACTAAGCACATGTCATATCATCAACCAACGCCACTACTCATCTATAAGGTCATGATATTTCTGGGGAACTCACTTGGTTGGCAACGTATCACATTTCTTTTACTTTCATGTACCAGGCGGGGGTATACATCCCTGCCGACAATTGGGTCATTTATATTCCAGGCATGTTCATCATACGCTTCCTACAGCCGCCCATACAGTCACGGCCACTCTTTCGTTCCAGAGACAAAATGATGTATTAGACATACTCATGCAGCATAGCATGCACTATCCCACCTAGCACTTTTGCTCCATACTTTTAGAACGCATAACACAGCTTTTCACCTGGCTTAAAGAATCTCATTGGAACACGACCTGTGTCATAACATTTCTCCTAGGTTTGGCTTCTTTTTGCCACCTTAAACTAAAACCATCTCACACACCATTAATTATATATTTTACAGGCATTCAACAACACAGGATAACCTATGGCCAAAACTACCATAACTTCATGCTATCATACCTGACAAGAATATACTCAGAGGTTTTCAGGAATCCGTTCCCCCACGTTCCTCTCAGAGATTACCAATATCCATCCATCCTTATCGGACCTATTAGATCTACAACCATTCAATTATACTACCAAGTCGGCCATTACCAGCCATGCACATTGCCTTTTATGCCTTTCTCAGGCCAGAGAATCCACTACCATCACCACCACTCAGACAGATCATTGTCTTTAACGATCCCATGTACGTAAACACATATATCATTACCTATTGGCTCTACCACATTCCGAAATGAGCCAACACGCACCAACAGTAGAGATAACATACTATCCTACCCACAACAAATGGTGTCCACTTTCGGTCCTAGATTCCTACCTTCAAAATCCTTCCAGGAATTAAATAAATACTGTAATGCATGTAAGGAAATGTCTGGTTAATTTGTATATATTTGTTGACTGTATTAAATCTTTGATTATTCATTTTTGCCCTTTTTATTTACAGGCCTACCGTATCGTCGGTCTCGGCACACCACAACCGACTTGCTCCCTTTATACTATCCTACGCTTATGCTGGATCCTTACTCCATATACGACTATTTGCCCCTTACACACACACATATACATATATATATATATATGAAGCGATAGATGTAAATTACCTAGAATATAATCTTTTTCCGTTGTGAATATAGCAAGCAGTTGTAAGCTGTTTTATTTTAACATTTTTCTTTTTCTTTATATTGATAATGTCTTAATAAGGTGACAATATCTTACTCCGCACCAAAGCACTATCATTTTAATAATTGTCACAGCACTTTATATACTGATGGATTTTGCACCAACACTTTAAACAGCAGTAAGCACTTTAATTCTATATATTGTTTTCCACACATCATTATCCTAATACTAGCATGTATGATTGTAAGTTTAAGTCACATCAGATGTCCATAGCGTGTTACTATGGCAACAATACACAATGTTGTCATGCTAGGGGGTGGGTTAGCCCCACACACGCGCTCAGGATAGAATCCTGATCGCAACACTTTGTTTGGTCGCGTTTCTATGACAACGACGGACGCATGACGTCACGTTTGGAGGCGGAATTTAGCCTTGCACATGCGCACATTTCCGGGTTAGACGCCGGCCACAACACAGAGCACCTGGGGTGAGTCTATTTACATTTTATTGTAACCTATATGTATATACTGTCTTTAGCACATTGTCTGTATAATCCTGATGAAAGTCCTCAAATAGGACTGAAACATTGATTAATTTTTTTTAACAAGACTGATTAAAAGTTATATTTTATGGAATCCGTGAGGTCAGCCGATACCGATAGAGAATTTCGTTCTACGTGTTTTTTGAGAGATTATATATATATATATATATATATATATATATATATATATATATATATATATATATATATATATATATATATATATATATATATATATATATCTCAAAATACAGTTAAAACGAAATTACACATATATGTATTTTTACATTTTTAATTTTTTTACATATTTATTTATTTTACATTATATATAAAAAATATATATAAATATATTCAATCAACATCATTCTATGTGTATTTGGATATTAATATATCAAAATATTTTAATATATTCTTAAAATACACTTTGAGATAGAGAATATATATACACACACACACACACGATCTAAGTATATAATATTGAATTAAAAACTGTTTTAAACGTTATTTTACTTTTTACAGGCAGCAGGGGGACTGTCATTCCAGGCACTCCTCTTGCTGGCACTGCTATGGTCGGCTATTCCGTCCATGTGATCATGAGGTCCTCGTAAGGACCTCGCGATCACATGGCTCAGGAGGGCCGGATCGGCAGCAGGGGGACTCCCTGGCATGGCAGGTAAGCCTCCCATCGCGATCGCTGGTATGGGATCGCCGGCGAGTGGGCAAGTACTTAGGATGGCGTGGACGTGCTATGCTGCCCGGCGATTAGAGCAGGGTCCCCCAAGGACAGCATAGCACGCCCGCCGTCCTGAAGGGGTTAAGCTAAAGTTGTTTAGGTGACTATAGTGTTCCTTTAAGATTGTGTTTTGTTATCCATCGTATTTTAATGTTGTCACTCACTTACTTTAGCCAGTAGATGGCAGCATTTTACATCATTTGACAGTCTGAAACAAAATAAATAAACACATTGCAATATACAGTATTTCAAGAATTGTGCCGCTTTGCCCAGACATGATTATTCTTGTGTCTTCTTTAAACATAAGCTGTGAGGATTGAAGTGACCCTCCACCATCTATTTTTAAATTATAAACATAATGCAATACTAACAAGGAGAAAAAAAAAAAAAAAAAAAACACACTTTTGAATACTCACCTTCAAAGATGTAGTTACATCTCCGAATATAATGGTAGCAGAAGCAGCAGGTAAGCTCACAGAACAAGTAAGAGGCTTCATTTAGCCTTTTCAAGCATTTCAATCTGTCTTTGGGTTTATTTATCTTAAATATTTGGCCAGAAAAGATTGATCAAATACATAGAACAGCGCCACTTGCAGTTCCACTGATTAGTTAAAAATCAGTGGCAATGTGAAGGTCAAAAAGACCCAGAGCTTGAGTCAAAAACAAAATAATTTGGTGACCCCCTTTCTAAACTCCCCCCTATGCCCCTCCCAAATCACACCTTTGACTTTCTCCAATTCAACCACATAACAAGTTCTTTCAGCTACCTTGAAGACTTATTGCGGAGACATAGACAGATAGGAGATAAAAAGATTTGGGGTTATGAGGCCCACTTTGGGGGGTGGAGCCCATTCAGCCACCTTCAGTAACACAACTAATTGGGATAAAGAGTGCTGTTCAATAGCTGATGAGAAGCTGATAAGAAGAGTGATGTGGTTGCTAAGAGTGTATTTATAAATTAAATCACTTTTTTTGCATGTGCTGCAGTTTTCCATAATCTATTCTTTGACCTTAAGTTGTTATGGTGCTCAGAATGATCCTTTATCAAGTACCCTAGTAAAATAAAAAGATAACAATGGGAAGTGAAGTTCACAAATTATACAACTGATTACTAAACCTTCTGACTGTAGAAGTTTTGGAAGAGGGTGGTGGAGGTAGTGGTGGTGCACAAGGGGGAAATGGAGGGAATGGACATTTGAGAAAGATGCACTTGTGAATGTAAGGAGATGTATAGAGTGACAATGCACTGGGAGGGACACAGCAATATGTAGGGGGATATGGAAGCAAAAGGAAACATGCTATGTCAAAATTGGAATGGAGCTTCATTATGTAAGTGTAGCTTCAGCATTCAGGGTCAGTACTTTGTAATTGATCCCAGGAGGCTCAATATATGGGAAGTGTAATGGCACGCTCAGCATAAAAGGGTTAAACCGCCGTTTAGGAGATCTTCCCCTTCCAGAGATACAGGCACAGCTACTGCAGAACACAAAACTCCCGAACTGCATACAGGGGAATGCTCCAAACTCCCGAACTGCATACAGGGGAATGCTCCAAACTCCCGAACTGCATACAGGGGAATGCTCCAAACTCCCGAACTGCATACAGGGGAATGCTCCAAACTCCCGAACTGCATACAGGGGAATGCTCCAAACTCCCGAACTGCATACAAGGGAATGCTCCAAACTCCCGAACTGCATACAAGGGAATGCTCCAAACTCCCGAACTGCATACAAGGGAATGCTCCAAACTCCCAAACTGCATACAAAGTAGCACTCCAAACTCCCGAACTGCATACAAAGTAGCACTCCAAACTCCCGAACTGCATACAAGGGAATGCTTCAAACTCCCGAACTGCATACAAGGGAATGCTCCAAACTCCCGAACTGCATACAAGGGAATGCACTCCAAACTCCCGAACTGCATACAAGGGAATGCACTCCAAACTCCCGAACTGCATACAAGGGAATGCTTCAAACTCCCGAACTGCATACAAGGGAATGCTTCAAACTCCCGAACTGCATACAAAGTAGCACTCCAAACTCCCGAACTGGAACCTCATGAATAGCTGCTAGCAGACGAACAGGAAAAGCACCCAAGCGGCTTACACTCCTGGCAATCAGTCTCTAACAGCATACAGCAAAGACAGAGCTCCGTGTTGTGGGTCAAGCAAGGGTATGTTTAATGAGGGCTACCTGTCCAGTATTTATGCAGGTCTCCCACCTGGTGGACACTCCCCTAGGGGACCAAATGGGAGACTGGGACAAAGGACAGACATGAACCAATGACAGACACACAGAGGTAAAACATCCCCACAATGCATCCTAACTTCCCTCCCTCTGTCCTGGAGATAATTGGGAAGTAATCCAATTATCTCCCAGGACAGAGGCAAAACTCCATTAACCACATGGCAGTAAAAGACATAAAAATGTATAAAGTTACAACTGTTGCACAAAACATATACATTCTATCTATCCCCAGATAGCTTAGATCTGAGCGCACGAAAGTACCGAATAGCGCTCAGATCCTATGCACACAGTCCAGTCGCCGTGGAGTTAAAGTGTTCACAAAGTCTGCTCTCCATACGAATAGACTCCATGGGATGGCTATCTGGGGTAATGCTGTTCATACGGTTTAAACTACCGAATGAACAGGCATCCGGTTAAATAGACTTTTCTGCAGGGGAAAAGAAGGCTTTTAACATGGGGCCATAGTCCAAAGGCAACAGGCGAGCAACCAGGCTTCTCCAATGCAATGTGGCGAGATTGGTCTCGTCACAGGAAAGCTCTGTGCATCTGTAGCATATCTTTAGACAAATTAGCTCGTCTACCTACTTTGATGGGGGTTATCTGATCCCACATGTTTCATTCCAAAGTTTGTGTTGACCTCTCATCTGGCAGGCATGACTAGGACTCCTTGACTTTGAGATATCAGCCAGTTGCTGCCTCTGTATGGATGTTTATTTATACTGGAGACTAACATGCACAGAAAGGCTATTTGATATCAAGCTTCTATCACTTTAAAAACAGCGTGCATCTCAATGAACAAAGAGAAAGCAGACTTAAAGCGCAATAATTCATAGAAAACATTTGTTGGTGACTTCAGTAGAACAACATGTAGATTTGTAAGGTGTATAATGTTCCATTTATGGATGACATACATTTTATTGAGCTTTATAATATTTCCACAGTGTCAATTAAATTCAGTGTCAATTAAACACGTCCTAGCTCCTCTAAACAGATGGTTTACAATGAAAGGAGTAGATTTGAAGGAGTGTTTGCATCAGGTTGTATAAATAGTATAAATGTATAAATAGGGGCATACATTCTCGGGATGAAAATATAATTTTGCCTCTTTATAAATCACCGGCAAGACCACACCTTGAATATGCTGTGCAATTTTGGGCACCTGTTCTAAAGAAGGATATCATGGCACTGGAGAGGGTCCAGAGACGAGGTACAAAATTGATAAAAGGAATGGAGCATTTTAGTTATGAAGAAAGGTTAAAAAATGTAAATCTCTTTAGTTTGGGAAAAACGACACCTCAGAGGGGATATGATAACTTTATACAAATATATTCGGGGCCAATACAAACCATTATCTGGAAATCTATTCATGAACAGGGCTATACATAGGACACGAGGTCATGCATCTAGGCTGGAAGAAAGGAGATTTCATCTAAGGCAAAGAAAAGGTTTGTTTATAGGGATAAGGATATGAAATTCTCTGACTGAAGAGGTGGTTTTATCAGAGTCCATACAGATGTTTAAACAGCAATTGGATACATACTTGCAAAAACATGGAGATGGGCTCTACACTGGCTGCAAGTAATCAAGGTAACTACATAAGATGGCTGCCAAAATGCCTACATCTGAACATGAGATGGAGGTCAAGCAGCAGCAGGGGTGGGAAGCAGCTTTTGATGCTATATGAGATGGATTCTGGAGCATACTGGAAACAAAGACACATCAGTCCTCCTTGCCTGCGGTGCAGCTTGCTGATGCCTCTACTGCTGCACTGAAACTACAAGGAGCAGACTCAGCTTCTTTCTGGCTGGGGGCCTTCTTGGAGAACCCTCCAGACCACGGTTCATACACCCATGGGCCCACGATCCTGCCATTTGGAGTTTGAGGGTCCATGGATGTATGATGGTGGCTCCCATAGTGGCCGAAGGCCTATATTACGGGTCCCTGATGTCTTACGATCCAATGTTCACTTGTCGGCATGAATGCCAGCAAAGCCTGAGCAGTTTGATGACAGCAGGTGAGAGCAACAACCCCAATATGGGAATGGACTCTATCATGGCCCATATATGTTATAGGTAGTGATGTCGCGAACCCGAAATTTTCGGTTCGCGAACGGCGAACGCGAACTTCCGCAAATGTTCGCGAAGCGGCGAACCGCCATAGACTTCAATGGGCAGGCGAATTTTAAAACACACAGGGACTTTTTCTGGCCACAATAGTGATGGAAAAGTTGTTTCAAGGGGACTAACACCTAGACTGTGGCATGCCGGAGGGGGATCCATGGCAAAACTCCCATGGAAAATTACACAGTTGATACAGAGTCTGGTTTTAATCCATAAAGGGCAGAAATCACAATGAATATGGATTGACACCTGACATATGACATATTGACACCTTGACATATGGATTGTCACCTGTCCTCAGAGCCCCTGATGCACACGGACACAGAGCAGAATAGGGACTGGTCCCCCTACATAGGGTCACTTGGCAGATATGGATTGACACCTGTCCTCAGACCATGATACACACTGAGAGCAGAATAGGGACTGTTCCACCTACATCGGGTCACTTGGCAGATATGGATTGACACCTTGTTACAAACTGCTATTTGTAACGGGCCCTTTAAATGGCAAATTGCCCTGCTTCCCTGGGTTGTGGTGAAGCCTATTTGCCAGCCTCCTCCCGCATGACTATGGCCCCTGGGAGATTGTGAAAATGTATGCACTTTTATTTGGTGTGTATGGCCCTTTAAGACTGTCGGTGGGCATATTGGGGCTTATGGACTCTTTATGTGACTGGTGCTGGCCCTTTAAGCACCTTTTTTGGGACATCAGGAAGATTGGGACACTGCCCCTTTAAGGCTGTGTCCCCAGACTTGTTGGGGACACTGCCCCTTTAAGACGGTGTCCCCTGTGTCCCCAGACCTGCTGCAAACCCTTTGTGCCTGCCTGGCTAATTCCCACTTGGTTCAGTAAATGGGGCTTACTGAACCAAGTACCACACAGGCAGACCACCCAGCAGTGGAAGTGTGCAGGCAATTTACCTCCCAGAAGCTGCGGTTAACCGCAGCTTAATTGACAATGCTGGGAGGTCTTTGTTCGTTTGCCGAACACGTGGCGGCGGCCATCTTTGATCATTCGACGAGGTCAGCGGTATGTGTAGCCAAATTCATGGAACTAAAATCGGCTACACATTTCCGCGAACACCGCTGAGCTCTACCTTCTCCCCTATTGGTTTTACAGCTGCAGAGACTAAGTCCCATTCGGCGATGGGACTTAGTCGTTTTTTCAGCCTGAAATAGACCGACCTCACAGCCCAAATCTATGGAACTGTTTTGGGCAGGAAAATGTGCTTGCGGTCGGTCATAAAGGGACCTCCAGCTAACTTTTTAACCCTGGATGGATTTGGCTGATTTTTGGTTATGTTTATGTTTTAAGTGTGCTGATTCCAAATATGTAATTATGAAGATGGATGTGTAGTTTTAAAGTTACAGGGTATGGCTAAAAACTGTATTTTTACTGCCTGTGTTTAATTATGTTAATCTCTTCCCAAACGTCATTTCGTTCAAAGTGGAGAGAATGTTAAAAAAATATATTTTTGTTCGGAGTGTGAGAAATGCTTTTCAGCCGCTTCTAATCTTAAGCATCATTTGAGGAGCCATACAGGAGAGAAACCTTATTTGTGGTGTGTTTAGTATTGTTCTGATCAGTTTAATACCTTTCGCGTCTCCTATCAGTGGACGTGTATATGGCAGCCATTTTAGGAACCGTACACCTGGGACCCGAGCAAGGTCACCTCGTTCAACAGGCTTGCAGCGTATCCTCCAGGAAGAAGAGCCTGAACCCTTACCGGCTGCACGTGTCTTACCTGTACATGGAAAGCTGCTGTGGTTCCTTGATGAGCCAGCTGCCCGTGAGTTAACATGTCCCGTGGAGAAGCACTCTGTCCTGTAAAGCCTCACCAAAAAAAAGGAGTGGTGTGTTTAGTATTGTTCTGATCAGTTTAATACCTTCCGCGTCTCCTATCAGTGGACGTGTATATGGCAGCCATTTTGTCAGATTCAAGTTCTTGTGCCCCACAGTTCAAAATAACATTCAAATGACAATTCATGACAGATCACACAAGTGAATAGCCCTGCCAACGTCTTCTCAGAATTTTTTCGTTTTCTATGAAGAAATAGAAATGCAAGAGCAGAATAGAGACTGTTCAGTTTAATACCTTCCGCGTCTCCTATCAGTGGACGCAGGGCCGGACTGTGAAAAAAATTAGGCCCGGGCATTTTTCAATTAGAGCGGCCCCCCAAGAAGGGGGCGGGGCCAGAGAGGGGGTGTTTTGTCATCACTAATGATAAGCACGCCCCCTCTCAAAGTGAGCATGTTGGTTCAATGCGCAGAGCCCCGCTGAAGAGCTCTGGCATTAGAAAAAGGCCCTGTATTTGTTCTGCGCAGCGCAAGCAAATGTAACAACATGCTTGCGCTGTGTTTACTTTTAAATTGTCTCTGGTGTCTCCACAAGTGGGATATCAGAGGACAAAAGGGCCAGGAAAGTGTATGGTGCATGTGTTTGGCGCCTGCTTGTGGGATTGCCTGTGTGTAGTGTGGTGTGGTATTGTGTAAATAGGTGTAATATGTGTTGCTAGGGGCTGTAGAGATTGCGTTTATAGGGGCATAGTGTTATAGGGGATGTAGTGAGTGTGTGCATACAGGCAGTAGTGTGTGTGTGTGTATAGGTGACGTAGTGTGTGTAGGGGTTGTAGAGAGGGTGTGTTTAGAGAATGTTGTATGTCTTCCCTTACAAGGAATATAGTCTGTGTGTGTGTGTGTAAGAGATCTAGTGTGTAAAGGACCCAGAGTGTGTATAGAAGATTGTGTGTGTGTGTGTGTGTGTGTGTGTATGTAGAGGATTAAGAGTGCATATAGGGTAAGGGATCTAGCGTGTATTCGGAGCGTAATGTGTGTAGTGGTGCAGTGTGAGTATATTATATATATATATATATATATATATATATATATATATATATATATATATATTTGGACGTATTGTATTTGTGAGGTGCGCAGTGTGTTTGTGTAAGAGGGGTGCTGTGTGTGAGGGTGTTTTTATCTGCCGTCACCTTCTAGGTTTCTAATTTTCTTTGTCTGTTAACTCACTGAGGGTTATTATATTATATTATATATTAATCTATCTGGGGGGGCTGTGTGTGTGTGTCTGGGTGGGGGGCTGTGTGTGTCTGGGGGGGGGCTGTTAGGGAATTTATTTTAAATATATATTTTTTTTATGAATAATTTTTTTAAAAGTTATGCCCCCCCCCCCTTCAGCCTGGGAGGAGGGGGGGGGGAGAAACGTTCTGCGTGGAGGAGGGGGACCATGCTGCCTTCCCTGGTGGTCCAGTGGTGAGAGTGAACTCTAACCTGCAGGTTAGAGTTCACTCTCACGAGATCTGAGCGTTGCCGCGGTAACTGCGGCAACGCTCAGAATCTCGCGAGAGGACCCGGCGGAGCTGCTGGCTAGAGCTCCGCCGGTCCTCCCCCCCCCCCCAGCCTGCGGCAACATCTCCCTGTCATGGATTCATTTGCCCGGTAAGCCCGATGGCCAGTCCGGGCCTGAGTGGACGTGTACACAGCATTGATTTTTGTAACAGGGAGATGGAAGAAGAGGCTTGGTCGGTCCTCTTACTGCAAATTTGGGGCACTGCGCGGTCAAGCTAATGTGACACCAGATAGTAGTGGTGTGTTTAGTACTATTTTTATCAGTTTAATACCTTCCGCGTCTCCTATCAGTGGTCGTGTACACAGCAGTAATTTCTGTAACAGGCAGATGGAAGAAGATGCTTGGTCGGTCCTCCTAACTGGAGACTGTGTTGCTGTACAGGTGGCAGGTGGAGCCATTTATAAAGTACCCACTGGCAGCTTGAACCTAGTTGGTGGCTAAGTCCGCAAGTCAACCGGCATTCAGAGCTAAAATACAGCAGCGTGTGGACCATTTTTGTAGGCAGCTCCTCAGGCCTTTTTTACATAGGGTCACTTGGCAGATATGGATTGACACCTGTCCTAAGGATCCCTGATACACATGATACACACCTACTTGGATGAGTATATGGAGCATTTTAGCTGCTCCTGGCCCGAACACCTGACCCACATAGGAGCCGTAATAGACCGGATTAGGGAGTCCGGACTGAACCTAAAGCCCAGTAAGTGCCATATAGGAACGTGTAAAAACCTCCCCAAGATAGTAGTATGGGCCCCAGAGTGTGAACAGGCCTTCCAACAGCTCAAGACGGCGCTCAATAAATCACCTGTACTTTCTTCTCCTGATCCAACTAAACACTTTCTCGTCCATACAGACGCTTCTATGCTTGGATTGGGAGCAGTACTGAGCCAAGTCGGAGCAGATGGTGGTGAGCAACCCGGGGCTTATCTAAGCCGTAAACTTTTGCACAGCGAAGTATATTCACTGCCATTGAAAAGGAGTGCATGGCGGTGGTGTGGGCCCTCAAAAAGCTGCAACCTATTTGTATGGTCAACCGTTTACCTTACTCACAGATCACAACAAATTTGGGGCACTGCGCGTGCAATCTAATGTGCCACAAGATAGGAGTGGTGTGTTTAGTACTATTGTTATCAGTTTAATCACTGTTACGTCCCCTATCCGTTGATGTGGAGCAAGACGCAGCAGCAGAAGAGGACTCAGCCGAGGAGGTTATGGAAGAGGATGGAGTAGAGGAGGTGGCAGCGTACTGGCAGAGTACACGCTGTAGGGCTGACACACCTACTTGAAAATAACTGCTATTCAATCTATAATTGATGTTTGTTTCACAGGCAGAAAGTGCTCTAAATTATGGCGGCTTGAACCATAGTTGGTGGCGGATAAGTCATGCAAGTCAACAGGCATTCAGAGCTAAAATACAGCAGCGTGTGGACCATTTTTAGCCCAAGG
>OW240920.1:59995892-60014212 GCA_933207985.1 Pelobates cultripes | reverse complement strand
GCGCCTCACTGGCATGTTGTTTCGCGGCTGGATATCGGCAAAGTAAGCCATGGCCGTGTAGAAACGCCTGAAATGGCCACACACCTTCCTGGCCTGCTTCAGGACATCCTGTAAGCCTGTGTACTTCTGCACAAAGCGTTGTACGATCAGATTACACACATGTGCCATGCACGGCACATGTGTCAACTTGCCCAACTTCAATGCCGCTAACAAATTTGTTCCGTTGTCACAAACCACTTTGCCGATATACAGTCTGTAACGGATCGCCTGGCACCCCGACTGGGTACCTCCGTTGAAGGATGCTCCTAGCACTTCCTGAGGACTCCAAGCACTCTGGCAGACACCACAATCACTGAACCGGAGAAACAAATAAATTCTCCCAAGCATATGAATGCTGTAGACAGTTGAATAGGAACCATACAAATAGGTTTACTCTCCTAGCAGTCAAACTGGAACAGCATACAATAAATCCTTCCCCAATAATGAGACGACACTTCACTTTGAGGGTTAAAACAGGAACTCCCTGTACTGTCACATACAGTCTCTTTTATTCCCAATCCACAAACATAGTACAGCCCACAGGGCGTTACAAAATAACCAATCACATCACAGTTACATCCCACATATTCCCTCCCCTTATCCTGAGAGGAAACTCAATTATACATACAGTTAAAACATACTTTCTACCCAACTTTCATAACTCCAAAACCATACATCACATTCACATAAAATTACATATTCACAATCAATCCATTCAGGGGAACAACATATTCAAAAATGGCACAAATCAGACAAAGGGGTTCAAAAGTTAGTAAAAAGTCCTTTGTGACTAAATGAAGCATGGCTTTCTGGCCCAAACCAGTTTCAGAGTCTTCTATCCTGGAGATAAGTAATTCAATTATCTCCCAGGACAGACACAAGACTCCATTAAGCACATGGTTGCAAAAAGACACAAAACACTTTAAAATACATAAAGTAACCTTTTCACATAACACACAGACATTTCACATATCCCCAGATAGCTGGGATCTGAGCGCACAAAACTACTGAAGAGCGTTCAGATCCTATTCACACAGTTCAATTGCTATGGAGCCAAAGTCTTTAACTACACAAATGGGCTCCATGGCATAGCTATCTGGGTTAACACATTCTCATAAAGTCTGGTCCATAGTCCAAAGGCAAGAGGCGGGCAAGCAGCCCCCTCCAAAGACACGTGGCGAGGCCGGTTTCGCCACACAATTACCGCTGCGAGTCAAGCGACTTTTCCTATGCGTTCAGGAAGGACAGAGTGCTTGTCGGTGTGACTCTCTGCTTTCAAATCAAACCCAAGACAATGACACTGCATTATCCGGGATGTGGAATAGTACCTGGGGCTGAGGGGGTGCGTTGATGTGGAGCAAGACGCAGCAGCAGAAGAGGACTAAGCCGAGGAGGTTATGGAAGAGGATGGAGTAGGAGGAGTAGAGGAGGTGGCAGCAGGACTGCCTGCAAGTAGTGGCGGTGTCACCAACTCCTCTGCAGAGCCATGCATTCCATGCTTGGCAGCAGTCAGCAGGTTTACCCAATGCGCAGTGTAGGTGATATACCTGCCCTGACCATGCTTGCAGACCAGGTATCAGTGGTCAAATGGACCCTTGCCCCAACACTGTGTGCCAGAGATGCTATTACTTCCTTTTGCACAATTGAGTACAGGTTGGGGATTGCCTTTTTGCGAAAAGTAATTTCGGCCGGGTACCTTCCACTGCGGTGTCCCAATAGCTACAAATTTTTTGAACGCCTCAGACTCCACCAGCTTGTATGGTAAGAGCTGGCGGGCTAATAGTTCGGACAAGCCAGCAGTCAGACGCTGGGCAAGGGGGTGACTTTCTGACATTGTCTTCTTACGCTCAAACATGTCCTTGACAGACGCGTAGGAAGATGAGCGTGAACTGCTCAAGGCGGGAGGCGGAGTGGCGGATGGTTGAGAGGGACAAGGAGGACAGCAGTGGTTGACGTGGCTGAAGATGCTGGACCAGGAGGAGGCTGGCGGCTTAGAGTAGGCGAGCTGCTTGTACTCATGTGTTGATCCCATAGGCGTTTGTGATGTGAGATCATGTGCCTACGCAAAGCAGTTGTACCTAGGTGGGTGTTGGACTTCCCACGACTCAGTTTCTTTTGGCACAGGTTGCAAATGGCATCGCTGTTGTCAGAGGCAGACACACACAAAAAAATTCTACACTGCTGAGCTCTGCAATGACGGCATTCTGGTGGTGGACACAGCATGCGTTGATTGGCGTGCTGTCGGGCTGACCCCGGGTGTCGATGCATGCTGTCTGACTGTGCCACTAGCTCCTTGCGACGACCTCCCCCTGCTTCCAACTCGTCTCCTCCTCCTCCCTGTCTCCCCATCTGAACTTTCGCCCTGTTCTTCTTCTTGACGAGCGGGCACCCACGTGACATCCATGGACGCATCGTCATCATCAACCGCTTCACTTGTATCTGACAACTCAGCAAAGGAAGCAGCAGCGGGTACAATATCATCATCATCATCACACCGTACGTCCATGTGTGTAATGCTGCCTGCCTGAGACATATCCCTGTTATCTACATCCTCTGGCAATAATGGTTGCGCATCACTCATTTCTTCAAACGGATGTGTGAATAACTCCTCTGACATACCAACTGAAGCGGCTGTGGTGCTAGTTTTGGTGGTGGCGCAGGCGGGTGAGTGGTATCTTGAGAGGTGCCTGAAGCTAAGCTGGAGGAGGATGGTGTGTCAAGGTTCTGAGCGGAGGCTGTAGAAGATTGGGTGTCCTGTGTTAGCCAGTCAACTATGTCCTCAGAACTTTTCAAGTTCAGGGTACGTGGCCTCTGAAAACTGGGCATTATTCTAGGGCCAAAGGGAATCACAGCACCACGACCACTATGGCCCAAGTGGGGTGGCCTGCCTCTGCCTGTCATTTTTGCTGGGATTAGTGGTACTATGCGTGCAAGCTACTGTGAGACCAGATATGAGTGGCAATGTGCACTGGCACAGTTGTGCAGAGCACAGGCTGTAGGCCTGACACCCGCTTGAAGATAACTGCTATTCAATCTATAACAGTGAAAAAAGTTTTTTGTTTTTTTAAATCCAAGCTATTGTGACACCAGATCTAATTGGTGGCACTGGTCAGCGTATCCACTGTTAGCGTAACACACCCGCTTTAAGGACACTGACTGCTATTCAATCTATAACAGTAAAAAAAGTTTTTTGTTTTTAAATTCAAGCTATTGTGACACCAGATGTAATTGGTGGCACTGACTGGGGAAATGGGCACAGTATGCACTGTGAGCCTGACACAGAAGCTGGCAGCAGTGGCAGACAACTAAGTGCAATTACATAACATAGAAAACAAAAAACAAACAAAAAAAAAAAGCATACTCTAACCCTAACCTAGCTATGCTTTTCCCTATCTAATGAACAGCAGCTACACTTTCCCTCCTCTTACTAAGCATGCAGCTTGAGAATGAATGTAAAATGGATGCCTTCCAGGAGGTGGGAGGGTCTGCTAGGGAGGGTCTGCTGCTAATTGACTGGAATGTGTCTGCTGACTGTGAGGTACAGGGTCAAAGTTTACTCAATGATGACAATAGGGGGCGGGTCGAACCGCGCATATGTTCGCCCGCCGTGGCGAACATGCTATGTTCGCCGGCGAACCGTTCGGTACATCACTAGTTATAGGCTGATCGCTGTTAGAGACTTTTTAACGTTCAATCACCATTTATGCTATGTTAGTTGTTCATGCAGTGTTTGACCCTCCAGGTTTTCAATCTTTTTGTTCCTCTATTGCTGCTAGAGTAACCAGTGGTATTGCTACATTCCTCAAAGTTAGTGAGTTTAGCTTACCTACATTACTATTACAGTGTGGCACTCACCTGACTTATGTCTTTATTTTATTTTAGTGTTTATTAGTGTCCATCATTTAATCTGACTCTAGATTACACATGCAGCAATGTTTTTTTCATTATTTGAGTTTTAATCTATTACACAATGCATTCATCACAAATGCTGTTTTTCTGGATTTCATGGTCTCTAAATCAATCACCTACAATAGTTATTTCTGTTCACCCAGTGGAACATACATACATACATACATACATACATACATACATCTCAGTCTCTAGAAATGCCAGGCAATAGTATCTTCTCTATCCTCATTAATGCCTTGTTTACCGCTGTTGTGGCGTTTATTGCTTGATTGTAATTTTCATGCACAGCAAGAATAAAAAATAAAAGCTATTTAAATCTAATATATATTTCACCAGGCCTGCTGATGGACATTTGTCCTTCGCAAAAGGCATTATAATATACAACTTTTACTCTCTCAGGTAAGTCCCTCTTCCCTCCCCTTGCACAATAGGCACATTTAGAAATCAGAGAGGATTAAGGAAGGATCAATGCTGGTACATAACAGACATTACATGTGTATCCCAGTCGAGTGTGTGTCTAGAGGCTGTTGTGAGTTGTTGTGTTGTGTGTGTGTGTATGTATGTATGTATCTAGGGGGGTGTAGTGTGAATACAGAGATAGCCCTGTGTATGAGTATTTGTATTAATAATGCTATAGTGTTCCTTTAACTATACTCACCACTGAGTCACTCAATACATCTTGAAAACTGCAAATTTTGCTTGTACTTTCACATCCTGTTTGAACTACAATAAAATATATGATCTTTAAAAAAAAAATTATATTCCATCATTATTGCGATATAGAGGATATTTAAATATAGTCATTATTAGAAATTGTTCAAATTTAAATATGTTCTAGTCAGCTGCCCAGCACCGCTCCTGCCATGGAATATATTCGGGGCCCATACTCCCCTTCCCAGATGTGCAACGTGCCCTGGGGGGGGGGGGGGGAGAATCTTCTTAATGACACGAATATGTACACAACTAGGGGTGCCTATGACCAATACTGTACGTTTGTCTTTGCACCTTATTTGGTTAGACGACCCCTTCTGTTCTGTATATAATTTATTTTTATATTCACAAGACTTAATCCATGTACAGCAGCCTACCTGCCTTGGCAATGCATTGTTTTGTCTAAACTTGTCACCTGTGCCTTATTCTGTTCATCAATGTGAATTATCTTGGCACATAGAGCTAGTGTTACGGTAACACTTGCATCGACTAGTAACCTGTAGTACTACAGTCTTATCTAAAATGGTGGCTACCACATGCTCAGCAGACTCCTGTTACAACCTGTCCCCTGTCCTGGCTAAACTGGGTATTCTCTTTGAGGACTTCTGGTCTAGGCTTCATAAATGCAGGCCTTTGAGAAAGAGCCAGAGATATTTACCCTACAGCCAACTTTACAGCCATGTGTTTCTCACATTCAGGGTGGACATATCCAAGAGTACTCTCCTGATCACCAAGGTCTGAGATCATGGAGGCCTCGGATATTGCAACACCGTCCACGTAAGTGGGACTGGGTTCGGCATTGCTACCACTTCTATCAAGGAAGACATGCCTGGCATCTGGTATTGAGTTGAAGCTGATGACGCTGCCACTCATGGGGCTTAGTAGTTGCATTTCTTTATACAAGACTCCCCCACCTATCTAGCCAATGGTCCTCTGACTGCTGTCCCAGTTGCGGGACTGTGTTCTGCCCTTGAAGGGCACAGGCTGACATGGGATTTGGGATAGAATCTGCTTGATCAATTGATATCCATAAATCCTTTCTTCCATGGGACAGTCTACTCTCATAACCTAGCTAAACTAATTCTTATGTGATGATACCCCATTTGTACTTACTCTCATTTATTTTATAACTTACAAATGTTCAGCCTGTTATTTGATGATAAACTAATGAAATTTGTGTTCTCTTTCTGGATGCTATACTTGCCATCAGCGCTGTATTTAGCGCGTGGCAGGCAAGGCATTTGCCTTGGGCAGCATTTCAGGGGGGAGGCAAAAAAAAAAAAAAAAAAAAGCTGTGCCCCAATCGCACTGACAAATGCCTTGCCAGCCTCTTGTCCTGGAGGGCCCAGGAGCTGGCCAGCTGACCACCTCAGGGCCGCCCTGAGGCTGGCATGCGCTGATGTAGACTGGCAGCAAGGGAGCATTCTACCCTGAGCTCTCCCCTTTTCAGCTCCCTCACGCACACCGCAGTGATGCTGGAGCTGGAATATGACATCACTACGGCATCAGTAAGAGGTGCGCGAGGGAGATAAATAGGGAGATCAGAGCTTCCTCGGCCTGCCTGCCAGCCCAGCCCCACTGGACCCCAGGGAAGAATCCACTCCTGCACTCCCAAAGGTAGGGAGGATGGGTGGATTGAAGTTAAAAATAGAAAAATTTTAAAAATTGTGAGTGTTAGCGTGTGTCCATCAGTGTGTATATGCGTGTCACTAATAGTATGTGTCTGTCAGTGAATGTGTGTCTGTTAGTGTCTGTCTGAGATAGAGATATATATATATATATATATATATATATATATATATATATCTCTCTCTCTCTCTCTGTCAGGGAGTGTTATATATGTGTGTTTGTCAGTATGTATCTTTTGGTGAGTATATGTGTGTCCCTGTGTGTGTGTCTGACACTGAGTGAGTGTGTATGCATTTCTGTCAGTGAGTATATGTGTCTGTCGGTGAATGCCTGTCTGTCAGTGAATGCGAGTGTGTATGTAATTGTGAGTGAGTAACTGTGAATGAGTGAGTGTGTATGCTTCAGTGAAAGTGTGTGTCAATGTATATGTAAGTGAATGTATATCAGTCCATGCATCAGTGAGGGCGTGTGTCTGTTAGGAAGAGAAATTTGGAAGGGGGGGTGCCTGAGTTTTGTTATGCCTAGGGCAGCACAAAACAATGATACACCACTGCTTACCATATATTAACAAATTTGCTTTTGTCTCATCCTGCTATTTTATCCGAATCTGTGAATGTATAACTCCACAACAAAGATAAAAACTCAAAATAAAAATAAATAAAAATGTTTGCCAGTGGGGGTTGGGCCTGATTTTCAAGATGGCCAGATGCACTTTCTTGGCGCTCTGGCTCTCTAAAAACTAAACTGTGACTAAGAGTCTGCTAAATGAGGCAGAACTCACCTTGTTCCAGAAGCAGACCGACAGTATAACTACCTCACCTTTACCGACCACATTCATTTTGGTTGGATAGGCTATTAACCTGACATGGATCTGTGGCCTAGCGTGCCCGGCAACTGGGGGAAGTGGCCGATCTCCCGACCTTGTGAACACACCTGGCTGAGGCCTCCTCATTGCCCTGTTTCCCTCCCAAACCGGTGGGGGTTATCCCGGTCCCCATGGGAGAGCTGACCAGATAACAGCTGTAAGACCCTGCATAATGGACAACCTGTCTCAAGCACCCAAAAATGGCTGCTGCTAAGAAGCCTGCAGCTTAGCATTCTACCACAATGTTGGCCTCATGCGGGGAATGTATTATCGAGGCATTTGAACGCCTTTGGACACAACTTTGCAAAACGCTCATTTATCAGATGGTGAGGCAGACAGAGACGAATGGGGATCAGCCAGATCTTTTGGGAAACCGCAAACAACCGCGGCCAGTCATGAAAAGCCTCGGTACAACGGCGATGGCACGAAAATGGAGGAAGGTACTTGGAAGGGCATACACACGCAGAAAGCCTGGTTCTGTGATTGATGGTTACCTTCCCAGATGCCAGTTCGACCAGGGAACATCTGATGGGCACTGCGCACATACATGGAAAGCCGGTACACACTTTAACAGTCAGCTGCTTGAATGTGTATTTCAAGCCCAAGTTCTGATCGCAGCCGACAATAGGATAAATGAGATTGTTGTACAGGACTGTACAAGTGTCTGGGGCTGGTGAGGAACTAATCTGTGGGACTTGGATCCTTTATCAAGCTGGGGAAGAGAATTCAAGTCGACCAAGCTGGCATGCCTGAAGGCGGTTTCACTGACGCTTGTCTTGGACCCCCACCAAGAGGGGTATTGGATAAAGTGGGACTGAGACTCTCATTAGCATGCTAGGCTCAGTTCAAGTGTCTCCACAGTGTCCATTTCCATGCCAGATTGCTGACCTCTCAGTTGGAATCCCTTTGATAAATTGAGGCTTAATCTAACTTTGCCTTCTCACTCCCTGTTTGCTATAGTATTAAAGGCTATTTTATGTATTGATGGTCCACGGGGGAACACTCCGCTGTTTAATTGTTAAAGCATGTTTCTTTAATCTTACAATTGCTGTGTAGCTAACATACCACATTTACAACCTAGGCCTTTGTCTCATGCTTAACAGTAATCTTGAGCCAGACTAAGCTTAGCCTCTATCCTGATTACAAGCTAGACAAGCCTGACCCAACCTGTGTTTTAATGTTACTTTAAAAAAAGAATTGTGCAGTACTACCGTATGCCACACACTGTTAATTTATGTATTTAGCTAATCTTACTACGGCTATTGGGGCATTGCGAGAATGCTTGTATTATTGTGCACAGCAAAAATAAAGAATTAAAACATTTTTTTTTGCCAGTGAAGAGGTTAATTTAAGACTTCTGATAATTTTTTCGCTTTGTTAATTTTTTTTCCCCTTGTATTTACTCCTTTTCAAGCTATTGTTTATACATGTAGGGGCTTCTTTACTTTGTCATCTTCTCTCCCTGGTGTTAATCTGGAACAATATCCAAATGTCATTGAACTTCCAGTGCATTATTCTGCCTCTTTTTCTCATTACTCACTACATGTAATGTCATTCAGAGGTGGCTCTCTAATTAGGCGGTTTAGGCGTCCGCCTAAGGCCTTGCGCTAAAAGGGGCTTCGCGGCTGCCTAAACCATGTAATTAGAGAACCGCTGCTGTAAAAAAAAAATATAAATGATTATTAAAATTCTTTCACGCCCGGCCGGCAGCCGCATCCGCATTGCTGCGGCACCAACAAGATGGAACCCTCTCACATGGGTTCCGTGGTGGAGTAAGTCCCCTCCCCTCCTCCTGCCACTAACCTGCTAATCGGACAATCCTCAATGCCGATTAGCGATGATGTCACAATGCGACGACGTAACCCCTCCCCCTGCGGTACCAAGAAGAAGAAGAGAAGAAAAAGAAAGAATAGCTGCTGGTGAAGGAAAGAGAGCAGAGGAGAAGAGAGAAAAAGGTAAGGACAGTATATCATATACAATATTAATAATAATAATAATATGATAATATGTAATATGTTACAATTACAGTATAGTATTACTAAAGAATTATCGTATTAAAAAAAAAAAACACAAACAAACAAAAAAACATTTTATATTATTTTGCAGGAAAAAGCCTGTAAAAGGCAAAGGCAGCTGTCTTGAGACTGTGCCGTCTCTGTCTCCTTTTCAAGCTGCTCAGGGCTGCATGGTCACTGGACAGTGGACACCAAATCGTGAGGTCCCTCTCATTTCATCTCTTTCAGGTAAGAAACCTTTTTTTCCTCACTGCTTCCAATGTAGTTTAATGGTTGAATCAGGAAGCCACTGGCTGGCTCAGCCAATCACAAAACAGAGTGGGAAACGTGCCATTCATATTTTTCTCACTCTGTTTTGGGGAACTACTTCTAGGCTGAGCTCTCAGATGATGTTCTTTGCCTATCATTGGTGCCCCAATCAGAAGGTTAAACCAAAGTATTAATTGGAGTTAAGAAAAAATTAAGAATATAATATAATATATATTTAAATTTAAACTGCTTAAGTCGTGTCTTTTTCAAAAATATATTTTTTTAAATTTTGCATGAAGAAGCCTGTAAAGGGCGAAGGCAGCTGTCTTGAGACTGTGGACAAGTGAGCCGTCTCCTTTTCAAGCTGCTCAGGGCTGCATGGACACTAGACACCAAATTGTGAGGACCCTCTCATTTCATCTCTCAGGTAAGAAAGGTTTTGTTTTTTATGACTAAGAAAATTAACCATGGCAGCCGCCCCTGACTTGACTCCTTGGCTGACATCAAAATTGAAGATCTCAGCCAATCTGATGGTTTCCTATGGGAAAGCATTGTGATTGACTGAGATCATCAGTTTAGATTACATTAGCCAATTGGGCGGATCCAGCGCTGGCGGACTTGTGCAGCTCTAGAAATAAGGTATGTTTTTGCTAAATGGGGGGGGAGGGGCTAAATAGTTTAACACGATAGGGTCAGGAATACACATTTGTGTTCCTGATGCTATAGTGTTCTTTTAATACACTGTTGACAACTTTATTTCAGTTTTAGGAGACACCAACAAGAATAACGGAGTAGTCAGGCACAAACCTTTTATCTATATCCAATGTTTGTGTATTGATATTTTGTAGAATAATTTAACAAAAATAACTTTGTGAATACTGAGATTGTGAGGTTTATTAATGTTTGCCTTAAAATATTAAATTTATACAGTTAATTTTAATATCGCCTGCTTATTTGTTTTATCGCGCATTGGGGGCCTCATATTTGATTTTCGCCTAAGGCCTCAAAAAGTCTAGAGCCGCCTCTGATGTCATTGTTGGCTGTCCTACGCTACGCCATCAATCAGGTTACACAAAAGGAGAAACAAATTAACATCCTGATAGTTCAACAAGAAAACAAAGCCAAAAATAATAATTTACACAATAACTTGAAAAACAGTACACATAATTAGGACAATAATTGTATTAAAAAAATGCAACATTTCAAGAATAGAAACTAAATGATATTGTGTTATAAATTGAAAATGATGTAATTGTAGGCCTATATATGCATATTTACAGCAGTATCTTTTAACTGCTTTGGAAAAGTGGCACGCAGGAAATAGTGAGTAAAATATAGTTGCCCAATGTCTCATATTTGCTTGGATAGTCCCATGTTTTGGGCCTTTGTTCTGGCAAAATTGGTCTTGAGAATTGTTCCACATTCCAGGGCAATAAATTACTGGTGGTGCAACCAGTGAAGCAATGCTAGGTTCCACAGGTTTGCAGAGGCCCAGATCTTATCAAGGGCCTGGTCAAGAACTCTGTGCACCAGATGGCTGTTCCCCCATGCATTGCTGTCCTGAGAGGAAGTGAAAACATTTCACTTCATCCCAATGGATAGAGAACTGCAGCACAGGAAAAATTATGGTGGAGAGAGATAGAAGGGGAAAAGGTCCAGCCTATTCCCATCTGCTGCAACCAACTAAATTGGACCACAAGGAAGCCTCTTGCACCCAAAATAAGCTACTCTCTTCTCACCTCTTAAAAGCCCTCCCACACCCTCTACCAGACAACATCAATAATGGACACACAAAATCAAGCCTAGATATTATGAAATGGGTAAAGTTTATAGTTTGTTACACCCCAAAGGTAAATTAGATCATCCTACTTTAACCCCTTCACGCCAGCAATTGTGTATACACTATAATCGTGTGTAAATTATTCTAGTCATTGCAAATTAAATTACCATCCAGGCACTGGCTATACTGAGCTACCCTACAGACCCACAGACTTCCCTGTCCCTCCAAAACCCTGGTTCCTGGCTCCAAGCAGCTTTGCAAATGCTCCCTTCAGGTCAAAGACCTGAAGGGGATATTCCAAGGAGTCTGCTCTCAGCCTGAGGTACAGATTATGCTGGAAGCCCAGTGGACCACCAGAGAAACTGCTGGACCACTGCTTCCCCTGCTCCCCCCATGTTTATGTAATAAAATATTGCATTTAAATTTTTTGCCCTCTTTATTACAGGCTTAACCACTCATCAGCACACCACAACTGACTTTTTATCATAATACTTGCAGTTCCTACTCTTGTATCAGCTTATTGTTCCCGAACACATAAAATGACGGGAGCCTGAAGTTGTTGGAGGGGTTATCCATCTTATTTACCTTGGGATGTCCTTCCCCTTGCTGCCGTCCCTTCATGGATGTTGCCTTTCCACTTCTCCCCTTTTAGATCTACTCACACTCTTTAATACAGACCTAACCACTAACTGCTTAGTTCGGCACACCATAACTGACTTTTTATCATAATACTTGCATTGCTTACTATTCTATCGGCTTATGGTTCCTGACCACAAATAAATATATATATATATATATATACACACACACACACACACACACACACACACACACACACACACATATATATATACATATATATATATATATATATATATATATATATATATATATATATATATATACACTTAGCAGCACAAATGAACCAGCTTCTAGCACCAGGCTCCCACTCTGACTGGATAAGACAAGACAGAACAATAATGGTAATGAAGGACCCTCAGAAGGGATCAATAACATCTTACTACCGACCAATCACCTTCCTCCCTACAAAATTGAAGCTCATGTCAGACATTATAGCCTCCAAGATCGATGGGCATATGAGTCAGTACATGAATAATACTCAAAAGGGGATTGCAAACAACACCAGAGGATCAAAACATCACCTGCTGGTAGACCAAGCAGTCACACAGGATTCTAAAATCAGACAGTCCAATCTGGATTAACTATGAGAAAGCCTATAACACAATGCCATACACATGGACAATGGGATTCTTGGCTCTAAACAAGGTCAGCAAGACGCTAAGAGCCTTCATCAAAAACTCAATAGGCAAGGGGAATACAATAGGCAAGGGGAAAGCCAATTCCAGAATAACACAAGTAAACATCAAATGTGGCATATACCAAAGTAATGCGCTATACCCAATGCTGTTCTGCATAGGCCTCAACTCCAGCAGCTAGATCAACATGAAGAGTGGATGCGGATATAGGTTCAAGAGTGGAGCTACCATCAATTACCTACTCTACACGGATAACATCAAACAGTATGCCAAGAGTGTGTGGGTCATTGACTCACTGATCCACCTAACAAGAATATACAGCAAGGACATTGGAAAGTCATTCATACTAGATAAGTGTTGGTGGATGATAGAAAAAAAAGATAAGGTGATCAGGACAGATTCAGTACCATAAAGTTAAATATGAGATGTAGAGAACACGTACAAGTACCTGGGGGTGCAACAAACACATGGCAACCATGAAGAAGAGGCAATGAGGATTGCTACATCCAAGCAGCTCCAGAGAGTCAGACAGGTCCTGAAGTCCCAAGAACAAGATCCAAGCTGAAATCCATGAATGTCAAGACCCGGAAACTGCTTACTATGAATGGAGGATTCCACCTGAAATCAAGCACCAATAGACTGTACACCAGCTGGGTGGAAGGAGGCCGTGGCCTGATGAGGGTCAAGGCCACAGTCCTGGATGAAGCACAGAGCATTCATGAAAATTGCTCCTAAAGTTGAACTGCTAAGGAAATGTCTGAGGATGCAGAAAAAGAGGAAGTTCTATGGTAAGACAAACCTCTCCATGGGGTGTACCACCAAAAGATAGATGTGGCCAGGGCCGCCATCAGAGGGTGACAACCATGATGGTTGTCATGGGCCCGGTGGTCCTGGAAGACAAAGATAGAGACAGAGACAGAGACAGATATGTGCAGTGCAGGTGCAGCCGCAGGCCCCCGGCTCCCTGTATTTGCAGAGGGGGCCCAGCAGTCTGCAGCTGTACATTACAGCTCTTCCCTCTCTAACTCTGGCGAGATGTGCGGCCGTCAGAGCCTTGCCACGGGTTACCATGACAACGTTCTGTGCAACACGCACATCACGCTCGCGGCAGTTAGAGAGAGGGAAGAGCTGTAATGTACAGCTGCAAATACAGGGAGCCAGGGGGCCCCACCATGCCACCGGACCACCAGGGATGGAATCTTCCCCCTCCCTGGACCAGGTAAGAAGCAGGGAGAGGGGAATAACAGATTTTACATTATATGCATACACTAGTAAACACACACACTCTACATTCACTACACTAACACACACTCTGCACTCACTGCATTCACTACACTAACACACTCACTACACTAACACACTCACTGCATTCACTATACACACACACTGCATCCACTACACAAACATCCTGTATTCACAGTACACACACACACACACACACACAGCCACATCCCACTATACACACACACACACACACACACACACACACACACACACACACACACCACTGCATACTACACAACACACACACACTGCATCACTACACTGCATCACTATACACACACACTGCATCCACTACACAAACATCCTGTATTCACAGTACACACTGTGATCCTTGTCTGCAGTTAGAACGGTCCTTTTGGGTAGAAACATGCACAGTCTTTAAAGGTAACTTAAGTCCAGGCACTTTATTATTGAGCTTCTCCACAAAGACAGCAGCACATGAAAACAAAAATGTAACAAAAACCTAGCTCGGTCTGAGCACTAACTAACATCAAGTCCCTCTCTCTCAAAGGTTTAATCTATAACAAAACAAGAAGTGGTTTCACCAACCTAGTGTCTTTGTCAGCTCTCAGCATTCCAGTGTTTTAGACAGCCTGCTGCTTCCAGCCCTTCAGGAGAGAAATAAACATTCTCATCTACCTGCCTAGCAGGGAGGGGTTTATTCCCACTGCTGCAGCTAATTACCTGCAGCTGAGCAGTGGGTTGGAGACAGTCCAAAGCCTGGTGTGGACCTAGTCTCCCAAGAGAAAACAATAAATAGTGGAGTGGAGCACTGGCCCACCCTTCTCTCCAAATGCTCCACCCCAGGGGCCCATAACTAAATATTCATTTAAGTTGCATACATACATTCCCCCTGGGGTTAAAGATCATATGCCTCTCTGAACAATGCAGATGAAATATAAACTCCCTTACAGACCACCCCATTCACCTTATCACAACACACTACATCCACCACACATTCAAACACTCTGCATTCACTATACAGAGACACTGCGTCTAATACACACACTACATCCACTACAGACACTGCATCCACTAAACACATTGCATCTAGTACACACAAACACTACATCCACTACACAAACACAAACTACATCCACTACTCAAACACACTTTGCGTTCACTGTAAACACTGCATCCGCTACACAAACACACACTCTGCATTCTAATTCATTTCCAGAATGTACGCTGGGGGTGGGTGTCTGGGGGAGGGGGGGTGGGCAGGCTGGGGGGGTGGGGTGTGTGTGGACATTCCAGATTCTACACCTCCCCCTGTGTTTTTATCTGCTTTTCCACAGGACGAAAGAGAGACCCTGGTTCTGGTGACTTAGTTGCCCTTTGGACTGTATCAGTACCTGAAAAGTGCTAAATAGTTACTTTCTTGTTTTCTATGCATTTAGGATAATGTATATTTGAGAGGATTGTAGACTATATGGGGAAAAAGTCTTTTTGACAAATGTTATTTATTTACACTGCATTTGGACCATGATTTTTTAAATGGTTTTTGGTCAAGCCAAAATTTTTATTTTTGTTTCCATTCAATAATGTTCTATCAATGTATAATGAAATGAAAAATACATTTAAACATTACAGCAGGACATTGAAAATATTACACTTCTGGGATGGTATTTTGACAAACCACTTGTTAATGAAGGTGTTGAAGGTTTTGCAAATTACATCATAATGCAGTTTAAACAAGGCAAAGCTAATGAGGATTGCTTTGCTGTGGGTGGCGTGTGTGAGTGCAGGATTAGTACCCTGGAATGTGCATCACAATTTTAAGGGGCTATAACTGAATTTAGCAAAAAAAATTGACTTTGTTGCCAGTGCAGCGATAAATTATATTCCCTGTTGTAAGAAAGGGCGCATTTATTTTCATCCTATCACAAGAGCCACTTGTCATGGTTTTTATGGACGCCTGGTATGCATGGTCTGTTGCAATTTGTACAGTCAACCTGCAATACAAGCTGTGGCCATACATGAAGTAAAATCTTGTTTCAAAAGTGTGCAACAGGTGAATTTTATTGTGCTCTCAACTCTATAAATACTCAGTGTTGTTTCACTATGTGCCTGGCCATTGGGTTTGTTCCATTATATGCTACTAGCTTTCCTTTTTTGTTTTCTTTCTCTGTCTTCTTGGGTTTTACCTTTTACATCTGCTGACTACGTGTTTACTAATTCACAAGGTGGCTCTTTTTGAGGGTCTTTTGCTGTCGTTTTGTTCACCAACTCTGGTTTACATTTTTGGCAAGCTACCTTTCTAGAACCCTTTTTTTTCAACCCTTGATTTCTGTTCTTGATCTGTTTTTGCCTGTTTTTTATTATTATTTTTTTTTTTTTGTCCTTTGAATCAGGTTAGATAGCTTACTTTTCAAGTTGCTTTCTCTCCTATTTTTCATTGCTGGTTCATTATTAGTTCTCCGCATATTGCATTAGCATGAACGGGCTCTGCATGAATGGGCTCTGCTGGCTCTTTTCAGCTATGTAACTATGTAACTATATTGTAAAGTGCTGTGGAATAATTATATAAATGCCAAAAATAATAATATTGATTGCTACCAGCAATGAGTGGCTGTGATAGGCTGAAACCAGTTACCAGACATTCTCAGCCAATCACAGCCACTCAGTGATGCTTGAGCAAATATTTTCTCATTAGCCTGTGCCGCACCAGAGGAAAGGGCGTTGTGAACCTTTGTTTAGCATTAACATATTAAAAAATATTTAACAATGGACAAAGGGACAGCACCAGAAACCTCCAGCACCATAAAATTATACAGCAATGATTATAGTATCTTTATGGTCCATGTCCATTTAAGCATTTGGGGCTGGAGTCCAGAGGGCCATCAATGCCTACCTGCAAGCCTTACAGACCTAATATTGAATCTGCAGCCACTATATTCAATGATGACAGCAGACTCCATACTGTACTATCTCAGAAATAGTCTTATTCAGCTGTGAACGTTCACACACCTATCCTTGAAAATGAATATGAAGAAATGTGCATTTGTGACATTGTGGGAATATACTGCATTTTATTATTTTATAATGTTTTTTTTTTATTTGATTCATTTGATTCCTGTCATTATGATTCACTAGTTGATGGTTTATTCATAGAGGAGAGACTGACTGTTTATTAGCTGTTACTTCTCTATATGGCTAGTTATATAGGTTAGCCTAATATGTGATTCAAAGATGGTCTGGTAGGTTTTTTGGCTGTCTCTTAGCAACTGAGATAATTATATGCAAGGACCATTTTTACCCTCTCTACTTTTTATCCCTCCCTCTTTATCTATATCTGTGCATAGGTGGTATAGTAGGCTGCCCACTTGTTTATACACAGTTGAGGTATGGAGATTTACAGAGGTAGAATTAATCGTGGCACTATTGGAGCCTTTGAGGATTCACTATCTGATAACTAGCATCATTAGCCATCACAAGTGAGAGTTACTCTTTTTCTCCAATCAACGTAGGGGGAAATATAGTCAGATATACTATTGGAGCCTCTATGGACTCATTATCTGTCTGGCACCATGTGTGAGGGACACCCTTTGACCCTTAGTTATCTTAGTATAGATATATCCAGATAAGGAGGTTTTGTTTATTTGGATCTCTGCAGCCGGTCACTAAGGATACCTTAGTCCAGTGTTTCCCAACCCAGTCCTCAAGGCACACCTACCAGTCCAGGATTTAGGGATTACCCAGTTGTGTCTAAGGTGTTTTTTTTCTTCTTTGTAAAAACACCTTAGACACAACTGGGTAATCCCTAAATCCTGGACTGGTAGGTGTGCCTTGAGGACTGGGTTTGGAAACCCTGCCTTAGTCTTCTATATAATCAAGTATATTTAGCTTTTACTAGTTTATAAATATATATATATATATAAAGTGTGATTTACAGATTAATTAATTATATCCATACTGATAGTGGAAGTTTACGTCCTTAATATTACCCAGATTCTTAACCATATGTGAAGCTATCCTTGAATTATTCTGGAACTTCTGTGTTTATTTTGATGATAATATATCCAGCATTACGCTCATTGGAAAAACAAATAATAAAGTCATTTTGAGACGCTGTCCTACCTTCTAATCTACAGTGTTTCCCCTTTTGCTTCATAATTACTGCTACTCCAACTTTGCAAAACCCTTTCTGTCCTATTAAAGTTCATTTTATGGATTAACTCTTCTGTGTTTCAGTAAATTAACAGAGCAACAGTCATTTTATATGGACATTTTTTCAAGCAGGGCTGTCCTTCTCCATGAAACTAAAATGCCAGCTTCATTGCCAAGCTTATTGGCATCTGAATGAAATTACATAAGTCACTCCTTCCCTATACTTCCTAGTCAGTAGACCTAGAGATACATTTTGTTCAAAAATTTTAATTTGTGTGAATTTGGGCCAATTTGGTGATCATTTAAATTCCTGAATGTTGAGCCCAAATGTAGCTGAATCAGGAACCAAACAAAATGCACAATGGCCTAGCAAAGGGTCGATCTTCAGTCGTTGCTCCTTGTTTTTCTCTCGGTCGGTTACTTTTCACTTAATATGTGACCCAAATGATGGA
>OW240920.1:59955528-59992356 GCA_933207985.1 Pelobates cultripes | reverse complement strand
CTTTGTTGGAATTTGGACCACTCTAGGCACCCAGACCACTTCAGCTTAATGAAGTGGTCTGGGTGCCAAGTCCCTCTAGGATTAACCCTTTTTTTTATAAACATAGCAGTTTCAGAGAAACTTCTATGTTTATACTGAGGGTTAATCCAGCCTCCAGAGCCTCTAGTGGCTGTCTCATTGACAGCCGCTAGAGGCGCTTGCGTGCTTCTCACTGTGAAAATCACGCAATGCTTTCCTATGCGACTGGCTGAATGCGCGCGCGGCTCCTGCCACGCGTGTGCATTCAGCCGATGACGTCGCGAGCAAGGAGGAGAGGAGGAGTACAGCTCCCCGCCCGGCGCTGGAGAAAGGTAAGTGTTTAACCCCTTCCTTTCTCCAGAGCCCGGCGGGAGGGGGTCCCTGAGGGTGTATAACACGCACCTCATTTTAAGAAGGAAATTTCAGGGGAAAAAAACTTAAAGGACCACTATAGTGCCAGGAAAACATACTCGTTTTCCTGGCACTATAGTGGTCCTTTAAGTTTTTTTCCCTGAAATTTCCTTCTTAAAATGAGGTGCGTGTTATACGCCGGTGCGTGTTATACGCCGATAAATACGGTAGTTACATAGCTGAAAAGAGACTTGCGTCCATCAAGTTCAGCCTTCCTCACATGTTTTTGCTGTTGATCCAAAAGAAGGCAAAAAAACCCAGTTAGTACTAAGCGTATCAGCTACAAGAATGGAAGCACTTATGTTTTTATTATTATTGGCAGTTACATAGTTCTACTTTTAAATAGAAGCAATTTATGTGTTTTTATAATTTTAAGGTGGGATATAATAGAAACAAACTATTATGTGTGTTGGGAAATAAGAAGTTAATGAGGATCTGCTCAAGTGAGCTTACAATTAGAGTTGAGCGGACACCTGGATGTTCGGGTCCGGCGGGTTCGGCCGAATTTTGAAAAAAAGTCCAGGTTCGGGCTCGAACTTGACCCCGAACCCCATTGAAGTCAATGGGGACCCGAACTTTTGGGCACTAAAATGCCTCTAAAAAAGGAAGCAAAATGGGGGTAAGAGTAGGACAAGTGCCCTGCAAACAAATGTAGATAGGGAAATCACTTAAAATAACATAAAAATAAAAAATACAGCTGAGCCATAAATTAGCACTAGATGGAATCTTTGATTTTAGCTTTGGAAGAACATAAATCAAAATCTAAAGCATGGCTGTCAGGAGGATCACCAGAATGATACATTTCAGAGAGGGTTGGAGTGCAGGGTATTCTCTTTCATTGTTCAAACTGAGCTCAACTCCTGATGCATGGAGAAAAGGCCTTCACAAGCCTCTTCTATTGTGTACATAGTTTATACTAAGTGACCCATAGGTTGAAGAGGCGGTGACCGTGGCAGTGTAGGTGGAAGCAGGGGTGGAGGAGGAGGAGGTAGCCATCACTGTTTTTATATATGTAGCCCCCAAAATATCGGGACATATAAAAAAAGAAAACTGTTTCACAGAGCGACTGACCCGTGCGTGCTGCATCTGAAACTCCACTATCGCCTGCTGCTGCTCGCAGAGTCTCATGAGGCGGTGAGCGGGAAGGCCGAAGTTACGCTGCAGCGCAGACAGGTGAGCAGCAGCAGGGTGAGAACTCCGAAAATGCACACAGACGGCCCGCACTTTCTGCAGCGGCTCTCATATATCTGGGTATACACCGTGGCATCACAAGGGCCACCCAGAACTGGCTCAACTCCCATAAAGCCAAGTTCACCCAGCTCGTCCTGCTAGAGCACTTTTTCAATGTGCTCCCCAATGACAAGGTGACGACGCATTCGTATGTCAATTCATATCAACTTTCGATGCCATTTACTGCGCCGACCATGGTGACCACGGGTAATGGGGAATCAGGGTTCAATTCCTTAGAGGGAGCCTGACAAATGGCTGCCACATGCAAGGAAGGCAGCAGGTGCGCAAATGACCCACTCCCGACGCGGGGAGGTAATGAAGACAAATAACATTTCAGGACTCTTTAGAGGCCCTGTAATTGTAATGAGTCCACTTGAAATCCTTTAACTCTGATCAATTGGATGGCAAGTCTGGTGCAGAGCGACTGACCCGTGCGTGCTGCAGTTGAAACGCCACTGTCGCCTGCTGCTGCTCGCAGAGTCTATCCAGCATGTGCACGGTGGAGTTCCACCTTGTGGGCACATCGCATATGAGGCGGTGAGCAGGAAGGCCAAAGTTACACTGCAGAGCAGACAGGCGAGCAGCAGCAGGGTGAGAATGCCGAAAGCGCACACAGCCGCTACAGTGAATGTCACATCCTGTTCCAAGTTGCGGATCAGTCTGGTGATGGCTTATGGTATCCAGTACTCTTCCTACTGAAGCTGCATCACGGTCATGGTATGTGGGCGCACAAACGCTGGTGCTCAACACCAGGGGGCATGCACCAGACCCTGCTAATCCATTCCACACTGTGACTCTTAACTTCAACATCAGGCATACTGGGTCCCGGTCACCGGACTGCAAAACTGCGAATGGCTCATTAAATCTGTTATGGTTCTTTTTATCGCTCCATCTATAACTTGGATAATTGTGGGAATTCTAAACATAATACATGCCGCTGAGCGCTAGGGGACGGCCACTCTGCTTTTGCACCCTGCTCCCTCTTATGCTGTGCTAGTGCCTCTGTGCGACCAGCGCCTCTTCCTCCAAACTGCACATGTCACTCGCATGACCTTGATTCCATATGGGGTCTAGGACTTCAACAACCTCCACATCATCTTCCATCCACTCCTCAACCCTGCCCTCATTGCTGGTCTGCACATTGCAGAAAGCCACAGCAGTTGGCACCTGTGTTTTTCCAGCATGTAAAGTCTGCAAAGGACATATGGAAATTGTTTTAGAATCGTATCCAGGCAATGGTTTTCCCTGTAAACTGACCTCTCAGTTTGACTTGTGAGGGTATTGCCCCCGAATTACAATATTGTTATATTGGTATTTGACGCTTTAATTTGACTCTCCAATATGAGGAGCATGCCCAAAATGTACTATTTAGCAGATTAGTACCCAGAAAATAAGAATGTTTACAACTGCGCTGTAAGCGCACTATTTGACGCTTGTATTTGACTCTCAGATATGAAGAGCACGCCCAAAATGTACTATTTAGCTGATTAGCATCCAGAAAATAGGATTTTTTACAACTACGCTGTATGCGCACTATTTGATGCTTCTATTTGACTCTCAGTTATGAAGAGCATGCCCTAAAATGTACTATTTAGCAGGTTAGCAGCAAAACAATTAGAATGTTTACAATTGTCCACCTGCACCTCTCACGCCTCCCCACTCTGTCTGTCTCTGCATTGGCTTCCAGTTAGATATAGGGCTCAATTTAAAATTCTGGTGCTTGCTTACAAGTCCCTACATAATGCTGCTCCAACCTACCTATCCTCCGTAATACAAAAGTATGTCCCATCGAGGTCCCTACGCTCTGCCAAAGACCTACGTATATCCTCTGTTCGTACTCCCACCTTTAACGCTCGCCTCCCGGACTTTTCCAGGGCTGGACCTCTTCTGTGGAACACCCTTCCCTTCTCCATAAGAATTTTACCCGGTCTCCACTCATTCAAAAAATCATTGAAAACTCACTTAGAAACATAGAAACATAGAATGTGACGGCAGATAAGAACCATTCGGTCCATCTAGTTTGCCCAATTTTCTAAATACATTCATTAGTCCCTGGCCTTATCTTATAGTTAGGATAGCCTTATGCCTATCCCACGCATGCTTAAACCCCTTTACTGTGTTAACCTCTACCACTTCAGCTGGAAGGATATTCCATGCATCTACTACCCTCTCAGTAAAGTAATACTTCCTGATATTATTTTTAAACCTTTGTCCCTCTAATTTAAGACTATGTCCTCTTGTTGTGGTAGTTTTTCTTCTTTTAAATATAGTCTCCTCCTTTACTGTGTTGATTCCCTTTATATATTTAAATGTTTCTATCATATCCCCCCTGTCTCGTCTTTCCTCCAAGCTATACATGTTAAGATCCTTTAACCTTTCCTGGTAAGTTTTATCCCGCAATCCATGAACCAGTTTAGTAGCCCTTCTCTGAACCCTCTCTAAGGTATCAATATCCTTCTGAAGATACGGTCTCCAGTACTGTATACAATACTCCAAGTGAGGTCTCACCAGTGTTCTGTACAATGGCATGAGCACTTCCCTCTTTCTACTGCTAATACCTCTCCCTATACAACCAAGCATTCTGCTAGCATTTCCTGCTGCTCTATTACATTGTCTGCCTACCTTTAAGTCATCAGAAATAATCACCCCTAAATCCCTTTCCTCATACGTTGAGGTTAGGACTCTATCAAATATTCTATACTCTGCCCTTGGGTTTTTACGTCCAAGATGCATTATCTTGCACTTATTCACATTAAATGTCAGTTGCCACAATTCTGACCATTTTTCTAGTTTACCTAAATCATTTTTCTTCAAGAAAGCATATCAATTAAACTGTTAGCAGGTTTTCATCCCCCACCCTCCATGACTCCTCCCCTGCAACTGTCAAAAATTACCTACTAAGCCCTCAATTTATACTTTTCTAACAACCTACTTTGTACCCCTACTTTTACCCTTTGTGTTACTATACTCCACTCCCTCTAGAATGTAAGCTCATGGAGCAGGGCCCTCCACCCCTCTGTTCCTGTACGTCCAGTTGTCTGGTTACAATTACATGTCTGTTAGTCCACCCATTGTACAGCGCTACGGAGTCTGATGGCGCTATATAAATAATAAAATAATAATAATAACTGCGCTGTAAGCGCACTATTTGACGCTTCTATTTGACTCTCAGATATGAAGAGCATGCCCAAAATTTACTATTTAGCAGATTAGCACCCAGAAAATAAGAATGTTTACAAGTGAGCGGTAAGCGCACTATTTGACGCTTCTATTTGACTATCAGATATGAAGAGCAGGCCCAAAAATGTACTATTTAGAAGATTAGCAGCAAAACAATTAGAATTTTTACAACAGCCGCTGTAAGCACACTATTTGACGCTTCTATTTGACTCTCAGATATGAAGAGCAGGCCCCAAGGCAGGAGGCTTTGGTGGCAGACAGGCGCTCCCAGGGTCGGGACAGAAGGGTAGCGTGGGATCAGTACACCATACCCAGGACTACTTCTCCTCGTTTCAGATCGGAGCTGCTCCTCCTCGGTATTGGCAAGGCACCGGGTTGGCTCCATGGTCGGCGGGATATCGACGGATGTCGCTCATCCTGGACACTTGGCGGTTGGCACTGCAGCCCCGGGCGCTCCTGGGACGAGGGGCTTGGCCGGTGAGTCCTGTGAATCGCTGCACTCCAGTGCATTAGTTCACACACTACAAGCACTGCTCCACTCACTGGGAGCGGGGGTGACAAAGGGGGCAGCGTGGGTCAGGTATGGGCACAAGGGGCTGGGGTTTCAGGTTCCACCGAAGGGACGTCCGCGGGGCCTAGTTCCAGCGTGGATGTGGGGGTGACGGCTGGCGCAGCGGATACATGGAGCAAGCGGGCGTTGTTGATTGGGGGGTTCCCGATATGGCCAGTCAGCACGCATATGTCTCGTTCGCGGGTCCGCTGGGGGTCCACCCAAAGCAGGAAGTGAAGGAAAACATCTGGAAAGGTGAATTCTGCGAGATCTTTTCCCTTCTCCCCTTGGAGGAATTTATTGACCTCAAGAAGGAAGATAAAAAAGATGAGGAGGAGAAACGGAAGCGGTATCATAAGATACCGAAGTCGTTTGGTAATTGGTTAAGGGCGTTTTGCATGCTGGCCATTGTACTGGGCGAGAAATCGCCGGGCTTATGCTCATCCCTGTTCTGTTATTTGGATGGAATTTGGGAGGCATACCACACCTATGGCGGTTTGGCATGGTGGCGGTACGACGAGCAGTTCCGACAGCGGCTGGTGGCCAATCCAGGTATGAGGTGGGATCAAATGGACCTACCTCTCTAGATGAAACTTATGATGGCACAGAAGGCACAGCCCTTGCAACACACGGCCAGCGCAAAGGGGCAGTCCACCTCATCGGCCACCTTTCAAAAGAGCTTATGCTGGATCTTCAACAAGGGCCAGTGCAAATGGAGAGCCACCTGTTGCTTTAAGCACGAATGCTCAGGCTGCGGGGCGCCCATGGGCTCAACTGATATTTCAAAAAAGGAAAGTCGGGGAATGCCGGAGCTTCTACTATGGCCGGGGGGGACTTCCCCTGCCCCGGGGCTTAACCCCGGTGAGGCTCGACGCGATGAAGCCATGGCTAAGCCACTACGGTAACAGGGCGGATGCCGCAGTGCTCCGGGCGGGCTTTGGGCAAGGGTTCTTTATTCTTTTCCAGGAGAGGGGCGGGACAGGGGGCTGCGCAACCTTAAATCGGTGGCGGAGTTCCCTGGAGTGGTGCGAGAAACTGGGTAAGGAAGTCAAGTTGGGAAGGATGGCGGGCCCGTTCCCGGTACAACCGTGGCAGGGCCTAAGGGTTTCCCCTCTCGGGGTGGTCCCCAAGAAGGACCGGGTAAGTTCAGGCTAATTCACCATCTCTCCTAACTGAAAGGAGCGTCGTTGAATGACGATATTGACAAGGATTTGTGCTCGACCGGGATCATTCGACCGGGCTGTCGAGCTGGTAAAAAGGGCCGGGCGCGGGGCGCTGATGGCCAAGGTGGATATCAAGGCCGCGTTTCAGCTGCTTCTGGTCCACCTGGCTTGCCATCACCTGCTGGGGTGTTTTTTCGACAGGGCATATTTCGTGGACTTATGCCTCCCAATAGGGTGTTCCATCTCGTGCTCCTGCTTTGAGAATGGGTGGTGTGGGTTGAGGCGGGGAGCGGAGCAGTGGTGCACTACCTGGATGATTTTCTCTGCGTAGGGCCGGCCGACTCCCAAGCATGCCTGCACGTGCTTAGAACGATCGAGTGGGTAGTGGCCCACTTCGGGGTTCCAGATAAAACAGAGGGCCCGGCGGTATGCCTTAGTTTCCAGGGACTCGAGATAGATTCGGTACTGGGGGAGTGTCGGCTGCCGCTAACAAAGCTGGAGGGGCTACGGGGGGCGTTGGCCGCATTGGCGCAGGCACAAAAGTTCACCATGCAGCAACTGCAATCACTGATTGGGATGCTGAACTTTGCATGCCGAGTGATTCCAATGGGTAAGGTCTTCAGCCGCAGTCTGTCGGCTGCTACGGTGGGTTTTCGTTCCCCACGCAATTTAATTCGGATATCAGCGGCCATGAGGGCCTACTTGGAGATATGGGATACCTTCCTGTGGGATTTCAATGGGACGGTGTTCTTCCGGCAGGAGGGCATTTTGGCAGTGGAGTTGGAGCTGTTCACCAATGCATCAGGTAGCGTGGACTTCGGGGCGAGATTGTGTGCGGAGAGGTGGCTGGAGGCATGGGGGCTGAGCCCCCTCATGCGTATCCTGGCTTTTTTGGAATTATTGCCGTTGGTCATTGCCATGGCACTGTGGGGTGAAGGGCTGCGGGTCCGGAAGGTGGTCTTTTTCTCGGACAACATGTCCGTGGTGCACACAGTGAATAATCAGTCTGCGTCAAAGCCAGTGGTTAGATTGCTGCGGCGCTTTGTTTTAATGTGCATGTCCCTAAATGTAGTCTTTCGCGCACAGTGCCCGGCTACTTGAACGATGTGGCTGACGCTCTCTCTCATTTTCAGTGGCCCCGGAGGCACGGGAGGTGGGTCAGGCGTGCCCAGACGAGATATGGTGGCTAGGAGCGTCCTGCTTGGAGGACTTGTGAAGGCTTCGTTGGCACCGGCCACGTGGGCCGCATACGGTAAGGTATCATGGGAACGTTCATGGGAACGTTCATGGGAGGGGCTGGATCACTCCTTGATGCCTTTCTGTGGTACACCTTTCAGCTGCTGGACAAGGGGGCGTCCCCGGCGGTGGTGGATAGGTCCATGGCAGCAATGGCTTTCTGGTTTAAGCTACACGGGAAGGAGGATCTTACTAAGACCTTTGTGGTTAGGCAAGCGCTTAAGGGGTATTGGAGGAGCCATAGACTTCCAGACACCAAGTGCCTGGTGTCAGTGCGGGTGTTGGGAGATCTGATCGGAATATTGCCGGAGATCTGTTTCAACACGTTTGAGGAGTCTCTGTTCCAGGCAGCGTTTCTGTTGGCCTTTTTCGGGGCTTTCCAGATTGGGGAGTTAGTGAGCGCCACGCAGGTGGCATCCGGGGGCCTGCAGGTATTGGGGGTTCGGGTTCTGGAGGGGAGACTGGTGGTACACCTGGCCAAATCCAAGACAGATGTGAAGTGCGTGGGACGGAATGTGGTGCGGGGGGCCCTGCCCGGCTCCGCCCTGTGCCCGGTGGCCGCGGTGGCAGAGTATTTGGCCCAGAGACCGGCAGTTGGGGGATCCTTATTGGTGCATGCGGACGATCCCTCCTTTTACAGATTCCAATTCACCAAGGTTTTTCGGTCAGGCCTGGGGAACATGGGGTTGCGAGCGGATAGATTCGGAACGCACTCCATTCGCATTAGGGCTGCCACAGAGGCCGCACGATTGGGTCTGGGGGATGAGCTTGTAAAACGGATTGGGAGATGGGAGTCTGTGCTGTTTCTATGAGCATTTAGATTTATTGTATTAACAAGGCGGGCCGTTGGGGATCACTGTGGGGACGGGTGTTTTAAAATTTGTTTTCTTTCTTCCCCGGGCAGCATTGCATGGATCGTGGGCCATTCCTTTGTCTTCTGGGCCAAAAGGAGGGCAGCAGTTCGAGCTCTGGGCCAGCAGCTGGGCTTTCCGAGGGACCAGCTGGCAATGCAATGGTTTGGGTACAGGGGATTTTGCTGGAGGGGAAGTATGCGGGGTGGTGTTCCGGATGCTGGCAGGTGGGCGAAGGCCGGACTTGCTGGTCATCCATGCCGGGGGCAACGACTTGGGCTTAACACTGCAATGATGGCTAGTGAAGTGGATGAGGCAGGACCTCAATAAACTGAGGGACCTGCTTCCTGCGGTAATGTTGGTATGGTCTGAAATTGTCCCGAGGCAATAGTGGCGGCATGCAAGGGTACCAGTGGCCATCGACAAATGCAGAAAGAAGGTGAACAGCTTGATGGCAAGCTTCGTGAGGAAATTGGGGGATGTGGTAGTGCGGCACAGCGAGTTGGAGGGTGGGTTGCCAGGGTACTACAGCTCGGACGGGGTCCATCTCTCAGCAGTGGGATGGGATATGCTGAACTTGGGCTGGCAGGATGTAATACTTAAAGCACTATTTCTTCGGGGTGGTGGAGCTCAGACAGCTTAAGAGGTCAAGGTCTGAGCTTGTGGTGGGATAGGGAGCTGAAGGAGAACAAATAGGCTCCCCATGATGAACATGGATGGAAACGGAAAACTGTGGTCATTGGTGGTTGGTAGGTTTCGAGTAATGTCGGTGGCTCAGAACCTGGTGGGGTAGGGGTATCCGGGTATACCCCTGCCGTGGTTAATTTATGGTTGGCACTTTAAGTTGGTTATGTTGGAATAATGTTGGTATATGTTATATATATGTGTGTTATTTATATTGGAGTCATTGCCTGTTATGCTAACAGAAGGATTCGGATGTGAGGGCAGAGTATGGGGGGCAATGACCCATGTTTACTTGTTAAATTATTATGATTAAGAATATAATTATTAAAATTATAATTTAAGATTGTTTAATAAAGCTGTGGACAAATTTTCCCATATACCCTAGTGTCAGTGTGTTATTGGGTTAGGTATGTGGGGTGGTTGTCCTGGATTCCGACTGCCCATATGGCGACTATTCACCGGTCATGTAGCGACTATACACCACTCATTTTCTGAAAACATTTTGTTGGTTGATCGACAAACATCACCGTTGTTTCACCTGGCTTAGTTATTTCACCTGGCTCTACCCACTTCAGATATAGGTTACAGGTTGCATTTTATTTTGTAGAACACTGATACTTTTCTGCTTCTCTTAAACATAGAATGGAATGTGTTGTGTGCAGTCACTGAAATGAAGAATGAATTGAGCATAGTATTGACTGAACTAATTAATCACATTGTCTCTCTTTGTGTGAAGAAGGAGCATAAAACATGCTTTCTAATAAAGATTCTGAAGATTCATGGATATAAAAGGTATAGAATCAGGATTCTATATTCTTACTGTCTGAATCACAAAATGTATGAAAAGCAACGCAAAATGAAATCATTTTCATCTTTGCTGCAACATTGGTTTTCATCCTGCAGAGAAACCAAATACACTGCCATTCTGTCCCAATGCATCTGTGCAAGGGATAAGTATATGATACTTCCACACATCAGAATCTTGCGCAAGTCCAACATGCTTGCTTCACCTTTTGATTTGTAGTGACATTGATGGCACCATAAAAAAGGTTGGTGGGCTCCTCATTAGAGTGTCGGCATCCTACTTTAACCCCTTAAGGACCAAACGTCTGGAATAAAAGGGAATTATGACATGTCACATATGTCATGTGTCCTTAGGGGGTTAAAGATAAAAACTACCAATCATACAAGCCTAGGAGCGCGAACTAAGCCTAAATCTCCCTGACAAAACATGGGAACGGCTCTTTGCCGCCCACAAAAAATTTACTTTATGCTCATCCCATATAGAACTCACAAAAAAACTGCTCTATCGCTGGTACTTAATATCGAAACGTCTACACCGCATGAATCCTGAGGTATCCAACCAATGCTGTAGATGCCATAAAGGAACAAGATGTGGTGAGACTGATAGCTTCAGTGTCTGGGCTTAACATTCCATTCACCCCCGAGACCTTTATACTACAAAACTACCCCCCTAAACTGGCAAGGGCAATGGTGTACCTCACATACCAAATAAACATAGCAGCACTTACACTTATAAGCAGAAGGTGGCGGACCAGTGAACCCCCAACAATACAAGAATGTATCCTCTTGGTGGACCATAACAAAACCTATGAATGTGCGGCAAGGATCGCAGCCAATCAACAATCTAAAACTTGGAGGATAGCATGGGAAAGATGGACTGAGAGGCAGAACGCCATGACATCAACAACCCAAAACATGAACCCACCTGAAGGGTCGACAGCCACGCTCATATAGGCTACCCAAGTGGAGAACCCACTTATTTGCTCACTTGTAAATCACAGAACTGCTAAATAGACAAGGTATAAGAGGGACAAGATAATGTCAGATATTTAACTCCTGCATGATAGGCCTACCAATGAGCCTACGAATAGGCCACTGACCCAATACAAGAAACTGACAGCTTTAATCTCCCTACTTCAACACAAGGAACCTCACCTGCCCACCTCCTTCCTCTTTCTCATGACAATAAGAGCAACAACACCATGCACTTGATACATATGCATTAATTCTCACAAAACCGTGGTGTATATGGAAATCTAACTTCATAAAAGGCTTGATATCCCAGGCTTAACCCTCCCCCCACCTCTACCCTACCCCAGTTACAAAATAAACCTTGCAGTACATGCTGACACCCAACATGTGCAAATCTATGTAATTGCCAAACAAACAGGACATCTGCTATTGTTGTATGTATACTACTGTACTACGAAAAAGTTATTTTTCAATGCAATGTGTCATACATGTCTGTGAAGAAAAAAAAAAAGGTGGTGGAATGTAAAGGGGCTAGTTTTGATTTGGTAGGGGCAAATAAGAAGTTTGCCATGACAGATAAGAGCATGTGCAAGCTGGGCTGCAACTCCTGTCCAATCAAGAGGTATCAAAGAAACATGATTCCTCTCTTGCAACTGTCATTAGTCTAATAATATCTTTACCTTTTGTGTCACTTTACCCCAATCCCTCTAGCATGTAAGCTCATTGTTCCTGTGTGTCCAACTTGTTTACAACTAAATGTTTGTTTGTTTGTTCGTCCACCCACTGTAAAGCACTGCAGAATTTATTGGCGCTATATAAATAATAACATAATAATAATAAATGATTGATGGTTAGGTTACAGAAACTAAATGTTGATTTTATTCACAGATCAAGTGACAACTGACAACTAGAGTGGAAAAAAATGAGGAGCAGTAAAAAATCTTTACTTCCAAGCAGGAACCAGATAGTTTGACTGCAGCTACTGAGGGAGAGACAGGCTGTGACGGACCGCCTGGCCGCCCGACCGGGTACCTCTGTCAATTGCTGCTTCCTAGTACTTGCAAGCTCCATAAGCACTGTACTGGAATACCACAACCACCGTAAACCCCACGAAACACTGCAGCTTGGTTGGGGTCTCGCCGACCTCCACCCACCCTGGATCCAAGATCAAGATCCAGCTTCAGTGGGTAGACCTCTCCTAGTTCAGAGAGCGTAGCAGGAACAGCTCTTATAAGAGCTAGTGATTATACTCAGGGGAGTATTGTGATATAGAAATCCCCAGAGTGACTGTAGTTCTCCAATTCCCCAAACATGAGCCAAGACTTCATGAAGGGGTAAATTAATCTCAGTTTACTGGAAGCAACACTTGGCCTTAAATGACAATCCTCATGCAAGAGGTCCGCCCACAAGGATCTTGTGGGGGACTGATTTGCAACTTCACAGACCAAAACAATAAGGTTACAAGGCACGACACTCCCAAACACAGCACACAATCCCTCCCCTCTGCCTGGGAGATAATTGGATCAGTAACTGTACTAATTCTAATCCAATTATCTCCAAGCACAGAAAAAACATACTTTTTTAAAAACACCCCAAAAGTACCCTAAAAATACATAAAACCCCACAAATGGTACATCCCCTGATAGGCCTGATCTGGGTGACCAACATATCACCCAGATCAGTTCAGTGGCTCAGGAATTTCCTGGAAGTCATTTATTTGACCGACCGCAGGCATGGTCCCATACCTGAAAATAGTTCCATAGAATCGAGGCTAAGTGCCGCTGGAGGACCGACCGGGAACTGCGAAGTCTTCAGGCCGAAAATAGTTCCATAGAATCGCGGCTAAGTGCCGCTGGGGAACCGACCGGGAACCGCAAAGTTTTCATGCTGAAAATAGTTCCAGGGCATTTGAGGCTAAGTCCCCCTGAAGTATTTTCTCAGTTTTGGTCCATGTGAACAAGATGGCCGCCACCATATGGGGATTTTATGTGTTTTAAGGTATTTTGAGGGTTTTGTACAAATGTGTGTTTTTTTTTTTTGTGTTTGGCTATAATTGAGATTAGTATAGTGTTCCCCAGTCCACCGTCAACAGTAGTTTCATGGCCTCTGGAATTATTTAACCATGAGGAATGCTAAAACCTCCTCTACTGTTGCATCCCCTGCTAACACTAATGCTGCTGCCACCACCTTTATTAGTACAACTCAGCCTCAGGAAGGTGGGATTAGCACCATGTCCATTACGCTCGACTTAACCCCCCCGGAGCCAAGTGGACTTTTGTAAGCCTTTTCATGCTGCAGTAACTTCTGCTGTAGTAACTTCTGCTGCAGTTTCCACTGGCACTGCAGTACCTTCTACCACAGCTAGTTCAAGCATTACAACTTCTTTGTTTTAAGGTACTTGGAGCAAATGATCAGGCCTTTATCTGTGTACCCCATATTTCTCGTAGCCTCACCAAGAAACAACTAAAGAAAGGCTCAGCAGAGACTTGTAGGTGTCATCAAACCCACTCTTTACTGATGAGGTAGAGCAGAGTATCCATGTAGTGTCCCCAATATCTGGTCTTGGTGGTGATGAGGAATCTAGTGATCATGATATTGTTCTTTCCCCCACCTGTCCAGACATTTGTTTAAGACTGTCACAGAAGGAATACATGATAGAATACGGAAGAAGCAAAGTTTTAGCTTAATGCTGTTGGTAGTTTGGGGTGAGAAAGTGAATCAGCAAGCAGCCACAAGGCAAGTCTGAAATGGACAAGGCTTACCTGTGTGAACATAGTTTGCCTCCTACCCTGTGAGCTTCTTGGATAAGCAGTATTTTACCCACAGCTATTGTCATGTCCAACAACCACTTTTAAAAGTGAGCTAGTGTTTTCTGTTACAGAGACTCTGAATACCCAATGTTCACAAATGTCCTTGCACCTGAAGGAGAAAATAGCCTTCCTCAAATTTAAGCTCCCCAACTTAGTTATCTTGCTCTTCACTTTGTTACTTGAGGTGTCATAATTTGTTACCTAAAATCAAAATTTCCTGTGGACACTCACATCTTTCTTTAAAGTTGTTTCTTAAAATAAATGAATAGAATTATTAAAATGAAATTACTACTACTGCTGCTCTCCTTTTTTCACATGCCTAACTGATTTTTCAACACTGAAGAATGATAATGGACTCGCTTTGTTCTTGCCATCGTATAAGGTGTGAGTAGCTGACTTTATTTCTTTCATTTTTGGATAAATCACTTATTTTGAACTTTAAATTACTCATGCCCCCCTTTAATATGAAATAGCATAATGCAAAAGATTAAAAGCAGTCGCAGCCCCGTATTGCAGCGACTCACGCTCATCACCACAGCCAGTCTGGATAACACCTACTCTCACCAACGTGACTGACACCCGCAGACACACACTGGCGGACTAGCCAGAGGTCTTCGGACGGACGATGCCATTGACCGGCCAAATCCAACACACGTGGGCAAGCTTGCTCTCACGGCTTAGTTCGTTGGTCATCCCTGGCAAACTTTGGGACTGTGCCGGGTTACGTTGCACCTGACACCCGACAGAACTCTGGCAGCACGGCACGAAATATCTGCACATGCAGGCCTATAGCCCAGCCGAGAGAAAGGTCGGATGACCGCAAGGAGGGGAAGGGGGGACTAGCCGAAATCCACAAACTTCTGTTAACAGAGACTTTTTTGCCTTTTCCTTTTATTTATTTCTATTTTTATTTTTGGCCTTTTTGGAGCTCCCACGATAACGCAGCAGAGCATTCGTTTTTCTTTGCCAGTCTGGACTAGATAGCGATCACTTACCAATATCACTCTGTCATGTATGTCGCGTCTGTTGCCATGATAAATGTAGATTTACATACCACAGTGTGTCACTAGACTAACATGTATGGACGTATCTATAACTACAATTCCAGATACCCTATGGCCCATGTTACAAACGTGTTTAATTTTTAGTTCTGGTTAGTTTGTTCAGAAATATTCTTTGCATGTCGCATGTATAGAGAGGCAGCGCACGATACCTAGCCTGGCCACTCTGCACGCAACACCCACTCACAGTTAGACGACTTAATACCACACAGACAGGTCACGTAGTGACTGATATTAAACCGGTCAATGATCAGGTCGCCACTGCCCTGACACCCACACACGTATAGACAGAGCTCTCAGAGAGCCCAGTGATTCCTCTTGCGATGTAATTATTTCCTAGCCCTTCCCCTTTGACTTCTACAATGACTCTAAGGATGCTGAAACTAGGAGTCCTGTGCCGATATGTCCAACATAGTTATGAACAAAAGGGCTAACTGAATTAACCAACCAGAGCAGCCTACCCACCCGCTCATTTACTCAACATACTCCACTACATCCCCCTAGATCAGCGGTCACTCATGTTTTAAGCACCTGTCTAGACTCTCAAGCAGACTAGCTTGTCCCAGCACTCCCAATATTGCAATAGTATATCGCAATGTAACTTATCTCACACACACCAGAATCTACACTGCAATCAGCATTCCACTATGGTTCAGCCTGTTATACTGTTATTGCTTATATATTTTATAAAATGTGCATGCACTCTTGCAACTGTTAAGCATGTATAGCCATCTGTAAATACGCTGTTGTGGCGTTGGAAACTGACATGTACCCACCTGCACAATAAAAAATAAAGAATTAAAAAAAAAAAAAAAAAGATTAAAAGCAGTCGTTCTATTTTCTACTTTTGTTAAAATGTTTTATTTTCATTTTAATTTTTCATGTTTAATTTCATTATTTATGTTTTAAATTAGGGACTATTCATGAAGAACTATGACCACATTATAGTATAATAAAATTTGATATACACATGTTGTAGCACAAAAGAACAAAGTGAGACATGCATGGGTGTACAATTAAATTGTTTATCCGATGTTAAATTGTATTTCACAACATAATACCCCAAACTACTATTATTATGCAAAAAAATAAAAAAAATAAACTTCAATTATGAAAAAAAATCAGTCATTCTAAAATTAAGTTCTCATTTACCTTTATTTATTTTTTATTTAAATACAGCTATATAACAATCTAATTTAGCCAACTGACATTGCAAACATAAAATGGCTACATTTTCAGATAGTTGTATTCTACAGAATTCCATCAGTTCACTTACAAATACCTGTAAACAGGGTATCTGACCATTTTCATTTAGTAAGGTCATACCAAATGTAGGTGAAATATAATCCATAAAAAACAAAGGGGAAGAGTCTAATATCAAAGAGGAAAGCAGCAACCCTAAAAAGGGAATCTCTCAAAACCATTTTGAGATAGAAAGAGAACAGAGGAGTTAAGGGCTGTGCTATTAGGTCACAGAACAGTGAAATAGAAACCAATTGGTTGAAGTGTATAATCAACAGGTGATAAAATCTGTGTATAATAGTCACAATTGCAGTATGTAATAGTAAAAAAAAAAACAGAGTCCGTCCAAATGTTCAATGAAAATCAAGTGATAAAAAAATTATAATAAAAAATATATTCAATAAAATCAATAGGAACAGTATCAATTTGGTGGAGCTAGGGCCAGCTCTGGGGTGAAGGGCACTTAGTGGTATAATCCCCACTACAGGATATACTGGAAGGGTAGGTCCGTCCAACTTGGGTTCCGTCGTATTCCACAAAGTATAAGAAACAGCAAATAGTGCTCTCAGTAAAAATAATAAAATAAATAAAATAAAATAAAATGTACTCACAAGAGTAGAGCAGGAAATACTGCTCTATTGCCACAGCGCTGGTGGAATTATCCCCACCTATGGATTGCTTTGATGTAGCTAGGACCGGCTCTAGTGTAATAGACGCTTGGTGGTATAATCCCCACTTGAGGATATACTTGAAGGGTAGGTCCGTCTGTCCGGCTTAAATTCCGTCGTATTCCACAAGATATATAAAACAGCAAATAGTGCTCTCAGTAGGAACAATAAAATAAGTAAAAATAAAATAAAATATACTAACAAGAATAGAGCAGACAGATACTGCTCTATTACCACAGCGCTGGTGGAATTATCCCCACCTAAGGATTTCTTGAGACGGGAAACGATTAAAATTAATTATAATCGATAAAAATAAAAATATAAAAAAATGAAGATAAAAAATGCCAGGAATAATACTAGTAAAAGTGTATATAAAAATACAATAAAGTCCATAAAGGATTGGTCCTATGAGAAAGGTAACCAAAAATAACTTTTATTGATTTAAAATACACTATTTAAAACCATTGACGCGTTTCACCTGTGAGGCTTTTTCAAAATGGTAATAGAACAATATACCTGGCATGAAACAGTATTTATAGGGGTACACAGTGGTTAAAATTGGCGCCAAAATCTGTTACACGATTACAGACAAGCATTAAAACAATTTTTTAAAACAAACTTAAAACAGATTAAAAACTATTTCGTTATATAGATATGGCTTATATTAGTCATAAAATATATTTCACTATGCAAAACGAAGCTTAAATAACTTTATTGATTACAACTTGCATAGTCACGTGATCGGGACTTAGGGAGCTGCGATACGCATGCGCGAGCGAATAGTGGGCGGTTCGCTCGGGCGCATAGCGCAACCCACAGCACTATGTGACCGGCATGAAGGAGCAATGCTCCTTGGGAAATGTAGTCATGCCGGTCACTGTGTGCATAAGGAAGGTGGCGAGCGAGCTGGCTCTAAATACCTTAAGTCAGCTGCTACCACTGACAACAATTAGGACATAAGAGAAGAAGAGGGGGGGACCATAAAACTAAAGAGAAGCAACCTAATATAGGTGCCATATATAAATTAATACTATTAAATAGTATTAAAAAATTATATAATAAAAATAAGAACAAATATACATGAATGTAAATTAAAACTGGACATGGATAAAAATGGAAATAAGCTGTATAAAAAAAGATGGTTTGCATCTTTCTCAAAAGGGAACAAATGTTCTCAGTGAGCAGTTCAGAGGTTTTGCTAGGATGTATTTAAACTAGGAGGGGGGGGCTAAAGGGTGATAAAACATAAATCCAATTGTCCCCCAAAACAAGGACAGAAGGTGCCTGTAGCAAGTGTGTTAAAAAATGATAAGCTTAGAGTCATGTCTACAAATGCTCGCAGTTTAGGGAAAAAGATCCATGAACTTGTGGCAATAATGGCAACTGAGAGTGTAGATTTAGTCGCTGTTACTGAGACATGGTATAATGAGAAAAATGACTGGGACATAGCAATACCAGGGTACTCTTTATATAGAAAAGATAGGGAAGGCAAGAAAGGGGGAGGGGTGGCCCTGTATGTGAAGGATAGCATAAAATCTAGCCTAATAAAAGTTAGTGAGACAAACATAGAGTCCGTTTGGGTTACGTTAGAATTTGGTAATCACACAGTAACTCATGTAGGTGTGATTTATAGGCCCCCAGGACAAATTGAAGAGTTAGATAATCTACTAGTTGAGGAAATAGCTAAAATGACAATGAAGGGAGAAGTTATCATCATGGGTGACTTTAATCTTCCTGATGTAAATTGGAAAACAAAATTAGCTACTTGTGCCAGGAGCACACATATTCTAAACTCACTATTGGGATTGTCTCTAAAACAAGTTGTTGAAGAGCCAACTCGTAAAGAGGCCATACTAGATTTAGTGTTAAAAAATGGAGATTTGGTATCAGATATTACTGTAGGTGAAAGTTTCGGATCCAGTGATCATCAGTCAGTGTGGTTTAATATAAGAACAGTGACTGAGTCACACCACACAAAAAAACTAAAGTTTTAGACTTTAGAAAAACAGACTTTTCTAAAATTAGAATATGTGTAGAGGAGTCATTATCAGACTGGAGCAATTTAAATGGAGTCCAAGAGAAATGGGATTATTTAAAAGTTGCACTATTGAAGGCAACAGAAAATTGCATTAGGCTTGTCAGTAAAAGCAAATAATTCAAGAAACCATTGTGGTACTCCGCAGATGTGGCCAAAATACTTAAAAACAAAAAGTTAGCATTTAGGAATTACAAAAAAACCCAGAGTGAGGAAGACAAAATGATCTATAAGATTAGGCAGAAAGAGGCTAAGCAAGTTATAAGAGCTTCCAAATCACACACAGAAGAGAAAATAGCACAGTCAGTAAAAAAGGGGGACAAAACATTTTTTAGATACATAAATGAGAAAAGAAAAGTAAAACAAGGATTAGTTAGATTAAAAACAAAAGAAGGAAGGTATGTAGAAGAGGATAAAGGTCTAGCTGACTGCCTCAATGAATATTTTTGTTCTGTATTTACAGATGAAAATGAAGGAAAAGGACCTCATTTGAGAAAAAGGATAAATGAGTCATTTATTACACGTAAGTTTACAGAGGAAGAGGTTCTATTTCAACAGTCAAAAGTAAAGACAAACAAGTCAATGGGACCTGATGGAATACACCCAAAGCTATTAAAAGAGCTTAGTGGTGTACTAGGAAAACCATTAACAGATTTATTTAACCAATCATTGTTAACCATTGTTAACAGGAGTAGTCCCAGAAGATTGGAAGTTAGCGAATGTTGTGTCCATTTACAAGAAATGTAGTAGGGAGGAGTCGGGCAACTATAGGCCAGTAAGCCTTACTTCAGTAGTGGGGAAAGTGATGGAAACCATGTTAAAGGATAGGATTGTTGAACATCTAAAAACACATGGATTTCAAGATCAGAGACAATATGGATTTACTTCAGGGAGATCATGCCAAACTAATCTCTTTTTTGATTGGGTAATTAAAATTATAGATCAGGGTGGTGCAGTAGACATTGCTTGCCTAGATTTCAGTACGGCTTTTGACACTGTTGCACATAGAAGGCTTATCAATAAACTGCAATCTTTAAGTTTGGATTCCAATATTGTTGGATGGGTAAGGCAGTGGCTGAGTGACAGGCAACAGAGGGTTGTAGTTAATGGAATATATTTGAAGCTTGGACTTGTCACCAGTGAGGTACCTCAGGGATGTGTACTTGGACCCATTGTCTTTAATATTTTTATTAGTGATATTGCAGAAGGTATTGATGGTAAGGTATGTCTTTTTGCTGATGATACTAAGATATGTAACAGGGTTGATGTTCCAGGAGGGATAAGCCAAATGGCAAATGATTTAGGTAAACTAGAAAAATGGTCAGAATTGTGGCAACTGACATTTAATGTGGATAAGTGCAAGATAATGCATCTTGGACGTAAAAACCCAAGGGTAGAGTACATAATATTTGATAGAATCCTAACCTCAACAACTGAGGAAAGGTATTTAGGGGTGATTATTTCTGATGACTTAAAGGTAGGCAGACAATGTAATAGAGCAGCAGGAAATGCTAGCAGAATGCTTGCTTGTATAGGGAGAGGTATTAGCAGTAGAAAGAGGGAAGTGCTCATGCCATTGTACAGAACACTGGTGAGACCTCACTTGGAGTATTGTTCACATTACTGGAGACCGTATCTTCAGAAGGATATTGAGAGGGTTCAGAGAAGGGCTACTAAACTGGTTCATGGATTGCGGGATAAAACTTACCAGGAAAGGTTAAAGGATCTTAACATGTATAGCTTGGAGGAAAGACGAGACAGGGGGGATATGTTAGAAACATTTAAATATATAAAGGGAATCAACACAGTAAAGGAGGAGACTATATTTAAAAGAAGAACAACTACCACAACAAGAGGACATAGTCTTAAATTAGAGGGACAAAGGTTTACAAATATCAGGAAGTATTACTTTACTGTGAGGGTAGTGGATGCATGGCATAGCCTTCCAGCTGAGGGGTAGAGGTTAACACAGTAAAGAAGTTTAAGCATGCGTGGGATAGGCATAAGGCTATCCTAACTATAAGATAAGGCTAGGGACTAATGAACGTATTTAGAAAATTGGGCAGACTAGATGGGCCGAATGGTTCTTATCTGCTGTCACATTCTATGTTTCTATGTTAATACTATTTTCAGTATCACATGTTGTATGGGAAATTGGAAATTGAGTTTAAAATAATAACATTAAAATAAATTAAAAATTGCACTTTAATCTCTCAATTAGGTGGTGGCATGGCTTGAAATCTGACCAAAATGGCTGCTTGAGAACCGAGCTCCATGCCACCAAGCTATCATCAGCATATCTACCGCACATATAACCCTCCAAATGGGTCACAACAAATACCCAGAAACACCCCAGACCTTCAGGGGTACCCAAACTGGTATGCAACTAGGCTGGATGGATGGTTATATACAGAACCCAGTGGGAGCCTTGGAAGACGCACATGGCTCCAAGATGGCGCCCCCATGCCCCTCTGCAGCCTCCTATACAGGAACCACCAAACTATCGGTTATCAGGGCCGACATCAAGAAACTCACCCCCACGATGGTTACAAAGCAGGACCTCCAGGAGCTGTCTACAACCCCTCAAGACGCTATTAATATGGCTGTCTCCATGCTGAGAGTGGAGATGACGGCCCAAGATGCACAGATCCAGGTTCTGGAGACACACTCCCAAGCCTCATCTGCGCAATTACGGGCCACTGACCTGGCTCTGGCGCGGCAGTGAGCTATGCTTCTCGCTATCCGCCGCCAAATGGAAGACCTGGACAACCGGAGCAGACGCTACAATATTAGGGTGCGTGGTGCCCCTGAGCCCAATAGAGATGAGAAAGTTGAGTCCCTCTGTCAGGATTACAATTGATCCAACATGCAGTATTAGTAGTATTAGTATTAGGAATAAGGATAATGTCTAACCGGACCTTAGAATGTCCGGTCTTAACGTACCAGAGAATAGTCGAAATACTAGCAGAGGTCAGGAACACAGAACGAAACACAGTTGCAAGGAATAGCCAATAGTCAGGGATACCAGAATTCAGGGAAGTCAGAATGAATCCAAAGTCAATAACCAAAGAAACACGATCAGGAACACACGCTCGGATAACCAGCAAGGGGAAACCACGACCGGGGAAATGAGTGAGATTATATATCCCTCTTGTGAATCCGATTGGCTGTATCCATCTTTTGATCCCAAAACATGCGCGCATGTTCAAGAAACATGTCAACGTCGCTACAACCGTGGACAGACGTGAAGCTACATAACATTGTGGTCCACAGCTGCCGGCCTTATGGCATAGGACCGCTGAGCATCACTTGTCCTATTCCTGGAATGGTGATTTATGTTGTTCCCAGCATAGCGAGAGGATGTATACGTGACACCCTCCTAACCTCACTATTCAATATTATACTTGATGAGGAAGGTGCTGAAGAAATCCTGTTTGACAGGGCACATCAGGCTATCCGGAAAAGCATGTAGCATGGGGCCCCGAGAGATTTGATATGCTGCCTCCACTCATATCGAATGAAGGAGAGGATCATGCAGAAAGCTAGATCCCTATCCACCTGGCACTTTCAGGACACTGCAATCTCTATCAACAATGATCTCTCACCACCAACACTGGAGGCCGTAGAGCCCTGGAGCCCGTTACATTAGCCCTTTGAGAGAGAAATATTCCCTACAAGTGGGGATTCCACTTCTGCCTACTTGCATGATTCCACAATCGTGGCCTGAAGGGATCCTAGCATTAAGTTTGTTTTGGCATCTGGGTGTATTTTTGAGGGGTTTCAAGAGGAGCCACAGCCACAGGTCTTGTGGTATATTGGAGTGTAGTATTGTGAAAGTGAGTTGCGTTACTTGAAGCCACAGTCGGGCTATCTGTGTACATTCCCACCATACGTGGAGGTATGTGCCCTTTTCCCCACAACCCTTCCAGCACAAGTTTGAGTTCAATATTCCCATTTGTTTTAGTTAAAGGGGGGGTGAGGTACCAGCACGTGAGGGTTTTATACGCCTGCTCTTTATGATTAATGCATATGAAAACCATGGCTGTGGCCATGGTTGTGCTGTGTGGTAGTAGTATGTAAAGTGGGGGAGTCCCAGTCCTTTCACCCTATTTGGTATGTAGAGGGTTGCTTATTTGATTCTCGCCCTCCTGTCATGAATATATGAATTTATTGATTTGGGTCTGGAGTGTTTTAAAATTTGTTAATGGAGATTGGGATGGTTAATGCCTGGAACAGGTAGAGGAATCTAGGTAGTAGGTTCATCTTTATAGATGTTGTTTGTCCCAGCCATGATATTGATAGTCCCGTCCACGTTTAAAGGTCTTGTGTTGCTTGTTGGAGTAATGGGGTGTAGTTGTGTTGGTAGGTCTGTGTCAGGTCTTTAGGAATGCGTGTCCCCAGATATTTAATATCTGTGTGCTGAAAGTCGAATGGGTATAGATGTTCTAGGGTCTGCAGTGATTGAGTATCTATGTGGATTGGAAGAACGTCCATTTTATCTATGTTAAGTTTATAACCTGAGATTACTGCGTACTCATTCAAGAGTGGTGGCATGGAGTCTATAGGATTGGTGATGGTCAGCAGTATGTAATCTACATATACTGCTGTTTTAGCTACATCTGTGCATATCGTAAGTCCATGGATTTCCTTATTGTGCCTAAGCGCTTGCAGAAGCGGCTCCAGTGAGAGGGCAAAGAGAATAGGGGATAGGGGGATAGGGGGCACCTCTGTCTCATGCCATTGTGAATTTCATATGTGGGAGCGTGAGTGGTAGCTGTTTGGGGAGGTTTGCTTTTGGGGAGGCATATAGGGTCTGTAGTGCATCTATGAAGGGTTGTGGGAATCCAAATCTATGTAGGGTCGCATATAGAAAAGGCCAGAGTACTTGGTGAAAAGCCTTCTCGGCGTCAAGAGATAGGACTAAAGTGGGGATTCTCCTGTGGGTCGCCACCCTGATGAGATTGTATGTGCGTCTAATATTGTCACATGCTTGTCTGGAGAGGATGAATCTCACCTGGTCAGGGTGGATACATTTGTGAAGGTATGGGTTCAATCGTTCTGCCAAAATCTTAGTGAATAGTGTGATATCTACGTTCAGTAGGGAAATAGGGCAACAGCGGCCCAGTTCGAGATGGGATTGGTTTGGTTTAGGAAGGAGGCAAATGTTGGCTTGTAACATTTCTTTCAGTAGCGGATCGCCGTCCAGAATTGTGTTAAAGAGATTTCTGAAATGTGGGGTGAGGATCGCCGCAAAGGTTTTGTAATACAACCCAGAGAAGCCATCAGGGCTGGGGCTTATATTTGGTTTAATAGTCTTCAGTACTTCTATGCAGTCAAAGTGTGAGTAGGTCTTGTGTGGGCTGTCTTATATTACGGGACAGTTTCGGGTCTGTTCAGATGGTAGCATGCACATATTTACACAATCGTCATCTTAAGGTTAGGGTAAAACAGAAAATGACAGTGCAATCTAGGAAATCTTGGCTACTTCCTGCATGACAGTAGGGAGTCTTAGTAAGTGCAGGTATTTTTCTATGAGGTTCCCTAGGTTGCCTGGCTTCTGGTGTGCCTATGGGTTGTGGTCTTATAGGGTTGAGAAATAGTTTTGGAAAACCTCAGCAATCTGGTCAGGAAGGTCTGTGGTTTGTCCATCAGGGGTGAAGATTTTGGTGATGTGTTTATGTGTGGATCGTTGGCGTAGCCTGTGGGCTAGCAGGGTGTCAGCCTTGTTTGATTTTTCATAGTATAATTGTTTTGTCCATTGAAGGGCTCTGGCTGCATCTCTGCCCATGAACTCTTTGAGGTCTGTCTGGAATTTGTGATTTGTGTCTTAAGGCTCGTGGTGGGGTTCTGTTTGAATTGGTGCTTTAAGGTTCTCAGCTCAATGTGTGTCTGTTCTAAGTTGGTCAGGGCTTGTTTCTTGTGGGTGGAAGCAAGGCTGATGATCGTGCCCCAGATTACTGATTTGTGTGCTGACCGGAGTGTGCTTTTGGAGGTCACCAAATCTTTATTTAACGTAATATATTCTGTGATGGATTCCTGAGTGGGTTATGGAGTAGGGTAAGGTTTAGGCGCCAGGACAGGGACGCACTGTATTGGGTATCTCAATCGTTAGTGTGACGTCTGCGTGATCAGACCAAGTTATAGAACCTATGTGGGTTGATTTTATATGTGGCATAAGGAGGGGGGAAACTAAGAACATGTCGATTCTGGAGTGGGATTGGTGAGGGTGGGAATAAAAGTAGTCGTTAGCGGTTGGGTGCTGCACTCTCCACGCGTCCAGCAGGTGTCTATTAGATGTGAAGGAACATAGCATTTGATCTGATTTGGCTGTTGGGGGAAGGTTGCGATGTGGAGGTCCCATGCGGTGTCTATCTATTGCTGGGATGAGGGTGGCATTGAAGCCGCCTCCTACTGTGATGTGATGGGATAGGAAAAGCTTCAGGTGTGTGTGACGGATCACCTGGCACCCCAACAGGGCATCTCTGCCAACTAGATGCTTCCTAGTACTTGCGAGCACCATAAGCACCGCAACAGACACCACAAGCACCACACACTCCACAACCGACGTAGCTTAGCTGGGATCTCGCCTTCTTCATCCCACCCGGGACCAACCTCTGATATCTAGCACCGTGTGGGAAAGACCAATCCTCCAGGAGTGTCCTGCTTAACCCTCAACACGTAGATTGGTCTCGTGATTGGAGGGGAACTGCTATATCACTACTAGCTCTTATAAGAGCTATACATGATTACTCTCCTGTTAGAGAGGTCTTTCTCACATGGTCCTGGATATCAGAGGTTGGTCAAGGGTGGGAGGAAGAAAGCGAGATCCCAGCTAAGCTATGGCGGTTGTGGAGTCTGAGGTGTTTGTGGTGTCTGGTGCCGTGCTTACGGTCCTCAGCGTCAGCTAGGAAGCATCTGTTGGCGGAGGTGCCCAGTCGGGGTGCCAGGTGATGCATCACAGTGTGCTTTAAGTGTCTGCCAAAAGGAGCTGTCTGGCTAGTTTGGTGAGTATACCGAAGCGAAGGCGTATTTTTAGGGGCCTATGTGTCCGGAGATTGTAAGGTATCACATCTAGGGATCAGCTTGGGATTGTTGTATGTGTAACAGGCAGGCTTTATGTAGAATTATTGCCACTCCGTTCTGCTTACCAATCGGAGAGCTCACGGTGTAGTATTTATTGTACTGTCAGCTTAGGAGAGGGAGCGGTTTGTTTTGGGTGAAGTGGGTTTCTTGTATTAGAAATATTAGATCTATTGGCCCACCTTAGAAATTGATGTCTTTTGGAGGGATTGTTAGGACCCCTGCAGTTGTTGGAAATGCACTTAATGGTGCTGGGCTTGCAATTTGACCCTCTGGCTGTGGGGGGCCCAGCACCCAAGGTCCCTTTGGAATACATAGAAGGAGGTGGTGTGCAAGCAGGGAGTGGAAGGAAGGGGGAGTGGATAGGTCGAAGGAAGTGAAAAATAGAAGGGGGAGGGGTAGAGAGAGAGAGGGAGAGAGAAGAAGAAAAAAAAAAGGGTGAAGGGTGTATGAGGTAAGATCGTGTTGGGAGGCCTGGTCATATGCAATCAGTGCCAGGCTTGATGAGGGCGGAGATTGCCTGGCTGATGGGGTGATTGGGGGGGGAGTTGCAGTCTGGGAAAAGTCGTGTGTAATATGTTAAGAATGGTTTCTGTTGTTGCTAAGAGTTGCTAAGAGTCTGGGTGTTTAGGTAGGAATAGAGAGCCAGTGGGCAGTGTGGGATTGTCTCCCCCGGGTGATGTTTCCACTAATGAATTTTCTGTCGATGACAAAAAAAAAACAGGGTGGGTGGTAGACTTAGAAACATAGAAACATAGAAACATAGAATGTGACGGCAGATAAGAACCATTCAGCCCATCTAGTCTGCCCAATTTTCTAAATACTTTCATTAGTCCCTAACCTTATCTTATAGTTAGGATAGCCTTATGCCTATTCCACGCATGCTTAAACTTCTTTACTGTGTTAACCTCTACCACTTCAGCTGGAAGGCTATTCCATGCATCCACTACCCTCTCAGTAAAGTAATACTTCCTGATATTATTTTTAAACGTTTGCCCCTCTAATTTAAGACTGTCCTCTTGCTGTGGTAGTTTCTCTTCTTTTAAATATGGTTTCCTCCTTAACTGTGTTGATTCCCTTTCTGTAGTTAATGTTTCTATCATATCCCCCCTGTTTCTTCTTTCCTCCAAGCTATACATGTTAAGATCCTTTAACCTTTCCTGGTAAGTTTTATCATGCAATCCATGAACCAGTTTAGTAGCCCTTCTCTGAACTCTCTCTAAAGTATCAATATCCTTCTGAAGATACGGTCTCCAGTACTGCGTACAATACTCCAAGTGAGGTCTCACCAGTGTTCTGTACAATGGCATGAGCACTACCCTCTTTCTACTGCTAATACCTCTTCCTATACAACCAAGCATTATGCTAGCATTTCCTGCTGCTCTATTACATTGTCTGCCTACCTTTAAGTCATCAGAAATAATCACCCCTAAATCCCTTTCCTCATATGTTGAGGTTAGGACTCTATCAAATATTCTGTACTCTGCCCTTGGGTTTTTACGTCCAAGATGCATTATCTTGCACTTATCCACATTAAATGTCAGTTGCCACAATTCTGACCATTTTTCTAGTTTACCTAAATCATTTGCCATTTGGATTATCCCTCCTGGAACATCAACCCTGTTACATATCTTAGTATCATCAGCAAAAAGACATACCTTACCATCAAGAACTTCTGCAATATCACTAATAAAAATATTAAAGAGAATGGGTCCAAGTACAGATCCCTGAGGTACCCCACTGGTGACAAGTCCAAGCTTCGAATATATTCCATGAACTACAACCCTCTGTTGCCTGTCACTCAGCCACTGCCTTACCCATTCAACAATATTGGAATCCAAACTTAAAGATTGCAGTTTATTGATAAGCCTTCTATGTGCAACAGTGTCAAAAGCCTTACTGAAATCTAGGTAAGCAATGTCTACTGCACCACCCTGATCTATAATTTTAGTTACCCAATCAAAAAAATCAATAAGATTAGTTTGGCATGATCTCCCTGAAGTAAACCCATGTTGTCTCTGATCTTGAAATCCATGTGTTTTTAGATGTTCAACAATCCTATCCTTTAACATGGTTTCCATCACTTTCCCCACTACTGAAGTAAGGCTTACTGGCCTATAGTTGCCCGACTCCTCCCTATTACCTTTCTTGTAAATGGGCACAACATTCGCTAACTTCCAATCTTCTGGGACTAGTCCTGTTAACAATGATTGGTTAAATAAATCTGTTAATGGTTTTGCTAGTATACCACTAAGCTCTTTTAATAGCTTTGGGTGTATTCCATCAGGTCCCATTGACTTATTTGTCCTTACTTTTGACAGCTGAAATAGAACCTCTTCCTCTGTAAACTCACGTGTAATAAATGACTATTTATCCTTTTTCTTAACTGAGGTCCCTTTCCTTCATTTGCATCTGTAAATACAGAAAAAAAATATTAATTGAGGCAGTCAGCTAGACCTTTATCCTCTTCTACATACCTTCCTTTTTTTGTTTTTAATCTAACTAATCCTTGTTTTACTTTTCTTTTTTCATTTATGTATTTAAAAAAAGTTTTGTCCCCCTTTTTTTACTGACTGTGCTATTTTCTCTTCTGTGTGTGATTTGGAAGCTCTTATAACTTGCTTAGCCTCTTTCTGCCTAATCTTATAGATCATTTTGTTTTCCTCACTCTGGTTTATTTATAATTACTAAATGCTAACTTTTTGTTTTGAAATATTTTGGCCACATCTGCGGAGTACCACAGTGGTTTCTTGAATTTTTTGCTTTTACTGATAACCCTAATGCAATTTTCTGTTGCCTTCAATAGTGCAACTTTTAAATAATCCCATTTCTCTTGGACTCCATTTAAATTGCTCCAGTCTGATAATGACTCCTCTACACATATTCTAATTTTAGAAAAGTCTGTTTTTCTAAAGTCTAAAACTTTTGTTTTTGTGTGGTGTGACTGTCATTGTTCTTATATTAAACCACATTGACTGATGATCACTGGATCCTAAACTTTCACCTACAGTAATATCTGATACTGATGCTTCCTCTGTTTTCTACTTTTTTATCCACATCCCCATGCATCATTTGCTCTGGTACTGCAAAGTTAATACCTTCTTGTATAAAAATTAGAAATTACTAGACATGTGCAATTCGTTTCCGTCCGAATTTAAATTCTGCCAAATTTAGTCAACTTGGATGCTTACGAATGTCCGAATTGCCGAATTTCGGATGTGCTGAACTGAATTGCCGAAGTCCCGAATTGCCGAAGTGCCGAATTCCAGAAGTGCCAAACCGAACCGAATTGTCGAAGTGACGAATTTCGTAAGTGCCAAAGTGCTTCGGATTTCTGAAAAGTCGCAAAACAGGAGAGGGAGGGAAATGTAAGGAAATGAAGACAGGAATCTAACCTTAACCATACCCCTAACCCCTAGCCCTAGCCCTAACCCTACCCCAAACCTTACCCCTAACCCAAATCTTCCTCTATCCCTAACCCTACAGCCCTATTAGGGTTAGGGTAAGGGATAGGGGTAGAGGTAGGATTAGGGGTAGGGTTAGGGTTATGGGGTAGGTTTAGGGAATTGATGAAGTCTCAAATTCCCTAATTGCCGAAGTCCCAAATTTCGGAATTGCCAAAGTCCCAAATTTCTGAAGTGCCGAACCAAATCAAAGAGCGAATTGCCAAAGTGCCAAATTGCCGATGTGCCGAATTGCCAAAGTCCCGAATTTCGGAAGTGCCGAACTGAACCAATTTTTTTGCCCATGCACATCCCTAGAAATTACCCCAGCCTTGGTGAAGTTATAATCTTAATTTTAATAAAGGTGAATATTTTCTCTCCCTTTCCTTTTTTTCCATGCTCTTTTGTTTTCTGGTCTTTCTTTCATTTTATTTCTTTCATTTTACCTTTTGCCCCTTTGTTCATATATTTTCTTAACGCAGGACTTTACTGTTTTTGTACTTCCATGTTTTCTTTAGTACTCTTACCTTGTTGTGCTAAATGTTGGCTATGCCATTTGTCCCACTGGGGTTCTCCGCATTATATGTTGCATATATGTTTATGTTATTTGCTCCCATGTTGAAGTTTGCATGTTTTTCCATGATGATTGCTTCTGTACTTTCATCTTCTTTCAGTGTTTTTGTAGTTGGATGGACCGTACCACTTCATTTAGTTTCACTTCACTGTTTTCTTTGACCATCCTTTACCTGTTAGATATCATCAAAGAAAGAGGATGCAGGACGGGCCTGTTGTGGTTTTATTACATACTTCTTGTTTCTGAATGTTTTTTTACGTGGTTGATTTTTTTTTTACAATCTTAACTATCTGTTTGCTGCTGGGAGGTTTCAATAAAGATAAGTAAAGCAAATACTCGCCTCCTGTCTTTCTTTAAATTTAGACTATACCTTCACGAAAGCTAGGCTAATATCTAATTGTCAGTATAGTGGTCTGTACCGTCAGCGTAGACCTGTTTGCAAGAATTGATTGACAGGTGGGAGAGATACCATATTTTGAAACAAATGTGTTTTTTTTTTTTTATAACTTGTTAGTAGTTTTTCTAGTTTAACGTACACATGAAAAGTTATAATCTATCATTACAATAGAAGAAAATGTACACGTGACAGGTACACTTTAAAGTCATTTACTTTGGAAAGAATATTTGTCACTTTATTTAAACTTTTGTATTATTGAAGCGATAGTCCACAAGAACGTGTACTTCTGCACATTCTGCAATTTAATTTTGCAAGACAGAACATGCAAATTATTTTAGAACTGGGAACTATGAGATATAAATCAGCAGCTTTAAAAAAAGCATGAAATTTAATAAGATGCATTTATATAAGAAATTAAACACATGACTACAATGTGAGAATTATTCGTACTTGGTGAAATTGTTATTGTTCAGAGTGCAAATTAGAAAAAAGGGAGCATTAGCATTTTTCTTTCTCTTTCTTTCTTTTTTTTTTACATAAAATAAGCTTACTGCCACTTTCAAAATATTATTTTCTTAAATATCTGGCATCTATGTCATACCCAGAGTTATTACTAAGCAAAAAATAATCAAATGTAACATGAAAACTGCAAATTTTGTAGGTCAAAAAAATCTGTATTGGAAAATGTCCCTAACTTTTTTGGTATATAATTGATTATATAGTAATCAATCCTAAGGCACTACGGATGCCTTTTTTATCATCTTTGTCATTTGAGCAAAATATTAATTGTTGTAGAAACATCCTGCCTGTGACCAAACACAACAAATGTTTGTCAAATGGTAACAATGTTTCATACAATGCCCAGTTTATTATAATTATTCCATTCTGTACATACATAATGTGGTCCAGCGTCACTTAGAAGACCAAAAGTTGTTTAACGACCTGGAAGTCCCTTAAGAGGCTGTCTGGTAACAATGCTTTATACAATGCTCAGTTTATTATAATAATTCCATTGTGTACATGCATAAGGTTGACTGACAGCCACTAGAGATGACTGTCACTTTCTCTCAGCACCAGTTGCAGCTGACATCATTGAAAGGGACCCTGTCGCACTATTAAAGCATTGCTGTGCTAACCGGGTTCCTAAAGACATATGCCCATTGGGTGGCCATAAGTGCATGGGTCATCCGATGGGCCCCATAAGCATTTGAGGCCTGGCGTTGCTGCACTGGCTGCAATTCTGCCCTAATTATGGGGAAAGTGGCAGACAGACACACCAGGACCACCAGGCCTGTGACAACCATCACCCCCTGATGGCGGTCCTACTCACACACACATTGAACTTGTGGTGGAGGAGTCTGAAACCCCAACATCTTCACCAGCTGCCACTGCCCAAAAGGTTTGCACCTGAATAGAGATATGGTTCTAAACTGTCCATTAGGATTTTTTCTTTAGATTGTACCAATATTTTCTCAAAATATCTAGAATCTTTCTGTTGTGTGAACCAAAATATATAACAACACAGAACGTAGGTCTATATTTACTAATAATACTAGTAATGCAAATCTGTTCTTTTTAACATTTTGACCATTATATCATCATCATCTCAGATTACAGATAATGTTTTGCTCAGAAAATATCAATCGGCCTCAAATTTACTCTTTTTTCATCAGAAACAATACACTTTTACTTTACGAACTGACCTTTGGGTATAGTTTGTATAGTTTTACCTGAGCATCATAAACACTTTATCTTACTGAAATAGTTATGGTGCAAAAATGGGATTACCAGGAATCACATGACCACTGTGTGCAAATAATAAATCAAGCTTTGCTAAGTCAATACCAGTTAAACACTGAAAAACACAAGCACTGAATTTAGGAAAGTCTCTTAATATAATCCAGGGAATGAAAAATTATTGGTTAAGAAAACATTTCCTCTTTGTTCTTAAATCACTCAGAAAAAAACATGATTCCTTAAAAATTACATAAAGCAAACACATAGACTTTACATTGTATATGGGAGGAGAACTGAGACTACAGCATGCATTTCTCGCTTACTACACTTCATTTACAGCTTTAAGGGACACTCCAATCCCTTAAAGCACTTGCTAAAGTGCTTTAAGAGGGAAGAGTGTGTTCTCTATTTTTCATTTAAAAAAAGTTTAGATTTCAATAGTAATTGGCACTTGTATAAACTGATAATGTTACACCCACCTGGCTGGCAATCAGACAACTGGTCTTGTTACTTCCTTGTTGTTTTGCTCAATAGCTAAACTCAAGAAGTAGGCGATTGCCCAGAGCACATGCCTTGCAACGGCTTCTCTTTGAGCTACATTGTGAAGTCTGTGAATAGACAGAATAGCCACAGAAAGTCTGGACTAAATTAGAAGCAGAGGGCTTGCAAAGGCTTCAGACAAGAGAGCTGTAGCATTTGTTTTAACTTTACCCCAAATAAAGAAAACACATGATTAAATACATGCATGGTTTCATTGTGGGTATATGTACTACACAGTGATTTATTTTGTGTATGTGGGCAGTGGAACATCCCTATAACTTACACTTTTTTAAGGATTATAGTCTAAGACCAAACAATTCATTATTGTGGTATTTGTTCCCCATTGTAGCACTAAAGCTGCATTTGCTACTGGAATATTGATTTGCTGACTAACAAGAAACCTCACAATCTATGAACGTAAAAATCACTTTTAACTCTTTTCAGATATTACATGTTTTAGATATGACAGTTTTTACTGTGTTTACTAAATGGACCTGTTTGTTTGGAAGCATGTAATAATGTTTTGCCAATGTCGCTCTATTGCAAAGTTTACATGACACTTTGACATGTTTTCTCAAAAAATGTAGAATGAAAACATCTATACCTGCATTTTCTGTGATATTACAACCATTTCAGTTATATTTTATTAACATCATTCAGCTTTTCTCTGCCCTTATGTTATAAAACCTTTAACAGTTTTGAATTGAATTGCATTATAAAGGATAGAAAAGGGAAGAAACATTCTACAGATTATTTTTAATTAACTCAGATTAGTGTACAGCATTCTGAAAAACCATGGCAAAAAGGCCACTGTTTTTGGTTCTTTTCGGTTAATAAAGATGATATCCACTATGGTATATGAGATTGATCTAAGTGGTTCTGAAAAAAATGTGATATGTGATATGAACCACTAGAGGGAAGCAATATACATTTGTTCTAATCATTTTTGCTAATTATAAAACTTGCTCCAAATCGAAGATGACTCCTATTTTCACATTTTATTCACAGTATTTAAATATAATTAGAAGCTATGAATCCAGAATAAATGTAAGACACTAATGTTTCAACTGAGGAACCGTATTCCTTTTTCTAATGTTTACTGAATTTAACAAAAGAAAAGTCATTAGATTTGTTTTGGGACAAACTGTAATTTGGCCAAATTTGGGTTGATTCAGTGATTGGCAGAAATTCGGATTTCTGAACCACCTTGTGCCATAATCATGGGAAACCGCGAACAAGCTTGAACATGTTTGTTTAGATTCATGATTTGTAGTGGTGTTCCTAATACCAGCAATTATAAAAGGGAGACAAAGGAGTTATTTTAAATAGTTTTGTGTGTTAATAAGTCTGTCCCTCTAGATTGTTGGATTTGAGTGCCCCTTTCCTCTTAATCATAGGATCACACAGAGAAAATAGGATTAGTTTGGGAAATTTATCAAATTGCTCGTTCGGATAAACATTGAGAAGGTCTTTCAGCTTCCTGACAAATGCAGCTACATGAGCGTGAATTGTGTCATGATGAACTAATTCCCTTTTTTTCCAGGATGGCCTCCTGTGCAATGAAAAATAGGCATGCTGATTAAGGAAGATGTGTGAATTGAATCTGCCATGTTGTCATTGTCTACTACTCCAAGCAGCAGTGGTGGAAGTATAACCCAAAGATGCAGAGCGGAGCAATTACAGTTTGGGCTGAAGCTGTTGGCAGTTTGGTGGCAGCAAGTATTCCCTGTATGAAAAAACTACTGCTTACTTTAAAACAGCTTAAAATCAGAGCAGTGTACTGAAATGGTCAGAACTTATCTGTCTGGACCTAATTTTCCTCCTCGTGCCCCCTTTGCTGTCCTACTGGAAGTAGAATGCGTTGCCTGCTCTATGTCTAGTTTCCTAGCAGCTATTGTCTCATTCACTGACCACTGTCCAAATGGTTTCCCATTAAGGGGAACATCATCCCCAATGCTCACACATGTCCCTGAAACTGACTGGGAAATAGCCTTCCTGGGTTATTCTGATTTTTAGTTTGATATTGGTTAGCTGTGATCAACTGGTCATGCATCTCTTATTTCAATGTTGTTTTTAAATTTGTCAAATTATTATAAAATTTGGTGGCGAATAAAATATTAATTTCTGCTGCTGCTGCTGTGGTGGCTGCCCCTTTTTAAAATACATTTCGTTGTAGAAGTTCTGTCTGGCCTGTCTGAGTCTTGTGGTTCCTGCTACTTCTACATACACTTTTGAGAGAAGCTGATAGGGCATTCTTTTCCACACTGAAGAACAGTCACTGACACTACAGACTGGATGTGAGGAAAAGCCTTAGAAGGGGCAAGTGGTGGTCAATTGCCCACTGGCTTTTTCCTTTGATTCTTTGAAAAATTCCATATTTTAAACTTAAAATGACTCCTGCTACTTTTTTTTCATTAACACAAGATAGAAAAAAAAAAAAGACTACAATCAACCATTATAAAGCTTTTTCCAGTTTTTGTAGTACAGAGATATAATAATCACATTTTGGCAACTTAGTAGACCAGGCAATATTGTAGTTATTTTTGCCTGTCACACAACCATAGGTACCATTTTTCATGCCTTTTGGCTTCCTGAATTGTTTTCCGAAATTCTTGTTAGTACTGAAATTCTGGCAAGACAAACAGCTACCATCCAATTTCTTTTATATTGTCCAAAAATCTGAAGTCAAGAGGTACAAGGGTACTATAAATGGATAGAGTAGTAAAAATACTAAGTACATAGATTCACCCCCCCAGAGATTCTAGATTTGTGTAATTGGGTCACTGTATCTTCTGTCTACTGAACTTTAGCCTCAATGTAATATTGTTCGATAAGCTCTCCAACTGACTTAAAATTTATGGATAACATCTTTAAATTACTTTTTTTTTTTAACATATTAAAATATACAAAATAAATATAAATAATGTATAGCATGTAAATATTTTTCATATTATTAAATCATTTTAATATGTATCAAAAATATATTTTTTATATTTTTCATAATATTATGTCATTTTAATAATGTATCCAACATATTTAAAAATTCTGAAAGCTTATCCAACAATATTAATTCAAAGTCTTTATTGGGAGCCATGAAAAATGAAAAATGAGCTGTAGTGCATATAATGGTATCATTACCATTGACATGTAATATTCATGTTTGGATTGCAGTGAATATATATCACACAAGCTAAATCTTTGTGTTAGGCCAAGGACCTTTTTTCAGCTAAGGTTGTCAAGACACATTATTTGCTGAACCTATATCATCAAAACATATTTATGATAAGAGCATGGGAACTGCGGCTTTGTCTGTATTTACATTACACTACATACATTAAATGCATGCTAATGTAATTTTATAACTTCATATTTGCTTAAGTTTCTCTTTACTAGAACTCCACAGCAGCAAAAAAAAAACACAGAGGGTAAACAACCAATCAGAAAACAGTAAGGAGACCATATAACTCCCTTCTCAACATTGCATTCCCTCTTTCTTTGCTGCTGTGAATCAGTACAGGTCAGAGTACCACTGCCTCCTGCTATTATTAGTTGCTGGCTTTGGGATTTTAATTATTCTCTGTATAATTGTTTATATTATTATATTTTATTAATTATTTGGGGACTGTTTTGTTTTGTAGTGTAGGCTAGCTGCCTTTTTCTTTCCCTCTGGGATAGTGGGGTGTTATTTCCCTTTACTACTTTCACTTCTGGGGCTCTTTTCCCCTTTATCTGTCCCCTCTTGTTTTTCACCCGTTTTTCCTTGCTTACGGGTATTGTGCCACTCGGGGGTCTCTGGAGGCCGGCCTATTTCTGCCTATTCCGATCCCCCCGAGCCCCGGGACCGCGGAGTACGTCTCCAGCGGTCCCGTGTGTCTTTCCTCCTCCGGTCACGGGGTGCTCGCAATCGAGCGCTCTACCCGCCGACCAGAGCTTTCCCACGTGGCCGCTGTTCACGGCCAGATCGATCCACGGACCGCGTGTGTCCGCCAGGTGGAGAAGGGAGCGGTACACATACAGAAGAAATATAGGTCGCGCTATAACAAATAAATATAAAATATTTTAATACACTAAAAACTATAAAATAAGAACAAAGTATAATAAATAGTCCAAATATTTGGTGTGCTTATAATAAGTTCCAGTGG
>OW240920.1:59929969-59955428 GCA_933207985.1 Pelobates cultripes | reverse complement strand
ATAGATGAGAATTTCAGTACTTGGTGTCCATCTCTTACTGTTTATGGCACAGGAGTGAAAAAACAGGATCTTCTAAAGTAGATGTGGATGTAGATGTAGTCTTGATTCAGTGGAAACCATGAAAGATAAAGAGAACACAAAAAATCCAATAGTGTAGATTGTCTGTAGATAACTGAGAGTATAGGAGAATAATAGGGAGGTAATACACTCACCTATTTCAGAGCACAAACTCGCTCTAGTGTGTTTGGCATTCAGTGGCGTTTGTCCCCCACTGGTAGGATATAGGTGAAGACAGTTCCTCCGTATGGGAAAAGGAATAAAAAACACAATATAGTGCTCACTGGATAAATAAAATGAATAAAATAAAAGAATAAAAAATACTCACATTGAGATGAGCAGAATAAAACTGCTCAGTATACTCGCATAAGTGGTACAATCCCCACCTAGGATTCTTGGTTGTATGTGGACTCCAAGGTAAAGAGTGATCAGGTACCAGGAAATTAATAAAATAATTAAAAAAAAAAAAAGAAAAAAGGGATATATGGCAAAGTTATAATAAAAAGCCAATATTCCTTTATTAATACAGTAAAAAATATATATAATAGCCAAAACGCATTTCGCCACACAGGGCTTTATCAACTGGCAATAGTAAAAAAACAACCTGGTACATGGATACTTATATAAACTTAGATAAAACATGTTAATTCAAATTTTGGCGCCAAAATGACGTCATCAATACAATTGATAATAATGTAAAAGTGTAAAATCATAAGAGGAAAGATACATGATGTTTGTAAAACAATATATATATTGATAGTTTAAATATAATGATAAAACGAGTAATATAAATGAGCATATAAAGAAAACTAAAAGGGTCATGTGATCGCAATATAACGCGATCACATGATGTATTAGTGCAGGCTGGGAAATGTAGTGAGCGGTCACGTGGTCGCGAACCCCCGCTACCACGTGATAAGCTGCTCGCATAGAAGGGAAGGCGGCAGTTCAGACGGAGGTCGACATAATACAACACGCCTCCGTCTGACGTCAGCCTAGGGGGCGGCAACATCCGCCGCAAATACCCTTGGGACATGTAGTGATTCGGACGGAGGCTAACACAAAGAGGCACGCCTCCGTCCGACATCACCGAAAAGGGGGCGGGGAAAGGTGCCGCTCGCAATAATCTTACACCAAATAGTTACACAGAAACATTTGTTCCTAGTGATCTGCTGTAACATGCCACTAGAAAAAAGGGTAAAATAAAATAAATAAAAAGTTAAAATTGTAGTTTGCACTCTCATCATTCTCTGGTGTTATTACAGAGTATAGTAAAAATAAAAGTAAATAAATACATCAATTAAGAGCCCTATATAGAACTGGCATGGTACTAAGGCCATAAATTATACAAAGCTATGTGTGAGAGAGAAAAAAAAATTAAAAAAAATAAATAAATATAAATTAATTATTTTTAGAAGAGTTTTTTTATAAAAAATTAAAAAGGTCAAATTCAGCATTTAAACCCTCAGGACAGAGGGTTTTGAGTTGAAAAACCCAATACATTTCCCTTTTTCCTAAAGCTTTAGTTATATCTCCACCTCTCCATGGGAGGGTAACTTGTTCAATCCCAATTACTTTTAGAAGAGTAGGGTCTTTATTGTGTATAAGAAAGTGCTTAGAAACTGAGTGATTTTCAAAACCTCTTCTAATATTACGGCAATGTTCTGCCAATCTTACTTTTAGGCATCTTTTAGTCATGCCCACATACTGAAGTCCACATGGGCATTCCAATAGATATATAACATTTTTGGTATTACAACCTATAAATTCTTTAATTGTATAGGAAGTTTTAGTTATATTAGAGGAAAAGTGGATAGTTTTAGAGTTTGTAATTTTCTTTGTAGTTCTACACACAATACATTTATTGCACTTAAAACAACCTTTTGGCCTAGATAAAAAGTTTTTATTCTGTGATACATTCTCTTTCGTATAATTCTTAGTAAGAATTGTTCTAAAGTTGGGAGCTCCTCTGAACACAACATTTGGTTTATCTGGGATATAATCTTTTAAAAGATTATCCTGTTTTAGAATATGCCAGTGTTTGTTTAGAATTTTTTTTAAAATTTTATTCTTATTATTAAAATCCAATATAATAGGTAATTGAGGGGGGTCTGCTTTTTTAACTTTGTATTCGAGAAGATCCTTCCTTTCCTTCATTTTTATTGCCTCCAAGGCTGTGTTTAACTTCTCTGCTTCATAATTTTTATCTAAAAACATATTTCTTAATGAGGTGGACTGAACATTAAAATCAGCATCTTGAGAACAATTTCGGTGTAGGCGGAGAAATTCACTTGTTTCTAACCTTCTAGTATATCACGCAGCGCTGATCCATTTCCCTTTTTGTAGCGGTACACATACGCCCACTCCCCCGCCCGTTGGATTGCTGTAAACACATACATGATTCCTGGGGTTCCCTGTTCTAATAAAGACCGCGGCCTGAAGCCTATCTAGGTCCTGGCGGTCTGGGAACACCCCTTACTCCACTGCACTTAACCCTTCAGTTTAACACTACAATTTGTTTGTGCTGGGGTTGTACACAGGATTATTATGTTTTATGGGGGTTTTCACTACTTCTATATATGAGACTTGCATTAGTCCTTTAACACAAGGTCTTTCAGGATCTCTATTTGGCTAACTGAGGAGCGCTCCAGTAAAACCTTTTATCTACCTTACACCTCTCATTAGTGACCTGGCCTGCGCTGTCTGTGTCCCTGTCGCTGGCCTGCTTTACCTGTGCCCCTATGACTGGCCTGCTTTGTCTGTGCCCATAAGATTGGCCTACTTTGTCTGTGCCCATAAGATTGGGCTGCTTTGTCTGTGCCCATAAGATTGGCCTGCTCTGTCTGTACCCACTGACCTGACTGCCCTGCCCCACTGCCCTGACAGTGCCCTATTTCTGAGCCTGCGCTTATCCGTGCCTAAATCCCTTATGGCCACTGGCCTAGGATATTATACGGGGAGATTTTATACTGGGGGTCAACCACGACCATGCTATAGACACTGGCAATTGTGTCCATATACATTGCTCCCATAATAGCTGGGTGACACGTGTCATTTCTACCCCCAGGGTCACGCTACGGTCAGGATATGGGCACTCCAACCCAAGAGAGCCTACAGGCAATGATTAACGCGGCCGTTGCCGCTTCTGTGGAGAAAGCGCTCTCGCGCGCACTACCTCAGTCATCCCAAGATAGGGATGTATCGGAGACTCAGCGCACGCTGATAGAGTCCGGCCCTGAATCACCGGACAGAGACCAAACACGGAGACCAAATAGGGCTTCTATGCCCTACTGGAAGTGTGAAGGCTCTGAGCCGAGTACCCAGAAGGGTAAGGCTCCTACAAAGAGACCCAGGCGGACGACCGCCTCATCACCAGCGTGCCCACAAAACTTCCCAGAAGAAGAGGAAGAATTCACCCTCCCCACACCCCTGTCCATACTGAATGAATGGCGGGCGGATCAATCCCCCTCAGAGGACGAAGGTGGTTGGGGTGAGGAAGAACCAGAGGAGTCGGTGTACCAACAAGACTCTGGTGAAGCTGCTTCGCAACACCTACACTCCTCCTTTGGGGAGGAAATTTTCTTGGACACAACGGGTGAGCCCCTGTTCAACCCACGCACCATCCGGCACCCAAGGTCTCCTGAGTGGTCCCTACCCAAACATCTGGCCCAGTTCGTCCATTATTGCCTCGATTGGGCAGTTTGGAAGAGATTGAGGGCTGAGTGCCAGAGTTTGACACGATGGTCTCCACCTATTTGACCCGTACCGGTCGCGACCCCAAGAAAGGGATCGAACGCAATCTCCACCTGGCACAAGATAAGGTGCTTGACATGTTATGGCCGCTGGCACGGATCCTTACTATGGCGGACGAGGCTGTCTCGCAGGGCTCGTCCCTGGATGCGGCAGCCATAAGAGATTGGGCATCACGCTCCATTTGCCTGCTGGGCAACTCCAGTGTGGCATTATGCACGGAGCGGAGGAAGGCGGTCCTCATGCGCATGGATGCTAAGTTATCGGAGTTGGGATCCAAGGAGCTGCTATTCGGAGAACCTTTAATCAAGGAACTCCAGAGGCACGTCAACCTCTATGCCACTCTGAACAAGCCCCAATCTTCGATGTGGAGGGTGTTCCGCTCTCACACCTCTCGTGTTTTTGGCAGGGCTGGAAGGCAGCGGGGTAGTGCCTCCAGCTGCTTCTGGCCATCGAACCACCGAAGGACCCAGCTACCAGTCTGGGTCCTTCACCTCCCAGAGGTCGGACCGTGGAAGAGGGAACTGGATGAGCGGTACGGGCAGAATGCCCACAGGTGAGACAAGTTACACCACGTGTTTTTCCCAGTCCTTTGCATGCCTGCAGGTTCCGTTTTTGTCTCGACAGGTGGCGGGAAATTTCTTCGGACGCATGGATACTCCAAACAGTCCGAGGTTACGTTATAGACTTCCATTCGCCCCCAGTCCAGGAGATACCTCCCCCGGTTCCGGTGACGTCAAGAGCGCTTCAAGTCCTGGTGGACGCCGAAATACAGGCCCTCTCGTCAAAGGGGCAGTTCAGTGGCGCCGGACGACGGAAGTTTCTTCAGCTCGATTTTCCTAGTCAGGAAGAAGACGGGAGATTTCCGTCCGGTTATAAATCTGAGTAACCTGAACGCCTTCATTTCCTATCAACACTTCAAGATGGAGGGCATCCATCTTCTAAGAGACTTACTGCGCCCAGGGTATTGGTTCACTCGGCTAGACCTAAAGGACGCATATCTATCCGTACCGGTGGAATCCGGATGACGACGATTCCTATGCTTCGTTTGGAAAGGGAGGACATGCCAATTCACCTGCCTACCCTTCGGCCTCAGCTTAGCACCTTGGTGTTTCACCAAACTGTTGAAACCGATAACAGCATGCCTGCGCTCCAAGGGTGCCTGATATAGCTGGACGATTTGATTCTCTTCTGCGAGAACGCCTCCAGGCTGAAATCTCAGACGCTCTAAACGGTCTCCTTGTTCGAATTGCTGGGGTTTGTAGTCAACCGAGAGAAGTCGGCCCTCACACTTACGCAGGTAGTTCAATTTTTGGGGTTCAAAATAGATGCGACTCAGTGCATCCTATGCCTCCCTCAGGCCAAGATCACGGCCATTCGAAAAGAGATCCGACGGATCCTGCGTCAAGAAATGATCCCACTCAGGGTCCTGGCACGAGTGGTAGGCCTCTTGTCCGCATCGATCCAAGCCATCTACCCAGGTCCCCTTCACTACAGGGCCATGCGCAGGAAGCCCTCATACGACCAGCTGATTCCCATCACGCAAGAAGTCAAGACTGAGTTTCGTTGGTGGCTATTACACATGTCAGCCTGGAATGGCAAGGCAAATTCCAGACTTTGTCCTGGAATCGGATGTGAGCCTATGGGGCTGGGGAGTGACCTGCGCAACCGCCTCCATGGGAGGCCCCTGGTCGAGCATGGAAACAGGGCTCATTCGCTATACGGAGCCTTGCAGGTCGTCTGTTGGATTGTTGCATCCTGCTGAGAATGGACAACGTATCAGCGGTGCAATATATCAACCGCCTGGGAGGAGCACGCTCACGGGCGCTGACGGAGGTGATGAAGGAGATTTACAACTTCTGCCTTCAGCGCAATATCACTCTCCAGGCAGAATATCTCTCCAGGAAGACTGGTTCTCCAGACACTGGAGGGATGCCAGCGATTGGTGTCTACATCGACCAATCTTCCTCGAAGTGGCGCGACGGGGGGGCCCATTCATGGTGGATCTGTTCACTTCCAGGACGAACTTCCAGGTCTCAAATTACTTCAGCTGGCTCCTGGATCCGATGTGCGCAGCAGTGGATGCTTTCCTTCAGGACTGGCTGGCGCAGGGAGCCTATGCATTTCCACCATTCACTATGATCTCCAGGGTCCTTCTCCAAGTACGGCGTCAACAGATATCGTTGGTATTGCTGCTCCTTCTTCTGTCTCTGCATCTGCTCCTGTCGGATTCTCGAGGCAACCATCACCCCCTCGTGCTGGAAGGCCATCTTCACTCGGTGGCTTGGACTCTTTCCGGGGTACCTGGAATGTCGATGAGCTATCGGGATCAGCTAGAAGCCTCCTCTGGGACTCATGGGCCCCAGGAACGAGGAGATGTTATCTGTCCACCTGGAACTTATGGTGTCGTTGGTGCATGGAACAGAGTATCGATCCCTTTACAGCACCTATATCCTGCGTACTGAATTTTCTTTCTCAACTCTTCGACCAAGGGAGGTCATATCGCTCTGTTAACGTTGCCAGATCGGCCATTTCAGCGGCTCATGTTCCCCTTTAGGGGACGCCCATTGGACAAGATCCATTGATTTGTAGACTATTGAGAGGAATCAGACTGTCACGTCCACCAGCTCCTAAGTATACATCACTCTGGGATGTGCACCTGGTTTTATATTTCATTCAGGCGTGGCCGGAGAATCAGGACCTTTCTCTACGACAGTTATCGGCTGAGTTTACACCTTTCTTATGCCTGGTATCGTTTTGTCGGGTCTCCGACGTCCGGGCTTTTGATATTGACGCATTCACTTTTTCCCCAGATGGGGTGACCTTTTCGGTGTCAAGACGTACCAAGTCCGACTCCACTGCCATTTTCTATCCTTTTTTTCGAGAGGCTCCTAAGCTCTGCATGGTTTCCTGTCTGTCTCGCTATGTGGCAGTTACTACCCCGCTTCGAAGTTACCAATCGGGACAGCTGTTGATATCTTATATACATCCACATAAACCGGTTTCTGCCATTACTTTGGATTGTTGGATCAGATGGCTTTTGTCGTTGGCCGGCGTGGACTCCTCATTTGGTGCTCATTCGGTAAGGGGCGCGGCGGCGTCATGAGCTTTGGTAGCAGGTGCTTCCCTATGCGATATTCTACGTTCAGCAGACTGGTCTCGAGAAGACACATTTCGACAGTTTTATTTCACACCGACGGAGCATGCAGCTTTTGCCTTACTGGATGAGCGTTGAAACACCAAATATGAAGCCTCCTGTCATGTTATAAAATTGCAGATTATGCTAGCTTTAGTGTACCTATAATCTTAATTTTATTAATGACAGGAGGCGAATATTTCCCACCCTTTTGTTCCCGACCCTTGTTTGTATTTATTATCTTGTATGTTGAATATTAATAAAGAGATATGTCTCTGGTCAGTGTTCGTTGTGGTTATTTCCTACGATATGTTTTTACATTACTGCCTGGGCCGGGATCTGTAAACTTGGTGGTGTTCACTATGAATTTGCACTGGGTGGCTGCATGCCTTTATACGTACCTTTCATTGGCTAATCACAACTTTCGATTCTGTTTATCTCGTTTCAGTGTAAAGTTTCCAGGATGAGATCATGCCCAAGTTTTCGATTCGGTTGAAGATTCCTATGAGAGTCGTTTCTGTCAGAGACTTTTTATTGTTATGTTACATTTTTTCTGACTGTGTTTTGTTATCACAGCTTGAAAGAGGAAATGGAATGTTGAGAAGGGAATTATATGGTTTCCTTACTGTTTTCTGATTGGTTGTTTACTCTCTGTTTTTTTGCTGCTGTGGAGTTCTAGTAAAGAGAGATTTAAGCAAATATTCGCCTCCTGTCATTAATAAAATTAAGATTATCGGTACACTAAAGCTAGCATAATCTACAATTTTCCAAGCTGGCTAACAGTTATTACCTGAAAACTAACCAACTTGCTGTACTTGTTACTGTAAAATCCAATGATGTCTCTGTGTGGCGACTCCATGTGTATTGTGTAGATTATGCGCCTGATCGCTTCAAGGTTGATCAACTTTTCAGATCTGAGCATCTTTATCAGTGCGTAATACCCTCAAATGAAACAAGTGCACACACTCAAATATATAAGGGTGCGCCTAAGACAAGTAGAATGAGTGTATAAAAATATGTATCAGAGAGTCCAAGCAGCGATACCTAGAAAGTCCGAATATAAATAATCCACATCCTGCATATGTGGATTATTTATATTCGGACTTTCTAGGTATCGCTGCTTGGACTCTCTGATACATATTTTTATACACTCATTCTACTTGTCTTAGGCGCACCCTTATTTGTGCTTTTCTCTCCATTGTATTCCAAGGGGCTTAGAGGGGATTCCCCTTTTCCATAGGTGTGCTGCCTTGCTGTCATATTCTCTGTTTTCCTATCAGCGCTGAACCTCCTTCCTGATCTCGATTACACTCAAATATATACAGTGAAACACAATTGCCACCCATGCCAAACCCCTCCCCAGTGATAAAAAGACCAGGAAGGCTCCAAAAACAAAATGGACACCAAGATTCCCAATCTTCACGCCTCTGAGCAAAGTCTTTCGAGAAGTGGTGACATCATAGGAGTTTTGCAAGGCGTTCGTTACCCTTAACACATTTGCTATGCAACTATCACCAAGAGGCAGGATGCCTGTAAACAGAACAATATTGCATATTGTAGCAAGTAATTACAACTCACAAAACAGACCTGTTCCTACTAAAACCAATTAATGGGACCTTCCCTTGCTTACACTGTAGTGGTATCACTTTGTACACACCCAAGAACAGGGCAACACATTAAATTGAAAGGCTTCTTTACTCACTAAATGGATTACATGATGTAACTCTTGAAGTGTTCTTGTGGTCTGGGCTATGTAGATAAAACTATTACTGTTTTGAAATATTATGTATTTCAACATAAAACTTAAATTTGGAATTTCTTATCTGATAAACGTTTCAAGACACTTCAGACACTTCACCATAATATTTTGCAGTTTAGGTCCCAGATACAAGAGCAAGTACCCCACTTACTAGAGGGAGCAATTTAGATAAACATTTTATTACAAAAATAGATAAAGTGGATGCACAGACTGGTTACAGTGTCACCTCATGGTTAGTGATGTACCGAACGGTTCGCCGAACAGTTCACGAACGGTTCGCCACGGACTCCAGTCAGCAGACACATTCCAGCCAATCAGCAGCAGACCCTCCCACCTCCTGGACAGCATCCATTTTGAAGCTGCATTCTTAGTGAGCTGTCCAGGAGGTGGGAGGGTCTGGAAGGGAGGGTATGCTGCTGATTGGCTGGAATGTGTCTGCTGACTCTGAACCGTTCGGGACATCACTACTCATGGTCTTGATTAGAAACTAGGGTGGCACTGGTTTCAGTAGGTATATCCCTATTTTTAGGGCACTCACTGCCAAGTGAGTTGTGTGTTTTTATAAAATTTTCTACATCTATTTTGCATGTTTATGTTTTTTTCTCTTTTGAAGGCATTCGCTGTTTGGTTTGTTAACCCTTTGGGGGTACCAGATGAGGTTCATTATTTGGTTTTATTTCTCATTATTGTTATATTTTTTTTCATTTATTTTTGTAAGTGGAACTATAGATACCTAGTTTTGAATCATTTGATTGATTGATTGATTGATTGATTAATTGATCTTGTATCATTTAAACTTATGTAAGTTTTTTTTTGTAAGTGGAACTATAGATACCTAGTTTTGAATCATTTGATTGATTGATTAATTGATTGATCTTGTATCATTTAAACTTATGTAAGTTTTTTTTTTGTAAGTGGAACTATAGATACCTAGCTTTGAATCATTTGATTGATTGATTAATTGATTGATCTTGTATCATTTAAACTTATGTAAGTTTTTTTTGTAAGTGGAACTATAGATACCTAGTTTTGAATAATTTGATTGATTGATTGATTGATTAATTGATTGATCTTGTATCATTTAAACGTATGTATCATTTAAACCATCCAACTATCATCCTATCTTGCTACTGCCTTTTGCATCCAAGATCCTTGAAAGAATTGTATATGAGAAATTGACAGACTTCCTTGAGTCCAACTCTTTGCTAGACCCGCTTCAGTCTGGTTTCCGTGCTAAGCACTCTGTGGAAAAGGCACTGACCAAAGTATCCAATTATCTAGTCGCTGCAAAATCTTGTGGTCACTACTCTATCCTAATTCTCCCTGACCTGTCTGCGGCTTTTGACACTGTTGATCATCAACAGCTTCTTCTCATCATCTGCAATATCGGTCTACAAGATATTGCTTTCTCCTGGTGCTCCTCCTACCTCTCCCGGCACTCTTTCAGTGTCTCTTTCTCTGACTCTGCTTCTTCTCCCCAACTCCTCTCTGTTGGTGTCCCCCAAGGTTCAGTCCTTGGTCCCCTACTGTTCTCCGTCTATACTGCCTCCCTTGGTAAACTCATTAGCTCCTTTGGCTTCCAATATCATTTCTATCCAGATGACACGCAAATCTACCTGTCCTCTCCTGATCTCTCCCCATCCCTCTTGACTAGTATCTCTGACTGCCTCTCTGCTATTTCTGACTGGATGGCTGCCCACTTCCTTAAACCAAACTTGACCAAAACTGAAATTCTGGTCTTTCCTCTCTCAAGTGTTGTTACTCCTGTGATTGTCTCCCTCCAAGTCAATGATGCTACCATCAGCTCCACCACGCAGGCTCGCTGCCTAGGTGTTCTCTTTGACTCCGACCTCTCCTTCAATCCTCATGTTTAATCTATCGCCAAATCATGTCATTTCCATCTCAAAAACATTGCGAGCATCCACCCCTACTTAACGCCAGATGCGACTAAGGTGTCGGTCCATTCCACTGTCCTTTCTCGCCTTGACTACTGTAATCCGCTTCTCAGTGGTCTTACGTGCTCCCAACTTGCGCCGTTACAGTTCATAATGAATGCGGCAGCGAGGCTCATCTTCTTGTCCGCACGCACCTCCCATGCCTCACCCTTCTGTCAGTCCCTACATTGGCTTCCTATAAAATATAGAGCTCAATTTAAAATTCTGGTTCTTGCTTTCAAATCGCTACATAATGCTGCTCCCACCTATCTATCCACCCATTGTAAAGCGCTGCGGAATTTGATGGCGCTATATAAATATAATAATAATAATAATAATAATATAGCGCTATGGAATTTGCATCTCTGTGTGTGTCATTGTATGTGTATGTGTGTCTGTGTATCTCTATGTGTGTCATTGTGTATGTCTATGTATCTCTACGTGTGTCATTGTATGTATTTGTATGTGTGTCATTGTGTGTATCTGTGTGTCTGTGTACCTGCATTTGTGTCATTGTTTTCATCTGGTTGTCTGTATATATGCATGTCTGTCAGTTTTTATGTATCTGTGTATCTGCATTTGTGTCAGTGTGTATATCTGTGTCTGTGTATCTCTATGTGTGTCATTGTGTATGTATGTCAGTGTGTGTATCTGTGTATCTACATGTGTTTCAGTGTGTGTCTGTGCATCTTTATGTATGTCAGTGTGTGTATCTGTATGTCTGTGTATCTGCATGTGTGTCAGTGTGTGCCATTAAGTGTCTGTGTATATGCACAGGTGTCACTGTGTGTATCTGTGTGCCTGTGTAGCTGTATGTAGGCCCATTAGCCCTTTTTATCAGGACCTAGGGGTATAGCATCCCAACGGTCACACATCCCCGTGGGTTGCATGAACCCAACCCTGTGTTTATACATGTCACATATCCTGTTATACTGACTGGGCAAGTTTAAAAGCAAGGGGGTTTCCATTGTTTCATTCAAGACCCAGATGAATAAGGTGCCCCCCTACTTGTGACCCTGGAGCCACAGGTGGTACCATAACCTGGGTGCATTATACAGGGGTGCTCCATGTTACTCAATATCGAGCTGCCCACAGTTGGGCTACCCCCAATATTTACTGAGCCTCTCTTTTTCGTGCAAGGCACGATATGCATCTCCTGCTCCATGTCCCACTTCGTAATATGATGCTCGGTCTACACTGTTAGAGTGACAGGTTTTCTATGGCAAACTGGAGGCTTTATTTTGCCATCCACAAAGCCCAGTGAACACAAAGGGTTAATCACCCTTCGGGGCTTTATTTACTTTTTGTGCGTGTAACCAATGACCAGATAAAACATATGAAGGGGGCGTGACTCAACTTCTCGGTCCGAATTTGGCGGGAACTGAAAGTGCACGCCCCCTTATCTCATTGGTGTGTGGCACATTTTAAAAAATCAGCTTTTTCAGGGCACATTCAGCTATTTTTCCTCTGATGAAGGCGCTGTAGGAAGCACCGAAACGCATGTCAGGCTATAGTCTATCAGGTAGATAGGCTCAACTTTATGTATTTTTGCTCTGTAGCTAGATAGTACTACTAGGTTTACGTATAAGTTCCTCGGTGGATGGTGGGGGCAGGCATGCGGGTTTGCCGTCTGAGATAGTTTTTGGTTTTTCCTTCTATTTCTCCCTATTCGTCACCCACACGTACTTAGTAGACCGAACTGACCTTGGTAGCTGTCTTTAATCATTTAGTTTACGTAACTTTATCCACTCTCCGAGATAGCATTTTGTAGCCATATTTGTGCTATAGCTCAGCATCGGTAGCATGCCTTAGTGACTGAGGGCGTGCATTACCAGAGTATTCAGCTACTAGACTCAATGTTATACTATCCCCATTCGGCACGAGTTGCTCGTCTATTTGCTACTTTGTTTATGTTACGCTGAGTAGAGATACAGTTACCTTTCAGCATCCCTTCGAGTGCAATATCAAATAGATATATTATAGCTAACTAAGGTCATTATATGGTTAATTTCTGTAATCTGGGGCACGCAGTTGCCTCAATAGCCCGCTCTTAACTGATCAAGAGTGAGTTTTTTGAGTTATAAGAACCACAGCACACTTTAGTGTTTTTCTTCTTTTCTTTATTTTTGAGCTACAGACATTTGCATAGGAGTTGCCCTTGCTACATTTGGCAGATTACCTTCCAACTAACTGGGCAACCCTTACTCATAGGACTGGCCCTATGTGCCTCTCCAGCCTGTCTTACCATTTCTTTTAATTTTTTCTTTCTCCTTTGGTTGTATGTTTGTCTTTCACAAGCTTCAAACTTTAGATTCTTTAATAGATCAATAAAAGTAAATTTTTAGCATTAATCATTCAGGTTTGAGGGACGTCCCACTTTTTGACCTCTAGGGCTGTTGTGCTCTCAGGGTCTTTCTTTTCTTTAGTATCTGTATTTATGCCAATGTTTATATATTTGTATCTGTGTATCTGCATGTTTGTCGGTGTGTGCATCTGTATGTCTGTGTGTTTTTATGGGTGTGTGTGTGTATTTGTATCAGTGGGTTTGTGTGGCAGTGTATTTGTGTATGTGAACACATTCCAGCATTCAAATGCCAACACTACATACAAATACACCCCTGCAGTCAAATATTAACATTACATACGAACACACCCCTACATTCGAACATCGTTGCTACAAGCAAACATACCCTCATATTAAAACACCACAATTAAATATAAACACATCCCCGAATTAACAAAAACAACATTTAGTTAATGTAATGAAGTGGGTGGGCATAATGTTATCCTATTCCACTACATTAGAGCTCTAATGAAATAATTAAGCAGTGGGGACAAAGTGTTACCCATGCCCCCACGCATTTGTCAACAGGTGGGATCTATAATTAAAACAAGTGGGGGTCTTAGTGTTCCGCTTGCACCAACAAATGGTCAGTGGGAGGGGATGTAAGTAAAATAGATGGGGAGATTTAATGCCCCTCCAAGCCCACTCATGGTCAGTGGGTGGGGGTTTAAATTACTAGAACACCCAGGGAGCACCTAATGTCCATCCCGAGAAATTACCGATAGGCGGCGGATTGGAACTCTAATTTTAATAAACCTGGAAAGCCTGATGTCCCTCTCCAGCTCCACCCATAGGCGGTTGCTTGAGTATTAATAGCAATAACAAATGTGGAGTCCTAATGTCCCCCCAAGCTTCCACCAATGGGAGGGGTGGAGAATAAAATTAAACATAAAATGGAGTGGACATGTCATTTTCAATGTCCCCCAAAATGATGTCCACCACTAGGTAGATAGGGTTCCCTGAGTTCCTAGTCAGTACCCACCAATAAAAGAAAATCTGTCTACTCCTTTCACACTTATACCAGTGAGTGGTCCAAATTAATACTAATTCATATAAAAAATTATTATCATTACATGTCTTCTTCAAATTCTTTTTTTTTCGGTACCCAAAAATAGACGAACCCCAAAAGAAGACCAAACAAGAAAACAATAAGACCTATCACAACTTAAAAAAGACGAAAAAAGAGAAAAAAAAAACGCCAAAAAGTAATCCAACTTTGCCCATTGATGGCTCCGAACAGACTGAGTTGCATTGAGAAAAAAGACCTTATAGGGGCTTTCCCCACTCTATACACTTTCACTTGGAGCGCTCTGATTGTTTGGCTTGTAACCAATCTAAGTGTTCTAACAGTCGTCAGCATCAACAGGCATCTTTGCAAACATTTTGCCTTGTTTGAATAGCAACTAACTTTGTGCAAGTAATTTGTGAATGTATAAACTGATCACTCAACATTACAATATAAATTCAGTGTTCACATCTATAAACTTGCAGGCAGGGCTGCCAATAGAAATTTTGGGGCACCTGACACAGCTCAAGATCTGGACCCTCGGGCCCCGATCCTGAGTCCACCCCCAGGGCCTGTCCCGAGTCTGCCAACAAGGATGAAGTGTGTGTGTGTACTGAATGTTGGGTGTGTATAGTGGATGTAGAATGTATGTAGTGAATGCGGTGTGTGTGTCATGGATGCAGTGTGTATAGTGGATGCAGATTGTACGTTTTGTGTAATGTATGTAATGTTTGTATGCATTAGATGCAGAGTGTGTGTAGTGAATGTAGATGTGTATAGTAAAGGCAGAGTGTGTGTTTGTGTTGTGGATGTAGTGTGTGTATAGTGAATGCAGAGTGTGTATAGTAAATGTAGTGTGTGTATAGTGAATGTAGTGCGTTTGTAGTGAATTCCGAGTGTGTGTATAGTGAACAAAGGAAATATCCACGGTAGAAAGCCCTGTGTTTAGAGCCTATACCACCAAAAGGCTCTATACAATGTGAGTTTTACTTACACTTACCTAAATATATAACTAATCTGTAATTTACTCAAACAAAATTGCACTACTTGTGTATATTTATTTTTTGTCTTCTTACATGTCAACAACCACCTATATACATTGAGAGGTAAGTGATTTAAAATACTATTAGCGGGGGCCTGGCTTAGCGCTCGAGCGGCACGGTCGCATGCCGGCGTAGCTCCCGCCACTCAAGACACAAGGGGCACTAAAACAACCGGGCTACCGAGCGCCAGCAACAACAAGACGGCAGACAAACATCCACCATGTCCCAGAGATTAAAAACTAAGCCAACAAAGGCGGACAAAGCGTCCTTTTTCCAGGTAAAAGCCACACCGCAAAAAGCGCGGGAAGACGCCGAACAAGATGGCGGCCCGCACGATCGCGGGAGGGCTCTCCTACATCCCCAGCCTCCCCAGAAACAAATACTGAGGACCAGCCACTCACAGTGGCAACTATGAGGGGTGTGATGGCAGAGCTCACAAATACAGTACAGAGGAGCCTTAAGGCTCAAATGCTGACACTGACAACCGAACTTAGGAAAGACCTGCAGGACATGGGGACCAGCAATGCGCATCTAGAATCTAAGATGGATGATTTTTCCACGGCTCATAACAGTGTGGCTGACAAAATGCAAGAACTGGAAGACGTCATTACAGCTCAAAAACTCAAGCTAGCAGACCTGGAATATAGGTCTAGGAGGAACAACCTCCGATTTAGAGGGATACCAGAATCAGTAACAAATGCTGACCTAGAAACGTATTTGCAAGACATGTTCCAACAGATGACCCCCGAACTGCACCCGGACCAACTGCTGCTGGACAGAGCGCATCGTCTCAGGAGACCTAGCCATCTACCCAATACGGCAGCGAGAGTACACTTCTCCCATGCCAAAGAAAGAATTATCAAGGCAAGCAGAAATAGAGGGATGCCAGAGAAATTCTCCAACATCAAAATCTTCTCCGACCTCTCGGCAGAGACCTTACAATACTGCAAATCTGCGGCACAAATCACGCTATCACTGCGCAATCAAGGAGTAAACTGCAGGTGGGGATATCCAGCCAAGCTGCTAATTTACCACGAAGACTCCCTCCACTCCATCGCATCAGCGTCGCAAGGCATAAAGCTGCTCAGAGACTGGGGAATCCCGCTGGCAGAGCTACCAAAAACAGGTCTAACGAAAGTTCCCCGCCTGGCCCAGGATTGGGCATTCCCGCTAAAGAGACTACATAACCGTGCGGTATACGTAAGATACATAACCAAATTGTCAGTTATCTTGTTGTATTTATTACTACGTTAATCCGTATTTTCTTATCTTAATGTTACACTTGGGACGCACGTGGGTAAATGCCGGGGCCCCCCGATCTCCTCCCATGCCGACTAGACAGGCACCCAACGAGATATATTCTCGGTTAGACCACGACACTGCCCAAACACCAAAGGTTGGGGAGTCGGGACACCGAAGGCCCACAGGCATAGAGGTTAAAGGAAAGAGAGAAAAAAAAAAAAACAGCCATGCAACGCAGGCTAACTACACCAGCACCCATGGTGCCCCAGCGTGTGCTCATCACAGGGACGCACTCCTCAACGGAAGTCCCAACTCCACCACCCCCCTAGACTGCGTTAAAGGTTGACCTTACCCCGTCCCCCTCTTGCCTCCATATCATTTCTTGCAACAGACATCCACACCGAACTGTCACACAAAGGCACCCACCGAAATATTGTGTGTAAGGAAGAGAGCATAATTCTACAGACACAGGTACCATCACTAGTGTCACCAAACACAACCACACCAATATGAGAATAGTGTCTTATAATGTTAAAGGATTAAAATCCCCGGGGAAACGCAGATTGCTTTTACAAGACCTTAAGAAAAACTCGGTAGATATCGCATGCCTACAAGAAACGCACTTTAGACACCCCATAGCCCCATCTCTTTTCACAAAACTATACCCCATACAGTATCATGCCCTATCAGAGATGAAGACAAAAGGGGTTGCCATCTTACTGCATAAAGACATCGCCTTCACACTGCAAAGCAGTTACATAGATCCTAAAGGGAGATACATCATAGTGGTAGGGCTCTTCAATAATACACAATATACCATAGGCGCAGCGTACTTCCCGAATGACAATCAAGCCTCTTTTCTCAAAGCACTTCTGTCCAAACTAGATACATTCAAACAAGGAGGGCTCATACTGGGTGGAGATTTTAACTTCATCCAGTCCCTCACCTTAGATACTACTGCTTTGCCACAGGGAAAGCGCAAAAATGGGACCCAAGCCCTCTGCAAAACTCTCACCAACACCTTGACCTTGTACAATTTATATGATAGCTGGCGAACACTACACCCTACAGAGCGGGATTACACTTTCTACTCAAGGGTCCACAACACATACACACGTATAGACACATTCTTCATAGATAACAAGACCCTGCCGCAATTGACAGACTGTAGGATAGGAGAGATAACTTGGTCAGATCACAGTCCAATCTATCTTGACTTGGAAGATACATATCAATCCCGAGGCAGGGGCACATGGAGACTAAATGAGTCCCTCCTACTAGATAAACCGTTCGTAGAACGCATGAAGATAGAACTCAGTGAATATTTCCATGCTAATACAACAGGCGAGGTCACAGACTATACAGTGTGGTCCGCACATAAAGCGGTGATAAGGGGCAGGTTCATCAGGCAATCAGCGTACATAAAGAGGCGACACCAAACCACCCTCCTAGAATGCCACAAACAAATAGCGATAAACAAAGCCCAAAACAAGAATGCTCCCACGGCAGCCCTAGCAGACAAATTAAGAGGTCTGTATCAGGACCTTACTGAGCTCAACGCCCAAAAGACCCAATACTTTCTACATAGACTACGAGCCACCACATACCGCCACAGTGGCAAGGCATCTAAATACTTGGCCAATAGACTCAGAACTAAGCAGGCCGCCAATAGAATCCCACACCTTATAGGGCACACAGGAGACAAACTCATGAACCCCATGGACATAGTGCAGGAATGTGCACACTTTTACAAACAGCTATATAATCTAGACTCAAGTGGTGGTGCAACACAATCTATTTGCAGTTATTTACAGGGTATTGAACTCCCCAAATTAGACCAAAACTCAGTGAGCGCCTTACTCGAACCGATCTCCATACAGGAGATCCGGACGGTAATTAAGAATCTGCCCTCGGGCAAATCCCCGGGCGCAGATGGTTTCTCAAAGAGAAAGAGATGGTTTCTCAAAGAGAAGAGAAATCCCTCCCCCCTGAAATGCTGGTGGCCACAATAGTAACGCTCCCGAAACCAGATAAGCCTACAGACAAAAAATGTTAGACCTATCTCCCTCCTTAATACAGACGCGAAGATATACGCTAAGATATTGGCCAACAGACTGGCACACATCCTCCCAACTATCATAGGAGACGACCAAACAGGCTTCATCAAGAGCAGGCAGGGTAGGGACAATACTAGAAAACTTTCCTTGGTGCTGGAAAAACTGAGGGGATCGGGACAGGGTGGGCTTTTACTAGCCCTAGACGCCGAAAAGGCGTTTGACCGATTGAATTGGTCATTTTTCGAACACACACTTCTAAAATACGACATCCCCACCGAATTTATCAAACAGATATTTGCCCTGTACGTGGGCCCCACGGCCCCAGTGCTACAAGATGTCTTCCTCTCAGACCCGTTCCCCCTGACAAATGGTACGAGGCAGGGATGCCCTTTATCGCCAATATTATACGTCCTGGCCTTAGAACCACTACTAGTCCAAATTAGGAATCAGGAGGGTATCAAAGGAATAGAGCTACACAGCAGGGAAATTAAAATTAGTGCATTTGCAGACGACATCCTCCTCTGTGTCACCAAACCTGAACAGTCGACCCCACTCATTTTAGATCTCATCAGGGAATATGGGAAGATGTCTTATTACTCTCTCAATGCCAGCAAGACACAGGCGTTGGGAGTGCGGCTTAACCAACAAACCCTGACTGCCCTCAAAGAGAACCACCTTTTTGAGTGGAGAACAGATACAATAAAGTATCTAGGACTGACCTTCACTAAAAACCCTACAGAGACCTTCTCGGCCAACTATGTTAAGGTGTGGGGAAACTGCCGTCAATTGATGAAGAAATGGGGCACAATGTTTCTGACCTGGACAGAGAGAGTAGCAACCATCAAAATGTCCATACTCCCTAGGCTCCAATACTTATTTCGCAACCTACCGATCCCGGTACCCGCATCCTACCTCAGAGAAACACAAAAGGACATTAATAGATTTGTGTGGGGGGGTCAAAAGGCCCGGGTAAAGGGAACACTGCTACGAGCACCAGCGAGACAGGGTGGCCTAGCCTTACTGGACATTAAGACATACTACCAAGCAGCAATGCTGGCAGCACTTCTTCCCCATTTCACAAACACAACTATACCGCAGTGGGTGCAATTAGAAAAACTAGCGATTAAGCCCTTTGACGTACCCACCCTACTGTGGCTTCCAAATCGGTTTAGACCAGAAGTGCCACAGATGCCAACACAGATAAAAACAGCAATAAACACTTGGGACAAGATCCGACACAAACTAACATCCCACACTCTACTATCACCGGCCACCCCGCTCAACACTATCACGTATTGTATCCCAACCTTCAATGCAAAGCCTTGGATAACAAATGGGGTCACACACCTGTACCAAATGCTCATACATAACAAACTCAAAACTTTCCCAGACCTACCTGACGAATATCGTGTACCGGTGGCCTCTCAATTCTCCCATATGCAACTTAGCTCGTTTCTACACAAACACACAGACAAATCTTCCACTTCAGAGGACAGTCTATCCATTATGACAAAATGGGAACAGACGACCACCACAGGTTCATGGGCACCAACATTTAAGCCATTGTCTTGGTGCTATCAGCTTCTCTGACCCACACAACACTTTGCAGACCCCAACCCAGTCAAACACTGGACACAGGACCTATAATGCCACATAAGTAAAGACCAATGGGAACGCGCTATAGTAGCAACCAAAAAACTAATCAAATCAGAAACCCTCCTGGAACAATATAGGAAAACTCTATACAGGTGGTATATGGTACCAACTCGCTTACAGAAGCTGTACCCAGGCTCGTCTCCGGCGGGCTGGAGATGTGGCACAAATGAGGGAACAGTACTCCACATCTGGTGGCAATGCGATCAGGTGACCGGCTTCTGGCAAGACATTGGCCGCCTGCTCCGAAGCACTACACAAGTCAAGCTCCTCTACACACCCCTAGCGTACTTGCTACTACACATGCCAGACAACACACCTAAAGAGGTACAAAAACTAACATTCCACATCCTCTTGACAGCCCAGAGGCTAGACTATGGAAAAAGCGTAGACCCCCACAAGTGACAGAGGTTTGCAGGGATGTTGACATACAACAATTATATGAATCCCGCTATTGAGGGGTTCTCCCCCTGACCGACACGGCCATGAAAGCATGGAGACTATGGGACGCAGGAACTACGGGAGATTCCCGACAACCAAGCCACTAGACAGGACAAGGTCCTAGGGCCAACCACTAGGTACAGGCAGAAGGACGAGGGAAAGGGAACAAGATAGAGACAGAACCGAAAGAATAGGCAAAATTGAGAGTTGTAGAAGGATAAAGAATGTGTGCGGATATATGATAAGATGCAACCAATGTATCCTAGCAAATGTGACTGTACAGCTTAATGTAAAAAGTCTGATATGGACCCCCTCTCCCCCCACTTCTATTCTGTAACCCTCCCCCCCCCCACCAGTTTTATGCTTTATGTTTGATATTTATGTTTATGACATTTGAATGACAAAAATTTATAAAAGACTTTAAATGGAAAAATACTATTAGCGCTGCACTTTAACTTTTGTGTTTAGGTGGTGGGGTTGATCACCTAAACATTAAGTTTTGTTGTTTTTTTTATAGTGTGGTGAGCGCAGAGTTTGAATAGTGAATGTGGTGTATTTGTAGTGAATGCAGAGTGCGTATAGTGAATATAGTGTGTTTGTAGTGAGTGCAGTGGGTTTAGGGAATGTAGTGTGTGTGTGTGTGTAGTGCAGAGTGTGTTTAGTGAATGTAGTGTGTGTGTGTAGTGCAGAATGTGTGCTTGTAAGGATGCAGTGTGTGTAAAATAGGGGGGAAGTATTTTTCTTTATTTATTTGTGTATATTTTTATTTTATTCCCCCCTCCCTGCTGTTTACCTTGCCAGGGAGGAGGGAGATCGCATTGTGGAGGGAGCCAGCCAAAGTAAATTGCAGAGGGGCGCCAAGCAGCACACACACTGTCTTCCGTTTTCAGCTCCTCTCTGATTAACTCTCACAAGACCAGCCTGCGTGCTGTGCGGAGCGTTGCCATGGTAAGAAGGATAGAGTGTGTTGCTGGCCCCACCTCTGCAATTTACAGGTAGTAGGGGGCTCGCAGTGCACATATATATAGCAACAATCGCTATATATATGTGCATATAATTAATGCGGGGCTCAGACTGCCAGAGCAGCCCGGGCCCCCCAGGATTGCCGGGCCCTTGACAACCGTTATGGTTGTCATGCCCTGATGGTGGCCCTGCTTGCAGGTTTCTTCACTAATCTGTGATATCTTGGGAGTTCACTAGAGAATTGCATAGCTGACTTTTTTAAATTCAGGCTATTTTAACCTAAATGTGGAATTCCATTGTGATTTCCTAACAATCCCTCGTTTAGTATATAACCCTGATTCTATATAGGAACACGGCTGAATGTTTAAATGGATGAAATATCTAGACCTAAAGTGCTTGTTAAAGATTCTAAAGGGAATGATAAATTAGAAACAATAAGATGATGAGTCACATAGGTTATTTGAATTGCAAATTTAATATCCAAAGAGAATGAACTCACTATTTTAAATAATCGTTTGTCGAGCTGTCTATCTTTATCTGTATGTTGTATATCATAATTTAATTGTTCACTATGCATACATTGTAATGTGTTAATACAAAGCTGCATCCACTTTAATAAGGAGGTTTTTCTATATTCTGTAGAAATTATATTTTATTCTTATTTATTTTTTTGGAAACATGTTCACTACAGTTTGCTCTAACAGTCTGTATTTGGTGTCACAAACAGCTAGCTGTATTACTAGATTAGAAATCCTTGCATTAAGTTATCACTGTTAAAGAAAACATAATTGCATTGATTGATCCTGCCCTAAATCAACTAAAAATGAATTGCATAATTTGAAAGGCCTGTAGATGGAACAATTGTATGCTGGTTAAATTAAAAGAAATGCATATGAGTCGTGTGGGTAAACTTGGAGTTGTGGCTATTCCATTCATAGTATTAATACATATACATAAAATTAAGCCCTGTGGTCAAACTCCCACTACTTCTGCACGGTAGCACTGACCACAGTATACATCAGCCTCAATACATGCAAAAAAAAACAAAAAAACAGAACAAAAAACAGTTACTTGCGCACTATGCCAAATCCCTATGCACATCTAAACAACTATTGTTTTTTTAGTATCACTCCAATGGCCACCAAAGTGCAAGCTCACCTGCAACATCAAGGCAAAACCTCCTGGGTTCCACACTAACAATTCACCCTGCCTTCTTAAGCTGAAAAGCAAACTCTCCAATGAGACAGAGGGGGATAACTTTTCCGAACCTCTACACACCTATCAACCCATAATATGCACATGGGGTGGGCATCAGCAGGGCCATGGAGCAGGGGGCGCAATGTGGCGGGTTACAGGAGGGCAGGGGAGCTAAAACAGGTACCCAGGTGGAGGATTTCATTATTCTCAACACTGGACTAATATAAAAATAGCATGACAGCGGGGGCGGGGCTTACCGACAATTGGAGGAGGAGCTTGTGAGTGGCGGAGGCAGGGTTAACTGACTGCAGGAAGGAGTCCCTGCTTCCCCAACAACTAGACTACAGCTGCACCGCCTCCACTCCTCCCTTCAAACCATAATGGAAAGAGGCAAGTGTGTGTGTATGTGTGACTGCCTGTGTGTGTGACTGTTTGTAACTGTGTGTGACTGTATGCCTGTATGTGACTGTAGCTGTGGCTGTAGCTGTATGTGTGACTGTCTACCTTTAACTGAGTGTGTGTGTGTGTGTGCGCCCCTATTTGTGTGCGTGAGTGTCTGCCTGCCTGTAACCGAGTGTGTGACTGCCTGCCTGTAACCGAGTGTGTGTGACTGTCTGCCTGTAACTGAGCATGTGTTGCTGTCTGTCTGTAACTGTGTGTTTGCCACTGTAACTGTCTCCCTGTAACTGTGTGTGTGTGTGACTGTCTGCCAGTAACTAAGCGTGTCTGACTGACTGCTTGTAACTGTGAGTGTGACTGTCTGCCTGTAACTGTGTGTCACAGTATTATGTGACATACTTAGTCTGCCCCTTTGTAATGCAGCGGAGGCAGTCTGCCATCTCTGGCCTGCACTTCTCTGCTAGCTTCAGACCATAAGTAGCTGTTTTCCGAGATCTGGCCAATCAGTATATTGCTGCAGATTACCAGAGGAAAGCTCTGACACTGTAACTGCCTGAGCCTGTGAGACAGTTACTCATAGTCTGTACCCGGTGAAGAACACCAGAGATCTGCATTGCCCCCTCACTGCAAGGTAACAACAGGGAAGAGGGAATGAATATTTGTTTTTAAATCATTATTTATTTAATAAATCCCCTATACAAACCTACACCCCTGTACACACACACACATATATATAGTTGCAGGTGTATGACCGGGGAGGATGGGGCGCCGTGAAGACTTTCCGCACAGGGCGCCTAATGGCCTAAGGCTAGCACTGTAACATGGCTGTGCAATACAAAACAAACATACAAAATTAAACACTGCACTTAAATTCCCACTACTCCTTTTTTTTTTTTTTTATGTAGAAACATGAAACATAGAAACATAGAATGTGACTGACAGATAAGAACCATTAAATTATCTAGATCTGCCCAATTTTCTAAATACTTTCATTAGTCCCTAGCCTTATCTTATAGTTAGGATAGCCTTATGCCTATCCCATGCGTGCTTAAACTCCTTTACTGTGTTAACCTCTACCACTTCAGCTGGAAGGCTATTCCATGCATCCACTACCCTCTCAGTAAAGTAATACTTCCTGATATTATTTTTAAACCTTTGTCCCTCTAATTTAAGACTATGTCCTCTTGTTGTGGTAGTTTTTCTTCTTTTAAATGTAGTCTCCTCCTTTACTGTGTTGATTCCCTATATATATTTAAATGTTTCTATCATATCCCCCCTGTCTCGTCTTTCCTCCAAGCTATACATGTTAAAATCCTTTAACCTTTCCTGGTAAGTTTTATCCCGCAATCCATGAACCAGTTTAGTAGCCCTCTTTCTCTGAACCCTTCTCTAAGGTATCAATATCCTTCTGAAGATACGCCCCAGTACTGTGTGTACACAATACTCCAAGTGAGGTCTCACTCAGTGTTCTGTATAATGGCATGAGTACTTCCCTCTTTCTTACCAAGTAATACCTCTCCCTATACAACCAAGCATTCTGCTAGTATTTCCTGCTGCTCTATTACATTGTCTGTCACCTTTTAAGTCATCAGAAATAATCACCCCTTAATCCCTTTCCTCAGATATTGAGGTTAGGACACTATCAAATATTCTGTACTCTGCCCTTGGGTTTTTACATCCAAGATGCATTATCTTACACTTATCCACATTAAATGTCAGTTGCCACAATTCTGACCATTTTTCTAGTTTACCTAAATCATTTGCCATTTGGCTTATCCCTCCTGGAACATCAACCCTGTTACATATCTAGTATCATCAGCAAAAAGACATACCTTACCATCAAGACCTTCTGCAATATCACTAATAAAAATATTAAAGAGAATGGGTCCAAGTACAGATCCCTGAGGTACCCTACTGGTGACAAGTCCAAGCTTCGAATATATTCCATTAACTACAACCCTCTGTTGCCTGTCACTCAGCCACTGCCTTACCCATTCAACAATATTTGAATCCAAACCAAAGATTGCAGTTTATTGATAAGCCTTCTATGTGCAACAGTGTCAAAAGCCTTACTGAAATCTAGGTAAGCAATGTCTACTGCACCACCCTGATCTATAATTTTAGTTACCCAATCAAAAAAATCAATAAGATTAGTTTGGCATGATCTCCCTGAAGTAAAACCCATGTTGTCTCTGATCTTGAAATCCATGTGTTTTTAGATGTTCAACAATCCTATCCTTTAACATGGTTTCCATCACTTTCCCCACTACCGAAGTAAGGCTTACTGGCCTATAGTTGCCCCACTCCTCCCTATTACCTTTCTTGTAAATGGGCACAACATTCACTAACTTCCAATCTTCTGGGACCACTCCTGTTAACAATGATTGGTTAAATAAATCTGTTAATGGTTTTGCTAGTACACCACTAAGCTCTTTTAATAGCTTTGGGTGTATTCCATCAGGTCCCATTGATTTATTT
>OW240920.1:59869680-59920883 GCA_933207985.1 Pelobates cultripes | reverse complement strand
CTGTTAGTTACAAAAAGTTTATAGCACAGCTTTTGCTTATAATCCATAATTGATTACAGCTGTAAGGTTATTTTTTCTAAGTTTACTTTTTTCCACCTCCTTTTTTATTTTGTACATTCTCCCTACAATAGCTGTTGCGGTAACGAGATCACAGATGGATATCACAGAGTTAATCCCCAGTGCCCTCCTCCCTGCTATTCCCTTTCACAGCTGCTGATTTTGTGTCCACCCATTCTAACTTTAAAGACAAGTAGCTCCAACACCTGGTGACCGAAAGAACCAAAAATACATTAGATGGATGCCTGAAAGAGTAACATCTTGGGCTTGAGGGAACTCCTTTGGGCAGTCAAGTTCTTGGAGAAAATACCTGGGTGTCCATTAAAAAAAAAAAAAAACAGCTGGGATGCAAAGCCTGGAGAACTTTATGATAGGGCGGAATCGGCAATCAAAGTACAATGGACGAGGACAGAGCACAATGTCTGACAAAATACAGCTTTACAGCAGAAATCATATCTCCTCTTTAATGCTCTGTCAATCAGAAGGTAAACGTTTGCTCTCAGGGAGCAGTCACACCACATCAGCAGTGACATACCAGCTCATTGGTAAGAGTTTGTTTGTGAAATGGATAGTGTAACTCCCCGTGCTCTGATTGACAGAACTTGTATGCAGAGGTGGGGACTGCAAATATTAAAATTATGTTACTTAAGAGTGAGATGAGGACATTTATTGGTTAAGTGGAATGCTGAGTTGAGCGGTAGGCTTCCTTGAGCAATGTCTTTTATATTTGGCTTGTCTTTAGGGAGTATGTAAACAAAGGCAGATTAGGGGTAAGTCTTACTGCATGGAAAAGTGACTTCAAGATGGTTGGTGCTACATGAGAGAATTCCTGCAGTATAGCTATGGGAAGAGGTGATAATAAAATATGCAAGGAGCAGGTCAATGTTAGATCTTAGGAAGCGTGTTTGAGTATATTTGTTGAGTGGACTTGGAGTGATGGGAAGGTAGTGATGTCATCAACAGTGAAGACATAAATCTGAGTAGAGCTAGAGGGGGGTAATAAAAAGGAGCTCAGTCTTAGACATGTTGATTTTTAGGTGGCCACAGGACAGGAAGAAATGCCATATAAATAGTCGCTGACATAAGAACAGACAAAGAGAGATCAGGAGTGGAGAAGTAGATCTGAGTGTCAACTTACCCAGATAAGACTTATGGAGAAAAGTAGCGGACCCAAGAGAGCTTTGGGGTACTCCAGTGGATCATTGAAGGAGAGGAGTCACCAGAAAATTACACACAAATTGACTGTTAGAAAGATAAGAGTGGATCCAAGAAAAAGCAGTAGTACAGAGAGGGAAGAGTCTGTCGGAGGATGGTGCTGTCAACTGTATTAAAGGTAGCTGAAAGGTCAAGTGAGATAAGACAGAGTTGTGGCCAGTACTTTTAGCAGAAATAAATTAATTGGTAACAATACTAAGTGCAGTTTCAGATGAGTGTTGCGGATGGGAGCCAGATTGTAGTTTAACAAGTGGGAATTGGAGTAGAGGAAATGATAGTTAACTAGTTTTTTTCCACATGTTTAGATGTAAGTGGAAGCGGTGATATAGGTTGGTAGTTTGTAGGAGATTCAGGGTCAATGAATAGTTTCTTGGGTGTGACCTTTGCATGCTTGAAAGTGGATGGGTATTAACTGGTAGGAAAGCATAGACTGAAGATGTGAGTAAGAGCAGGAGTGACGGTGAAAGACAGAGAAGGTATTAGATGGGAAGGGAGAGGGTAAAACTGATAGGTAGTGAAGCTTGAAGTCCGTAAAGAACAAACTTTGTCCTCCGTGGCTGGAGTGACGAGGCAGAGAATCACGGTGGGAATGATTGGAGGTCGAGACAGAATATTGCAAGCTTGTGTTGAGATGGCCCTTTGGATGTATTTGTTTTAGTATGTGTTTTAAGAAAATATGGTCCACAATGAAAATTACATGTTACTGCTTTTGCATACTTAGCTGGCACTAAAATTGTATTTAGCTGCCTCTGGTAAATTCTAATCTCTGAACAGCTTTAATTTATTTTATTGGATTAGCAGCACATTAGGCTAAACACTTGCATTAAGTCTCCTCTCATTATGCATGTTTCTTGTGGGAGGAAAAGAACAAAGTCATTATTAGCAGAAAGTTTATTTTGTTTAATATCATTAAAATCACATCCAGATAAATATAAAAAAAAGGCTTGTATTCGGAGAGGTCTGCTGTCCCCCGGGGTGCACTCAGAATATGTAATGTGATTCAGCTTCTTTCATCTGCCTGTCATATATCATAGCCTGGCATCATTTTACCTCATATTCAAGATTTAATTGTTTCTGCTACAGAGCTAATTATTTTAAAAACATTTAAAACTGGCTGTCTAGAATATTAGAATATTATCTCTCTTTCATCTTTTTACAAATTAGATCTCATGATTCTTTTTTAGAATTGTCCACATTTCTTTTTTTTTTGTTGCAAAAAATGCTATAATACATTTTTCACACCACAATGAATACAGCAGAAATACATACATTTATCCCAAATGCTCTGCACTAGATGTTCTTTTATTTTTGTCTTAAAACTTCAACACAATGAAATATAAAAGAAGGCTTTATTTAACCCCTTAAGGACGGAGCCAAATGTACACGTTGTTAACAAAACAAAATGTAAACAAAACCTGGCATTTGCGCTACATGTCTGTCCAACCGTAATACACCTCTTTCATAGTAAATGCACCCACCCTTATTATATATCATTTTATTCAGGGGAAACAGGGCTTTCATTTAATATCAAATATTTAGCTATGAAACATAATTTAATATGAAAAAAATGGGAGAAAATACGATTTGTTTGATTTTTTTAGTTCTACATGACATTTTAACGGTCAGTGTCATAATACTGTTTGCTTTTACTGCAATATAATACACATATTTGTATTCAGTAAAGTCTCACGTGTAAGACAGTACCCCCTATGTACAGGTTTTATGGCATTTTGGGAAGTTACAGGGTCAAATATAGCACGTTACATTTGAAATTGAAATTCACCAGATTGGTTACGTTGCCTTTGAGACTGTATAGTAGCCCAGGAATGAAATTTACACCCATAATGGCATACCATTTGCAATAGTAGACAACCCAAGGTATTGCAAATGGGGTATGTCCAGTCTTTTTTAGTAGCCATTTGGTCACAAACACTGGCCAAAGTTAGCGTTAGTATTTGTTTGTGTGTGAAAATGCAAAAAACGCCAATTTTGGCCAGTGTTTGTGACTAAGTGGCTACTAAAAAAGACTGGACATACCCCGTTTGCAATACCTTGGGTTGTCTACTATTGCAAATGGTATGCCATCATAGGGGTAATTTTCATTCTTGGGCTACCATAGGGTCTCAAAGGCAACGTAACCAATCTGGCGAATTTTAATGTGAAAAAAATGAAACACAAGCCTTATATTTGACGCTGTAACTTTTGAAAACACCATAAAACCTGTACATGAGGGGTACTGTTGTACTCGGGAGACTTCGCTGAACACAAATATTTGTGTTTCAAAACAGTAAAAAGTATCACAGCAATAATATTGTCCATGTAATGCTGTTTGTGCGTGAAAAATGCAAAAAACTTCACTTTTACTGGCGATATCATCGTTGTAATACATTTTACTGTTTTGAAACACTAATATTTGTGTTCAGCGAAGTCTCCCGAGTAGAACAGTACCCCCCATGTACAGGTTTTATGGTGTCTTGGAAAGTTATAGGGTTAAATATAGTGCTAGCAAATTAAATTCCCTTTACTTTCGGCATGGGTTGTCAGGCAGGTCCTGCTAATTGTAATTAATTAAGATACCTAATTATGTAAAAATAATACATAAATATATATGTAGAATTAATATATGTATATATATACGTATGTGTATATATATCTATATAATTTTAAAAAAATATTTTTATTTATATATAGGTATATATATATAGTGATATATACGTATATATTTATGTATATAGATATATATATTATTTCGATCTATGTGTATTTTGATATATATATATATATATATTAATTTCACAATACAGTTAGAACGAAATAACAAACATCTATATATTTTTTAATTATTTATTTTTAATTATTTTTTTAATTTTATTTTTTAACGTATTTACATTTTAATTTTTTTTATGATATATATAAATATATATATAACAATAATTATATATATATTTAATCAGTATCAGTCCACGTGTAATTTGATATTAATATATATATATATAATTATATATATATTAATAGTAAAATACACCTAGATGGTGTAAATGTGTGTATGTATATGTGTATATATATATATACTTAGATCATATATATATATATATATATATAATTTTTTTTTTTTACACTGATTAACTTATTTTAATTTTATTTTCAGCCAGCAGGGGGACCACCTGTAATTACAGGCAGCCCCCCTGCTGGCAATGCAGAAGCCAGCTATCCCTGGCCATGTGATCGTGAGGTCCTTCCTGGAGGACGGTCGTGCCGCGGGGGGCTCCCTGGGAGTCCCCCCCCACCGCGATCGCCGGCGTGGGACCGCCGGCGACCGGGTAAGTACCGAAAGACCGGAGGGCGTACTATTACGCCCGGCGGCGTTTAGAGCCGCCTATTAGAGGGTGTAATAGTACGCCCTCCGGTCTAAAGGGGTTAAGTATCAAGTTTGTATATGTTTATTTTGCGCGCTAACTTTGTGGGTCGATTTGATTGATAGTAAAACCATTTTTTTTTAATGCAGGTTGTGTGAGACACAGTCAGGAGAGGTGTGTCTAGGTTTGCATGAACAGAAGCAAACGTGATTTAACTCCTAAATGGCAGAGAATTGGGCAGTGAGATTGCAGGGGCATGGTATATACACTAAAACGGTTTAATTAAACTTCAGATGTTTTGACGCCTATAGTATCTGTTTAAGGCCAAAATACCTGAACTGGAAGCATAGCTAACTTGGAGAAAATCTCCAGTTTGGCTATTTTTGCCTTAAATATAAAAAGCACTGTAGCGGATGGTACTATGGCTGTCCTTAAAGACTATGAGAATCCTGCAATCCGTGTGTTATTTCTGCTGTATAGTTAATTGTAAGTAGAATTTGTGTGATTGTTCGGTAGTTTTCATCCGTATTTCATACGAATGGAAACTACCGAACCAATAGACCACCCCAGAGTGAAATGTGTCCCTCGTTAAGCTGCACATTGCTCGCTAACTGCGGACTAATAGGTGTTTTATGTATGTATCTGGGTGGTCACCATTCGGCATGCGAACACGTGGCGGCGGCCATCTTACGCACGAAAGGCTCAGCGGTGTTTGGTCGTCGAGTGTCTGGAACTCAAATCGGACACTCAATTACCCGAACACCGCTGACAACTCAAGAGCTCCGTAACTCCCGAACGGGAAGGCGTATCAGCCCCCCGTTCGGTAAGTTTAAAGTACAGAATGAGGGGAGTCATACGAACGTAAATGTATTAGTGGATGGCAGTTTTTTATACGTCTTTCAACTCCCGAACGGAGACGACCGCAGGGCCAAAACACATGGAACCCTTTTCGGATACCACCTCGTGTGCGGTCGGTCAACTTATACCCTCCACCTAACTCCCGAACCCCTGGTCTGATCTGGGTGAATTTTGGATATGTTAGTCACCCAGATCAAAGTATTGGTGTATCTGCTAATCTTAGGGTACATCCAGAACATGGGGAAAACTATAACCTGTGTAATGGGATTAAGTGTCATACTAAGGGGAGGAGATGTGTGGGAGGTAACTGCTATTCCATTGGATACTGTACTAATGAATGTGAATCCCTCCCTTGCATGGGAGAATGCTTAAAAGGAGGTTGTGTGGAATAAAAGTTAGTTCTGCTCCTGATGCTGTGTGTCATCCAGTCATCCCGATCTGTATGGGGATATTCTTGGATTACCTTGCTGGCTGGAATTATTACTTTATGGGATTTTTCATCACTTGTTCCTGAACCTCACTGGGATCTTAGTGGAGTTAACCTGTGAAATATCAGGCCTCCGCTACAAGCACTTTGTTCACTTTAGCAAGTAGCCCTGCAGGAGAGAGATTTGTCAAGGCAAAACAAGTGCCTGTGTTTCTAAGGTTTCTAAGGTTATTACTATTCATTTAACACTGTGCTCCAGAATAGCATGTGTTTATTTCTACTTGATAAATCTCACACTACAAGGGATATTTTAACTTGAAATATTACAGAAAGGATCTGTAATATTAGTTTTTTGTCCTTGTGTGTGAGTCAAAAATAAATAAATACAAATACCCAAATTCCTTCTTATTGATATTTGAGATGATCCTGGTGACATCTTTCGAATTTAGAGTTCATCACAGAATGTAAAAACGATGGATGTAAGTAGTTGTAATGCCAACATAAGTAAGTATTATTGCACTAAATCTTACAGAGTGTTATTGCAGCCTACAAATAATTTCAGGGTGCGGGAATGCAATCTTGCTGTTGTAATGCAGTCATGAAGTTGCTGTTAAGTGTTTGAGGGGGCTGTTAAGTATTCTCCCTTCCTAGCTGTGAGAATGAAGCCCCGCTCTAAAAAGGGAGAATGAGGACAATATAACAATCAGTCCTATACAGTAAGATAGACTGGATTCCCAGCAGTGAAATGTGTTTGGTCTTTGGTGGGTGTAGAGCAGCAGCAGAACCCCTGCCCGTGCAGCATAGCTGCAGGGGGCCCATCGAGTGGCCCACGCACTTTGGTCCCCATATGAGCATGTCTATTCAGGGGCCCAGTTGAGCGCCGTGACCTTTTAACTGCATGACTGGTCCCTGTCAGATTGGAAGTGCAGGGAGGAAGTGAGTTTAGATAACTTCCTGCAAGCTTACTGCGATAGCTGCATAGAAAGGGAGAGAAGATGCAGACAGGAGGGGTGGGAAATTGCACAATGGCCTAGCAAAGGGAGAAATTAGAAAGCCTACTCCAGGCCCCAGACTCCCATCAGCCTCAACCAGCTGTTATATCTCTGATCACCATTGCGCTAGAGAAAGGGCAATAAAAATCTTTGCACCAATCCGCTCTCTATATTAGTTCCATCGCTGGTGTATAGGGCTTACATAGTTAGAATTCCAGGTACCAATAACTATATTATTAATCATGGTGGCAAATTAAATACGTATTTGCTGTAGGTCCTTCAATAAATTAATCTCCTATACGGCAGTGACCTTATGGTCATTACTGCAGCTTGGTGTGAAGAATTACTCTATTGTAGCATTCACCTTGAGTTCCCATTCTCCCTATCCTTTCTTCGATAGCATGCCAGTGACTTATACATATTTTGTATGTGTCTATTATTTTTAAGTGGAACTAACATGATACATGATTTACTGGCTTTATTATTTTTATTAGTAGGAATGAATATTCTTTTATTTTCATTAATGGTGTAAACAACTCACTATGCATATTAGAGTTGTATGCAGGGTCTTTCCATTAGTGGTGAGTGTATGGGATTGCTGGATAGGGTATGCTTAGTCATATAGGAGGCATTTAAAATTAGGTCTTTAGGACCAGAGGCCTGGTCATTCGATGGTTCTTTTTCTGGACTGAGTAGATGGGATAAAAAATGATTGCATTAGATCCAGAGCTAATATTTATCTATAGGCAAACTGGGCATTTTCTGCCCTGGTATTATTCAGCTAAATAGCTTGAGTATCCTCCAAATCCATAAAGGTATTACCATCCATTTTACCACCCGAGGTAGAGGTGGGATTACGCTATTCACCTAGCTCTTTCAGAATATATTCTGGAAATCTTGCAGACCCCAGATTTTTCATTTTTTTTTAAATCAATGTATATTGCTATATATATTTTATGTCCCTATAGACTTTTATTTAGAGTGTTGTTATGTAAAACCATGTATGTATTATTTTCTGTGTTTAGTTGTTCTAGAAATCAACTTTACCAATATTGTAAGTTGACACATCAATTTAAACTAAAACCTCTCTCTCTAGCAGTGGTTCAAGACTTTCCCCTACATTGCCATGGTGGACGTGACAAGGAGCACAGTCTTTAGCCAGGATCAGATTAAGAAGTGTTTATTTAACCATACTAAGGAAAAATTGTAAGAAAAGTGGTGGTTTACAGCAAAACTGAAAAACTGCAAAAAAAAACAAAAATCATCAAAGAATAACACAAAAAACCAAGACGCATAAATTGAAAAATGTAAATTTGTAAAACTACTATAAAAAAAAAAAAAGAACTAGTGATTCCTTTATGGCACTTATTGTAGACATTTCTGGGAATAGGTCTTAAAAGTTAATTATGCATTTATTCCTAACAGACCTGCCAAGCAGAGAACTGAATTCATAACTCCTCTCCTTCCAAAACTCTTTATCTAGCACTGTAATTCTATTTTTTTCTTTGTAATTTTTTTTACATTTATTCACATTTAAAATGAATTCAATATATATATTACACATATATTTACCCATATATGTTTTTAATTATTTCCCATTATAAATGCAAAACATTTTGTGTAACGGCACTGCAGACAGATGCACAGTGTTTCTGTGCAAGCAAACAAGTTGTCTACGTGCGGTCTGTCCTGCTGTAAATTTACAGCTGCCAGGTTTTACAGACACTCCTTTCAAATGACATCTTTACTTGTTCTACTCATCATGACTAAGGTAAATCTATATGACATTTGTTACTACATTCAGAAACACTGCTCTAATGTGACCAACTTAACAAGGAAGCTTGTATATCCAGTGTCTGTGCAGTAGGTGTATGAACTCAGGAAGGCGCACAGCTCTCTAGCAACTGATTGCACGCTTATTGAACAACTTCTGGTCTCTGCTGTACTATGCACACAATGTCTAAGTTAGGATCAATCAGCTTCAAGACTCTTATCAGAGGCGTGTACCCTGCTAGGTGCAGCACGCCAAAGACAATACAGACAAGGCAATATTGTCAAAATGTTAACGTTCCAAAAGCCCAGGTGACTGAAACATTGTCTGGTGAGTAAATATTTAAGCTATGTGAAATTGTACTAAATAGAATGGAAAATTAGTTTTATAATAATGCTGGACATGGCAGCCATCATTTTTTTTGCAGCCTAACTTTTTGGAGCATAATTTTTATTATTATTTATATATTCTATAAGTGCAATGTATGACCACGGTTTTACTTTTGTGAATTTATAGAATATTATACGATGCTGGTGAAATCGTGTGTTTAATTAATTTTAGTACTTATCATTATATCATTAAAATTTGTTTTATGTTGCCCCATGTATATTGCAGTTAGGGAGGGGGCCTTTATTAATAGGGCTATTTAAATTGAGATCAAACTGGGACTTAATATCAAAGCACTCTGCAGCTTGGGAAAGTCCCTTAGATGAAACTGGTTGGTGAGATTGTGGTCTGAAAGTCCTCTTTCACTTTGCCAGAGCTCACTGGCACTGCCTTAAAATGACAGCTGCTACTTATTGTGGTATAATGTGCTATTCGTGTTGTCCCCACAGTGGTAGATACTAATTGACAAAATTATGAATTTTGTGCTTTGTTTCTTTTAAGCACAATTTTAATTTGCAAGTTTAAACTCGTCCGTTAGCGCATCTTTTATGTTTTTAATTGTGTTACATAATATATATATATATTTTTTTTTTTTGTTCTTCTTTATGTGACTAATATGTATGTAATCTTCTGATACTTTGTGGATGAGATAAATTATTAATATGTAATTGCAACTATCCGTTGAGGGAAAATGATTATATCTTTACTTAATGCCCTTTTTATTTATTTTTATAAAATTTCTTCACAACTAGTACAACTAAAGAAAACCTCTAAATACATTCACTTATTAGTCCTAAATGCATCTTATAACTAGGATTTTCAGTTACATTTTTAAAGCAAAATTAGACATCATGATATTTTAAATCTAATAACATTCTCAGTACACAAAAAAATATATTTGTAGAAAGTAGACCTATCAGGGTATTTAACCATCATCAGTATTCTGAGCCAAACTGCTGGGTATATGTTATCTATTTTATTTTTTTTTCTCCATGGATTAATTTCACAGATCATGATTTGTATTCTGCTTTTGCTGCACAAGTACAGCAATACCCCAGGTATATATATTTACCAGGTTTTGGGGCTTTTTATTGGATCACATTATGGACATTAAAATAAAATTGTGGGCAACAAAGAATAATAATGAAATGTATAAAGAAAAGGCAGCAGCTCAAACAGTGACTAGTAAAAAAAAATATAAAAATAGAGTACGGGTACACTACAAAGAAATCTTATATACCCATAAAAAAGTAAAAACAATAAACTTTAATGGGAACTTGTTTTTGACAAAAAAACAAAAACTCACATAATTAGGGCAATTCTCATATGCACCACATAAATATATAATTATCTAGCAATAGCAATATAAAGCTGGTCAACCTGGATGTAGTATCACTTTTTAAAAGTAACCACTAAATAGCAACAATACATCACATTTTAGAAATGCCCACATTTTGACTTGCTTCTTTAAATTATTCCCAGATATGCTATTTGGTGATGACACAGTGTCACCATACTGACCAGCATCAAACTTTGACACTATTTCTAATGCTCGTGCCTATTCCATAAATGCTAACACCCTAACAATGCACAATTTAGTAAATTGGCTGTCAGGTTGATAGTTTAGGCAGGTCATTCCTGTGATTGGATCCCAGGGTGATCAGCCATCAGTCAGGGACTATTGTTGGCCTGACTCATTGTGAGTAGCCAACTGACAGCTGATCCTGGCATGCACTGCAACAACAGGGCATCAGCTGTCAATAATGCCATACTATTGCTCTGAAAAGGTTGTTATAGCTGTTTTGTGGCTGTAACATCTTGAGACTACAAAACCCAAGGTGCAAGATAGTACTGAGAAAGGACAACAGCTTAAGTAACCTGCCCTTCGGTGGGTTCCTGCTCAAATCTCAAGCTGGTTTTAGTTCAGCTTGTGCCATTACAAAGAGAACCAGGGCAATTTGCATATCAGACTGACCCCACCAAAAAAGGGCATTCCAGATCCAAAATGCAGGCCGGCTCTCTCTGCCCGAGAAATATAGCATCCCCAGACAATGTTCATATAAACATTGTCAGTGAGGTATAGCTGATACACCTCTAGGCACCATGGGCCAGGGGTCCACATCTGGATTACCCTTTAAACTTTGAGAGAGTAAAAAAAAAAGCAAGGTTCAAGAGAGTACTGAGTACTGACAACAGTTTAAGTAGCCTGCCTTTCGGTGGGTGCCCGCTCAGATCTTAAGCGGTTTTTCTAAGCTTTTGTCCGTTCTTAGAGTTCTCATATTCTCTGTTTTTATTGCAATGCATTAACTTGGCTTTCCCCAAGATAAAAGTGTAATTCAGGCAAGCACCCCATGCACACTGTACCTAGAGGGGTATCAGCTACACCTCGCTGGCGAGGCCCAAAGAAAGTCTAAACATTCGTCCGTTGTTGCTGTATTTCTTGTGCAGAGAGAACTTGCCAGCATTTCAATCCTGGACTGGTCTTATGGGTGGGATCTGATATGTCTTAGAATAGGTTCTCTCTGTAATGGCACATATCAGCAAAAACTATTTTGTGAGACCTAAACTGGGATTTACCGAAGGGCAAGCTATTGAGTTTCTCTAAGCTTTTGTCTGTTCTCATATTCTCTGTTTTTATTGAAACTTCTTGAGACTATTGCAGGAGTGAGGCTTACAGTAACAGCATGTACAGGGCCGACGCGACTGTTAGGCAGATTAGGCAGCTGCCTAGGGCACACTGGCCTGGGGGTGCACTTTCCATGTGACTGGCAGGAGGCGAGCGCACAGTGCTCCCCTCCTGTTGGACTCTGTATGTAGCGTGGCTGGATCACAGTAGAGAAGCTTCTGTAACCTCTACAATGTTGGACAGGAAGAGCTCACTGAGAGCACAGCACTGCTACCTGTCAGACCAGGTAGAGGCTTAGCCACGCCACAAGGCAGGGATGTATTTACCACAAGGCAAACAAGGCATTTGCCTAGGGCACTTTCAGGGGGGGCACCAAAAACGCCACCCCAAGCTCCTAGACAAATGCCTTGTTTGCCTCATGTTCTGGGGCTGTCCACCTTACTGTGAGTGAGTGAGTGAGTGTGAGTGAAAGTGTGTGTCTTTCAGTGAGAATGGGTGTACCTCTATGTGTGTCAGTATGTGTATGTCATTTTATGTGTATCTGAGAGTGTGTGTCTGTCAGATAAAGTGTGTGTTGGGTAAACAGTGTGTGCCAATGACTGTATGTGTAAGCCAATGACTGTGTATCTGTCAGTGAGTGTATATCAGTGCATGTATCAATGAAGGCATGTGTCTGTCAGTCACAAAAGTGGCCTTGACATAAATTGGAGGGTGGGGGGGATTTAGATTTTGAGGGTGCCCGAATTTAGTCGTGCCTAGGGCAGCACAAATCCAAAATACACTACTGCCACAAGGATTAGGGCTGTGGGGGAGAAAAATGCAAACAAAGGCTTGTGGGGCGAGAAAAAGGCACATGGGGACTGGTGAGGGGAAAAAGATGCACAGAGGGGCTGATGGGGGTAGAAAGAGGCATGCAAAGGCTGGTGGGGGGCAGAAATAATCACATAGGCTAGTCTCAGGAGAGAGGCACACAGGGGCTTGTAGGAAGAGAAAGAGGCACAAAGGGTCTGGGGATGGGAGAAAGAGGCACAAAGTGGCTGGGGGTGGGAGAAAGAGGCACACCAGGGTTGTGAGGGGGAGAAGGAGGCACAGTGTGACTGCAGAAATCAAAGAGACACACAGAGGGGCTGGGGGAAGCTATGAGATGCAAAGAGGGACTGGGGGATGAAAGAGACACACAAAAAGTTGGCAATTTTTGTTTGGGGAAACGGTGGAAGTAGCTGGTCTTGCCTAGGGTGCAAATTATTCTCGCACCAGCCCTGTGCATGTATATGCTGCGATTACTGAGATTGCAGCATCTACAGCTTGTAATGGAGGTCCTGCAACTGACTGGGGTTAATAGGCATGCAGTCCTCATAATTACCTTCCTTCCGGGACCTTCATAAACCTACTTCTGTAATGTCTCACTTTTGCAACAACCGTAATATTGGGCACATTTAAACTGAGACCATCACTAAGTACTATAATTAGTTCTCCATACCACATACAGATTCCGATGGGAAGAGGTTAAAATGTTTAATTCTGAGATTAAAATCTTTTTTTTTTGCATGAAAGTCTGCCTCCCTGGGCTGTCTATCGGCTAACCAATTTACTCTCTACTTGGCTGGCAATATAGTTTTCTACAACTTCCCTTTATATAGCAAATCACATTTTAATTGACACATACAATTGTATACTTAAAAAGGACACTTTACTTAAACAACTGTAAATCTTTTATATGAATACAGAGATCTCAAAAAAAAAAGCAATTAACAAAATACATTTTTTGCAACTTTGTCTGTGCGCACATGGCAGAGCTGGGTTTGCATTAAAACTTAGTGTGATGGTGCCAGGGAATATTTTGGACCATAACCACTACAACATGCTGTAGTGGTTATTGTGCTTACAGTATCGCTTTAAGCACTTGGCAAACATCTACTTCTACTTTCGAAGACTGTAATTTTAGCTTCATTAAACATTTCTTGCACAATCTTGGAAACCTACTTTGCAAGCCACCATCTCCCTATGCTGTAATTACAGACAACGTTATTAATAACAGCTGCAACAAACACAATCTCACACTTCCATTAGCAAGATATAATTCACTTCGCTGGTCCTCTGGTAATGCTGAAAAGTGCTGTCCGATGCTCACAGTTCAGTACCTGCTGCCGACCAACACAATGTGTCTTACTGTGCCGTGTTTATAGCATAGAAAGTAACCTCTCTGATTACATTAGTATCTATTGCTCTTAGCAAATATCTGTGATTACAAGTCACTTGCTGCCAAACAATTTGGCAGAATTCTGTACCACTCTAGTTAAAGGACCACTATAGTGCCAGGAAAACATACTCGTTTTCCTGGCACTATAGTGCCCTGAGGGTGCCCCCACCCGCCCGGGTCTGGGGAGAGGAAAGGGGTAAAAACTTACCTTTTTCCAGCGCTGGGCGGGGAGCTCTCCTCCTCCGATCCTCCTCCGTTCCTCCCCTACGGCTGAATGCGCACGCGCGGCAAAAGCTGCGCGCGCATTCAGCCGGTCACATAGGAAAGCATTCATAATGCTTTCCTATAGACACTGGCGTGCTCTCACTGTGAAAATCACAGTGAGAAGCACGCAAGCGCCTCTAGTGGCTGTCAATGAGACAGCCACTAGAGGAAATAGGGGAAGTCTTAACCCATTCATAAACATAGCAGTTTCTCTGAAAAAATGGGTTAACCCTAGCTGGACCAGGCACCCAGACCACTTCATTAAGCTGAAGTGGTCTGGGTGCCTAGAGTGGTCCTTTAAAAGGGGTTAATATAACAACAGTGTACTCTGTCATTTCTGGGGCTACATGTTCAATAGGGGATTCATGTGTTCTATTGAAATCTGTGGTTCTGGTCTTATGTACCTAACCTCAGTTTACAACTAGGCTTTACAACCATATCAAAATAAAATGTAAGATCTCTACGAACAAGCTGAGCCACAGAAACATTTCCCACGAAAGCAAGGAGTACAAGGGACACAGCCTGTCCTATTGATTATGAAGAACAAGGATTGAAATGGGAACTATTAAAATGCATAGGCTCAGAGCTCCAATAGCTTCTGTTAATCTGGCCCTGCACTCCATTCCAAACTGCTTGAGTAAAAAAATGGGTTTAGTTATATAATACGATCATGCATTGCATAAGCTACTTTGCCAATGTAGCTCATTTTTGGCAGGTCCTATGCTGTCCTAATCTAATGACTAATCTTATAGATTTAACCAACTGCAAGTAAAATCTATCCACTGTGGTTCTCTGCAGTAGAAGGTTGAATAAGGACCAAGAAGAAGCTTGCCCCATTCCCTGGCAATGGGGCAAGCTTCTTCTTGGGTCCTACCAGGTGCCAAGAGTCCTAACATGTCAGGTGTTGCACATTCAGCTTCTGCAGAAGCCGGATGCTGTTAATGCCAGTTATTTATTGGCTGAGAGGTTCAATTAAGTGTACTCAGCTAACGAATGATGCTCTGTGCTAGGAATATGCACAGAATTGTCACTAACCAGCATTGTTCTGGGCTGGCTGATGAAGCTTCCAGAGGTAAAGTAAGAACACAGTGCACTGTTTCCATGCTGTACCAATCACAGAAATGGTCATGGTGATTTGAGTAACCCTTTAAAGGGACACTCAAAACACCATAACCACTGCTACTTGTCATAATGGTTATAATGTTATGCATGAAACTGACACAGTCAACAAGATAGCACAGCCGAAACCTGTTTAAATGTACAAATATTTTTGACAAATAATGAGGAAGTGCAACTGATTTATAACGGAGTCCCACGCAGAAAGAGTGACCTATATGCACTGGTAATCCACTGTTGTTTTCACAAACAGCTTGAAAAACCAAAAACACCAGGGACTGCCCGGATAACACCATAACCACAGTAAGAGGAGTGTCTCTTTATTCTCTGCAGCTAATCATACCATATTCTGCTCCATATTTAGAATTTCCCTTTTAAGTTAGATTTATTTGTAAAACATAATGTGATCTGTGCTGATTTTACACAGCCTTGAAGTTTGGATTGCTGAACTGACTTTTTGTTTACTTGCACATATACATTTGCAGAGTTTCCATCTCACTCATGAATAGGGCTTTTCATCAGTATTAGAATTTCTATGTTGCCAGTAGAGATGTCAAGTCTGCCTTGATTGTCTGGACACAGCTAAGTTCATGTTGGCATAGTTATATTACTAATAGTCTGTCGGTACCATTGCCCTCAGATTTCATTTAAACAATATAGCACTGGCTTGACCTAAAATTGATCTCTCTCTATCATCACCCAGAGACAACCCTCTACAATTGCATTGATAATGCAGAATTTACCCTTCTTTGTTATCATTGACAATTGTATGTGTCATATGTGTCCATAGGCGTGCGCAGCCTATTGCATTAGGGTGTGCACCCTAAAGCACAAGCACACGCCGCATATATATATGTATGTGTGTATATATATATATACATATATATATATATATATATATATACATACACATATATACACACATACACACACTGCTGTGTGTGTGTGTGTGTGCTGTGTGAGGGTGCTGTTAGTGTGATATGTGTGTGACGGTGCTGGTAGTGTGCTATGTGGGTGAGGGTGTTTGTGTGTGCGTGCTTGTGAGGATGCTGTTAATGTACTGTGTGTGAGGGTGCTGTTTGTGTGTGTGTGTGTGCGCTTGTGAGGGTGCTGTTTGTGTGTGAGGGTACTGGTAGTGTGCTGTGTGTGTGTTTGTTAATGTCCTGTTTGTGTTTGTGAGGGTGCTGTTTGTATGCTGTGTGTGAGGGTGCTGTGTGTTTGTGAGGGTGCTGTATGTGTGTGTGGGTGCTGTATGTGTGTTGGTGCTGTGTATGTCTGTGGGTGCTGAAAGTGTGTGGGTGCTGTGTATGTCTGTGGGTGCTGTTTATGTCTGTGGGTGCTGTATGTGTGTGGGTGCTGTATGTCTGTGGGTGCTGTGTATGTCGGTGGGTGCTGTGTATGTCTGTGATATGTGTGTGGGTGCTGTGTGTGTGCTGTATGTCTGTGGGTGCTGTATGTGTGTGGGTGCTGTATGTGTGTGGGTGCAGTGTATGTCTGTGGGTGCTGTATGTGTGCTGTATGTGTGGGTGGGTGATTGTGGGGTTGGAGGTGGATTACTTGCTATCCCCCCTCCCTTCTTACCTTATGTAGGGAGGGGGGATAGTGCTGCTGCTTTCCCTGGTGGTCCAGTGGAGAGTGAACTCTAGCCCCCTGTGGGGCTAGAGTTCACTCTCGCGAGATTTGAGCGTTGCCGTGGCAATGCTCATATCTCGCGAGAGGAACCCGGCGGAGCTGCCGGCAATAGCTCCGCCGGTCCTCTCCTGCCTCCCTCCCTGCATGAGGGTCGGTAGGGAGGGAGGCTGAGAGCAGAGCCGGCGCTCGGATAGCGCCGGCTCTGCATTAGCCGACAGAGGGGATCCTGAGATCTCCCCTGCCGGTCTCAATATACATAGGCGTGCGCGGGGATTAGGGTGTGCCCAGGCACACCCGGCACACCCCGTGCGCACGCCTATGTATGTGTCATGGATAGCAGTGCTTGGCTGATAGTGCTGGGGAGAGGGTGACCCTGGTTAATGTTAAAGGGACACTCGCGACCCCTAAAGCACTTTAACTTGCTGAAATACTTTTTGTGGAAGAGTGTCTCCTCTCTTTTCATTTTACAAAATGTGTAGAGTTCAACAGAAATTGGCACTTTTATAAATTAACCTTGTCACACCCCCTGACTGCCAAGCAGACAATAGGTCCTGTTATTTCCTGGTTTGGGTAGCTCAGTGGAGCTAAACTCAAGAGGCTGCAATTGTCCAGAGCATCTGCATTGGATAGACTTCTCAATTAACTGTATTGAGAAGTCTGTGATTGGACAGCCACAAAGTATGGGCGGGGTTAGGAGGAGAGGACTTGCAAATGCTGCAGACAAGAAATCTGCAGCTTTTGCAAGCCGTGTTTAGATTTACCCCAATGCAAAAAATGCACACTGGTTTTCATTTTTGGTATAGCTGCTAACCAGTGATTTTTTTAAAAAAAAATGTGGGCATTTGATTCTACATTTAATAACGTATCCAAACATTGTGCTGTTGTGGTTATGTCACTTAGATTGCCCTTTTAGTTTGTGTTAAAACTATGGAGTGCAGTGAAATAAAAGGATGATTCGACAGCTACTACTATTGCACAAATTCCTTTACAAATGTCTATTGCCTGGTAACGATAATATATAACTAGAAAATGTTTTTATTAGGTTTCTAGTAGCAACTTCATGTGACCTACAGGATATTGTTCAACTGAAAATATAAATAGCAATGTTTTTTTGTCCTTGAATGCGTAACAAAAAAGACATTTTAATCACAATTATGTTCTGGATGCTCAAAAATTAGGCTTGATTAGCTTCAAAAGTAATGAATCTGTGATACTTTGTGTTTTGGCACTTTGCAAGCGTAATATGTTTCTGGTTATTTTAGGTCAACATTTATTTCGAAACCAAAGAAAACCAACCAACTTTGATAAAAAGGTACTTGTTTGGGGTGGACGATACAAAAAGGCTGAAGATATTCCTGCATATGTTTCGTAAGTATATAATCTGAGCAACCCATTTATAAAATAACTTTACTAATGTAGGACCTGTATAAATGTTTGTGGAACAAAGTTCTAAAAAAAATATAAGCAGTTATTCAGCAATCGTAATTATAAATTTTCCTCAAATTTCAAGATGATTGATTGAAAGCAGAACAGTCACAGATATTTACAGTAAATAATTTTTTTTTTTTCAGATTCACCCGATTTTGGCATTGTGAGAACATATAATTTGTACCGTTGAGCTGTTTTCTGTTTATCACTGGTTTCCTTGGGTTCTCTCTAAATATCATAACTTATGTATTTTTAAAAAGTATATATAATAACGCTACATGATCAGTGCCACCACCAGGGGGTGACAATCATGACGGATGTCACGGGCCAGGTGGCCCTGGGGGTATGTCAGTATGTCAGTATATATGTATGTCAGTATGTCTGTATGAATGTCTGTATGTATGTCAGTGTGTGTGTGTGTATGTGTATGTGTGTATGTATGTCTGTATATCTGTCTGTCTGTTTCAGTATGTGTGTATGTCTGTCTGTTTCAGTATGTGTGTATGTCTGTTTCAGTATGTGTGTGTGTATCCTTTTGTATTAGTGCGTGTGTTGTGTCTGTGTGTGTATTCCTGTGGACGGGATTTGGAGGCGTGCTTGGAGGTGGGCCCCCGGGGGCCAAGTCCCCGGGCTGTGTTAGGGGCACCAAAATTTCTGATGGCGGCCCTGTACATGACCTGCACATTATTTTTCCTAAATCATGCTTTAGCCACATGCCAAAATCTCTGGGGAACTTACGTGTGCAAGCCCCAATGTGGAAAGAAGGTGGGTGGAATGAAGAAGAGGATTTGTTTTGGGGGGGGGGTGAACAGCAGATAAGCACGTTGGTTTGCCATGATCGACAAGAAGTCTGCTCAATCATGTGGACTGTATCTCCTGTACAAACAAGAGAAATCAAAGAAGATTAATGGTTGGGGACAGCTAAATTGTGATTTTATTCACAGGTCATGTGATAACTGACCATTGTTTTCCCCAATCCTTTTTATACTGCAACAACTGGCACTTAGGTGCTCCAAGGAGGTATAATGCTTGAAATAGGTAATGCTTGAAGGAGCTGCAGTACCAATGGAAGCCACAGCGTCATTTGTTGTAGCATGAGGAAGAGTTCGACAAGCAGACTCTATAAGATTGAGGTGTTTGTAATGACCATGGGGAAGAAAGTTCTAGTAAAGTACTACTATAGATCTATAGAAACTGAATGCAATCCCAAAATATAGTCCCAGAACCCAATATATATAGAAAATGTACCCAATATGACTAGCTTACATTAATGTGACACTATAGGCTTTAAAACAAATTAAGCAGTTTTGGTGACATGCCCCTGCAGTCTCACTGCTCAATTCTCTGCCATTTAGGAGTTAATCACTTTTGTTTATGTTTATGCAGCCCTGGCCACACCCTCCTGGCTGTTACTCACACAGCCTGCATGAAAACAAAATGCTTTCATTTCAATCAGATGTTAACTTACTTTAGATATTTATGTCTAGCATTTTATCATGTGGTTTATAATGTCTCCAGAACCCCAAGATAACATTATTTCCCCAATGCAGGCTTACTGTTATGCATTTTTGATATTACATGCTATTTTTGGTTAGGGTTAGTGGCAAGTGATAATTTAATGTTAAAGCTTAGTTGTAGTATGGGTGGTAAAGTTTGGTGTAGTGTAGGAGATAAGGACAGTATTGACACCTATATGTTTTAGTGCTGCTAACGAATAATGGGAGTTACAGTCCCACCTGATAGCTATTTTAATTTTGCAATAAAAGTTGCATCAGCAACCTCTAGGAATTGTAACACCCACTGATCTTTTGCCTAAGCTTAAAGCCCCTATAGCACTTGGTGTTCTGTTATTATTGGACCCATTCATTATGAGAAATAATTGCTCGAATTATGTCACTATCCGTGTAGTTCTGTGTTGGAAAACATGATCTGTTTGAATGCTTAATAAACAATAAAAGCAAGTGGACTGGGATCATTCCTCCTTTACGAATTATAATATAATATTTGTATTGATATATTTAGTTATAGTTAAACTATGTTTCTAAACAGATTTTATTTTTGTCAGTATTGTACTATGCTAATATGCTTTGATAGATTTAATTGAATAAACTGTATACACTTTTTGGGACTGGTCTCTGACATGTTAAATGATGTTTCTATCAATTTCTCTCCTAATTAGACAGAGCTCATGATGTTCTTGTTTAGATAAGCCTTTGTTAGCCAGTTTCATGCAATGTTGGCTATATTGAATGCTTTGAACATGGATGTAACAGGCTTAATTTAATTTTAGTAATGGATATTCTTCAATGGGAAGCAATCATCAACATTTATTGAATATTAATTTAATTGTAAGAGAGATTAAGTATTGCAGTTCATTTTCATATAATCTCAGATTTGCATGTTTATGTGGTTTTAATAGTTGCTTTAATGGAATGCACTTCATGATTAATATTTTCCAGAAATTATTAAGCTGTTTTTTTAAAGTATTATTGTGAGTAAACATTTTTTAAAAGGATCAGTTGCTACGGAAACCAGTAATATACAGTAATTCATATACATTGTTCCACTTTTAGTACTTTACCGTCATACACATTTGCTTCCTCTGTTGTTACATCTTTAATCTTTTTTAACTATTGCACTACTGTTTTCCTTAAAAGGATAACCAGCAAAGTCTACACAAAAATATAATTAAAAAAGCAGTTGGATTTTTATTACACATAAAGGTACCATATGATTTGTGATCATGGGATGCCCTCCGTAATTTTAATTTTCTTTTTTTAAAATATTTTTTTAGATATAAATAAAATATAGATTTTTTTTTTACCTCGAACTGGAAGCAATCTGCTAGCAGCAAATCATGTAATCTGTGTTTTAAGAGACACCATGGGTCTATAATTTATATTTTAAGAACCATCATTCTGTCTTATTTGAAATACCTCTACTGCCAAAGGGGAATCAAAAGTTGCAATCTCATCATTTCTCCAAACTTCAACACTGCTTTTATTTTAATAACTACAGAGAATATATTACATTTCCGCTATCATTTTAACCACATGAAATGTACTATATATGTTCCAGGATCCGGGGAACAGTTTAATGAGTTTGGGCAATGGTGCAGCTTTGAGAAAACATGAGTCGTATTCTTTTAAAATTAACACTATCATGAAAATATTTTTTTAAACTGCCTTTAACTTCTGGGGTTTGTTATCATGTTGTAAAAAGCCATTTTAGTCATATATTGTTTCAATTACAATTTACCATTCTCTGACTTTTTAGTTAAAGGGGCACTATAACCACTTCAGATCAATTTAGATGTAATGGTGCTTTAAATCTATGGGTGCATCCCACAATTTTCGGTCGAACTATTTTGGAGCTCTTTGTCAAAATTACAGTGCTCTCCTTGTGACCCATAACCCACCTCCTCTGTATTCACAGTGACTATACATCTAACTCTAACCTAGAGTGTTTTTTTCTGGGAATAACATTTCTTTGGGATGTTGACACATTCTTTTGTTTTATTTCAGGTGTGAGGTCTTGTCAGCAGCTAGGAATAATGTCCGAATAAAGACCTGTATGGCGATGATTTTAGGAACAATTATAGGTTGCATCATCATGGTGATATCTGGCAAAAAGGTAAGTTATTTTTTTATATATTTTTTTTTATTTATACTAATTTCACCTAATAATTTTGTTAACAATCTGGAAGCATCTCAGAATTAGTACATTAAACTGTATAGATCTTTAGATCCTTTCCCCAGCTGTGACCTCTTTCATCCATGGGGGTGAGAACCACAGGACCTCCTTTAAGATATATTAACCCCTTAAGGACACAACTTCTGGAATAAAAGGGAATCATGACGGAATATTTCCGTCATGTGTCCTTAAAAGGTTAATTAAAACTTTAAGAGAGAAAATAAATATTCACGAGACATGCACTTTATTGTATATTGTCATTTCAAAGTAAACTTTTTTTGGGGGGGGTGGGGGGGTTGAATGCTGCATGTTTATTGGTTTTCAATACACAAACTCTTGTATTCCATTGTGGATTTTTTATATTAAACTTTAATTTCACACCCCAGAAATACATATTTGTTAACTATAGGGATAAATAAATATGATATTAAAAATCATGTGATGTGACAGTTTGGCACTCACTGTTATGCCTAAAACTACATGGCAGGGGGCTACTGTTCTTATTTTTTCTTTATAAAATAAATATTTTTAATACTCTCTAAATCACATATATTTAGCTGATACCCATATAATGTCCTTTACTTAATGGGATATCACACATACATTAAGTAATTTATTGTGTGCAACATCCCAGTTAGTCCCATTGTTCTTCAGCTTTAAAGCTTAATAACTAATTCTGGATGTATGCAATGATGTACCTGGACCTATTTTGTTTTTTATTTATTTACAAAAAGTTTACAGTGTACCTTATTACAGCCTTTACTATTTCCCAGTTGGATCCTAAATACACTGTCAAAAATGAAGTGTTAAACAGTAACCAGCAGGGGTCTCCCTTTTCACAAGTTTTTCTTTAGTATTATGCTAAACAAATTTGAGTGCTGGTAAAATTAATTCAATCAAGTTACTGAATACCGAATATATGAGTAACACTCACTGAGATCAGATCCAGTCATACATTCCTGTTCATGAGTTTTTAGCTAATATAAAATTAACCACCTCTTCCACAGATCTAAAGAGCAAGTTGTTTGTTCATCACATTCGTTCTACAGGTACAGTTTTATAGAGCAACTACTGTGGTTAATCCCAACACATTGAATCTTGCTTACTTTTCCCACTATGTAGCCAAACTCTTATATTTTGTCTTTAATAAATTATTGAGACAGCCCAAATATTCATTAAAATGTTGGAATATGGAAGGGAGGCATAGATGTAGAAAACTATTTTACTACTTACGTAAGGGTACTTTATGCCAAATAGAGTGAGTATGCTTCTAAGATTTGAGGTAGTGGAGGTTGGTGATAAGGATATCATTGTTAAAAGGAGGACTGAAAGTCCTTAATGCAACATGACTATTAGTGCTATAAGACTGAGACCCTGTTGACAGCATACTTAATGATGAGGAATGCCAAAATCAATGCAACTGGTCTCATCTCACCACACCTGGTGGGGGGGGAGGGGTGAGGAGGTTGACAACAGCTCTGTACGTAGGAAACTGAGTTCAAATTACCTGGGACACCTTGGTTAGCACTGCACCTTGGACTCTGTTAGAACTTATACCTCTATGCTCTCTGTTAGAACTTTTAGAATTCATGAAACAAAGCTACCAATGATGAGTGTTTATCACTCCAGAGAACGTTTGATCTTGCCAGACAAGTAATGTACTTCTCCAGAAACAACCAAAAAGCCAATAGTTTTATTTATTTGTTTTGTTAATACCAATCGTATTTTTATAGGCTCTGAAAGAAGATAACACTCTACTTCAAAGGAATATAGAAAGAAAGGCAAAATTGAGAGAGCAGGCTGCCCAGGAACAGATGTCTTCTATAAAGAACCATTGACGCAATGGATTTTTAATATTGTCTGGATATTGATTGTGTTCAGTAGGCAGATACAATATAACACATACTAGATCTCATGGGAAGATACAGCCTTTATTGTATGTTATTGATTTATTACAGTGTCCTGAAAGCTGAAATAAAATATATACGACTGTCATCATTTATAATGTTTTCATATTTTATTGTAAAGGTCAGAAGATTTTTAATGAACATATGTGAAATAGCTTCTTCTTTTCATTTTGTAGATGTCAAATATTTTTACTCAACAGAAAAGATATCACAGATGATATGAGAAAAATCAAAATGTGTTTTCGAACTAAACTATTTTTTTAAAACAAACAAACATTTGGTGCTATGTTATTCCTTGGCAATAGGCTCTTTCTTCCTTAAATAAAGAAAAAAGAAAAGAAAATTCTACAAATTCAACTCCATTTCTTTCTCTCTCACTCCCTTTTTAAATGTTTCTTTTTTAAATATTAAAATACTTGTATATTTTCTTATGCATACATAATATTTATAAATATAAATATTAGAAGACATTTGGCACAATGTGTACCAGAGTCATCAATGCTTGTATTGATATCTATTCACTAACTTGTGTCTTCTTGTGAATACATTTAATATACTAGATAATGGGATGACTTGCTATCTCTTATTTTATGTCTTAGATTTTCTATCTTTCATTGACAAGCATGTATATGCCAAACAGGCTTTGTATTTATCAAGTTCTTGAGGTGCTGTATACTCATGCTACTTTGGATGTATGTTAAGTTGCTCTTTGTTTATTCTCTTATATACAATATAATATCATAGTAAAATTGATTTTCAAAATAACACTGTGCATATTTATTTACCCCATAAGCAAATAAAAGTGTGAAGTAGAGTACTAACACTATGGAAATTAATTATAACTCTTGTTTTATGTTGTACTATGGACTTTTAAATGTACAATGTATTAAGGGTTAATAACATTACAGCACAAGCTAGTTCAATCGTGGCATAACCAAGGCACATATTGCACTTCAGGAGGAGAAATCGAAATATTGTTTCCAAATGTGTTTGTCCATTTTTTGTGCTCTCTCTATGTTGACTAATGCGAAGGGCAGAACTAGTGAATCTGTGGAAGGGAGCCAAGATGGAGGCTCACAGTTAAACAACAGACGTAAACATAGCAGTGCTAATTTCTACATTTAATTTTATTTTTCAGAATTCACAAACAAGTATCTGTTTAAATATAGGGAATAAGTAAACATAACATTAAAAATGTATTTAATATAAATGTATTATAAATATGTCTCATGTGGCTTACAGATCAGATAGCAAATGCAGTTGGGTAGATTTATTCAACCATCTTGCCCGTGGTTATGGGGTGTTGTCGGACAGATTCTCTATTACGAATGGCACAGGTAAAGTTGTCCATTGTCACCTTTACTTCAGGTTTTAACTCTGGATATCTTGGCTCGTGCCATCTATCTTCCTGTTGTTCATGAAGGTTTTGCTGGCTTTAGAAATGTATCATAGAATAAAGTTAAGCAGCATAAATCACAGGCATTGAAAATTAACAAAGGATCTCATGCAACCTGATACGTCCATGGTCCTTAAGGACCGTTTTTTTGTCGGACGTACCTAAAACGTCAGAGGTCGGCCAGGGGTTAAGAAGGACTTATTTGGATGGTATAAGGTCTCCTGGCTTGGTAGATGTGCTTCTATTAAAATGATGGCACTTTATGAACTCCTATTTTCTCACTATTTGCCCTCCCTTTTTAAAGTAAATTTACATGAGATTCAGAGAGACGTCAATAAGTTCTTTACCTCTAATAAACCCCTTTCTAAAAAAATAAATACAATTATAAAAGCACTGTGGAATATGTTGGTGCTATATAAATGCTAATAATAAAAATAATTACCTATATAGAGGTTCACACTAATCAGAATGAAACAACGTAATGTACATTAAAATTCAAATTGAAAAAAAAGGAAGTTATAAATACATTGAAAGGTATATACTTCCACTCGGAGGAAAGAAAAGAAAAGGGCAAGGAAAAGAGTGTTAGGATTAAGAACAACAAGTTTTGCACAATGAAGAGGAAGAATAATAGTGAGTTAATACACTTATATAACGACTGACACAACATAAAGTTGAAAGGGTGTGGTGTTTAGCTCTATAGGGTCTCCTTCTGTCCCTACTTATTCCCATATTTGGAATTCTATTTGTCTATTTGGTTGGGGTTCTCATTGTTTTTTTTTTTTTTTAACTAGTAGTGTCTTAAGGTAGGCTTGCTCTGGATCGTACACCCTCAGTAGGTGTTTTTTGCCATACATCACATTTGTCTTAGGTTGATATCAGCATTTGGGATCAGCCCATCTTATTATTATGTAATCACAAATAAAGATGTTTTTTAATTTTTCTATAAAACTTTGGTAACTTTTGGAGAGATTGAGTGCTGATAACAGATAAGAAAACACAATTTAAGTTGACCTCAATAAATGACCGGGGGATCAACACACCATGTAAAAGGTCTATAATTGTGGACTGCCTGATAAAAAAATCAGATACAAATCTGTTCCCTGCAAGAAACCTACTGGTTAAGATCCAATGGAAATATAATTAATTCATCAAGATACCTCACTATTATAAGTGCGGCTCTAGGGCAAAAAAAAAAAAAGGAGGCGTAGCATTTATGTTTGCAAAAAATGTTTCCCTAATCATTAAATATAAAGAATTAGATCCAGAAGGTCGTTACATTATTCTAATATGTGAAATAAATATTAAGCTATTCACATTAGTTAACAGTTATGCACCAAATAAATCTACAATAAAATGTATCACAAAAGTGTTTAAGAAAATAGAGCAGATCAAGCCAAGCAAAGGTTGGTACTAATCATGGGGGGACTTTAATTATGTAGTGGACCCTCTGATAGACAGAGCGAGAATGATCGAAAAAGCAGGAAAATAATTGAAAACAGACTGCAAAACTCACTAAATAATCATAAGCTAAGAGATATAGGGAGAATATTTCACCCCTCCAACCTAGTACTAATCATGGGGGACTTTAATTACGTAGTGGACCCTCTGATAGACAGAAAGAGCGAGAATGATAGAAAAAGCAGGAAAATAATTGAAAACAGACTGCAAAACTCACTAAATAATCATAAGCTAAGAGATATAGGGAGAATATTTCACCTCTCCGACCTAGATTACATATGCTATTCTAGAACATCCAATTCATACTCCAGAATCAACCTTATCCTGGGAAATGTGGCTATGCTATATCTTGTTAAAAGAATAGAGATACAGGATATAGCATGGTCAGACCAAAGTCCTATCATGTTGGAATGCAAAGATAATTTTGATACATTCTGTAAAGAGTCGCGCATAAAAGATTTTATATTACACAAAAAAAAAATGTTGAAGAAATTAAGAATATAACAAATCTCTTCTTTTTAGAAAACAAAAAGAAAGGTACACCAGATATTACAGTCTGGTGCGCTTATAAATGTTTAGCTAGAGGCCACTTGATAAAAATGGCAGCAACCGCAAATAAAAAAGGATTACCGCCTTTCTCCCAACTATTTTTAACATTAAGCGAATACAAGAGGCAGAATAAAACAACACCTTCTACAGACATAGCAAGGAAAATTGCAGAAACAGAAAAACAGGTAAATATCCAGCAAATGAATAAAGCAACCAAACAGTTAAAAGCACTACAATCCAAGTTGTATCTAAAGGGCAACAAGCCAGAAACACCAATGTCCAACAAATTGAAAAAAGAGAAACATAAAAGAGTAATATTTAAAATAAAAGACACCTACACCTATCTAATGGCCCAAGAAAAAATAGGTAGAGCGTTTCAGAGATTTTATCAGAATCTATATAACCTACCAAAAGAAATATTTGGCAAGGAAAAAGAGATTAAGGAATTCTTTGAAAACTTACCCATGCCAAAATCTTACATGACCAATTAAAGCTGATAAACCAGCCCATAACAGAAGTAGAGGTCAGTAAATCCATAGATAAGCTTAAAATAAAGACTGCCCCAGGCCCAGATGGCTTTAAAAATAAATTCTATAAAATAATGAAAGACCAACTAAAAGGGGAACTCACTACCATTTTCAACTACGCAATGAAAACAGAAAGCTGTCCTAGAGAGTTGTTGAGAGCGAACATTGTCTCCATCCCAAAAGCAGATAAATACCCACAACTGATTGGCAATTACAGACCTATATCACTAATTAATACAGATGTTAAAATATTATCTTCCATCCTTGCTGATAGATTAAAAATAGTTATACCACAATTAATCAATAGTGACCAAGTAGGATTAATACCAGGAAAGTCTTCAATCAACAATCTCAGAATAATAATAAACATTTTAGAAGAAACAGAGATTAATGGAACCCCTCTAAAGTTTCTGTCAAAAGACGCAGAGAAAGCGTTTGACAGGGTTGGATGGGGTTTCATGTTTGCCACCTTAAAACATTTTGGAATCACTGGATCAATATTACAAGCTATGTCAGCTAAAGTAACAGGGTCAGGCTTCACATCAAAAAACGTAAGTGTTAAAAATGGGACTAGACAAGGGTGCCCTCTTTCCCCTCTACCGTACATAATGGTGATAGAACCCCTTGCGATTTTAATAAGTAGAATAAAAAAATTAAAGGACTTATAAATTCCTTAGGACAAAGTAAATTAAATATTTACACAGATGACATCTTACTAACATTAAAAGAACCAAAAACCTCGGCCCAGAGCTACTAAAGGAGATAAACAAATATTCTAAAGTTTCAGGATACAAAATGAATCTAGAGAAATCAATATTTATAGCTCAAAATATGAGTAAAAGGTTCATTAATTTTCTTGTACAAAACATTGTGCTCCCCGAAAACAAGGACAGGCTAAAATATTTAGGCATAACCTTAACCTCAGATCTAAAAGATCTAGTAGAAGCACATTTTTTACCTTTACTAACACAAACTAATAAAAACTTAAGGGACTGGAAAAATATAGGCTTTTCTTGGTCGGGTAGGATCAACATTCTAAAAGCATACATTTTACCAAACTGGCTGTATCTGTGGAGCATGTTCTTACTCAATTACCCAGAAAACTGGCTATCTTTACTACACACATCCGTTAAATTTGTATAGGGTGGCAAGAAAGCAAGAGTTAAAATGAAAGTTTTGGCCAGATCAAGGCAGGATGGATGTTTGGGGTGCCTGGAAATTTTACAATGTTATCAGACTAGCTGACTCATATATTGCTCTCGCAAAATAATGCTGCAACTCAAGAAACATGGTATAAAATGGAAAAAGCTAAAACTGGGGTAGAAAACCTAACCTCACTATTTTGGGTCCTAGATGTGAATAAAAAAAAATTATCAAAGAGGCACAAACTAAATCCCAGATACTCAAAGACAAGTTGGTGGGACAAATTCACAATCGACATAGGAATCAGAAATAGAATAATAGATGTGCTCCCATTTTTCAGTATTTCATATGTTCGACAACATAAAAATAGATGCATACAAGAAAGTGGAAAAGAGCCCAAAAAGCTTTTAACCTCAAGAGTGGAGCGTAAAAATGGTGGAAATATTGCCATCTACCCTAAATAGGGGTATGTCTGACAATCCCAAACTTGGATGATATTCCAATCCATTAGATATCAAGGCATATATAAAAGAGAAGAATAGGGGATGCACATAGCATAATTCTATGATAAAAAAGAAACATATTGAAACTACAGAGTGACATGGAGTAGAGCCTCAGATAGGACAGGCTCAAATCTCTTCAGCAATAGTGCCGTCTGGTGGCACTTTCCCCTTTTTTTCCAAATGGTATTCCTCAGAGAGTAAGACAAAAGCAACACAACAGGAAACACCTTCTGGTGTAGTAGGTCACAATATGTGAATGTGAAGATGATAAAGTGCAAATGATTGCTCACCTTGTCCAGAGCATATGGATCTGGCTCTGGGTAGAATGGCTTGGGTGTCTATAAAGAGGACACCACCCTTCTTTGAAGCAGGACCCAAAATGGACTTGAAGTGTAAATGGATTTATTATAAAACTAAAACACTGCACAAAAGTGGATTAGGGTACGTGGGAATAACTACTAGGGCCCTAAATGTGTGAATTTAAGAACATGTTCACAACATTTGGAATGGCTTTGAGACACATAGTCTCTCGGCACATTTCAAACATCACCACAATAGTGACCCGACACAATTAATCTTTATGGAGATTAAAATAGTACACATGAATTAGAGAGGAGATGATTCCATTAAAAAGATGGGACAAAAAGAGATGAGGTGGATATTTAATCTCAACACTCTCAACCCCTTCGGTCTAAACAATGACATTGAAATGTACCACTTTTTATAGTAGTCTATGATGTTTTATTTTCATTAGCACGTTCACTTTAAGAGTAAGGTTCTACTCACATAGGGTGTGGGGCATAGTCATAACCACATATACAGAAAATTATGCAAGACGCTAAATACATTTTAGTATGTATAATAAAGGAAACTCCTATGGACATAGATAGGACTAATGTTGCATTTGTATTTTCATTTTAGTTTCTTAATATAATTTTGATTCCATTTCATAATATTTTGAATATATGCACGTATTAGATGTCTATCCCACATATTCACCCTTAACTACTTAGTCACTTCAAGAGTCATATCTCCTTTTTTATATAGTTTGAGAAATAAGAGAAATTAACACACACACAATGCATATAGATATAGTATTATAGAGATTTATGAAAGATGTATAAGTTCTATCACTTATTACAGTTGGCAATAGTTTGGGTGCTTCTGATGTCCTTACAAATACACAAAAAACTCTGATGACAGATTTAGAAGGGTTGATCTAGTTTTTTAGATTATAATTTTTTATTTTTTTTGGAGAACCTTTGTAAATATCATCTTGCTTTTTAATTTAGTCACTTTATTAATAAATGTTTCTATTCTCCTTCTTAATGATGTTCATTTTATCTACCTTAAACAACAAATGTGCATATTTTGAAGGAATTAAAGGGATCCTATGGTGCCACGAAGCCATTTTCCTGGCAGTAAAGGGTAATAGGTCCCACCTCCCTTGCGCCCTCCTCCCGCGGGACTGAGGGGATTAAAATTCCTTCAGCCACTTACCTGAATCCTGCGCTGATGTCCATTGGTGCTGGGTCAGGCTCCGCCCACGCTCCTCCCCCACAACATTAGCCGGAGGGGAGACCTAATGCGCATGCAGTGGCCGCGCGTGCTTTAGACCTCCCCATAGGAAAGCATTGTTCAATGCTTTCCTATGGGGAAAATCTGATGCTGTAGGTCCATGAGGACATCCAGCGTCAGATAACGGATCAAAGGTCCGTTTGGATTCCGGAAGCGCTCCCAGTGGCTGTCTGGTAGACAGCCACTGAGGGCAGATTTAGAGCTGCAATGTAAACATTGCAGTTCTCTGGAACTGCAGTGTTTTACATTGCAGCACTAAGTGTAAAAGGGTCACAGCACCCAGACCACTTAAAATTAGCTAAAATGGTCTGGGTGCCTACAGTGTCCCTTTAATATACTTTACATAATAATCAACTGAGCTTTATATGGCAATTTTATATGATTCACAAAACATCCTATGATGTGACAGAGTAGAGTAAATATATTTCTGTTGATGGTCCTACTGCTAAATTAGTGCTTTAAAAAAGAATGGTACATTTTCCTTATGTACAGAAAAATAGTTTCTTACTGTTATTTGCAAAATAAACATGCAACCTGCAAATTCCAATATTTGTGGGGGGTTATTGTTAACTAGGACCCCTGAATTTATGGTAAAGTCTGTAATTTATGGGAATAATAAAAAAAGCAAGAAAATAAACCTTTAGTAAAATATCAGAAAAGGGTCAATGGTTGTACAAAAACTTGCAGCAAAAGACAACTCAGCATTTACTGGGCATAATCTCTTAATCTAGATTTTACACTGCTGTAGTAAATTCAAGAAAAACAATAAACTGTATAATTCAGTTTATTTCTGTGTGTACTTTTAAACATCTTCAAGAATTTAGGGAAAAGGCTAGAAAAACAAGGGTAAAGTTTATTTTTGTTCTTGTGAATATTTATATTAATACAGATTTATTTTATTCATTTTTTTGGTGGAAGATCTGACATAGCTTTCAAGCATTTCTCTCTTTCTCTCTCTGCAACTGTTCCTGTAGTTGAGGTTTGCAATGTTTGACATTTTAAAATATCTTTGTGAAACTATACATATTGTGATCCTTATCAGCAGGTAGCACTGTCCTCTAGGGCAAAAACATGCACAGTCTTTTAATGCAACTTCATTCCAGGCACTTTATTTGTAGGTTCACACAGGATACAGCAGTAAATGAAAACATAAATGTAACACAAAACCCTATAAACAAAAACCTAGTTCGTCTGAGCACTGACTCACTTTGAATAACCCTCTCTATCAGGGTCAAACTAACAAAACATACTGCACCAACCTTATTAGCTAGCAACACTCTGCTAGCTAGCCTGTGGCTTTTCTTTCTCTGCTCCAAGCCAGCCTTGCCCTGACTGCTTTCCTTTCTGCATTCCTAGTGCTCCAAGCCAGCCTTGACTGCTTCCTCCTGCACTCCCAGTGCTCCAAGCCAGCCTTGACTGCTTCCTCCTGCACTCCCAGTGCTCCAAGCCAGCCTTGACTGCTTCCTTTCTGCACTCCCAGTGCCTAGTCTCCTTGACTCTCTATCTGGAGAGAACAGCCTCTCTCCTACCTGCTTCCTGGGAGGAAGCCAGCAATCCCTCTCCTCTTTTTCCTGCCTAGCCGGGAAGGGTTTATTCCCACTGTAACAGCTCATTAACTGCAGCTGAGCAGTGGGTTGGAGACGGTCCAAAAAACCCTGGCCTGGATCTACGTCTCCCCAGAAAACCACTAAACTGTGGAGTGGAGCATTGGCCCACCCTTCTCTCCAAATGCTCCACCCCAGGGGCCCATAACTAAACAAAGCTTTGTGTTGTTTAACACACAAACTACACGTACTTCCCCTGGGGTTAAAAGGCCTATCTGCCTTCACTTTATCACAATATGTTCATTTAATTTCTTCATATATTTTACTAAGCATGTTTTAGCTTAACTGAATTCTTTATTAACCTTGTTGCGACCAAATTATTTTCATTTATAGAAAATCGACATTAAATTTATTTGGAAGACAGGATAAATAGCCTTCGCATTCACTGATCATTCAAATAACATTAGGATCACCTGCCTAATATTGCTAAATTTATCTTTGTTCTGCCAAACTAGCTCTGATGCATCCAGGCATGGACTCCACAAGAGCTTTGAATGTCTCGTGTATTATCTGGCAGCAAAATATTAGCTACAGATCCTTTAGGTACTTCAAGTTGTGAGGTGAGTCCTCCATGAATCAGATTTTTTGTTTCAGCACATCCCAACTGGATTGAGATCTGGGACATTTGGAGGCCACACCTTGAACTCTTTGTCATGTTCCTCAAACTGTTCCTGAACAATTTTTGCAGTGTGACAGGGTGCATTGTCTGAAAAAGGCCCCTGCAATCATGGAACACCACTGCCATGAAGGGATATACATGGTCTGCAACAATTTCTAGGTAGGTGGAAAGTGTCATAGTAGCATCCACATGAATCACAGGACCCACGGTTTCCCAGCAGAATGTTGTCCAGAGCATAACACTAACTCCACCAACCTGCCTTCTTCCCATAGTACATCCTGCTACCATCTCTTCCCCCTTCTGCAGGTAAATGATGCACATGAACCCAGCCATATTCCTGATCTAAAAGAAAACATGATTCATCAGACGAGGCAGTCTTCTTCCATTGCTTCATGGTTCTTATATGATGCTCACATCCTCATTGAAGGTGCTTTTGGCGGTGGACAGGGGTCATCATGGGCACTCTGACTGGTCCGCGGTTATATAGCCCCATATGCAGTAAAGTACGATGCACTGTGTGTTCTTACACCTTTCTCCATTAGGTTTTTCAGCAATTTGAGCTACAGTAGCTCTTCTGAGTGATTGGACCAGCTGGCTAGCCTTCACTCCCAATGTGCGTCAATAAGCCTTGCGTGCCCATGACCCTAAGGCCAGTTCACCGGTTGCCCTTTCTTGCACTTTTTATAGGTATTAACCACTGCATAATTGGAAGAGCCTGTAAGACTTGCAATTTTGGAGATGCTCTGACCCCGTTGTCTAGCCATCACTACTTGGCCCTTGTCAAAGTCACTGAGATCTTTTTGCTTGCCTATTTCTACTGCTTCCAACACATGCAATTCAAGAACTGACTGTTCGTCTACTGCCTAATATATCCCACCCCTTGAGAGGTGCCATTGCTATGATATCATCAATGTTATTCACTTCACCTGTCAGTGGTTTTAATGTTGTGGCTGATTATTGTAATGTGGGATAAACAGATATTTTGCAGTTCAGTGTTCTTAAAAATAATTTGATATGTGTATGCCATTTTAATGTTTCATTTATTCTTTCTATATGTATTTCTTTTATTTTAAACATTTTTGAAATATTATGGTACCATGTATGTTGAAATATTTCAAAAAGTCTGAAATTTTAACATTGAGGCAGAGGTATTACTTTTGTTGCATACACTAGAGATGACAAAATAGATTGCTAAAAATTGTCAAATACCCTCTGCTCCTACAGGAATTTGCAAGGAATCTGAATGCCTTTCTGGAAATGCAGAATAAAAAAAAATGACAGTAGAATGTGAAAATGCTGTTTGTATTTAGACATATTACCAACATAAGTAATGCACTACTATATACGCTATTGAAGTCTGCAATTGTAACCTGTATATAATATATTTAGAATAATGTACAACTCAGTGTCCTTCTTTCATTCTCCCTCTTGAGGGACAGCTATGGTGTCTGACCATCTAAGTTGCCATATAGTTTGGGACAACAGAGGTTGCTACCCTTTACAGTACTTCTGCAGAGTTGCAGAGGGAAAGAAGGAAATGTGTTTCTCGGTACCTTAAAACCAGATGCTGCCCGTACCTGCCTTAGTACCCTCCTGGATCAACACTATACCTTATGTAAACATGGGCAATGGGATCTCTTACTTTCACACACTGCTACTAAACTCACTTTCTGTCTGTTCAAGAGAGCCAAAACCCATAGACTTCTGAAATATAGTATGTAATGTATTGGTTTAAACTTTGCCATACTGGATAAAGTCTTGTTCCTTAAATAGCTTTAACTCACAGTAACCCACTTTATGCTTGTATATATTGTATGGTTTTTCTGTTTGTCACTGAGATGGTGATATATTTTTACTTATGTACAGTACATACCTAGATTACGCAGCACTTGGTGGGCACTGTATTGATACTCGCGCAAAGGAGAAGAGAGATATGGAAGCAGTAAGTCCTACTATTCTCTCCTGTGCCCTCTCGCGTATAATCACCGACCTTCGAGTTACTGGAGGATTGTTTAATCCTTCATTACATTCCCTCCAACATAGTCTGGCAAACTCTGTGTAAGACCTTACGTTCCCTACTCCTCCCCTCCTTCTCCCCGTCCCACTACCCCAAACGATTAAATTCCTCACCCAGTGGCATTCACAAAATCCATGGGGCCCGGGGCAAAACTGATCCGTGGGCCCCCCCTCACCTATCCCCTTCTCTCCCCTCTCTTTCCCGATCTGTGGGCCCCCCGACACTTACATACAGACACACACACACACACCCCCCGACAGACACATACATACACACATACATACAGACACACATACACACACACACGGAGACAGAGACACACACACACACATACAGAGACACCCATACATATATACAGAGGCACACATACATACACACACACACACACACACACAGACACATACAAAGACGCACACACACACATACAGAGACACAGACACACACACATACGATCTGTGGGCCTCCCCCAACACATACATACAGACACACACATACAGAGACACACACACATACAGAGACACAGACACACACACACATACAGAGACACACACACATCCAGAGACAAACACACATACATACAGAGACACAGACACACACACACATCCAGACACACACACATGCATACAGAGACATAGACACATACATATACAACATTTTTCCTGTTTCCTATCTTTTGTGACTTTCCCTGGGGTCCAGTGGGGGGCCAAGCCTGATGGGAGTCAGAGTTCCCACTCTGACTCCCTTCTCCTTCCTCCCGCACGGGCTCTGATAGCTGGGAGGAGTGACCTGGGAGTCACTTCCTCACAGCAGTGATGATCTCATCACAGGGGGCCCGGTCGTGCTGTTAAAGTGTCCAGCACTGACCAGGCCCCCTCATAATCTATATCCATCGAGTGGCCCTGACAGCATGGGCCACCCGATGGACCCCTTGAAAGATGGGCCCGGCGGTTTGCCGTGCAGGCCGGGGCTGCAAAACATGGCAGCTGGTACCAGGTCACATGGGTCCGCGGGGTGGCTGGGCCACCTGGAGTGACGGGCCCGGTGACCCCTGTGCGACCCCTGTGACTGCGGTATGTACGCCACTGTCCTCACCCCTTTCTCCTACCTCCCCCTTTTTCTTTTCTCTTCTTTTTCTTTTCACTACCCTTTGTGCCTCACCTTTCAGGGTTGGATATATGGAAGAAAAAAAAAAAAAAAAATTATATATATATATATATATATATATATATATTCCTATATTACTACTTAGTGAATGGTGTATACAAGTGAAAATGTACTTATCTTAATATTCAAATAGAACAGCCTCCCAGGTCATTACCCAGAATGAATGACCTTTACATAGCAAAATATAGAACAACCAGAAACGTTTGGGATACGGCTCAGAAATCTAAAATTCAAAAACATAAATATACATAGTGTAAATCATTATCAAATAGTGAGTTAATGTTCATTAAATGCACTCACAAGATTAGACGAAAAATAGCGCTCTAAGGTGCCTCCCCTGATAGTGGTGGGGGGCTATTATCTTCCTCCACTTGCTCCAAAAGTATGAATGGAAAACAGGATTCCCAGGATGGTGGAAAAAATATAAAACGGCTTTATTAAATAAAAAGAAAACAAACTTAAAATGAGGTCCTACACGTTTTGTTCAAATTTAAAATCAAATATTATACAGCAATAACAGAATGTAAAATACAGCCTAATTCCACCATCCCATCAGTCCTGTTATATAGGGCTAACCCCTAAGCTGATTGGTGGCGACCTGGGTGTCTTCCTGGGTTCCTTCCTTGGTGAAGTGGTTAATCGCATCCAGCTGGCTTTTTTTGGTTTGATTGCAGTCGAAATTCACACGTCCAGTGTCAGCCGAAAACAAGAAACGGAAGTGAACACACATCTTCCGCGTTCCATTCAGTCATGCGTTTCAGCCAGGGAGGCCAAGATGTGTATTAACAGAGCTCTCTAGTGGTCGCCAGGGGAACAGTCCCAGATAGTAAATGTTGGAGATAATCATATATCTATTGAGACAAAACACAATAGTATCGGCAGCAACATGGTGGAATATAACTATAGAGCATCAGAAGTTGATCACTTTTACAATTCTGGAATCTCCAGTAGGTATTTGATTCAAATCTAATCTTGAAGAAGCAATTGTAATCACAAAGTAACAATTGTGGATAATGTGAGTAATTTAAAAATAATAAAGAATCGTTAAAAAATAACAATAATATATATATATATTTATTATTATATTATGTTAACAAATTCTTTGACTAAATTAGAATAATATTATATATAAGTTTAGAATTAAAAGCACACATATCTGCCACAGATAATCTCTCAATGTATGAGTATTTATTTATCCAAATCCAATACCCTTGGCTATATGGTAAAATGGAAGTAAATCCACAGTTGTTTAGTGTATGTAGTGGATGGTAACATAAACACTTGATCAATACAATAATGTATCTCCATGGAGTTCCCAAGGAAAAAAGGAAAAGTAAGGAAACACAAAATGAAAGATACCAAATACTATTATAATAAGACATAGATACATACAAACAGATCCAAAAACATAATGCAAATAATAAAAAAACAGACTAAATCAACATCTACATTTAATCCCATGGGTTCCAATGTTTTTAATTGGTGGATCCAAAAAGTTTCTCTTTGGGATAAGTTCTTAATCCTATCACCACCACGCCAGTAAGGGGCAACTCTTTCAATGCCCATGCATCTGAACTTTTTCCATGAAAAGGAAGGGCATGTACTGCAATGAGCAGAAACTGAGTGGGTGATTAACCCCATCCTAATATTGTTCAGATGCTCAAGTATACAAAATTTAAATATTCTTGTGGTGCGGTCCACATACTGTTTGCCACACAGACATTGCAGTAAATAAACTACAAAGTCCGTGTGGCAACCTATATCCGATTTAATATGGTATACCTTCCCAGTACTGAAACTAGAAAAGGTGTTTGATCTCTCAATAGTCACAGTCTTACAAGCTTTACACGCATAACATCCCCTACAGAATCCTACATTCACATTAGTGGAAGAGGTTTTAATAGCGTAACTGGGAGCCAACATATTTTCCAAGTTCTGATTTTTCTTAAAAATCACTTGAGGATGTTCAGGTAAATGTGCTCCCAGCACCGGATCCAACAGTATTGACCAATGGTTCTGCAGTCCTTTTTTAATCTTTCAACATTGGTCAACATTGTGTTGGATATATGGAACCCAAAATGCAGAACTTGTATTTGTAAAATAAATAAAATTGGTGTGGAGAACGGGTACCTAGAACCCGCCCCCTTTGCCAATTGTCCAATCGTCTGTTGAGTCCTCATTAACATGAATATGCTTCATTGATCCTGTGATCGCGGCATTTTACTTCTGGGTTTATGCGTCCCAGACACCATGTTTGTTCATTCTTATGCGTTCCACCTGTCATTTTGTTACTATATAAGCTTACAATTCCTGTAGCTTTCGGTTTTGCAGGCCGCTCAGCATTCATGTAGTAGTCCATTAGTACAAATAGCCAGGCAATATAATTATGAATATACGTGTATAAAAAAACAATTATATAAAGAAGGTAAAAAAAGGGGAAAAACTGTTAAAAATCTTGAATAAAAATGTAAAAGACAATTAATAAACTGGTGAAAAACCATATAAAACCATGTGTGAACCCACTAAAGACCACATTTAAAGTGATACTACCTGAGCCAGTTTTCTATATAACAGGCTCAATTAAATGTGAGTTGGACCATACAGAAAATTATATATTATATTTTATATCACAGTGTTATGCTATGAGACTCTTTTTCTTTTACAATACATAGGAAAAAGATGGACTGATATCTCCAGTGTCGGGGTATAAAATTTTGTTTTATTAATTGAACAATTACCCACTTAAAGTAACACCATATGTACTAAGTAACACACATTTTTGGGTATTTTCTACTATCTGTATGCGCTGCACACTGTTCTGTGTATTATTGTTTCTGTGGGATTTTTGAGATTGTTCCCACCAGTGTGTTTCAGCAGCAACCACTTAGTGCCAACTTATTTTACCTTCCTCTAGTATTTTTTCTGAATACAAGTAACAGCAGGGAGTAGCACAGAACAACTGAGCAATGAAGGCTCAGCTGTTCCAGGTTTAAATAATGTGCCAGACTGAAGGCACACCTACTTTGACAAACCTCCATAACACCCTATTGGTGTATGGGGCTGTCCATTTTCTGGGCTGCCATGGGAGGTAATTATGTTTTTAATTGATTCCAGTCGCACCCACAGGGCTGTCCAACAGCATGGAATGATCGGGCACATCTTTCAATCGTCTTTCGTTGCCTAGGAAATATGATGCGATCAGAGTTTAAAGGTTGTGGTCTGCCCCTGACATTTTCGGGCCGTCATGGCTTGGAGATGAAGCTGGAGCAGCGAGGGAGCAAATGTAAGTCATTACATCGCGCCCCCCCCATGTTAGGCCCGGCTCTGGGCTGCCCATATGACACCATGACCTCAAATTTGAACTGCATTTCAATCAATTGCAAGGGCCTCGATAACCCCTATAAAAGACATCGACTCCTCCGGTGGGCCAATAGATCAATGCCCCTCCTACAAGAGACACACTATGAACAATCCAGAGCTTTTCCCCTCCTAAACCGACAGTAATGGAATTGCTATCTAGCGAACTAACCCCAGGGCAAACAAAATAGATGTGAGGAACTGACTCTGCTGGGTTTCGAACCCTGGTTTACATGGTGCTAAACCTCTTCCTTACCTGTACACCAGCCTGCCTTCTGCAAATTTACCTAAGATCTGATACCATTGCTTGTAGAGTCAAGATTATCAGTGACAACTCTCTTCAGCTGTGTCTGGTCAGGTGTCTGGTTCTTGGCCTATAAAAGCCACTTCCTGTCTCTGTACCTTTGCCAGATTATTGTGGTTCCTGTACTCTCTAATCAAGCGTGTTCCTGTTTCTCCTTCCTGTTGCTGAATTTGGACTGTTTTGACTTTGCTGCTTCTCCTTCCCACTGACCTCGGCTTGCCTGACTACGATTATCATCTTTCTGTTCCAGTCTCCCATCTCTGCTTAAGACCAGAAGGCCACTCAAGGCTCAGGGGCTCAACCACCTGGGTAACGAGTGGCTACCTCTGGCAGAAAACATTGCTGATCTGGCTACTGGACTCCAAAACTTTGTAACATCAATATCATTACAGAATAATCTGGCCCATTCATGGAGACCGTCGGATCAGATTCTGCATTGGCCAAGCAGGTTGCTTTTAATGCAAGAACTATGCAGACCCAGGCACAGACCATTCAAGTGCTGCAGGATCAGGTAGCTGAACTGCAAAATGAAATTCGATCAATGCATAGTGAGCTTACCAGCTACAGGGCACATGATGTTGCGGCTGCTGCTACTACTACTGTTACACCTGCACAAGATGCCCGCTTGCCTCTACCAGAAAAATTTGGAGGAGACCGCAAAAAATTCAGGGGTTTCCTAAATCAATGCCGTTTGCATTTTATGATGTTACCTAACCGTTTTCCATCTGAAAGAGAGAAGGTGGGATTTATTTTTTCCCTCTTCAAAGATGAAACCCTGGCCTGGGGCTCCCCTTTTCTGGAACAGGACAGTCCAATCTTGGGAAATTTAAAAGACTTTCTTGAGGCCATGTGCCTAGTTTTTGATGATCCCAATCCCTGTGCTACAGCAGAAGCCACTCTCCTTCATTTACATCAAGGGAGGCGCTCTGTGGCTGAATATGCTGCTGAATTCAGACAGTGGGTTACTGATACTACTTGGAACCAATCAGCCCAGAGGTTCCACTTCAGAAGGGGTCTCTCAGAAGCTATAAAAGATGAGCTAGCTCGTGTTGATCTTCCTGTTGAGTTTGATGCATTTTTGCGGTTGGCTATCCGTATTGATCGGAGACTTTCAGAAAGAAGATTGGAAAGACAGGGCTCTTTTAAACCAAGTGCTACTCCTACTTTCTATTCAAGAGTTTCTACTCCGACCCCACAAACACCTACAGACTCTGAACCTGAGGCTATGCAGGTAGATCTAATAAGAGGGCCATTATCCAATGAAGAAAAACAGTGGCGACGCACTCACAATTTATACCTGTATTGTGGTAGTGCAGGGCATTATGCCATCAATTGCCCTAGCAAGTCTGAAAGAACAATAGCTATGACTGCTGAGGGTGCACAGATTCAACACCAATCCCAGATTTCAGACCAACTGGATTCTGTCACACAACCCTTGTTTTCTCTGGCTCAGGGTGAAGAAAGTATGATGACTCAACATCCTCATTTGGTGGTGCCTATCACTTTGCAATATGGTAATAATACAATTTCAACTACAGCTATGATAGATTCCGGAGCAGGAGGAAACTTTATGGACATTAAATTTGCAGCAGGAAATAAAATTCAGTCTATCCCTAAATCTTCACCTGTGTTAATGGAAACAGTAGACGGTTCTCCACTTACGTCAGGCCCGGTTACACATGAGACTGTGCCCTTAAAATTGATTCTGGAAGTGAATCACCATGAGTCTATATCTTTTCACCTAATTTCCTCAACACAGTTTCCAGTGATTTTGGGTATACCCTGGCTTGCTCTGCATAACCCACAGATTGATTGGAAGACTAGAACTTTGTCCTTTCCTTCAGAACACTGCTTAATGAATTGTCAACCCTCTAAGGCGACACCTGTTACCACAACAATTAATAAAATGGTTGCTACAAACTTAACTAAGCTTCCTCTACAATATCGGGATTTTGCAGATGTCTGTGATAAGAAGAATGCTGATCAGCTTCCACCTCACAGGCCTTATGATTGCCCCATAGAGCTGCTACCTGGAGCTGCTATCCCATTTGGCCGTATATACTCCTTTTCTGAGCCTGAATTGAAAGCACTTCGTGAATACATACAAGAAAATCTTGCCAAAGGCTTTATTCGACCATCCACTTCTCCAGCAGGAGCTCCTATATTCTTTGTAGAAAAGAAAGATGGCAGTCTACGACCATGTGTTGATTACAGGGACATTAATAAAATCACTGTTAAAAACCGTTATCCCTTGCCTCTCATTTCTGAACTTCTGGAGAGACTTCGTTCAGCTAAAATATTTACGAAGCTTGATCTACGGGGGGCATATAATCTGGTTCGCATAAGACCAAATGATGAATGGAAAACAGCTTTCAGAACCAGGTACGGACATTACGAATATCTAGTAATGCCATTTGGGCTTGTAATGCCCCTGCAACTTTTCAGCATCTAATAAATGATGTACTACGGGATCTCCTGGATCAGTTTGTTGTGGCATATTTGGATGATATCCTGATATTTTTTGATAATCTTGAAAATCACAGAAAACAGGTCTGCATTGTTCTTGAGCGCCTTCGTACCCACCACCTATACATTAAACTGGAAAAATGTGAGTTTGAACAAACAGAAATTCAGTTCCTGGGGTATGTAATAACTCCTAAAGGTTTAAGTATGGACGCAAGTAAAATTAAAGCTGTGCTGGACTGGCCCATCCCCAAGAATGAAAAAGATATACAGAGATTTGTAGGGTTTGCCAATTTTTACAGGCGTTTCATTAAGAATTTCTCTGCCGTTATTACACCGATCACTGAACTTACACGTAAAGGGACTCCTTTTCAGTGGTCCAATAAGGCTGACACTGCATTTTCCAGATTAAAGACTCTGTTTACATCTGCCCCTATCTTGGTACATCCTCGGCCAGAATTGCCATTTACTGTAGAGGTAGATGCTTCTGATTCAGCTGTTGGGGCTATACTGTCTCAAAGGACTGGACCTAAGATGTTGTTACATCCATGTGCCTTCTATTCCCGCCAGATGTTACCAGCAGAAAGAAATTATGACATAGGGAATAAAGAACTTTTGGCTATAAAAGCTGCCTTCACCGAATGGAGACATCTCTTGGAGGGAGCCACCCATCCAATTACTGTCCTCACAGATCACAAAATCTGGAATGTATCCAATCCGCTAAGAGACTGTCAGCCAGACAAGCACGCTGGTCCCTATTTTTCTCAAGGTTTAATTTTTTTATTTCATACCGCCCTGGTTCCAGAAATGGCAAGGCGGATGCCTTGTCTAGGATAGCTGACCCCCTCCATACTACAGTAACTAAGGCCACCATCTTGCCGGAGAGCAGATTTTTAGGAGTTACCTTTCCTTCTGATCTAATGTCTCGCATTAAAAAGGGCTACTCTAAAGATCCAGTTTTTCGTGATCCTCCTCGTGATCTTCATATGACCATGCTTAATGGGTTTTGGATTTTTCAACAGCGTCTGTTTGTTCCAGAATCAGTGCGACTGGACGTTTTACGCCTCTACCATGACTCTAAACCAGCAGGTCATCCAGGAATCCGAAAGACACAAGAACTACTTGCCCGATCCTTTTGGTGGCCTAAATATTATGAGGATGTTAAGAAGTATGTGTCCTCTTGTGATGTATGTGCCAGACATAAGACTCCTCGCTCATCCCCTGTTGGCTTGCTTCAGCCTCTTCCGATTCCTCATCGTCCCTGGGGATCTATATCCATGGACTTTGTTGTGGAACTACCTCCCTCTAAGGAACACACTACTATTCTTGTTGTTGTGGACCGGTTAACCAAGATGAGTCATTTCATTCCAGCTCGTGGTCTCCCTTCAGCTAAACAGACTGCTGACCTTGTTATTCGGGAAATATTTCGCTTGCATGGAGTGCCTGATGAAGTAATTTCTGACAGGGGAGTGCAGTTTACATCTCATTTTGGAAATATTTTTGTTCTATTCTAGGTATTAATGTAAATCTGTCTTCAGCTTTTCATCCACAAAGTAATGGACAGACTGAGCGAACCAACCAGACTTTAGAACAATATTTGCGGTGCTATATTAGTTACCTGCAGGATGACTGGCTGGATTTTCTATCCACGGCGGAGTTTGCCTATAACAATGCCCAACACTGCTCCACTTCTCTGAGCCCATTTTTTGCCAATTATGGTTACCATCCAACCTTTCTAGTGAGTCTCCCAATTACTACTCCCATTCCTGCAGTCACTGACCGGCTAACTGCCTTACGAGATTCCCAAGAACTGTTGAAGGAGACTCTTTCAGAGGCTCAGGAATGTTACAAAAGAGCTGCTGATAGGCACAGAAAGGAGGCCCCAGTTTATCATGTTGGTGACAAGGTTTGGCTGTCAACAAAGAATCTTAAACTTAGGATTCCTTCTCATAAATTGGGTCAAAAGTTCATGGGACCTTTTAAGATAATCGCTCAGATCAATGCAGTCACCTTCCGTCTGCAACTTCCGGATTCCATGAAAATACATCCGGTGTTTTACGTGGCACTGCTTAAACCTTTTCATGAAAATACTTTCCCTGGTCGAGCCTTGCCTGCCCCACCACCAGTCCTCGTGGAAGGTGAAGATGAATACGAGGTGGAAAAAATTCTTGACTCCAGGATCTTCCGCAACAAGCTTCAATACTTGGTTCATTGGAAAGGCTATGGTGAGGAGGATAGATCGTGGGAACCAGTGGACAATATTCATGCTCTTGATCTTCTTCAGTCTTTCCATGCACAGTACCCTGCTAAACCAGGAAATAGGGCATCCAGAGGCTGCGCCTGTAGAGGTGGAGGTAATGTGAGGAACTGACTCTGCTGGGTTTCGAACCTTGGTTTACATGGTGCTAAACCTTTTCCTTACCAGTACACCAGCCTGCCTTTTGTAAATTTACCTGAGATCTGATACTATTGTTTGTAGAGTCAAGGTTATCAGTGACAACTCACTTCAGCTGTGTCTGGTCAGGTGTCTGGTCCTTGGCCTATAAAAGCCACTTCCTGTCTCTGTACCTTTGCCAGATTAATGTGGTTCCTGTACTCTCTAATCCAGCGTGTTCCTGTTTCTCCTTCCTGTTGCTGAATTTGGACTGTTTTGACTTTGCTGCTTCTCCTTCCCACTGACCTCGGCTTGCCTGACTACGATTATCATCTTTCTGTTCCAGTCTCCCATCTCTGCTTTAGACCAGAAGGCCACTCAAGGCTCAGGGGCTCAACCACCTGGGTAACGAGTGGCTACCTCTGGCAGAAAACATTGCTGATCTGGCTACTGGACTCCAAAACTTTGTAACATCAATATCATTACACCTCCAGTCTCAGTACAGTGTGTGTCTTCTGATAGTATGTTCCCCAATCCCAGCACTGCGTGTGCTGATAACATGTCCCACAGTCTCAGCACAGTGTGTGTCTTTTGATAGTATGTTCCCCAATCCCAGCACTGCGTGTGCTGATAACATGTCCTCCAGTCTCAGCACAGTGTGTGTCTTCTGATAGTATGTCACCAGTCCCAGCACTGCGTGCTCTGATAACATGTCCCCTAGTCTCATCACAGTGTGTGTCTTCTGATAGTATGTCGCCAGTCCCAGCACTGTGTCTTCTGATAACATGTCCTCTAGTCTCAGCAAAGTGTGTGTCTTCTGATAGTATGTCACCAGTCCCAGCACTGCGTGTGCTGATAACATGTCCCCTAGTTTCTGTACAGTGTGTGTCTTCTGATAGTATGTCCCCAATCCCAGCACTGCGTGTGCTGATAACATGTCCCCCAGTCTCAGCCCAGTGTGTGTCTTCTGATAGTATGTTTCCCAATCCCAGCACTGCGTGTGCTGATAACATGTCCCCCAGTCTCAGTACAGTATGTATCTTCTGATAGTATGTTCCCCAATCCCAGCACTGCGTGTGCTGATAACATGTCCCCTAGTCTCAGCCCAGTGTGTGTCTTCTGATAGTATGTTCCCCAATCCCAGCACTGTGTGTGCTGATAACATGTCCCCCAGTCTCAGCACAGTGTGTGTCTTCTGATAGTATGTTCCCCAATTCCAGCACTGCGTGTGCTGATAACATGTCCTCCAGTCTCAGTACAGTGTGTGTCTTCTGATAGTATGTTCCCAAATCCCAGCACTGCGTGTGCTGATAACATGTCCTCCAGTCTCAGTACAGTGTGTGTCTTCTGATAGTATGTCGCCAATCCCAGCACTGCGTGTGCTGATAACATGTCCCCCAGTCTTAGTACAGTGTGTGTTATTTATTCATTAGGGTTATGTCGACAGGTAAGTTATCTTCTTGATTGATTAACAAATACCTTTCAGTAATGTCAGAGGTTATTTACTAAAGCTATGTACTAAAAGTGAAAACTCATAGTGGATTTCAAATTTAAGGTAAGAGTAGCTGAATGGAAAGTATACCTGACATAAAGATTTGTTTCCAGTACTGCTATATTGACCTGAAACTGATGTGTATTGTCCGCTCATTATTTATTTCTGAAGGTCAAATTAATTTACATTTTTACGCTGTGTATAAATGCTGTGCAGCATTATAATTATGACAGTTTGATGCTAATCTTCAAATATCTTCATAAGTGAGGAATACGAGGGACTTATCCCCAGAAAACCTTGGATTGTGGTCCTCCTTCAAGTTTGCAAAAGGGCTGGGAACATCTCATTTTCATGTTGAGATGATTTATAGAGGACATAAGTCTTGATCTCACATAAAGAATGGTCCTTAATTTTCTTACAGCTTTGTTAGTTCAGATTAATCTTCGTAATGATATTTATAATCGTTATTTCAATTAAACACCTCTGGTGCTGTAGAAATGCATTTTTTCTTTGGCTGTGGAGTGTGATACATAATTTTCTAGAAATTCTTTTTAAAATATGTAGAGTTAATCCTTTTAATGTCGGTCCAATAAAAACAGTATAGAGAAATTGCCTAGCGATAATAAATTGCTAGAATGATATCAGGACCCCTATAAATAAATAGAAGATATTAATGTCAGAAATGCAGTCATGTGAATTTGAAATTTCTAAATATAAAGTGCTTTACACTTCACAGAGATTAACATTTTGTTATTGCTGTCTAAAACAAAAATATTATTTAAATATGTTGAAATGCAGTACACTTTTATTCCTCCATTAATAGTAATATGAAACCACTCCACCCCTAAACAACATATCAACGCTATATCAACGTGATCACTATATCAACGTGATCACTATTTAATTATTCTTTAGTAATTTTTACCAGTGTAAAATGGGACTTCGGGCTATTTTCAATATATGTAATGAAAAGTTTCATTAAACTGATGTTAAGAACAGGCCTTGGACCATGACAAATCATTACCAAATCTTACAATCGACCCATCCTACTATGGCCACTGGAAATTAGTTTCCTAATTTTGGAGGTAATTGACATGAAAAATGGATATACAGGCATGAGTCATTTAATCACTACTACAAATAATGTTACCTTGGCTGGCACAATGGGCGTTGAAATGGGACGAATGTTGGCTCTCCCCAGGATGACTTCTCTTACTTTACATCTGGATTCCTGCCGTTTGACGTAAATGGCTTTGATATACATTCTTTGGTTGTGATTTATGTATCTGCCATGTATTATGACAAAATAACGCTTATAAATAAATGGTTATCTACTAAACTGCAACTTTGTGGTAGAAAATCTGTACATCTGACAACCGTTTGAGCTACCATCTAAATAAAGAAACTAACGGGGTTATTGTAGAGAATTCAAAGTGAATTAAAAGTGAATATCAACTTGAAGGCCAACTTGAAGGCCAAGTAGCTGAACTGGAAACATTTTCCAAGTCAACTATGCTTCAGGTTTGGCTACACTAGCCATAGATTTTTCCTTGCCTTTGAATTCACTTTGAATATATATCACATTAGATAAAAACCCAGTCAATGTTGAAATTATGTTTTCCTCCCAAATGATCAAGTTATCGCATTGTTTAATCAAATTATCCCCACATTTTAGCCAGTTATCCCTGAACAATTTACATAGTAGCACCCATATAATTAAATAGATGCTCGAGCTGTATATTCTATCAGTGGGTGTGCTGTTACAAGGTAAAATATACAATAAAACGTCACTGTAGTCACTATAACCAATTCATTTTGAGGGGGCAGGGCCAAACACCAACTTGACCAATTAGCATCTACTCATAGAGATGCATTGGATCAATGCATCTCTATGGGGAAAGTTCAGCGTCTCTATTTAGAGCCTTGAACCAGGATGCACCTCAAGTGGCCGTCTGAGGAGTGGCCACTAGAGGTGTTCCTAGGGAGCAATGTTAAAACTACATTTTCTCTGAAAAGGCAGTGTTAACATTAAAAAGCCTGCAGGGACAGGCTATATTCACCAGAACAACCTCTTCAAGCTGTAGTTGTTCTAGTGACTATAGTGTCCCTATAACAATCAAACTATACTTTTTACTTAGCAGATTAGGAGCACACATTCTGTCTCTAATCTAGGTTGTAGTTTCCCCCCACAGTAGTTGGAAGTGTTTCAAGACATTCTCGATAGTCCAACCCCAAAGAAAACCCACCACCCAACAAGAAATCCAATGCAATTTGCAGGTATGTTTACTGAGGCTATCTTAAAAAAAAAAAACTTTTTAAATTTTTTATTGCACAATTGTAAATAACTTCAAACTGTGTTTTTTGGGTCATCAGAAGAAGCAGAAACGAGGGAAAGGCCAAACCGTAAATAAAGATTTACATATTTTCTTCAATTTATATTTTGAAAATTCAAACTACGTAACTATATATGTATATCAGCCATAGGCCCCAGAACATTGTAAATGGATTAGTTAATTTTTATTGTTTTAATTTCCTTTCAAATTATTGTTTTCACTCTGTGAAACTTTAACATAAAGGTAATGTACAGGATAATAGGACCTCCGGTATTGGGTTTGCAATCTCTTTGACACGCATAAAACAAAACTCATACAATAGCACATACACATTAAGATTCAGCGCTTTAACAAGTCCAGCTCTAATGGTTGGTCCCATTGTAATACTGAGTGTGTTTGACATACAACAATGCTTAAATAAAGTTACTTTAATTGCTCTGTCAATTGGCTGGTACTTTATAATGCGTTACTTACTTACTGTGTTATACAAAGGTTTGTTTTTTTTCTTTTTAAACATAAATGCAACTTCAGCACGTAGAACAATTGTGAGTTCCATAACCTTTTATAATCAGGGAACATGCTGATGCTGTATCATATATACCATTATTTAATTTTTCATCACCTACAGATTTTATATTTATTTTTCAACATGCAGTAGTCAAAATTAGTTTTTTTGTACTCTTCTCACAAAGAAGATTAAACTTGGTCTTAAATGAAACATAAACAAAAATAAGCCTAATATAATGTTTTTAATAATATAATACAATGTGTTTTATGCAAGTGGTTTGGAACATATAATGTGTTTTATGCAAGTGGTTTGGAACATACAATGTGTTTTATGCAACTGGTTTGGAACATTTGATAGTCAGGGATAAAGCTGAGTTCGTACATCCCAAATGTTCCTTTTTAGAAGGGACCGTCCATTTTTTAGACAAGAATCCCTCTGTCCCTCTTTTCTATCCTAATGTCCCTTTTTTCTAGGAGATCCATATTGTTGGTGCGTATCACAGAGTTCCACAGCAATAATATTCACAGAGGAGGTATGTAATATTGATTAAAATTCACAAAAATTACAAATGACTCATGATAACATTAAATGTATGCTTACTAATGCAAGGAGCCTAAATAACAAAATGGAGGAACTAGAGGCAGTAGTACACCCTAAACAATATGATATAATAGGCATAACAGAAACATGGTGGGATGAGACACATGACTGGGCAGTTAACTTAGATGGGTACACGTTATTTAGGAAGGATAGGAAAAACAAGTGGTGGGGTATGTTTGTATGTCAACCATGAGTGAAAGTCAAATCTTAGGCATGTGGAGTGTGACGAGGAAAACGTGGAAGCTTTATGGGTAGATATCTGCTTGGGGCAAACCAAGGGAAATAAATTATTGGTTGGGATATGTTACAAACCACCTAATGTAAATATTAATGAGGTAGAGCAGCTCTTAGAACAAATTGGGAAATCTGCAAGCTAAGTGGGGAAATACGTGAATCTCTGTATTTAATTATTCAAGATTCTTTATTTTTCAGGTATTGTACCAGAGGATTGGAGGGAGGCAGATGTCGTATCTATATTTAAAAAGGGTTCAAAATCCTCCTTTGTTGCAAAATTGGAAGTGCTTCAGACTGGATTTTTTGCCTTATTTCGGATCAACAGCAAAAACAAATGTGAGGAAGGCTGAACTTGATGGACGCAAGTCTCTTTTCAGCTATGTAACTATCTTACTATGGAACAGTAATGTCTCTTTAACAAACACTAAATCTGTTTAGCGATCACTCTGTGTAAATAGGATACATTGTTCCTGTATTAAACCACATTTAGTTGCATAATTTGTTATTAATAATAACATAACATTTCTAAATCAGTCCCCACCCTGGATGTACTCCATGCACATCGCTAAAGTGACTGTCCCTCTTTCATTCCATTTGAAAAGTTGGGAGTATGTTACATGAGTTAATATTCTCTGATTAAATCTGATTTACCACTTATGTCATATGATGTGTGTGACGAAGTGCCCTTCGCCACTTGGTCCTGGAGAGGCCTACTTGCCAGCCTCCTCCCCTGTGACTATGACTCTTTCATGTATCTGGCTTTAAAGCCCCTATTCTATCTTCAGACAGACTATTTATGTAGGCTGCTTTATTTCTCTTATGTTTTAGTCACCCTGTACCCATTATAGGTGCAGGGTGTGTGTAATGTAATTGTTTATAGTGTGTGTGTGTACTGTGTAATGTATTGCCTGCTCTCTTGTATTGCTGAGGTTTGCTACCAACTAGGTGGGTTTGGCTATGGAGCTGGTCTAGTGCCCCCTGTTGGTAGCAACAGCAATATGCACTACCTGAATTGCAAGACTGGTTCATTTGCATATTCGGGTAGATT
>OW240920.1:59622461-59869580 GCA_933207985.1 Pelobates cultripes | reverse complement strand
TGTAGCTATTGGGACACCGCAGTGGAAGGTACCCGGCCAAAATTTCTTTGCGCAAAAGGCAATCCCCAACCTGTACTTGACTGTGCAAAAGGAAGTAATGGCATGTCTGGCACACAGTGTTGGGGCAAGGGTCCATCTGACCACTGATACCTGGTCTGCAAAGCAGTGGGTACTTTATAAATGGCTCCACCTGCCACCCGTACAGCAACACAGTCTCCAGTTAGGAGGACCGACCAAGCATCTTCTTCCATCTCCCTGTTACAGAAATTACTGCCGTGTACATGTCCACTGATAGGAGACGCGGAAGGTATTAAACTGATAAAAATAGTACTAAACACACCAATCCTATCTGGTGTCACATTAGCTTGACCGCGCAGTGCCCCAAATTTGCAGTTAGAGGACCGACCAAGCATCTTCTTCCATCTCCCTGTTACAGAAATCACTGCCGTGTACACGTCCACTGATAGGAGACGCGGAAGGAATTAAACTGATAAAAATAGCACTAAACACACCACTCCTATCTGGTGTCACATTAGCTTGACCGCGCAGTGCCCCAAATTTGCAGTAAGAGGACCGACCAAGCATCTTCTTCCATCTCCCTGTTACAGAAATCACTGCCATGTAAACGTCCACTGATAGGAGACGCGGAAGGTATTAAACTGATAAAAAATAGTACTAAACACACCACTCCTATCTGGTGTCACATTAGCTTGACCGCGCAGTGCCCCAAATTTGCAGTAAGAGGACCGACCAAGTATCTTCTTCCATCTCCCTGTTACAGAAATCACTGCCGTGTACATGTCCACTGATAGGAGACGCGGAAGGTATTAAACTGATAAAAATAGTACTAAACACAACCCTCCTATCTGGTGTCACATTAGCTTGACCGCGCAGTGCCCCAAATTTGCAGTAAGAGGACCAACCAAGCATCTTCTTCCATCTCCTATTTTTAGAAATCACTTACCCGTGTACCGTCCACTGATAGAGCAGCGGAAGGTAAACTGATAAAAATAATTACTAAACGCACCACTCCTATCTGGTGTCTGACCAAGCTTGACAGCGCAGTGCCCCAAATTTGAAGTAAGAGGACCCGACCAAGCGCATCTTCTTCCATCTCCCTGTTACAGAAATCACTGCCATATCCAGCCTAGGTGTACATAATGTCCGGGATAGTTTCCAGGGACAAATGTTGTAAGCCTGTTGAGCGGTGACCTTTTCGGGTCCCAGGTGTGCGGTTCCTAAGGCTGGCTGCCATATACACGTCCACTGATAGGAGACGCGGAAGGTATTAAACTGATCAGAACAATACTAAACACACCACTCCTTTTTTTTTTGGTGAGGCTTTACAGGACAGAGTGCTTCTCCACGGGACATGTTAACTCACGGGCAGCTGGCTCATCAAGGAACCACAGCAGCTTTCCATGTACAGGTAAGACACGTGCAGCTGGTAAGGGTTCAGGCTCTTCTTCCTGGAGGATGCGCTGCAAGCCTGTTGAACGAGGTGACCTTGCTCGGGTCCCAGGTGTACGGTTCCTAAAATGGCTGCCATATACACGTCCACTGATAGGAGACGCGGAAGGTATTAAACTGATCAGAACAATACTAAACACACCACAAATAAGGTTTTTCTCCTGTATGGCTCCTGATAGGAGACGCGGAAGGTATTAAACTGATCAGAACAATACTAAACACACCACAAATAAGGTTTCTCTCCTGTATGGCTCCTCAAATGATGCTTATGATTAGAAGCGGCTGAAAAGCATTTCTCACACTCCGAACAAAAATATATTTTTTAACATTCTCTCCACTTTGAACGAAATGACGTTTGGGAAGAGATTAACATAATTAAACACAGGCAGTAAAAATACAGTTTTTAGCCATACCCTGTAACTTTAAAACTACACATCCCATCTTCATAATTACATATTTGGAATCAGCACACTTAAAACATAAAACATAACCAAAAATCAGCCAAATCCATCCAGGGGTTAAAAAGTTAGCTGGAGGTCCCTTTATGACCGACCGCAAGCACATTTTCCTGCCCAAACAGTTCCATAGATTTGGGCTGTGAGGTCGGTCTATTTCTTAGGTTGAAAATCCATCAAGTCCCATCGCCGAATGGGACAGTCTCTGCAGCTGTAAAACCAGTAGGGGAGAAGGTAGAGCTCAGCGGTGTTCGCGGAAATGTGTAGCCGATTTTAGTTCCATGAATTTGGCTACACATACCGCTGACCTCGCCGAATGATCAAAGATGGCCGCCGCCACGTGTTCGGCAAACGAACAAAGACCTCCCAGCATTGTCAATTAAGCTGCGGTTAACCGCAGCTTCTGGGAGGTAAATTGCCTGCACACTTCCACTTCTGGGTGGTCTGCCTGTGTGGTACTTGGTTCAGTAAGCCCCATTTACTGAACCAAGTGGGAATTAGCCAGGCAGGCACAGAGGGTTTGCAGCAGGTCTGGGGACACAGGGAACACTGTCTTAAAGGGGCAGTGTCCCCAACAAGTCTGGGGACACGGCCTTAAAGGGGCAGTGTCCCAATCTTCCTGATGTCCCAAAAAAGGTGTTTAAAGGGCCAGCACCAGTCACATAAAGAGTCCATAAGCCCCAATATGCCCACCGACAGTCTTAAAGGGCCATACACACCAAATAAAAGTGCATACATTTTCACAATCTCCCAGGGGCCATAGTCATGCGGGAGGAGGCTGGCAAATAGGCTTCTCCACAACCCAGGGAAGCAGGGCAATTTGCCATTTAAAGGGCCCGTTACAAATAGCAGTTTGTAACAAGGTGTCAATCCATATCTGCCAAGTGACCCGATGTAGGGGGAACAGTCCCTATTCTGCTCTGTGTCAGTGTGTATCATGGTCTCTGGAGGACAGGTGTCAATCCATATCTGACAAGTGACCCTATGTAGGGGGAACAGTCTCTATTCTGCTCTCTGTTAGTGTGTATCATGGTCTCTGAGGACAGGTGTCAATCCATATCTGCCAAGTGACCCTATGTAGGGGGACCAGTCCCTATTCTGCTCTGTGTCAGTGTGTATCAGGGAACCTTAGGACAGGTGTCAATCCATATCTGCCAAGTGACCCTATGCAGGGGAAACAGTCCCTATTCTGCTCTGTGTCAGTGTGTATCAGGGATCCTTAGGACAGGTGTCAATCCATATCTGCCAAGTGACCCTATGTAGGGGACCAGTCTCTATTCTGCTCTGTGTCCGTGTGCATCAGGGGCTCTGAGGACAGGTGTCAATCCATATGTCAAGGTGTCAATATGTCATATGTCAGGTGTCAATCCATATTGATTGTGATTTAGGAATGTTAGGTGATTTCTGCCCTTTATGGATTAAAACCAGACTCTGTATCAACTGTGTAATTTTCCATGGGAGTTTTGCCATGGATCCCCCTCCGGCATGCCACAGTCCAGGTGTTAGTCCCCTTGAAACAACTTTTCCATCACTATTGTGGCCAGAAAGAGTCCCTGTGTGTTTTAAAATTCGCCTGCCCATTGAAGTCAATGGCGGTTCGGGCGGTTCGCGAACATTTGCGGAAGTTCGCGTTCGCCATTCGCGAACCGAAAATTTCGGGTTCGCGACATCACTACTCTCTAATCAAGCGTGTTCCTGTTTCTCCTTCCTGTTGCTGAATTTGGACTGTTTTGATTTTGCTGCTTCTCCTTCCCACTGACCTTGGCTTGCCTCACTACGATTATCATCTTTCTGTTCCAGTCTCCCATCTCTGCTTTAGACCAGAAGGCCACTCAAGGCTCAGGGGCTCAACCACCTGGGTAACGAGTGGCTACCTCTGGCAGAAAACATTGCTGATCTGGCTACTGGACTCCAAAACTTTGTAACATCAATATCATTACAATGGGGTAGCCATACTAATGCATAAATCCTACCCACTACAATTCTCAAACTCGATACCACACTCACAGGGTACATTTCTCACCATCTTGGGCCAAATTGGGCCTCATAAATACACCTTCTCATCCATCTATGCAACCACAGTCCCAAATGTATACTTCTGGACTACCCTCCATGTACACCTGAGTCCCTTTCCCACTGAGCACCTGGTGGAAGTTAGAGACTGTAATGCAGTAATATCCCCAACAGTCGACAGAAACGACTGACCAACTCGGCTATACGATCCCCGCCCACGTCCGTCAAAATGACTCAAGTCCAGGATGTATGGAGACTCCATCATCCTACAACATTGGACTTTACCTTTTTTTCTCATCCACACTCTTCTTACTCAAAAATGTACATGTTTCTAATCTCACCTTTTTTGTTACCCCAGGTCACCAAAACGTTGATCGGTTCAATCATGTGGTCAGTTTACGCCGCCATCCTACTCACCATTACAATACCACACAAGACCAAACAATGGTCATGGCGCTTGAATCCTACCCACCGCTACATCCCACAAATTAGGGATGCAACCTGGAAAAATATCACAGATTACTTCACCATCAACAAGGGATCAGTATCATCTACCGGCATCAGGGTCAGATTAACAACCCAGAGGGCCTGGTGCTGACAATTATGATGGGCCTAATTACAGAATCTTATCAACCAAAACCACTAAAACACTCCCAAGCGTCATGTATCTGATGGAGATGGTGCTGAGGGGAAAGAAAACAGCAGCTATAAGAAAGCCCATACCCTATGCTAATCTCTGTCTAATTTATGTTTTCATCTTTCAAGTAAATTCATAACACCTAAGAGTAGTGTCCAGTGAAGCAGGAAGTCAATGGGCGCGGTAAAAGGGTGGGCCACTGATGCAAAACACGTAACCTGCCAAAAGGGGAAAACATGCCTAAAAAGAGGGCTTGTCTGCCCAAAGAATTGGAAGGCCAGTCTGGCATGAATGCATGTCAGGCTGCCTGCCAATCATGTATGCAACTAAGGGTATACTATGCAGACAGCACCCTGAGCTTGGCATAAATGCGTCTAACGATGCACTCGCTCAACGCTTTCTAAGGACTGTCCCCTAGCACTTGCTGGTCCACTTGTCTCCTAACCTTCTTACTAACAGGCAGAAGCTCCTGGGACAGTCTGGGACAGAGAAAAGCTGTATGTAGTGAGTGTAAAAGAAAGGGAACATGCCACAGTTTTAGAGAAACCAAAGTCATCATTACCTTAACTATATTCATTGTCAGCCACTCCACACAAGTTTTGTTCCCATACATCCCTCTTAAGTTTCCATACTTAAACAAGAGTATGTGAAAAGTAGTTAGGGTTGCAACCTTTCTTGGAAAAACATACCGGCCTTACTAATTTGCATAATTAATTATGCATGAGTGACATAAGAGAACATGCTGTAAAATAACCAAAAAACTACTTGGTTTGATTCTGCTGTATAGATGGATTGATCCCAGTGTCTCAAGTCTCCCACTGTCCCAGTGTCTCATTGTCCCCATGTCTCCCAGTGCCCTCATGACTCAGTGTCCCCATGTGTCGATTATCCCAGATCTCAGTGTACCTATTTATCAGTGTCTCAGTGCCCCATGTTTCCCATTGTCTCCAAGTGTCCCCTAGTGTCGTGTCCCCAGGTCTCCCAGTGACCCTATGTATCACAGTGTCTCAATCCCCTATGTCTCCCTGTGTCCCCCAGTATACCCATGTGTCTATGTCCCCTTGTCTCCCAGGGTCCCCATGTCACTAGGATAAAAGGAACATGGGGAGACCTGGGGACACAGAGACACCAGGGATGCTGTGAGACTAGGGACACTGGCTGGGACACATGGGGACACTGGGAAAATAGGGGACACTTTAAGACATGGGGACAGACACTAGAGACAGTGGCTGGGGGACATGGGGACATTGAGACATGAGGCACTGGGAGACATGGGGACACTAGGAGACATGGGGACACTGAGACACTGGGAGACTACGGGGCACTGGGAGACATGGGGAGACAGACACCAGGGACACTAGCTGGGAGACATGAGGACACTGGGAGACCTAGGGACACTGTGTCCCCAAGTGTCTGTGTCATAATGCCTCCCAAGGTCCCTTAGTGTCTTAGTGTCCCCATGTCTCCCAGTGTCCCCAAGTGTCTGTCATAATGTCTCTCAATGTCCCTTAGTCTCTCAGTGACCCCATGTCTCCCAGTGCAGCCTCCCCCTCCCCCCCCCATCCCTCACTTGTTGCCTGGACTCTCTGTAGCTGCTCCCCTGCGGATCAGTGAGTAGAGATAGGCAGGGAGGGAAATGCTGGAACTTCCTATCTCTGCCTCTCTCCACACACAGCTACCCCTACTGGCCAGTGCTGGTATTGCATCGTAATCTCTGGTTATTATGAGAAAAATACCAGCATGTGTATTGCCAGTATGACTGCAATATTGGCACCAATATTGCAGCCTCAAATACCGGCTGTGCCAATAAAAAAAAGCCAGATGGAAACCCTAAGTATAGTGTGTATGGGCCTATTCCATGGGCCTGGGCCTGGGCCTGGGCCTGGAGCTGCAGCTCCATCAGCCCCTATGTTAATCCGGCCCTGACCGGCATGCTTAAGAACGCCCATAAAGCAGTCATTATGGACTTCTGCCCACTAAAAGCAACAACTCACAATCCTCAAATCACATTTATCGGTGGTTAGATCCCTGAGGAAGTGAGGCAGTATCTCAAGAAATTGGTAGAAGACAGTTGTAGCATTTGCTTGAATACTGTTTATTATGTTGTGTTATGAATGCATTCGAATTTTTAAATAAATTGGATTTTCCCCCCTTTAATTTTTTTCCACATTATTGATTCACAGGCCATCTCATATATCACTTCTATGAGGTGCTTCATGTGTTGGATTAAAGTCCATGATGGCTCAACTCCTTTTGTACTAGTAAGTCTAATTATATAATTTGCTAAATTTGTGAAGGGCTCAGGTTGAGAGTGCTATATAGGAACTGATGAATAAATAATTAATGGCTAAACATTTTATAAAATATTACTTGTAGTTATTCAGTGTATGTCAAGTAGTATGTAACCTGTTTCATAACCTATATTTGACATTTGACATTTTTTAAAGGTCTTTTTGGTTCAAAAATACATAGAGCAGGATTGAAACATCATGAAATGATATGTACAATGTGTGTCTAGTTATAGAGATACTAAGCACCAGAAAAACGTTACCTTAATGAAGCATTTTTGATGTATAGATCATGCCCCTGCAGTCTCACTACTCAGTTCTCTGCCATTTATGAGTTAAATCACCTTTGTTTATGTTTATACAGACCCAGCCACACCTCCGCTGGCTATTACTTACACGCAGCCTGTATGAATTTTTTTTTGTAAATTTCCAATCAGATGTGACAGCTCAGTGTGTTTACTATATAAGTTTATAAATACTGATCCTGCAAGCTATAGCAGGCTATTACGAGAACAGGAGATAAGACATGTTAAATTAAATTGTGCAATAAAGGAAGTTTACAGATCTCTTCTTGCAGGAAATAAGTAAGGATTTGTGTAGGTCCCACGCGGTGGAGGTGTGACTAGGGCTGCATAAACAAAGAGATTTATCTTCTAAGTGCCAGAGAATTTAGTTATGCACCAAACGTCTTCATTAAGCTAAAGATGTTTTGGTCCTTATAGTGTCCCTTTAAGAATGGACTTAGCATTGTTCAAACCCAACAGAGCTATTATGTTTGTTATACATAATCATAGAATATCATCACAATGTGTTTAAAGGGACACTATAAAATGTCAGCCCTACTAAAATAAAGGAACAGAAAAACAATAAAAGCAGAAAAATAAATGTATAGGAAATGAAAACAAAAACAATTAAAAAAAATAATAATACAAAACAAACAGATATAAGCAACTGAGACTGCGTAATATTACACATTTGAAGACATTATTATGTTACCACATATAGACAAAAATGCTACATTTGGGTGAAAACCTAATTATATTTTTATTTCTGACTAAATAATTGACTCACATTTGCAAAATTTGGATTGATAAAAATGATGGCATATATCTAGCTTCATGAACATCAAGGGAAATATAATCCACTACTGCAATCAAAAGCCATCACTGATTTTAGTGCTCAAATGGGTCAAGAAATAGTTTTATGCAGATAGTTTAAGTTCCTTGCAGACATTGTTACCGTTTACCACTAGGGGGCAGTGTTGCTATTAAAATGTGTAAACTTTGTTTATTTTAGACTTGGAAATATATTTATCTATTAAACTGTATGACCTCATGAATGAAATGTATGTATATATGTAACAGCAGCTCTTTAGTCACAAGTATTGCAATTTGCTAAAATATTTTTAACATCTCATTATTTTAAGCCTTTTTTTCCCCCCCTCACATAAATGTTTTTAGATTTTTCCTTTTTCTCACTTTATTTAGTTTTCTTTTTTTTAAAAATGTGCACTTTTTACATAAGGAAACCTATGAATATATAGCATGACATTTAAAACAAAAATAAAAATAAAAAAAATAAAAAGTTAAACATTGGCATTATTACCAGTCACCATAATAATGTACACAGAGTGGTGTGGGAACTAATCACTGCCTGCTTTGTCTCCTTGCTGCGGCAAACAGGCCGGTAACAGGAGGCAGGATCAGGAGCTGTCTTGGTCCTCTACTGGTAATCATCAGCTCTAAGCAATGCAGTGATAATCCCTGGCCTTCATTGAGGACACCATGTGTTGTATATGTGTTCACTGGCTGTGATTTTTATTTTTGAGCCAATCAGAGTGATTTTGCAGTATGGGGAAGATTGGGGATGGCATACGGAATTCTATTCCTTATACATTGGTAATTTTTAACCCTACATTTGCAGGTACATATTATGTAGAGAATAAAATGCCAAGCACATTTCTCTTGTTTAGTTGGCATTTAAATCCCATTTTGGTAACCCTATAAAGGACACGCAGTCAGCACTCATGGGGTTAAGAGGAGCAACATACAAGTACATCCTGCAGCTGTCATTAACACTTAGGTACATTTTCAATTACGACACAATGTGTCTGTGCGGCATTGTAATTCAGTTAAGTGGATTGACAGCAACATACGGTTCCTTCAGCATATAATAGCATATAATAATTTGGTTGGGTTACCTATTGCCTATTATCTAGGAGGATTTAAGCTTTTACAATAGAAGCTGCTACCTAGAGTTATGTGACATTCAGATATGTGACGGGTGACATCTGCTGTATTGGCTTACAGTGGATACTGTCAATGCATAATGGTGTTCTTGCCAAATGTTACATATTCATAAGGCCATCCGTATCAGCACAAATGATTGGTTTGAAACAAGAATAGCACTAAAAATAGATCTGTTATTTTCTAATTTTGGCACCATTCCAGTTTACATGTGCATAGCACTTTTGTGTATCATAATAGTCAAGTTTGAGGTTTTGCTTGATATTAATGGATCCATCAAATTAATTAAGAGATCAGCAGTGCACTGTGAATTGGCAGAAAAAGCCCAGCCAATCACATTGATTTCTTTAGTGATGACATAGGGTTGTAACTTACCAATGAAGATACGTTTTAAGCATACTCATAGTCAATGAATTATGTACTTTTACTTCCAGACTGATTTTTAAGAATGAAATTACATTGGTTATAAAGAGTTTTTATTTGAAAAATATTTTTACAGAACAGAATATGAGGATACAGAGGTTTTAATTATATAAGTACAGTGCTGTATCCTGGTTTTGTGCTGCCCTAGGCATTTTGTTGGTAGATTGACTGGTATCACTGTTTAGATATGATAGACCTATACCTATCTCACTGGGTTCAGCGATTTCAACTTTACAAGTAAAATGTGACTATTTGTATGTTTTTACCTTTTGGTGTGACAATTTTTATAAACATATCTCAAGAAACAGCAAACCCTGCGCACAGGTTCCGTGTTACGATCTAGCCATCGGCCAAGGAGGTGCTCCGTGTCAAGATGGACACCACTGAATCCACCAACGTGATACAATAACAGATGAACACAGGCAACACTCCAGGACAAAGATAGTGATTTTATTTAAGGGTGAATTAAGGGTGATTATTCACAATGTGATATCCAATCAATTAAGCTACCTACATAGCATCAATTAAAAAAACATGACAGAATTTACTACAGCACACATATTTTCTAGCTGAATATTAAAGGTACAGTAATTCAAATACTAAATAATAAAGAAATTCATGATTGAGCATTTAGCATTCTTTATCTTACAAGCTGATTGTATGCAGAAATAGAACAATAACTTCTTCAAGGACTCTTGACTAGTGTCTCTGACTGCTTCTGACTGCCTCTCTGCTATTTCTAACTGGATGGCTGCCCACTTCCTTAAACTCAACTTGACCAAAACGGAAATTCTGGTCTTTCCTCCCTCCAATTCAGCAGTGCTAACATCAGCTCGATGTCTAGATGCTCTCTCATGGTTCTCCTCCTATCTCTCCCAGTGCTCTTTCAGTGTTTCTTTCTCTGGCTCTGCTTCTTCTCCACAACTCCTCTCTATTGGTGTCCCCCACGGTTCAGTCCTTGGTCCCCTACTGTTCTCTATCTATACTGCCTCCCTTGGTAAACTCATTTGCTCCTTTGGCTTTCAATATAATTTATATGCGGATGACACACCTGTCCTCTCCTGATCTCTCCCCATCCCTCTTGACTAGTGTTTCTGACTGCCTTTCTGCTATTCCTTCCTTAAACTCAACTTGATCAAAACTGAAATTTTGGTCTTTCCTCCCTCAAGTGTTGCTACTCCTGTGTCTGTTGGTCTACAAGTCAACGGTGCGACCATCATCTCCACCATGCAGGCTCGCTACCTTGGTGTTCTCTTTGACTCTGACCTCACCTTCTCGCCTCATGTTCAGTCTATAGCCAAATCCTGTCGCTTACATCTCAAAAACATTGCGCGCATTCGACCCTACTTAACGCCAGATGCGACTAAGGTGCTGGTCCATTCCACTGTCCTTTCTCGCCTTGACTACTGTAATCCGTTACATTCCATAATGAATGTGGCGGCGAGGCTCATCTTCCTGCCTGTACCGCCCACGCCTCACCCTTCTGTCAGTCCCTACATTGGCTTCCTGTAAGATATAGAACTTAATTTAAAATTCTGTTTTTTGCTTTCAAATCTCTACATAATGCTGCTCCCACCTATCTATCCCCCCTTATACACAAATATGTCCCGTCTAGGTCCTTAAGCTCTGCTGCAGACTTACGTCTATCTTCTGTCCGTACTTCCACCTATGATGCTCGCCTTCAAGACTTCGACAGCTGCACCATTCCTGTGGAACTCACTTCCCTCCTCTGTTAGATGCTCACCCTGTCTCCACTCCTTCAAAAACTCATTAAAAACCCACTTCTTCATAAAAGAGTATCAATTAAACTGTAAATAGCTCCCAACTGATTCCTCTCTTGCAACTGTCATTAGTCTAATACTATCCTTACCTTTTGTGTCACTTTACCCCACTCCCTCTAGCATGTAAGCTCATTGAACAGGGCCCTCAACTCCTCTGTTCCTGTGTGTCCAACTTGTCTGGTTACAACTACATGTTTGTTCATCCACCCACTGTAAAGCGCTGTGGAATTTGTTGGCGCTATATAAATAATAACATAATAAAGGCTTCATTAATAGTTAAATATTTTTCCAAAGCAAATGGTAACATGGCATCAAGAAATGTCAAGCACATATCTTATTCTTCTCATCCAACAGGCCAAAGGAAAGGATGGTGAATCGAGAAGTCAATTGAATTCTCATGCTTAATATTATTAACCCTTTATCACACACACTGCATATGCATGGAAAATAAAGAGGGCCATTTACATTTGTTGTTAGCAAGGCCCCCTGCCATTGATTGTGCCAACTACACAAATGCAATGGGAGATTGGGAGGGGGATGGGCAATTAAACTACTGTCAAATTAGTGTCAAATGTGAATAAGTGAGACATCACATATTCAATGCTATGCCTATACACTTGTTTTGGAGATTGTCAATAAGCTGAACAAATACTTCAAACTGAGTGAAACTGCAGGAAGTGCCTATAGTGGCTATCTGATAGACAACCACTATAGGCAGTCTTATCTCTGCAATGTAAACATTGCAGTTTCTCTAAAACTATAATATTTTCCCTTGTAGTGTTAAGAGGACAGGGACATCCAGACCATTCAATGAGATGAAGTAGTCTGGATACCTATAGTGTCCCTTTGACCAAATAATGTGACAAATGAGTATCCCTTTATGCCAACAATAATTTAGAATGACCATGAGCTTACAAATGTACACTTTACAGTAGATTAAAAAAAAAATACCTGGGTGAGGGGAGTTATTTGAACTTTTTATAAAAGCATTATTGAATACATAGTCACATCTGCTATTGAATTCACGCACACATTATATATCTGAGTACACATGTACATTGGTTAATCAGTATTGTGCATTCACACATTTTAAAGAAAGACAAATGCTTTAATATATGTTACACTGTAACACGTGATGGAAGAAAGTGAATAAGAATGTACTATATAGGGCCAACTGTCTGAAACAAGCCAGGAATCGTCAAATAAATACCATCAATAATATGCCAAAGATGTATGAATATAAGCTAGTGACAATATAGTGACTTTTAAAATATCGGCTTTTACAATAGTCGATGGATTAGGATAATATTTGTCATAGGAACATTAATTTGACTATAATATAATGGTAGTGATGTGATTGCTCTAAAGCACTTCTCATTCTTTACGATCTGTTCTGGAATGTTATCTTTTCTGGACAAAGTGAATGCATTTAAAAGCATATATGGTACGACTTGATTCCAACAGCATATTACTGCAGTGATTTAAAAAAAAGAAAATCTACAGTGAAAAAAATACAAAGTGGCAGACTCAAACACATTAATACAATTTCTCTTTACAATAAAATCCAAATGTCGAACATCATTGGAATGGGAATGATTATTATTAACATTTCTTCAGTGCCAACATAATCCACAGTGCTGTGCAATTTAAAAAGGAAATATCTAAGAGGTAATAAAGGCCCTCCTCAAACTAGCTCACAATCTATGAAGATTTGAGGTAGGCGGATGCATATCATTAGGTGTCTTGCCCAAGGACATTTACTGGTGAGGTGGTCTGGCCAGGATTTATAACTTTTCCCAATTCTAATGCAATTATTTTAACACCGCCCCAACCAGAATATAAGGCATTCTTATATGTCCTGCTTGTTTTTACTTAACTGAATTTACTTAGGAGCTCCCTAAGTTAAAAGGGTAAATTTAGACATAAATTATTTATTTAAAAAAAATATTTTACCAGGAAGGATACATTGCGATTTATCTTGTTTTCAAGTATGTCCTGGGTACACAAAACATTGCATTGATACAATAGGGTACAATAAAATACAAAAACAATATTCATACACAATATATACAAAATGTAACATATGAGTGATAGGATAGATATATATCTCAACCATGACAGCTGCATTTTTTTAGAAATGTAGAGAGGGATCTCTTAATGGATTTTAGGCCTTGGAAAGATTTGAAAGTGTGCGGCAGGTCGTTCCATAGTTGAGGTTTTCTGTAGAAAAAGGAGGATCGGGACGCTCTCTTTTTGCATTGAGGTAGACTAAATAAAGTGCTGGTACAAGATCGGAGGTTATAAGGGGTGGGAACAAACAGGGAGAGCATTCTGCTCAGGTAGGGTGGGAGCTTCTCAGAAGCTCACAGGGCTGAACATATGAAGGGTGCTTGTGGATTCCAGCAACAGCCAGGTTAGTTCTTTTAGAATGTCACAATGGTGGGTCATGTAATTACATTGTAGCACAAAGTGGCAGAACGAGTTATACAATGTATTAAGTTTATTAAGGTGGGTTTGTGGTGCAGGTGCATATACTACATCCCTGTAATCAATGGTTGGCATCAGCATTTGCTGTACAGGCATACCCCACTTTTAAGTACACAATGGGACCAGAGCATGTCTGTAAAACGAAAATGTACTTAAAGTGAAGCAATACCTTTTTTCACTTCTCAATGCATGTACTGCATCGCAATAGTAATTTACAGGCATAACTGATACTGCAATTGCAGATCTCCAGTGATTTTATTTCCAATGATTTATTTAGTGATTTCCAGTGGGCTTTTATTCAGTTAAAACAAACAGTAAAAAGAAAAATCTCATTCCAGATTGTACCATTTATCTTTAATGTTTTACTCATCTGACAATCTTAAACTGGGAGGAAAAGTAAAATAAACCTGCCCACGGGGCCATTTTCTATCAGTACAGTGCCAATTTGTATTTGTTAGCAGCTTAGTTGCACACTTTGTTTAAAAACACCTCTTCATCACTTTAAGCATTTATGGTTTAACTTTGAATCCTCAGAATTGTGGTTAATGCAGCTAAGCTGCTAAGTCATAGTTATAGAAAATGGCAGGGTAAACCCTTTCACTGGATGGCGCGGATTACAGAATATGGACAATGTATGGGCAGAAAAAAATGTATATGTTCAGCTAGGAGTAGACTTTATAAATTTGAGGTGATTCACCTGTGCCATGTCAGAAGGTGTGAAAAGTTCTTGCCCCAAAGACACTGAACTGAGCTGCTCTGGGCAAGAATAGAACCTTCCATTTCCTTCTCACTCGTGGACAGAAGAGGCGCCGGAATGTCTGTACTCGCGAGTGTACTTAAAGTGAGTGTATGTAAAGTGGGGTATGCCTGTACAATCTTTTCATTTACTGTAGGGCTTAGGCAGGATTTGTTTCTGTATAGGGCACCTAGTTTTGGATAAAGTTTAAATGCAAGTTTTTCTATGTGGATACCAAAAGATAGATTGGGGTCTAACAACATACCCAAGTATTTGAAAAAGTGGACTGTGGTCAGTGTGCTGTTTGGTTTGGTTTTGATGGGTAGATGGGAATTTTGTAATTTGTTTAATTTATGTACTGTTCCAAAGCTTATTGTGACAGTTTTGTCAGTGTTTAGGAAGAGTTTGTTTTTTGTGATCCACTTTTCTACCTCTGGTCTTGGAGCACAGCTTCAAGCTGCGTTAGATCAGATTTGCTTCCATAGATTACTGTGTGGTCTGCATACATGTGTACATTTGAGGATTTGCATTCATTAGGCAGATCATTTATAAATAATGTGAATAGTAGGGGGCCGAGAATGGATCCAGTTAGGTCTCCTTGTTCCATGCCAGTTTGAATGTCATTGCAAACTTTTAAGAGGGCAGTTGTAGTGGAGTGATTCGGACGAAAACCTAATTGATCAAGGGTCGGATTGTTTATTGTCAGTTAGATTATTGGTAATACTCAAATCGTTGCGTATGGACACATATTTCTAAGATTAGTGTGCCTAGAGAAATGGGCATCCACAGAGGTAGGTAACGGGGGTCACTGCCCCCACTGGATTTTTCAACTTGACCCTCCCCATAGGCAAATTTCCCTCGGACTATGACAGCTCAGTCCAAGGAAAAGAAGGAGGGAGGTGCTGTCGGCTGGAGGGAGGTGCTGGGAGCCGCATTTAGGCTGCAAGGGGGCTAGAGGGAGCACTATGAGGTTCTCTTCCAAGTCCCCACCATTTTCGTGCCTCTATGCTTCACTACCGAATTCTTACGCCTCCCGCACTCAAGCCCTGCTTTCTCATAAGCACTGCCTCCGCACTCACACTGCTGATGAAAGAAGAGGACAGAACATGGAGACTACATCCCAGGCTCCTGCAGTCTTCTGTGACAGTTAAGTTTCAGCCCATGACAATGATTGTGTGAGTGTGGGTGGGTGTGTGTGTGCATGATAGTGAGTGAACCTGTGTGTGTGTGTGTGTATCAGTGAGCTTGTCTGTGTGCGTGTGAGAGTGAGTTTGTAGTGACCATGTGAGTGTCAGATAGCTTGTCTGTAGTGAGCATGTGTTTGTGTCAGTGAGCTTGTACTAAGCATGTGTGTGTCAGTGAGGTTGTGTGTAGTGAGTATGTGTGTCAGTAAGCTTGTGTGTGTCCGTGAGCTTATGTGTAAGTAAGCTTGTGTGTGTCAGCTTGCTTTTCTGTAGTGAGCATATGTGTGTCAGTGAGCATGTCTGTAGTGAGCATGTGTATATGTGTCAGTGAGCTTTTCTGTATGTGAGCTTGTGTGTGTCTGTGGGTTTTTCTGTAGTGAGCATTTGTGTGTGTCTGTGAGCATGTGTGTGTGACAATGATCTTGTCTGTAGTGAACTTGTGTCTGTGTCAGTGAGTTTGTAGTGAGCATGTGTGTGTCAGTGAGCTTGTCTGTAGTGGGCATGTGTATGTGTATCAGTGAGCTTGTGTGTATCAGTGAGCTTTTCTGTTGTGAACATGTATATGTCAGTGAGTTTGTCTGTAAGGAGCATGTGTGTGTCAGTGAGCTTGTCTGTAGTGAGCATGTGTATGTGTGTCAATGAACTTGTGTGTGTGTCAGTAAGCTTGTCTGTAGTGAGCTTGTGTGTCAGTGAGCATGTGTGTGTGTGTGTGTGTGTGTGTCAGTGAGCGTTTGTGTAAGCGAGCTTGTGTGTGTCAGCTAGCTTTTCTGCAGTAAGCATGTGTATGTCAGTGAGCATGTCTGTTTCACGAGTGGCGGTATGGAAACCGGGACCCCTGAGTGCCTCATGAGAAGTTGGGAGTCTCCAGCCTGGAAGTGGATTATCAGGGCCTGGTGCAGGGTAACCAGCATTTGTGCAGCCACATACCAGGTCCCTGATACAGCTACTGCGGATCCCAACAGCTAGGAGCTAGATGATATGCAGACCTCCCAGGAACTGTATAGTGGGGCTCTGCAGCAGACATGTATCAAGTACAGAAACAAGGCAAGTCTAGGATAGTCACCAAACATGAAAACAAGACAGAACTAGTAGAACCCAGAACCAGAGAAGGATAGCGCTAAACCCAGAACATGTACACAATACATAAGGGAACATTAACTAAACAGGGACAGGACAGGACTGTACATGGTCTGGGAATACAAACTAAAACAAGATATGATAGGCAAAACAAGAGGAGAAATAATTATTATATATAAAAATCATGGGGATTTAGTCACATTATATGATTATACATTGCATAAGCCTACCAACAACGCCAATGTACCTCATATCTGGCAGGTCCCACACTGCCTAATGTATGCTAAAACAACCAAAGAAGACATATATAGCACTTACGTGAAAGAAAGGGCAGAAGCCTTGAGCAGCTGCCTGCAGGACACTGAAACAAAAGGAATGATGGAAAACAAACGGGTGTGGCAACATAAAACAAACCTGGATACTGGGAATTCCAGGGACGGATTACAGGAATGAACCCAAAAATCACAGCATAAAGAAAACCAGACATAGAATAGAAAACCAAAAAACCATGAAAAACTAAACAAGAATTGTAAAACGAGTACTGGATACCAGAAGCCAAGACAGACATCAGAACAGAACAGAGCAGATCCTGACATAATCCCCTCTTAAGGAGCGACCTCGGGCGCGACAAGCAGCTCTCCAGCAGAGACCAGGACAGGAGCGAGGATCCAGCGGATAAGACTTCACAACTTACAATAGCATGGAATCCCCTTCTTTAGCTTTGATAACCAGGAGTGGAGTTCACGGCTCGCAATGCCTCCAGAACCACTCCGCTTAATTCAGAGAGGTCTCCAGCAAAAGAACCACCAGCCAAGAAAGAAGGTCCACTCAAAAACAGAAACATTGCCAGGAAACAGAATCCGGAACACAGCATCTCAAGATCTCAACTGCAGAGAACAAGCCGCTTAGCAGACAAACCTCCTCCAGAGCAGGATCAGAAAAACAGAACAGAAAATAAGGAAGTCATCTACATCAGACAGGTTCAGATACAGGATCACTTGAAAGCAGGATTCCCAGGCAGAACAGAAAAGCTGCAAAAGTCCACTCCACGAACTCCATGTATGCCTACGACCATCTGTTACGGGTGGCAGTACGGAAACCGGGACCCCTGAGTGCCTGATTAAAAGTTGGGAGTCTCCAGTGTGGAAGTCGATTATCAGGGCCTGGTGCAGGGCAACCACACGCCCTCTGGTGTTGAGCACCAGCATTTGTGCGGCCACATACCAGAACCCTGATGCAGCTACAGCGGATCCCAGGAACTTGAAGCTAGGAAGTAAGCAGACCTCCCAGGAGTTGAACAGGGAGGCTCTGGAGCAAGAATGTATCCAGTACAGAAACAAGATAAGGCTAGGATAGTCACCAAAAATGAAAACAAGACAAAACTAGTAGAATCCAGAATCAGAGAAGGATAGGAAGCTAAACCCAGAACATGTACACAATACATAAGGGAACATTAACTAAACAGGGTCAGGACAGGACTGTACATGGTCTGGGAATACAAACTAAAACAAGATATGATAGGCAAAACAAGAGGAGAAATAACTGAGTACTATATATAAAAGTCATGGGGATTTAGTCACATTATATGATCATACATTGCATAAACCTGCCAACAACGCCAATGTACCCCATTTCTGGCTGGTCCTACACTGCCTAATGTATGCTAAAACAACCAAAGACGACATATATAGCACTTACCTGCAAGAAAGGGCAGAAGCCTTGAGCAGCTGCCTGCAGGACACTGAAACAAAAGGAATGATGGAAAACAAACGGGTGTGGCAACATAAAACAAACATATAAAGGAAACCTGGACACTGGGAATTCCAGGGACGGATTACAGGAATGAACCCAGAAATCCCAGAATAAAGAAAACCAGACATAGAATAGAAAACCAAAAAAACAAGAAAAACTAAACAAGAATTGTAAAAAGAGTACTGGATACCAGAAGCCAAGACAGACATCAGAACAGAACAGAGCAGATCCTGACAGTCTGTACTTAGCATGTGTATATGTGTCAGCGGGCATGTGTGTATTTTAGTGAGCTTGTCTGTAGTGAGCATGTGTGTGTCAGTGAGCATGTGTGTGTGTCAGTGAGCTTCTCTGTTGTGAGCTTGTATGTATGTCAGTGATTTTGTCTGTTGTGAGCATGTATGTGTCAGTAAGTTTGTCTGTCTGGAGCATGTGTGTGTTAGTGAGCATGTGTTTGTGTCCATGAGCTTGTCTGTAGTGAGCTTGTGTGTGTCGGTGAGTTTGTGTGTAATGAACATGTGTGTCAGTGAGCTTTTCTGGAGTGAGCATATGTGTGTGTGTCAGTGAGCTTTTCTGAAGGGAACATGTGTGGATCAGAGATGATGTGTAAGCGAGCTTGTATGTGTCAGTGAGTTTGTCTGTAGGGAGCATGTGTGTAGCAAGCTTTTCTGTAGTGAACATGTGTGTGTGACAGTGAGTTTGTAGTGACCATGTGTGTGTGTCCGTGAGCTTGTCTGTAGTGAACATTGTCTGCAGTGAGCATGTGTGTCAGTGAGCTTGTCTGCAGTAAGCATGTGTATGTGTTTCAGTGAGCTTCTCTGTCGTGATCATGTGTGTGTCAGTGAGCTTGTGTGTGTGTCAGTGAGCTTGTCTGTAGTGAATGTGTGTGTATCAGTAAGCTTGTCTGTAGTAAATTTGTGTTTGTATACCAATGAGTTTGTCTGTAGTAATCTTGTGTGAGTGTCAGAGTTTGTACTATCTTTGTACCAGTAAGCTTGTCTTTGTGTGTGTCAGTGAGATTGTGTGTCTGTGAGCCTGTGTATCAATAAGCTTGTGTGCTTGTGTCAGTGAGATTGTCTGTGTCTGCATGTGAGTATGCTTACTGGAGAATTAATTGTTTTTAAATTCCTGCGCATGCCCATGCCTAGAGATGTATCAGTTATATTATATCTCACTGATAAGGCCCAAAGAATGAACAAACAAACATCTGCAGTTGCTGGATGTCTGCAGTTATGAATGTATGATAATCTGTGGATATTTTGATATTAGGGAAAGTTTTTTGTATAAATTAAAGGAACACTCAAAGCACCTAGACCACTACATCTACAAGTATTGTTTTGGTGATAAAAAAAGCACAAAAGTAAGTGAAGAAAATCCCTCACTCATAAAAAACACGTAGCCACAGCTCCAAAATTAAATAAGCATGGATATACTGGTTTTCATCATACTTATAGCAGTTCAAAAGATGCAATAACAGGGTTACCTTCTCGGAGCTGGAATCCTCCCAGTAATCAAATGATACTTCACACAGGACAAGTTTGTTGATCCGAACTCATAGGGAATCCCCAAAAATACATCAGGAAGAAATCATAGAAAAAATGCAAAAGTAAATACATATGGCAAGATACTAGAACAGCAGTCCTCATGTATGCTATATTGGGCCAAGCATGTGAAAATGAAAAAAAAAAGGATGGGAGTGAAAAAAGTATAAAAAGTCCAAAAACAGAGAATAGGAGCATCCGCATCTGCTGTACAGGGGGAAGTGGGGTGGGGGGGAGACCACCAAAAAAGCCGACGCTAAAGAAAGAATAGACGCATTTCGCACCACTCAGGGTGCTTTTTTTACATTGGCAATTTTTCATTTTCACATGCTTGGACCAATACAGCATACATGAGGACTGCTGTTCTAGTACCTTGTCATGTGTATTTTATTTTTTGACTTTAATAAATTTAATTTTTTTCTTTGATTACTTCCTGGTGTATTTTGGGGTATTCCAAATAAGTGTGGATCAACAAACTTGTCCTGTGTGAAGTACTGTTTTGGTGCACTGAGCTATCTGTTTTCTCTGAGTTTCAGAGAAAGAACAGTGTTTACAATTTTACCTAAAACACCCATCTAGTGGCAGCTGTCACCCATCAAGTGCACTTCCTCCCTTCCTCAACACCTTTGAAGTATCTATTGCCAGTATCTCATAAAGAAGCATTGGCTTTCATTTCGTCTAGGCACAGTGATCGCCATGCACTGTTGGTTCTCAATAAAAAGCACTGGATTGGGCCGAGATAGACCTCAATTTCATATTTTTGGATAAACCTTTGAAATGATTAAATATTTGTAGACAAAATTTTAAAATATTTTTTCAAAATATCAAAATATTAAAAATATGAAATGATTTGAAAAGTGTATTAAAAAATATGAAATTATTTAAAAAGCGTATCCAAAAATATTAAAACAAGGCCATAATCAGTATTGGGGCTGGTGCGGCTGCTGCAAGGAGTCCTGTTGCTGAAAAAAAGTTACGTTTTAAGGCTTTATAGGTTTATTACTTAAAGCGAGTTGTGGAGTGGAAGGGGAGGTGGAAAGCTTAACCTAAAGATAGCAAGGATCATAACTAACTTCAACAATTATGTTTATTTTTTTAAAGTTGAGCTGTCTCTTTAAGTGTTTACTCCTTTGAGAACTGTGAATATTATATGCTATTGTGCAATTACATCTTTAAATAGCCCAAGTGACCTTTACAGATGTATTCAGTTAAATAATATATGCATTCGTATGGACGTTTTATATTCCCTTTTCAATTTAATGTTGATTTGATGATATTTTATATTGAAATACATTAACACTGCAAATTAGTTAGGGCAGAACCGTGGGTACTGTGATTTTCAGTTACACCATTGAAGTTTATTAATTTATTTTAATCTTCTTAACAGCTATTATTACATTAACTCTTCGCCTTCCCATTATAAATATAACAAACCGATATGCATCAAAATAATAAATAGAACAGTTTGCGGTGTGAGTCACTTCATTCATCCAAGCATCCTAGATGAATATGGTAAAAAAAACTGAGCCTGTTTTTAGACTCTATAATAAGACATGTTATTGAATGTGACAAGAGTATTCTATATAATTACTTGTGGGGGAAAAAACTGATTCATTTTTATTTATTTTTACATTTGATGCCTGGAAATTATTTTTCCTGTACAAAAGATAATTTAACATGTCTATCAGAATTATTCACTAAACTGTTATTTAATCAAAAAAATTCTGTGTAATGTCTGTTAAAAAAAGGTCTGTTAATTTCAAAAGTCTGAGGAACACAACTTTAGTACCAAAAAAATAGATATTTTCATTTACATTCTTATGAGTACAGCAGTATCCACAATGTGTAACAAAACCATTGTATAGTGAAGAAAAAGAACCAAAAATAAACTCCACTGCCCAAATAAAAAAAAAAATCACTGTTTAGTAGATACAGCCTTAAAAACATGCATGCATTTAATTATGCATTTTTTCATTGGGGAAGATCTAATATCAGCATGCAGTTCTCTTGCTTTAAGCCTTTGTAGGCCCTACCCTTATTCCTGAGCCAAAACTTTCTGTGGCTGTCCAATCACAGACTTTCCAATGCAGCTCAATGAGAAGTCTTTGCAAGGCAGGTGCTTTGAGCACTTGCTGCCTCTTGAGTTTAGCTCCACTGAGCTAACCAAACCAGGAAGTAACAGGTCTGCCTGTCATACTGACAGTGAGCTGGTGTAGCAATGTTAATTTATAAAAGTGCTGATTTCTGTTGAAATGTGCACTTTTAGTAAAATAAAAAAAGAGAGGATTACTTAGTATTAGTAAGTTCTGCCCCTGCTCGCTATACCGCGAGTAGGGGCATGTCTAGTAAAAAAACAAAAACAAACCTATTGCCCCCCCCATGGCCCCCACCCATGCGCCGTGCGTGGGTGGGGGCCCTATATAACAATGAGGAGGGGGGACCTACTGTCCTCCCCCTGGCCCCCACCCCTGCGTGGCGGGTGGCGGCCCTACATAACAATGAGGGGGGACCTACTGCCCTCTCTCCGGCCCCCACCCCTGCGCGGTAGTTGGGGGCCCTACATAACAATGAGGGGGGGACCTACTGCCCTCCCACCGGCCCCCACCCCTGCGCGGAGGGTGGGGGCCCTAAATAACAATAAGGGGGGCACCTACTGTCCTCCCCCCCGGCCCCCACCCGGCCCCCACCCCTAAGCGGTGGGTGAGGGCCATAAAGATAATGAGGGGGGACCTACTGTCCTCCCTCTTACCCCCACCCCTGAGTGGTGGGTGGGGGCCATAAAGATAATGAGGGGGGGAACCTACTGTCCTCCCCATGGGCCCCCACCCTGTGCAGCAGGTGGGGGCCCTAAATAACAATAAGGGGGGCCTACTGTCCTCCCCCCTGGCTCCCACTCCTGGGCAGTGGGTGGGGGCCATAAAGATAATTAGGGGGGACCAACTGTCCTCTCACCAGCCCCCACCCCTGGATGGCAGGTGGGGGCCATAAAGTTAATGAGGGGGGGACCTACTGTCCTCATTAACCTTGTTGGAACCTTTTTGGAATGACACAATGGCTTCTTAGCACTAGACAAAGTGAACCAAGCTCTATTCTCCATGTATTTTGGGGTGTCTGGAACAGATTAATCTAATTTACATTAATTCTAATGAAAATTTAGATTACATTTTCAAACAAATCAGGTCTCAAGCAGCCTTCTGGAACTGATTAAGTTTGAGTTCCAAGGTTCCACTGTACATTTTATTCTTTCTAATGCTAGAGTGCTCCTTTAAAAACAAGCTGATTTTTCATTCCAGACCATACAGCATATTATAGAATTAATTTCATAATAACAAGGAGAATTTACTATAAAGCTTGCTACAACAAACCAATCTTACCTCCAATTATATCTTGTTGTGAATTAATTGATTTGTGATGAATGACTAATTATTTTAGCTTTTATTAGAGTTAGTTGGATGTGAATAATTGTTTAGTGTACCCAAAAGAAACAATACACTCATTGAATAATAATTAAAAGCCATGCAAAGGCTATCCAAGAAAGATAGGAAAAATGGTTTACATTGACACACTGAATGAATCGATTTGATTGCTACAGTTTTTATTTCACATTTGGGTTCAGCTGGGAATTTAATTAAGCAAAATATAGTGCTAAAACAAATACATTTGATTTATTTGGTAAAAACCGTGGGATAATCTAATTCAATGGAACTGAACTTTGTGCAACAGGAAGAATTTAATATTAATATAATATAAAGAATGAAGAAATCTCCAATGATGTTTAAAAATCTGTTTTACTGTATAAATCTTTTGTTTAATATGGTATTTAATATGATATATTGATGGAGAAAATGCTTATTTTAGGATATCATAGACAAGCTGGAGAAATAATTGAGCTGGAACAATTTTGGCCTAAAATCTGCAATGGCATTTTCACTTCTCAAAACGTCCCAGTTTAGTAAATAAACCCAGTTTATCTTAATATTTGACTTTCTCTATCTTGAGTTTATGATTTTCGGGAAGATCATAAGAAACACGAGGTGGTTAGACACGATTAAACATGTGCATTTGTTTTCGGAAATAGGCAAACTCGATCAAATCTAAAACGATTTGTTCATTCGTCAGAATCACAAATGAGCGAATTCAAATATGAACAAAATAAACAAAAAATAATTGCTGGTTGGACAAAATGAGCTGCTGGCTCCCTCCATGTAATTTGTATCTTTAAAAATAGATAGGGTTTAATACTATTTGTTAATTAGTTGTTAATTGCTTATTTGTTTGTTGTTGTCAAAATTGCAGTTTGTTTAAATAGTGAGCGATCAGTGGGTTGTCCAAATTCTGTAACTCTGAATATGACCAAATCACATATGACAGAAAAACAAAGCAACTGAAACAAACAATGGGCAAGCCTGTTTGGTGGTTTAAGATTTGGTGTTTCACCCGTTGCATAAAAAAAAACAAAAAAAAAACATGATTGATGGTTAGGGTATAACCACTAAATAAAAAATATAACGAAAGAAAAATAATAAACCAGAGATCAAATGAGCAAAAAACAAAAATTTAAAACCAATTTCTCAAAAATTATACACAGATATACATCTAAACATTATCTATATAGTTATAAGCACACTGATACTGCGCATCTCATGAAAAAGGTTAAAACAAGTTAGAAATGATTTTCACTGTTTCATTCAATTATGTTATTTCCAAAAGATGTATAGTTTTAGTTTGTACTTGAATCCAACCTTGTATTTATTATATTCAGATTCAGAGCACATTTCTGTTAAAATATCTCTGATAAAATAAACTCAATAATATTTTTAAACTTAACCTAGAACTTAGATATAAAATAACAGATGAAGTAGTTTTGCTTATGACTGATAGATTTTGCATTTGGAGGAATGCTGATCAATCAAAGTTGCCTGTTTGATAAATTAAACTCAGCATTCAATTGGATAAACCAACTGGACTAATTAAATATCATCAAATCAGTAAATGAAGATGAAGCTGCTACATTATGTGCAATTATAAAGAGACCAGTTAGAATGGTGGATTATTAACCGTCTCTTGTCTATGCAAAGAACTGAATTCTCTCGGGAACTGTAAAGTAGGCAGACAGTTTTCCTATAGATACTGGAGGGTTGTTTTTCAAGGGAAAGAAAAGTAAAATAACAAGTTAAGAAAATATAATTTTTTTCTTTGAAAAGTAAGAAAAAAAATAGAAAATAGGAACGTTGGCCATTTTTTTTCAATTTGCATTTTAAGACAGATTACAGTCCCATTATGTACATGCAGAACATGATCAGAACACTTATCCGAACAATCTCTACTCAACAATAGTAAACCAATATCTTTATCACCTTGTATCAATAAGTAGTGGAATTCGTATAAATATAGTATTAAAAGGCAGCTCTATACACCATGGTTAATGATTTGGGTACGTACGAGCCTGGAGTCCTTAATTTCCATACATTATGCATAGTAAAATGCTGAGAGGTTTCATGGATATCATCTTGAAACTCCCTTTTAACTCTCAATGGATGTTATTTATATCTAGCAAGTTGATTAAACCTGTTTCTCATAAACACTCTTCAAGGAGTCAAATGTAAAAAAAACAAAAAACAAATACTTGCATATACCTGTATGTATGTTAATGCATCATGCAGTGTTTATAAAGTTCCAACATGCCTTGCAAGATGGCTCACGTTTGTGTTATAGTGTACGTGTGTGTGTGTGTCTATATATATAAAATAATTTTTTTTTTGTAAATAAGGTTTTTATTTTGTTTTCCAAGTAAGAGGTAACGGTGAGACACGCAGGTCTCTTTAGTCATATCTTTATATGGCTCAAGAAAAGAAGGCGTTGGTACAGATTGTGCACATTGTCAATTTGACGAGATTTAAACTTTCGTGAGACATGCAGGTCTCTTGTTTGTCACCATATTTGCAGCACGCAGGCCCATGATAGGTATCAATCTTACGGGTGAGGTGTGGAGGCATCGGATATTGTGTGTTGTGTCTGTTGGGTTGGTTTCTGCCCCTGCGTCTTAAGTTAGTTTTTCCGTTCTCAGGTGTTCGGGTGTGTGGTTTTGGCCCTGTTGGCATTCAGTGGCGTGCAGTTGCTTTCTTCCCGTATCCCTGTGTGTTGTGGTTCTGAGAGGCTATGTGGATTCGGGTTTGATGGTTATATCCTGTGTACCTCCTGTCGATGGTATTCCATTGGGCTCGTGCGTCCGTGTGCATTGTTCTTGTTAGCTTGTGTGTAGGGTTGGGGGGGGGGTATCACGGTTAAGTTGTCTGGGGTAGGGGAGGGTGCGTCTCTGTCTGGGTTCGTCTCTTAGTTTATCGGTCTATGCGGCCTCGCCACCTCGTCATCTACGTGTCATATTTGAGTCTATTTGTGAATTCTGCCTTGGTAGTAGTCAGTATCCAGTGGGTCCATATTTCCATATACCTGTCTGGGGATTTGGATGTGTTCATGATGAGTTCCTCTATGGCTCTGAGTTCTTCCATTTGGGTGAACCAAGTTGTCAACGGGGGCGTTATTGTTTGCTTCCAGAATTGAGGGATCACTTGTTTGGCAACATTTAAGATTCTAATGGTTAGTGAGTGTTTGTATCAGGATCTAGGCGATTTTGTGTGGTGTAGGAGCATGTTTTCAGGGAGAAAGGGAGGTGGTGTGTCTGAGAAGGTTTTGAGGAAGCCATGTATGCCCCTCCATAGGTGGAGCGTGGTGCCGGCCTCCTTATTGCACCTCCAGCAGAGGTCCGTGTGTTCCGGGTCTATGGCATGGAGTATGATTGGGGAGCGGTACCAGTTCATCAGCAGTTTGAACACCGTTTCCTGCGTCCTGCTGAAGACTGAGCAGTGGTGCGTTAAGTAACATATCTTCTCCCAGTCTCCGTCAGTGAAAATTTTCCCCAGTGTTTGTTCCCATCTCCCCATAAAATTGGGTTTCTCCGTTGGAGTTTCCCTCTGTAGCATGGAGTAAATAAGTGAGATCCCGTGCTGTTGTGGGTCTGGGTCCATACACATTCTTTCGAATGTGGTGGGGTCCCGTTTCCATGCTATGCCCCCGGGAGAGTATGAACATAGCTCTGTAGCTGTCTGTGTTTTAGGTGGTGTAGGAGGGTGGGGGTGGATCCCTCTAATAGGGTTGGGAGTGTTTTGCAATTAGTTCCATCCAGAAGGTGGTGTAGTCTAGGTGTCATGTGTCGGAGCAGGTCTCTAAATGCGTTGGGGTCTAGTCCCGGTGGGAAACTGTCGTTGCGCATTAGGGGGAGCAGGGGGGACGGGAATGGAGCTAGTCCACATCTCTTTGCTACTCTCCCCCATGCCCAAAGTGTTGCAGTTGTGTAGGGTGAGCCCTGTCCTCCGGTCACTCCGCTCCTCTGCCATGGTAGAGTGGACAGAGGTTTCCCCGCTTCCGTTTCCTCTATTTCTTTCCATCTCTTGAACACTCTCTCTTTTGTCCACTCCATAATTCTTTGAAGGTGGCAAGATTCATAGTACAGGGTGAAGTCTGGCATGGCCAGTCCTCCCCTGTCTTTGGGTAGTGTCAGTGCAGTCATCTTAACTCTCGGTCTCCTGTGGTCCCATACGTATTTCCCCGTTGCCTGTCTCAGTGTCTGAAAAAATTATCTGGGGATGATTATGGGTAGGGCTTGCATGAGGTATAGCAGGCGTGGGATAAGGTTCATTTTTATTACCTGGATTCTGCCTAGCCATGATATGTGTGGGTACGCCCAATCTGACAGGTCTTTCCGGAACCTATCTAGCAGGTGGATAACATTTTCTCTGAATAGGTCATTTTCCCTCTTTGTCAACCGTGTGCCTAGGTACTGTATCTTGTGTTGCGCCCATTTGAATGTGTGGCTCTGCTTCAAGGGGGTGGCTCTGTGTTCGGGTATACTAACGTTCAAGATATAGGATTTTGTGAAGTTCATTTTAAGGTTGGATATCTCCCTGAAGGCCTTCAGGATATTCGAGAGTTAGATCTCCGGGTTGGTGACGAAGAAAAGGAGATCGTCGGTGTATGCTGCTACCTTGTGTTGCGTGTCTCCCTTTCCCAATAGCTGCGTTGTGTCGTATGTGTGTCAGAAAGGGCTCGAGTGTCAGCACAAAGAGCAGGGGGGATAGAGGGCATCCCTGCCTTGTGCCGTTGTTTATGGGGAATTAATTTGTCAGGGCTCCGTTTATGATGACGTGGGCGGTGGGCCCCTTGTACAGTGCCTCTACCCATCTCCTGAAGTGTGGTCCCAGCCCGATATGTGTCAGTGTGTGGAACATGTATTGCCAGTTGACTCCGAGGACAGCAGCAGAATGCCTTCGTCGCCACAATCTCATCTGTACATGAGAGTCAACGCTCTGATCGTGTTGTCTCTAGCCTCACGTCCCATGACGAAACACACCTGGTCTGGGTGTATTAGTGTGGGGATGTGTGTTTGGAGGCGTGTAGCCAATACATTTGCCAACAGTTTGACATCGCAGTTGATGAGCGAGATGGGCCTATAGTTCCCACAGTGTTCCCTGTCCTTTCCCTCCATCGGAATGAGTGCAATGTGTGCTGTTAGTGCTTGTTTTGGAAGGTGATGTCCTTCCCTCAGTGCGTTCAGTGCATCTAGGAGAGGGGGATATAAGTGTTCCGCGAACGTTTTGTAATACTTTAGTGGTAGCCAGTCCGGGCCTGGGCTTTTACCCTGTTTTGTCACTTTGATGGCCTGAGCTAGTTCCTCTATTGAGATTGGTTCGTCTAGACTGTCTGCGATTTCCCTTTCTATGGACGGGAGGCGGTGGGCCCTTAGATAGGTTTGTATTCTCTCCCATAGACCCTCTTTTGCCTTGTCTAGTTGGGGTCGGGGGATGGCATACAGGTTTGAGTAGTAGTCCCGCGTTATGTCTAGGATTTTAGAGGGTAAGTGATGTAGGGTGCTCTGTGTGTCTCTGATTTTGTCAATGTATGTCCTTTGTCTTTGTTTGACTAGCATTCTGGCCAGCAGTTTACCACTCTTATTGCCGTGGAGCTGGAAAAAAGCCTTGTGCCTAATTACTTCTCTATGTTGTTTCCTATGTAAAAGGCCCGTCAGCTCCCGTCTTAGATGTAGTAGTGTCGCCTGGTGCGTCGCGTGTTGTGTGCTTTTGTTAAATGTTTCTACCCTTTGTATTTCCACCACTAGTTCTGTCAGGCAACTGTCGGTCTGCTTTTTAAGGATGGTGCCCTGACGTATGAAGTGTCCACAAATTACGCTTTTGTGGGCCTCCCATCTAATGGTCGGCGAGGTTTGTTCGGCAGTGTTCGTCTCAAAGTAATATTTGAGTGCTTCCTTGATATCGGTTGTTAAGTCGGGTCTGGTTAGGAGATATTCATTTAGTCTCCATTTGTTGAACCAGGGTTTGTATAAGGGGGACAAGAGTGTCAGGAGTACCGGCGCATGGTCTGACCATGTCGCCACCCCGTGCTCTGCATTGCGTGTTATTGGTAGATGATAGTGTGATGTAAAGAGGTAGTCCAGTCTAGTATATGTGTTGTGTGAGTGTGAGAAGAAGGTGTAGTCCTTCTCATCCGGGTGGTAGGCCCTCCAGCAGTCTATCAGTTTGTGATGAGTCAGAAGGGTTTTGATTGAGTTCAAGTTTTGTGTCGGGACCCACGAGTGTCCGTAGGAGGTGTCCCACCGCGGATTGAGTGCTACGTTAAGGTCTCCCCCCACAATCCTCCATGAAGGGCTGTAGTTTCTTAAGTGTGTCTGCCAGGAATCTGTATTGTCGGTTGTTCGGGGCGTAGATGTTTGCGAATGTATAGACCTGTCCTGCGATTGTGCCTTTGAGGAAAAGGAATCTACCCTCCATGTCCATCATCTGTCCTGTTTCTACAAAAGGTATCTTTTTGTTAACTAGGGTGGCTGTGCCTTTTGACCTCCCTGCATGGTAGTCGCTGTAATATCCCGTCGGGTAGTGATGGTTAGTCATTTTGGGCCTGGACCCTTCCTTAAAGTGTGTCTCTTGGATTAAGACTATCGAGGCTCATTTGGCGTGGAAGTCTCTCAGCGCTCCTGAGTGCCTCTCCAGTTTGTTGAGGCCTCTGGCGTTTATGGAGAGGACAGTGAGGCAGTCCGGCACTAATGCCCTTGTATCCATGTGCGGGGGGTGGCCGCGTCATTCGTTCTTCAAGTCATGGTCTGGTCTGGGGTTCGTAGGGTGTATGGGTCCGTTGGTTGTAGGTCGGGTGGGGTTTGTAGGGTGGGGGGGTTGGGGGTTATGGGATGTGTGTTTATGTGTTCTCATCACTATAAAGTGACGGTGAGGTTTCAGCGACGGGGAGCGATTAAACCCGCGGCCACCTGTGGTCCACGGTTTCTACTCACCTTTCTTGGGTTGCTGTGCCCTATGGGGCTGTAGGAGGAAGCCAAGGGACTCCGGGTGGTACCAGTCCTCCCCATGTCCACGTGTGTGTCGGTGGTTGGTGTGTACCTTTGTTGCGTGTCTCGGTCCGTCAGGTCCGTGTAGGTCCCCTGTCGGCTCTGTCTGTTGGGTTCGGGTCATTATTAAGATCCTCATCAGTGGAGCTCATAGTTGTTAGGCTCCGCGTCGTAGGTCACATTGCCGTCTCTGGTGCCTGTCTAGTGCATATGAATAGAAAAATTGTATAACAGAACAGTTAAGCAATTAAACAAATCTTTCCGAACTTTAAGATGCAATCCAGCTAGTATCATGCAGTTGCGTGCATCATAACTCGATTATGTTCATGTCTGTGCTCCTGGCCATCATTCCTATTTTCTTACCCCTCTGGCTCCTACGCCGTAGCCTCAGTACGGGTCCCTCATCCCCTTTAGGGGGCTCCTCCCCTTCCCCTTCCAGCCCTCCTCTTGTGTACCTCTCTATCCCCGTCGTGATTAAGATCTGTGTTTGGAGTGAGTGGTGCGCTGGTGGCAGCGGTCTGGGGTGAGTGGGCCTGGGGGACCCTACCCTACCCATTGGGTCTCAGGCGGGTTTACCTGCGGGCCGGTGGCCCTGGTCTCCCTCCTGGAGTGCCTTCCTCTTCTTTTCCCCCTCCCGCTTGCTCTCCATGTGTGAGTGAGTCCCCCCAGTCCTAAGTAAGTGCCAGTGCATTCCCCCCCTATGCCCTTTGGTCCATCTACCCGTTGGTATCGGTTGTGGTGTGTGTGCCAAGGGTGGGGTCGGTGCTTCCTGGGATCGGTCCCTATTTGGCGGGATTTTACACTGAGCTTAGGCATGTACTATCAGGACTCCATCCTCACCGTGTCGCTAACCTGTTAAGTTTTGCTGTGGTTGTCCATCCTTTTTTATAAGTATATTGATTTACTATCATACTCGGGGGAGTGCAGCAGCCCCTTTGGTAAAAGCTTGTTCCTGTATAGTATCGATACACTTAGGTGCCTCATAGTAGTGTCTAGCTGGGAAGTTGGCTACCCCTGCTGTCTGCCTGTGCTATCTTCCCCTTTCGTTATTTATTGTGAGTCTGCTTGCGTGCCCCTTTTGTGTGTGTCCCCAGTTCCTCCCCCCCTCTGATTATGGTAGCCCGGTGGACCCCCTTCCGTTCTCCCCCTACCCCCTTCAATTAGCCTGTTGTTGTGTATGTTAGAGGTCCTGTTCCCCAAAATGTCCATAAGGGGGCTGTTAGCCCTATTGGAGAGAGAGTCCCGGTTGTTGGTACTTGCGGTTATGTGCTGCAGCTGCTGACAGTCCTTTATGTCGCCGTCCCCGAGGGCTGGGTGGTTTGTTGTCGGGTCCCTCTGCTTCTGTGCTGCTGGGTCAATGGATGGGCCATGTAGAATGTAAGGGGGTCCGGCCATGTCATGTTGATGGGTGGAAGTTGTAGTTCCGTTACAAGATCGCTCAGGTCCTTCGGGTGTCGGACTGTGAAAGGCCCCTTTGTTGTGATGGCCTGTAGCCCGGTTGGGAAGGTCCACCGATACCTAATTTTGTTGGTTTGGAGGATTCTCGTGAGGGGCCTCATCACCCGTCGGTATGCCAGGGTAGCTGATGAGAGACCAGGATACAGTTGTATTTCCACTCCATTCACCCTTTCTGTGCCTCGCGCTTTCTGAAGGATCTCTTCCTTTAGTCGGAAACTGGCCAGGCAACAAATAGTGTCCCTTGGGGGAGCCTCCGGTGGACCCCTTGGTGTCAGTGCACGGTGTGCTCTAACAAACCCAACGTCAGTGGTTGCTGGGCGGCCCAGGATCTTGTTGAACATTTCCCTGAGGGTATCTGTTATCGGTGTGGATTGATCTAGGTCTTCTGGAATGCCGCGCACCCTGATGTTTTGGTGCCTGCCTCGGTTGTCCAGATCCTCCATGTGTAGGGCCATTTGTCTCATTTGTGTTGTATGGTGGCAGATTGCGTCGGTGTTTGCAGACTGGGCGGAGGACAAGTGGTCACAGTCTGCTTCCAATTGAGATACTTTGGTATGTGGGCCCTGGATGTCATCCTGTAGGGAATGTAGTTCCGCTGTGATGGAGGCTCGTAGCTCCGAGTTAGCCTCCTTCAGGTCTTGCCTTGTTGGGAGTGCCCGGATCAACTGTACCCAGTCTGGTAGGGGGCCCGGGGAGGTCTGGGCCTGCATCGTCTGGCGCCGCCTCGTGGCGCCGCTGGGCGGAAAACGTCAGCAATCTCCGAGGTGATGGAAGCCCGCACGGCGGTGTCTGTGGGAGTCACTAGGAATTGCTGTAGCGAGGCGGCAGCTGTGCCCTTCCGCGTGTCAGTTGGCTTGGTTATATGCGATGCCCGGTGGGTATTACCCATGTTTACCTGGTTTTCAGGTGCCGTGATGAGGATTTTAGCTGAGCCTGTTGGGTAGCTCCGGGTTTACACCACCATCTTCCTCAGCCTCCAAGCCACGCCCCCATAAAATTAAATTGATATGGAAGCTGTAGCTCACAAATCCCCCACCCCCCAAAAAAGAACCAAATCAGTCTATAAGCTATTTAACATTGTTTAAAACCACCGGCCCATATCATCTAATGTCAGCATCTGTTTGTAAGCCTCTCGCTAGTAGTCAAAAAACACATGGAGCTTAGCTTCATTAAACTGAATAGAGCTCTTTTCTTTTAATGCTAAGGATGGATTCTTAGCTATCAGGGAAGATACTAGTTATCCTTTCAAGTTATATGCGACACATGAAAGTGTTCTGTGTTCTATATTTTTTCAAAAATGAGAGATATGCAGCCTAATTAAATACACTCATTTACATTTCATTTTAATCCATTATAGTGATTAAGGTAAGTTACATAAATGTGATATACACTCAAGGAACTGAAAAAAAAAAGCCCACCTCCCCCTCACAAAAAAATAAAAATACCATAACGTAGAATATGTGGATAAAATTAGCAATATTATCAAAACTGCCTCTTTATGTCAGTATCAGAACAGTATAGTCAAACAAATGTGACATGTCATCTCCTTGAATAGTTCTACAGGAGATACGTGTTTGCCATTCAATTCATTTATATACTCTAAGATTACTGTTATTATGTTAAACTAGAAAATAAAGAACTTATCTTTTTCAAAGGAAAAAGAAGGCAATCCTCCCACATGTTAATAGCAATTTTCTGTCTGAGATTCCCTAAAAAATCCTCAGATTATGTCTATCAAAAAAAGGTAATAGAAAGGAAATTAGATTAATTTAAAATGAAATATAAATGGTACAAATGCTCGAAGGGACACTTCCCTTCCCAAATAAAAAACAATCACCGTTTAGTAGATATCCCCCAAATTAAAAGACTAAAATTAGCTTGTACAAGCTTAATTTCTATTGTCTGCTGTCTTTGAAAGCACTCCCCGTGTAACCCAGCCCATACTTTCTAAATTTCACCGACTTCCTAATGCAGCTCAAAGAAAAATCATTGCAGTTGCTGACCAGTTATGACCAGTTATCTGTTTGAAGGCCATATGGTGTAACAAGGTTAATTTATAAAATGGCCAATGTCTATTGAAATCTAAACTTTCTAAAAAATTTAGAAAAAAAGAAGAAGAGGACACCCTCTTCACACTTAAAGCATTTCAACATCTTAACGAATTTAGGGGTCCAGAGTGTCCATATTACAGATGACTTATTTTTAATGCACTGGAGATAATCTAATAAAAAGTGTTAAAACCTAAAAAAAAGTCTAAAAATGGTTCTCACATACAACACATGTGCACTATGTTGCTATATATATTTTGATTGAATGTGTGTCTGTGGTATGTATATTCATGTGTTTATTTTCTGTGTTTTGTGTGTGAATGCAGTGTTCAATGTGTGAACAATGTGTGCAGAATATACTTTTGTAGGCACCAGGCAGTGAAGATAGTGTGAACACAATTAGTTTATTGAATAATCTTGTATGTATGCATTTGCACGACAGCAAGAGAGATTGGAGGAGAGTGAGTCAGGAGGTGAGAGGATCTCCTAAGGGCAAAGCAACTCCCAAGCTTTGTGGGGAGGACTGTGGGAAGGACTGGGACTTTCAGAGTCTACAAGCCCGCAGCTCGCAGATGCCAACCTATATCAGAGCCTGGGCCTAGAGGAAGATTCCACCTCACACCCACTAAACGGCTGAACCCACCAATACCGTTGTGGTGACTGAGCACATCCCAAGCATGGGCATCGGTTGAAGACTGGCATGTCACCCTGAGCAGCACACGCCTGTCACCCTATTTTCTGTGGATGCCTGCCCTTGCTGAGCTCAAGTTGCTCTATTATGTTATCATGTTACTGTATTAAATTCTTATATGCCTTTTCTTTTACAACGCTCACACCTTTACTTTATGTAGTCCAGGGTCCCCACAGTGAGTCTAGTGACACACCAAACGTGAAAATCTTGCATGGAGTGTTACTTATGTTTAGATCTATGTATATTGCCTGCCTAACTTACTCGTGAATCGTAATACCTGACTAGTATCCTGCTTTCCATTAACTGTTTAGTCTGCAAACTTCACATATCCACTGTCGTCACACCTGCCTAGTGTCAGGATTACTGTTTGATCCAGCACGTAGAACTGTACAGCACGGATGACAAATAAGTAACGTATTACCGGTCCTTAGAATGGCCGGATTTAACGTACAAAGAATAGTCAAAAATACTAGCCGAGGTCAGGGAACACAGAAAGGGACACAGCGATGAGGAAAGCCAGGAGTCAGGATACCAGAATATAGAGAAGTCAATAAACAAAGCCAAAGTCAAAAACCAGGTAGAAAACTATAAACAGGAACGCGCTCTCAGACAACCACAAGGGAAACCACGACAGGGCACTGAGCAGGCTGAGAACTGGGCCTAAATACCCCTCCTTTAGTTCTGATAGGCTGTAACCGGCCTTTGACCCCAAAGTCAGTTACCAGGTTTCATTTGCATAATTGCTGCTCAGCATTAACCCTTCTGTGGATTAGGTTGCTGCTCGGCACAACTTTTCCTGTGTGGACAGTAAATGTCATTAACCACATTTCTATAAGCGGATGAATATGTGACACCTAGACAGCTCACTACTGCTTAGCTCAGATTCCTATAACTGTCTAGGACAGGGTTAGGCAACCTTTTAGCAGCACTGTGCAGATATAGGATTTTGATGTCCCGTAGCGTGCCGATCCTATTTTTTTAAATTGAGGTATGTATGCGGCCGTATTCTGCTTGTGTTATTTTTACTGTAATTGCTTTGTATTGTTGTATTTGTGCGTATATGAGCTATTATATTGTATATGTTCATTAGTAGTTTATGGTATCGTGTATGATACATATGAATGTGGGCTGTGTATGAGGGCTGCTTGTGGAATTGTGTGTGGATGGATATGTCACATTGTGTGTTTGGTAGTGTGTGGGGGCTGTTTGGGTTATTGCATGTGAGAGACTGCATGTGGATTGTTAGTGGTGTTGCGTTTGTGGGGATTGTGTGTGGGCTGTTCGTATTATTTGTCTGTGTATATCTAGCAGTGTGAGTGGCTTCCCTGGGTTCTAGTGGGGACCAGGCTGGTCAGGTACAGGTCAAGGACAGTAGCAGTAACAGCAGCTGCAGGCTGCTCTACTACAGTGTGGATTCCCATTCACAAGTGCCAGAATAAAGTGATCTGAGATCACTTCCTCTACGTGCTGCAATGCATAAATTGAGGGTTGCCCTTCACTACCTCTTTGTATTAGCAGAAAACAGAAAAAAATAGAACACGGACAAAAGCGATGCTTTAGATGCCTAATCGAAAGTCAAGGTGTTTTAGTATATTTAAAATATTGATTTGCTTGGGAGTGTTTAAGTTTGGATGGATCTACTAACATATCACAGTCTAGTAAAGCTCTCCCATGAACTATAAACAAACAGAAAGTTGGCTTTGCTAACGAGCAAAACATTGTCCTAATTTGCAAGTCTCCAAGTAATCAAAATAGGGTGACAAGAATAAAATCAATTTGCCAGAAAATGGCAACTGTGAACAGATATTGCAATAAATAGTAATGACACTTGCCCCTTCAAATTAATTTTTAATTAAAGTGCCAAAGTCCTCATGAAAAATGGGATTCTGTAATGTGATGTTTAAAGAATACGCTCCATGGAATGATTTCACAGGCTTACATCTCAATATTGTGAGGATGTTTGCAGACCAGAACCTCTATCTGCCTGATTTAATAGACTTTTAAAGTGTCAGCATCTCATTAGCAGTCTAGCTTGCACAAAAATTCCATTATGCATGTAGGCTGTGAATGCGAGCATTAATACAGTGAATTTATTAGACTATGTAAGGAATAATAAGTTAGACTTGTCAAACTTCACCTTGTTTGAAACAAAAAAACTTCAGTTTGTACATTACAGTCCCAGTCATGCATAGCTTGAAGCATACAAGGCTTTCAACTTGTTAAACCTTTCAGCCATGTGGGCTAATAAGACAAACAGTTAGTTGTCGTTACTCTCTGCATATTAATGGAAGCTCATTAAGAGCGAGTTTTACTCCGTTTCCACAGCCAGCTTATGTAGATGGATTGAACCTTTCAATTCAGTTTGCGGGGAAAGTAGAGTTGAATGTTTTGCTATATTATTAGAGTTCACATGGGTTTAATAAAATTGTTCAAGGGGCAACTTTAAATGTTCACTGTGCCTATGAAATTCAGTCAACTAGTGACTTCAGTGTAGATTCCACACAGGACTTTGACTCGAAGGAAACTGGATTCACTCACGCTAACAAGATCTGACAGCAAATCCATCCAAGTTAAGCTATTTGGGATACATGACATTTCACGTTATATTTGACTAAAAATTAACACAGCTGTCAAGAGACTTTCATTTTTGACAATCTTTATTTATTATTATCAGTCGGTCTTAGATTATGACTTTGTGTACAAATATTGTAATAAAGCATGAACAAATATCTAGTTGTGAATTTCAAATTAATCCAAAGTAATCGTATATTTAGGTATTCTTGTGTCATACTTACCCATTCCGGAGCTCCCCGATCCAGCAGTGGGTCAGACGCTTCACGCTCTGCGTGCACATCTAGTTGTGCGAAGTCGTGCCGTCGTCATAACGGTGCAACTCGAAGCGCCAAACCTATCAGTTCTTGCGGAAAGAAACTCACGAATTCTGCGTTCCAACGAATTCAGGTATTTAGGCTCTCTATTATGATGCAGACCAATGGTATTGGTTCCCTGCCTTTATAAGCCAGAGCTTTTCAGTAACAAGTTGCCCTGTTGTGGTTCTTGTATACCCAAGAGCGCGCTTTATATATTTGGATTTCTTGGTACTGACTTTGGCTTCTTTATCGTTTCTTCGCTTTCTGTGTTCCTGACCTTGACTTGTCTTACCGTTTATGCTGTACTCTCCTACGTTTGACCTTGGCTTTCTTCCTGACTACTCTTTAAGTTAAATCCGGTCATTCTAAGAGCCAGTAATATGTTATACCTCTCCTTTAGCAGATTAGGGCTGCGTGTTTTGGGTTCTCCTACTCTTGCCATGACAACTTGGAACAAATACTAACCAGAGAAAATAATACAGCTATTTGAAATTCTTAAAAGAAACTCCCAAAGTATGGGGGATAACCCATATATCTCTTGAAAGGCATAAAATAAAGACAACAATGGGCGTTTCTGAGGTCGCAAGTTAGCAAAAAGAGAGAAAGTCTGAATGAATAACAAACATCTTTAAAATGTAACTTTTAATAGTTTAAAATTAAAAAACAAATTTTACGTGTACACCAATTTATGAAAGAGAGAGAAAACTACACAAGGATAGGAAACACTATCCCTACAGTTTATGGGAGGGGTTACAGAGGTAAATAGGGCTTAACCCTTAACAATTGTGAAATAAAAGATGAGGATGGTTAACCCCTAAAAATAAGGAAAACAACCAGCCACATAGAAATACCTCCAAGTAGAAATACAACGTAGGGTAATATACTTTATTGAAAATAAACACATACAAAACTACAAAAATTGTGTCAAAATTGTGAGGTGAAAGATTAAAAAGATAATGGGAAAAATCTAGTATCTGGATCACAGGTGTTGCTTGTATTCAGTGAACTGCAAATGTATAAAATGTTGTTAATGATTGAATTATAGCAGTATGTCTGATACAAAGTATCTGTCTCTCTCTAGACTATAAATTCTAACGATAAAGATAACTTAACCTCATAGGTAGTATTCACATTACCATATAGCCCCCTATTTGATTAAATGTCCATTAAGTGTATAGAAGGGCATATGAATCCCCAGTATAGACATAAAGCATAGGATTGGCTTAACGGCATGTTTAACCAGATTAAAGTAAAATTAGTGAATAAAAGTCTAGAGATGAAAATGTATATATAGAGAAAAATTCTAGAACCAACTTACAAATAGTGACTCATGAGTTCCGGATTCACCAATTACACCAATTTACCCTGATTTAAAGGTGGTGGAATAAAGCCAATTTGGTGTAATGAATACAATCAACCTTAAACTGAGACTGCGTACTTGTCTCTTTAAGAATAACATACAATTATAATTTACTGGGGTATATGCTATTATAGAGGCTTATACCCCACAGCCAATATAGCGTGCTGCAATAAATGATTAAAAATGGATGTCTCTTAATTTATAAAAACATATGCAGCAACAATTAAAAGTTGACTTCTAAAGGTAAAAGACTGTTACTACATAACCAACAGAGTGTGTAATAAGGAGCATACACGATATTGCTGATAGAGGAACGTATATAATATCTTTCAAGCCTCTAGGTACAATGGATACATAGTTGCAATATGTTTCTTTTATTTATTGAGTAGTGTAGTGAATGATGTTGATGACATACGTCACTAAAATGTCTAAATGCCCTGGATAAGAGCTTTCAGGGATTCCTAAATATTCCTAACGTACCTTCGAAGGCACCTGTCTCTACTGATCAGTTGCAACTAAATATTAAATGTCCCTAGGGCTATAAACTCAGTGAGCACTTTCCAAAATTCTGCACAAAAAAAATAAAAACCAGAATGATCATCTGGGGTGCTTCCCTATAAGTACAATGATAGCGTGAAAGAGATGATAGTAACTGATTAGTAAATAATTATAGGAAGACGCCAAGAGCCCCTGACATGCATAATTCTCATTACTGGGCTTCCATATGGTCTCAAAGGCAACATAACTAATCTGGCATATTACAATGTGTAAAAACTGAAATGGGCAAGACTTATATTTGACCCTGTAACTTTCCAAAACACCTGGACATGGGGGCTTCTATTATGCTTGTGAGACATTTCTGAACACAAAAGTGTCCAAAAAAAAAAAAATGTCAAAAAACAACTCTTCATCATGACCTCACTCCTCAACTGGTGGCTACTCTACTCATCCACCTGACCACTTGAGAACTAGGGGTTGTAATTTACCTGGTGCTCTTGAACATATATATTGGTAACGCCCAATCTTTAATTACATATACAATAAATATATATATATATATACACACAAACACCCACCCACCCGAAGAAGGGCACTCACTGGTGTTTTTAATTTGCAGACTTTACTCATCAATCTTCAGGATGAAAGCCCGGATGAGGACTGAAACATTAATGATACTGTAAACTTACTGAACATGAATGAATAAAGTTTGCAAATTAAGAAAACCAGTGAGTGCCCTTCTTCGAGTGTATGTATTGTTAAAAGGCTGGAGGAGCACCTTGGCAAGTAAAACTAAAGAGTGAGTACAAGACCATGTTTTTTGTTTTTTATATATATATATATATATATATATATATATATATATATATATATATATATATATATATATATATATATATATATATATATATATACATACATATATATATATATATTATATATTTGACATTTTCAGACAGACACACACACACATAAAATGCTAATGTCTTGATGCACCTAAAAAATCCATTGTGTTAAAATGTCACCCAGCTAAGAGTGATAGCTCATAATTTAAGTGTTGCAAAATAGAAAAATTAATGAAAACAAAATAGATATCCATTTTAAGATCACTTTTCCAAAAACTCCCTAGCGGGCATATTCTATAATGAATAAAAAAAAATCCAAATTCATATCAGCACATCTGCCTTCTAAGAGAACTGATTGATTATTCTCAACTTAATTTTCTCTGTCTTAATCCTTAGGATCAATCAACAAAAGCAGGGCAATTTTCTATTTTGTTGTGTTTGGTTTATATTAATAGTCATACAATATGCTGTGCAATCAGAATTTCCCTATATTACTTTACATACCCTGTTCCAAATTATTATGCAAATTATATTTAAGTGTCACAAAGATTAAATATTTTGGTTTTCAGTTTAACTCATGGATGGCATTGTGTCTCAGGGCTCTTTTGATCACTGGAAACAATCTCGGACACCTGTGATAATTAGATTGCCAGGTGAGCCCAATTTAAGGAAAAACTACTAAAGGAGGGTGTTCCACATTATTAAGCAGAGCACCATTTTCATGCAATATGGGGAAGAAAAAGGATCTCTCTGCTGCCGAAAATAGTAAAATAGTTCAATGCCTTGGACGAGGTATGAAAACATTAGATATTGCACGAAAACGTAAGCGTGATCATCGCACTATTAAGAGATCTGTGGCTGATTCAGAGCACAGACGGGTTCGTGCAGATAAAGGCACATTGAGGAAGATTTCTGCCAGATCCATGCATCGGATCAAGAGAGCAGCTGCTAAAATACCACTAAATAGCAGCAAACAGATAATTGAAGCTGCTGGTGCCTCTGGCGTCCCACGCACATCTAGGTGTAGAGTCCTCCAGAGTCTTGCAACTGTGCATAAACCTTCTATTTGGCCACCACTAACCAATGCTCATAAGCAGAAATGGCTGCATTGGGTAGAAGAATACATAAAGACTAATTGTCAAATAGTCCTGTTCACTGATGAGTGCCGTGCAACCCTGGATGGTCCAGATGGATGGAGTAGTGGATGGTTGGTGGACGGCCACCCTGTTCCAACAAGGCTGCGACGTCAGCAAGGCGGTGGTGGAGTCATGTTTTGGGCCGGAATCATGGGAAGAGAGCTGGTCGGCCCCTTTAGGGTCCCCGAAGGTGTAAAGATGACCTCTGCAAAGTATGTGGAGTTTCTGACTGACCAATTTCTTCCCTGGCACAGAAGGAAGAACTATGCTTTCTGTAACAAAATCATCTTTATGCATGACAATACACCTTCTCATGCTGCAAAGAATACCTCTGCATCAATGGCTGCTTTGGGGATAAAAGGAGAGAAAGTCATGGTGTGGCCTCCATCCTGCCTGACCTCAATCCTATTGAGAACCTTTTGGAGCATCCTCAAGCAAAAGATCTATGAGGGTGGGAGGCAGTTTACATCCAAACAGCAGCTCTGAGAGGCTATTCTGACATCTTGCAAACAAATTCAAGTAAAAAACTGTCCAAAAACTCACACGTTCAATGGATGCAAGACTTGTGAAGCTGCTCTCAAATAAGGGGTCCTATGTTAAAATGTAACGTGACCTGTTAAAATGTTTAAAAAGTTAAAATGTTGCTATAAGTTTGATTGAAATAGCTTTTGATTTCAGTAAATGTGCTGCAAACACAACAAATGACAATTTTCAGTTCTTTACAACCTATAAATTGTTTTGAAACTTACTGTGCGTAATAATTTGGAACAGTGCATTGTAAGTTTTTTTATGTTTAAAAAAAATACTGTTATCATTAGGAGGTTTGTTCAATACAATTTGAATTGTAGTTTTAATAGTTGATAACATGAGAATTATGCTGACTATTATTTACATCAATTATTTAGGTAAATGAGAAAAATATAATTTGCATAATAATTTGGAACAGGGTTTACATATATAAGAGAGTATTGTATATATTTTATCTAGATTTAAATATTATTTTCCAGCTTGGCTATTAAGGCCTAAAATTTGTGGTTATGAAATTAAATTTGAAATCACGTGATTTACTTATATTATGTAAAGGATGTGCTTCAATCATATGAAGTGGTTGCTAAAATGGGTTTGAGAAAATTTATATTTCCAGACACTTAAAAGAGAAGGGGGCCCCATGGAAAAAACACCCAGATCATTTTACAATTTTAACAGTGCATCTTGTAATTAGGGTTGCCATCTGCCCGGTATTTGAGGCTGCCTGGCTAGTGCCAGTATCGCAACAATACCGGCAATACAAATGCCAGAATTTTTTCCTGATTGAGATTAGACTGCAATACCGGCGCCGGAAGGTAGGGGTTGCTGTGTGTGAGCTTTGGTCCGTTATCTGACGCTGGACGTCATCACACTATACATGAGGACCCTTCAGCATCAGATTTTTCCCCATAAGAAAGCATTCAATAATGCTTTCCTATGGGTAAATCCTAATGCGGGCATGGCCATTGCCGCACATGCACATTAGGCCTCCGCTGCCGGCTGACGACGGTGTGGGAGGAGCGTGGCTGGAACATGGGTGGAGCCTGACCCAGGCACTGGATTCAGGAAGTGACTGAAGGGGTTTTAACCTCAGGATATGATGACTCAACTTCTTTGGTCGACCATGGCGAGGCCTGTTGTGAGTGGAACCTGTCCTGTGAAACCGCTGTATGGTCTTGCCCACCGTGCTGCAGCTCAGTGTCAGGGTCTTGGCAATCTTCTTATAGCGTAGGTCATCTGTATCTAGAGCAACAATTCTTTTGTTCAGATTTCTTTGCCATGAGGTTAGATTTTGAACTTCCAGTGACCAGTATGAGAGCGTGTGAGAGCGATAACACCAAATTTAACACACCTGCTCCCCATTCACACCTGAGACCTTGTAACAATAACGAGTCACATGACACCAGGGAAGGGAAAATGGCTAATTGGGCCCAATTTGAACATTTCCACTTAGCTTTAAAAAACCTTTATGTGTGAAGAGTGTGTCCTCTTTTTTTCCATTTTGCAAAAAGTGCAGGTTTCAATAGAAACTGACGCTTTTAGAATGAACCTGGTACATCCCCTTAGCTTTCAAGCGGACAACAGGTCATTTTACTTCCTAGTTTTGTTTGCTCAATGCAGCTGGCCTCAAGGGGCAGCAATTGCCCAGAACATCTGACTTACAAAGACTTCTCATTGAGCTGCATTGGGAAGTCTGTGATTGGACAGCCCCAGAAAGTATGGGCGGTGCTAGAAGGGGCAAGATAGCAAAGGCAGCAGACAAGGGAACTGCAGGTTTTGCAAGCTAATTTTAGGTATACACCCAATAAAACAAAATGCATAATTAAATGCATACAAGTATTCATTTGGGGTAGGTCTACTAAAAAGTGATTTTTATTAATTTTGTATTTGGGCAGTGGAGTGTCCCTTTAAGGTTCTACATAATGTTTAACAAACAACCAGCCAACTGCCTGCTGATTAACCCTTATAGACACTCAAAGGTATATGCACCCAAGTGGAAATGTCAGGAATTCAAAGTGTCATCAAAGTTAATTTAAAATTTTAAGCCAAGATAGCCACAGTCAGCCATTTTTATCGTTACTCTATTTTGGTTTACTATGTTTGTTAGCAGATACTCCTTCACTTGTTTGAGTTATTGCTTTACTTATTTTTCAGAAAATGATTTCTCATTTAGACTAACACAACAACTGGTCAACAACGTCAATGTCCTAAATTATATTTTCTGTCTCACTTCACACTTTTGCTGCAAAGTTAGTTTTTACAAACAGCCTTGTTGTTCAATAAGTGATTGATGAAAAGAACATGAATCAATAAGCCCTGTGTTCTTAAAGGATCCCTATAGTGCCAGGAAAACATACTCGTTTTCCAGGCACTATAGTGCCCTGAGGGTGCCCCCACCCTCAGGGTCCCACTCCCGCCGGGCTGAAGGGGGAGGAAGGGGTTAATCCCTTACCTTTTTTCCAACACCGGGCTCCATGGCGCTGGGACTCTCCTCCCTCTTCTTCCGTCATCGGCTGAATGTGCATGCGCAGCAAGAGCCGCGCGCGCATTCAGCCAGTCCATAGGAAAGCATTATCAATGCTTTCCTATGGATGCTGGCGTCTTTTCACTGTGAAAATGAGACAGCCACTAGAGGCTGGATTAACCCTAAAGTAAACATAGCAGTTTGTCTGAAACTGCTATGTTTACAGCAAAAAGGGTTAAACCTAGCTGGACCTGGCACCCAGACAACTTCATTAAGCTGAAGTGGTCTGGGTGCCTATATTTGTCCTTTAACCTTGATACCCAGTGTAGGCCTAGTAACAACAGAGGGGCTGAATTATAAGCACTTGAGGAGATCTGGCTTTTTGTCAAACCACTAAAAAAAGGTTTGACAGAAACCAGGATGAGGATACCGACTATTTGCACCAGAAGCAGTGATTTTATTTAAAATCAGTGTTTATACAAAAGATGCTACACGCCAGTTTAACTTAAGTTATGATATTTCCCTTATAAAAGCTTTGGAACCATATGAGGAATATATTACTGAGTGCATGCCATTAATATTCAACTGGGGCTGCCTGACGTCTGGTAGTACTTTCTTAAGGGGAATAAATAGATTTGCTTAGCAATTTCAAACAAATGATTTTTATCACACTTAATAGGTGACTATAAACACACAACTGTGCTCACATCTGCCATTTGTGTTAAATCTTTGTTTCCTACAAACAAAACTGTTTTTATGTGACCCTGCATATCATTATCATAGTATAGCAATTTCTGATTATTTATGGCTGTTTTTCTAACTAGTGTCTGTTGTTTAGCTTTGGGGGTTTTTTTTAAGCACTTCACACAAAACAAAAATGTCAATCTAATGTTTGCATTGAGCATCTTAATACTCTACGAAAAACGGCAAACGATACGTTGTTTAAACACCTTAACTATGGCTGATATAGAACATTTGAAATAAATAGACAGGAATATTGCTAGGTTGTAGAAACACCTGGGACTTAAGCCCATAGCAAAATGCAATGACCCTGAGCCCCTTACTAAAAGTGAGGTGGGAATATGTCATTACATATTCCTGACCCTCTTTGTTATAACCCCTCCTGTCTACAAATGGACAGTATGCCCTCCACGGTTAAAGAGAAACTATCTGGAAACAAGCACATGCTGCACAGTCAGCTACTCAATGTGATTCATCCATGCTACCTAACTAATAGAGGGGAGTAGAGCAAAGTTCTATTCCGCCGCACTGTATAGAGTGATTGCTTTTTTTTTCTATCAGGTGGCTGCTTTTAGAAGAAGCTGTCTGATGTACAATTAAAAAAAACAACCCACTAATATCCTCCTAGTCTCTCCACTACTTGTAGAGATGTAGGGCCAGAGTCCCACATTTAGGAGTTCAGCAATGTCTAAGCTGAATGATGAACGTAGAGAACAACTAAAGCAGTTTGCTACTCTCTCGTTGTCCCTCCATTGCCCCATCCCTCCTCTTCTCTATCTCTTATTTGGACTCTCTGCTTTTCTCTTTCATCTCATTTTCCTGTGGTCATCACTTCTCCTTTTCTTTGTGTAAATTTAACCTTAGTAATACCAGCTGTGTTTCTTTACAATATTATATCAGTATGTCTATGGTTCATGTATCCCCTGTGTTTTTTGTGGGGTTTTTTTGAATAAAATTGTGAATTTAATAGAAATCCTTCACCTCTTGTTCTCATTATGCCTCAAATGCGCATGTACAGACACACAAACAGACACACACATACAAAAACATGCATACACAAGTATTTGAAAAGCCTACTTTAAACCATACATCGATCCTGACAAGTGAACGACTTAACAGTTGTTTTGTTACATGCCATAGAGGACTGTAGAAAGGTGATCTCAGCTCACATGAGCTGGTTTGTATTGCAATACAAGGTGGATGATGGGCTAAGGCCAGGGCCGGATTAACATAAGTCTGATGGAGCTGCAGCTCCAGGCCCAGGCCCAGGCCCATGGAATAGGCCCATTTAAAAAAAATATATATATATTTTTTATTTTGTTACACACTACTCTTAGGTTTGCCACCTGACTGGTATTTTACTGGCACAGCCGGTATTTGAGGCTGCCTGGCGGTGCGGGTATTGCAGTAATACCGGAAATACAAATGCAGGTATTTTTCTCAGTATAAATGGAGATTACTCTGCAATACCAGCAACGGCAAGTAGGGGTCACTGTGTGTGGAGAAAGGCAGGGATAGGAAGTTACAGCATATTCCTGCCTCTCTCTACTACTCACTGATCCGTGGGGCGCAGCTACACAGCACAGAGAGTCCAGACAGCAGCTCAGGTAAGTAAGGGATGGGGGAAAGGCAGCAAGGAGACATGGGGACACTGAGACACAAGGGGACACGTGGGGACACAGACACTAGGGGACACTGGGAGACCTGGGGACACTGAGACACTTGTGGACACTGGAAAACATGGGGACGCTGAGACACATGGGGATGCTGTGAGACATAGGGACATTGGGACACACTGAGACATTGGGACAGGGAGACACTAGGGACATGTCTCCCAGTGTCCCCATGTCCCCCAGCCAGTGTCCTCAGTGTCTCCATGTCTCCCAGTGTCCCCAAATGTCTGTGTACCCATGTCTATGTCCACAAGTGTCCCTAGTGTCTCAGTGTCCCCATGTCTCCCAGTGTCCCCTAGTCTCCTAGTGTCTGTGTTCTTATGTCTCTCAATGTCCCTAGTGTCTTAGTGTCCCCAAATGTTTGTGTCCCCACGTCTCCCAGTGTCTGTGTCCCCATGTCTCTGTGTCCCTAGTGTCTCAGTGTCCCAATTTCTCCCAGTGTCCCCATGTCTCCCAGTGTCCCCATGTCTGTATTCACAAGTGCCCCCATGTCTCCCAGTGTCCCCATGTCTTCCAGTGTCCCCATGTCTCACTGTGTCCCCTAGTATCCTAGTGACATGGGGACACACTGAGATATGGGGACACTGGGAGACTATGGGACTGGGTGACATGGGGACACAGACACTGTGATACATAGGGACACTGAGACACTGGGAGATAGGGAGACACTGGGAGCAATTCATCTATACAGCAGACTCAAACTGTGATTAGTTTGTTGGTGATTTTACAGAATTTTCTCTTATGTCACTCCTTGTGATTTACATCATGTGATGTCATGCATAACTAATTAATTATACAAATGGCTGGTATTTTTTCCCCCCAAGAAAGGTGGCAACCCTAACTACTCCACATACTTTTGCTTAAAGGAACACTATAGGGTCAGGAACACAATCATGTATTTCTGACTCTATTATGTAAAAAAACACCATCTAGCCCCTCTGACCCCCTCTTGCCTCCCCAAATATAGTAAAATCTTACTTGTATTCAAGTCTGCAGATGCTGACTCTGCCTCTGCACTGACATCATCAGAAGTCGTGGTCTGAGCAAATCACAATGCTTCCCCATAAGATTGGCTGAGACTGTCAACTAGGCAGATCAGGGGCAGAGCAATCACAAGTCAAACATAGCCCTTGCCAATCAGCATCTCCTCATAAAGATCAATTGAATCAATGCATCTCTATGAGGAAAGTTCAGTGTCTGCATGCAGAGGGTGGAGACACTGAATGGCAGTGCTGCACACTAGGCAGTACTGCCCCAGGAAGCACCTCTAACAGCCATCTAAGGAGTGGCAAGTGGAGTTATTTTCTCTGAAAAGACAGTGTATAATGCAAAAAGCCTGAAGGGAATGATTCTACTTACCAGAACAAATACAATAAGCTGTAGTTGTTTCGGTGATTATAGTCCCTTTAAGTTTGGAAACTTAAGAGGGATGTATGGCAACAAAACCTGTGTGGACTGGCTGACAGTAAAATTAGTTTAGATAATGCAGACTTTGGTCTCTCTAACACTGTGGCATGTCCCCTTTCTTCTACACCTTTTCTCTGTTCCAGACTATATACCAGGAACTTCTGCCTGCTAGTAAGAAAGCAAGGAGACAGTCCTTAGAAAGCGTGGGGTAGGTGCATCATTTGATGAATTTATACAAAGCTCAGGGTGCTGCCTGCATATTATGCCCTTAGTTGGACAGCCTGCATGATTGACAGGCAGCCTGACATGCATTCATGCCAGACTGGCCTTCCAATTCTTTGGACAAACATGCCCCCTTTTTGGGCATGTTCACCCCTTTTGGCAGGTCTGGTCACATGATTTGCGTCAGTGGCACAGCCTTTTACCCTGCCCATTGACTTCCTGCTTCACAGGACACTACTGTTGGAGAGGTATGGATTTACTTGAAAGATGAAAGCATAAATTAGAGAGAGATTAGCATAGAGTATGTTATTTTGTATAGCTGCATCCTTTCACTCCAACACCATCTCCATTAGATACACGACGCTTGGGAGGTATGGTTGTTTTAGTGTTTGTGGTCGATAAGATTCTGTAGTTAGGCCCATCATAATTGTCAGCACCAGGCCCACTGAGCTCTTAATCTGGCCCTGGCTAAGGCAATTGTGTATCTTTCCCAGTACATTATTAAATTATTAGTCATAGAAAATCCACATCATAATATGATGATCATCCTAATAGGGTATACATATCACTATATTGAGGCATTGGGCTACGAAAAAAGACAGACAATCAAGTAGCGTTGTCGGTTTTACGTCCCGTATTGGCATGTTCGTGCCCATTATTTATGCATTCATGATTAGAAATGTCCGTTCCTTGTATCCAAGCATCTACCATTAGTTCCTTTTTTTTTTTTTTAAAGATTGTTTCTTTTAAGTGAAATCTTCTGGTCCTGAAGTTGTGTACATTAATAAAACTATTGCCAGCATTCTGTATTTACGTTCAAAACAGATCAATAGTACACTTGAATTCTCTTTGCTCTCTATCTTTTTAAATCCGCAGAGCAATGCTCAATTACTTATTTATATTTCAGCAAAGTCATTTATCAAACCCTTCTACATAGCTTGCGTGGTTAACGCTACAGTTTTTCCTGCTCCCTGTTTGAAAATAACCACTGTAAAGAAACATTAATTATCAGCCAAAGACATGGCATCCAACTTACCTTTGAAATGCTATAATTTGAAAACAAATCAAATATTTTTAAGACAACTTTTGTAGAAAAAGCTGACATTCTACTGCAGGAAAAAACCATTAGCAAGTAAACTTTTGTAAATAACCCACATCTCTTTTCAGCGTTTCTACATAAGCAGTCAAATTCATTAGTAACAGACAAATAAAGTTGCAAATATGTTATGTTAAGTCCCAATGTGATTATGGAGGGAAACAAATTGTGACATGAATTGTGACTTTCCCACGTGTTGTTAAAAAAGTTAAATTGTGTTTAATTTGTAGAACATATCAATGTACTCTATATACTAAAAATCATAGGTTACAATTAAAAAAAATCTCAGTTTAAAAAATGATAAATGTGTAGAGATAAATTAAACAGAAATAAACTGGCAACATATTAAAGGAACCTGTAGTGCCCAACAAACTTTGTTAGCAAATGGATAGATGAGGAGAAAAAAAACACTGAAAAAAATATTCTCCCATTTGTCTAAAAATTCCTAGGCAGATGCTCACTGCCAAGAAATTGATTGACAGGGAGAGCAGGAGAGACCGCCTACAGAAGGTTCTTCTGTTCTCCTCTCATAGCAACCATAGCGCAAGTTATAGGAACAGGGTGGAGTGACATTAATGTGTCAGTGTGACTAAGGAGGTTTGCTTGGGAAATTGTCCTCAAGCCAGGAAAATCAGTGATCAAGTGAGGAGGAACATGGGAGGACCGGAGAGCAGCAGAAGGGAAGCGGGAGTGGACCTTGTTAAAGTGGCTACAGATTCCCTTTAATGTAAAAGTTTACAGACTCTTTGTGAATGGCAGCTGCATCTATACATGAAGTTCAAATTAAAGGTCAGCTGTGCTTTAATTTTGTCTTCTCTGGCTTTAAATGTGAAATTCAAACCTCAATTTAGTAAATAATGCTGTATGTATATTGGCATTTCAAATGTACCAAGTCGTCAGGCACTCCATGCTTCTATATGGATAATTATTTCGGTCCTCTTTGAGTCTCGTCAGTGAAACACCGTGGGTTTGAGCCCAAGCAAACCTCGATGCCCTCTTACCTAAGGCTTCACTTAGCATCCATATCCACACCTCGCCAACTATGCAAAATGGTATCACAATGAAAAAATAACCAGATATTCAACTTAAGCCTGCCTAGCCATACTATGTAAGCAATGGATAAGTAGAGCCCCTTTTTTCAGAATCCTGCCCCAGACGAGGGAATATCCTATCCCTGTTTGTAGCCGATATTGTTCTTTTTTATACCAGGCGGCAACTTTAAGAAAAATAAAAAAAAACTACTAGCATCCGGACGCCCCTGTAAAGATCACACAGTTGAGGTTTCAGCCCACCAAGTGCCCTTTAGCAAAGCCTAATTAGGAGAGATAGGTTTAGGAGGATAGGAGGAGTTAGGTTTAGGAGGATCGCACATTCTGCCATGACTTCAGGATGGCTGGGTTTGTTTTGTTGCAAGTATGAGTTATAATAAATATGTGAGCATGCAGACATCTGTTGCAATCTTTCATCATTACAATTATTACTGTTAAGGATTCGCATTAGTGTGGGAAAGATTTTGTTTTGCAGAGTAAAGTTTATGTGCTTACTCAAAGGCCACATGTAACAATATTAAACTAATCAATGCTTTATCATGTGCTTATTTACAGCCTCTGTAAGTTTTAACTGTCAGTGTTTAGGGGCTACTAAGGAAATAATTGCTTGTTTTACTGTGATTTAATAGTATAAAATGAAACAGTCACATTTCTAGATGGATTGTCCCTTGGTAAAAACTCATGATATTACTTTGTACATTCTTTGTTTAGAATGCTGTGAGTTTTATTAATGAAACAGTACTTTCTTTTTAGCTGATTTGAAGACATTGTCAAACTTAGTTATAGGAACATCTTGGATTTTTTGCAAGAATTTGCAATTCAGCTTTCAATTCACTACAATTTGCTGTTTATGTAAAAAAACACTATACTTGCAGGATATTGAAGGTGGAGGAATTGACCTAGAGGGGAGGCTGTCTTTTAAACTAACAGGGTTAATTAGTAAAATGAATTCAAACTGGTTTCAAAGTAAATGTCAAATTTAAGGTAAAACCACTGAACTGGAAATATTCTCTAAATCAGCTATGCTTTCAGTTTAGCTACTCTGGCCTTAGATATGCCATTTAGTAAATAGCCCTATGTTTCTTTGCTGTTGAATTCATCTGTATAATCTATTGATTAAATGACTACCTTAAAGGACCACTCTAGGCACCCAGACCACTTCAGCTTAATGAAGTGGTCTGGGTGCCTGGTCCAGCTAGGGTTAACCCATTTTTTAATAAACATAGCAGTTTCAGAGAAACTCTCCATGCCTAGCTAGTCTATTTGGATTAATTGTTGAGTCTCTGTTTAGCTCCAATACATGTGATGTATGCCTAGCCTGCTAATGTAGCCTATTATTTTTTATTTTTTTTAAATGAGGTGTGAAATAACAAATCTACTCTGCTGCCAAATGTATGTATCTCTTGATTTTATATTCTCTTTTGCAATGGTTCGCTCTACCATTATCTCAATAAAAACACAGACTGAAAAAAACCTGCTAAATTTGTCTGCATCCTAGAATAGTAATGGCTTGCTTGAGTCTTTAAAATCTTTGCAATTTCTGTGATACCTAATCAGTCTTCAGGTTCCTGGTTAAGAAATGGTGAAATCAGAGGAGCACATTCAAATAAATACTTTTGCATAAAAATCTGTTATTTATCATCATTGACCCTCTTAAATTTCTCTGCATTGGACTATTCAGAATTTTCAGATATTTATTTGCGCTGGATAAGAATGTTGAATGTAATGCAATAATTTGTTCTGCATTTACTTTGACCGTACTAATAGACTGGAAGGAAGCTTGCTGTATCAGTGATAGAGAATTTCGTTCATCACTTAGTAAGGCACAAGGGAGACAGAAAAGTGTCAAATGTACCAAACCACTCAGATTTATACTGCCAATTCCAGAGGTGATGTGCAGAATCAATAAAATAAAGGTCAGGGCGCAATGTGTTGATAATCTAGTTTTAACATGTTATATGATACCTGTGTCTAAATTTATCAGCACATGTAATGGTTAGAACATTCCCTAGATTGCCTTTTTCAAAAACGATAGGCATGAAGTGCCATATATTTTAATACATGGAGGTTTTGGCTCATTGTTAAAAAAATAAAATAAAAAATAAAAAATAAAATAAATAAAAGCTACTATTTTAAAAATAATAATAAAGCTTATGCATTTCACATTCCAATAAATAATTACTTGTATGACAATTTGATAAACTGGATTATTTTATGGCAAATTGTAATTAAAGGAGAAGAATTGTGCATGTTCCTTTCATAAATAATAAAAAAATAGAATATCATTTACCATATATACTTGTATAAGTATAAGTGGTATAAGTGGACCCAAATATAAGACGAGGCCCCTAATTTTACCACAAGAAACTGGGAAAACGTATTGACTCGAGTATAAGCCTAGGGTGGGAAATGCAGCAGCTACTGGTAAATTTCTAAATAAAATTAGATCCCAATAAAATTACATTAATTGAATATTTATTTACAGTGTGTGTATAATGAATGCAGTGTGTGTGTTTGTGTTTGTGTGTATATAATGAATGCAGTGTGTGTGTATATAATGCAGTGTTTGTATGTGTGAATGCAGTGTGTGTCTATAATGCAGTGTGTGTTTGTGTGAATGCAGTGTGTGTATATAATGCAGTGTGTGTTTGTGTGAATACAGTGTGTGTATATAATGCAGTGTGTGTTTGTATGAGTGCAGTGTGTGTGTGTGTGTGTGTGTGTGTGTGTGTGTAAACTGGGTGAGGGGAGGGCATTTTTATTATTTGGAAAAAGATATATATTTGAAATACCCTTCGTCCCTGATCAACTAAACTGTTGAGTCTGAGACTAGGGTACAGAGGTCAGGTTAGTGGTACCAGTACCACCTAAATGTGGGCTTGAACCCAAATATTTACAAAAAAAGAGCGAAAACACAATAATCGGATAAGTCCCCTAAAGAAAAAGGGGAACTCCCAATTAGTCTGGTAATGATAGTATAAGAGAACGCCAAATGTTACAAAAGACTACCTATAAAGTGTCAGAAAAGGAGATAATAACTACAGGGAAAGCATCTATTTGATATAAGAGGCACTTGGTAAAAAAGTATCCTGACAAAAGCAGTAACACACTGCAACTTTATTAACTATACTGTAGAGAGGATACAATGTAGCAGTGTCTCCAAAAAAGCTTATAACCCTCAGATCCTATGTGGATCAAACTAAGTGGCCAAATCTCAATTGAAGCATACTAAATGTGAAGAAAATGAGATATATCACACATAGGATGACCCACAAAGAAAACGAAATACATGTAGTTCCTTGAAATCTTGTTATGGATAAGTGTGCAGGGTAATGAGAGAGACAGTATAGCGTAAAATGAAAGACAATATCTCTATAAATGAGTAGCTTGTCAACTGTATAGAGAGAGATATGTATTAGGAATAGATAGCGATATAGACAGTAATTGAGGTAATATAATTAGAAAAAATCCCCTCAGGAAGTAAGCGCCACTGTTCTAATCCACTATCTCCTCATAACACCTTCATGGGTGTTCTAACTAAATACTGTCCTCTTAAACTAATTCCCCTACACTAACAAAGCTCCATAAAGAGTTAGCATTAAATTAACGAAAGAAACAAAAGTGAAAATATATAGCGGATTCCCTCGTGCATAGTGAAGTGCTCAAGTGAGTGGAGGGAAATCCTGAAAGAAAAAACCCGACGCGCGTTTCAGAGTACAAGACTCCTTCGTCAGGGGCTGAGGCCCCTGACGAAGGAGTCTTGTACTCTGAAACGCGCGTCGGGTTTTTTCTTTCAGGATTTCCCTCCACTCACTTGAGCACATTTGGCGTTCTCTTATACTATCATTACCAGACTAATTGGGAGTTCCCCTTTTTCTTTAGGGGACTTATCCGATCATTTTTATTATTTTAATTTTTTTATTTAATATTATTATTATTTTAATATTATTATTATTTTAATATTATTTTAATATTATTATTATTATTATTTGAATATTATTATTTTATTTTAATATATGTATTTTTTGTTCCCCCTCACTGCTTGTTGCCTGGCCACGGAGGGGGGCGATGTTAATCCCTGGAGGTACAGTGGATGGGCTGTGCAGTGGGGGGGGCTGGCAGAGAGCTGTTACTTCCCTTCCTGCAGCTCCTGTCAGCGCCCTTCTCCTCCGTGCAGCTTCCCTGTCAGCTCCGTTCTGCTTACAGTGTAAGTCTCGCGGTTTTTTCTTTCAGGATTTCCCTCCACTCACTTGAGCACATTTGGCGTTCTCTTATACTATCATTACCAGACTAATTGGGAGTTCCCCTTTTTCTTTAGGGGACTTATCCGATCATTTTTATTATTTTAATTTTTTTATTTAATATTATTATTATTTTAATATTATTATTATTTTAATATTATTTTAATATTATTATTATTATTATTTGAATATTATTATTTTATTTTAATATATGTATTTTTTGTTCCCCCTCACTGCTTGTTGCCTGGCCACGGAGGGGGGCGATGTTAATCCCTGGAGGTACAGTGGATGGGCTGTGCAGTGGGGGGGGCTGGCAGAGAGCTGTTACTTCCCTTCCTGCAGCTCCTGTCAGCGCCCTTCTCCTCCGTGCAGCTTCCCTGTCAGCTCCGTTCTGCTTACAGTGTAAGTCTCGCGGTTTGCGTGCCGCGTGGAGCGTTGCCACGGTAACCCGTGGCAACGCTCTGACGGCCGCGGGTGTTGCGAGACTTACACTGTAAGCAGAATGGAGCTGACAGGGGAGCTGCATGGAGGAGAAGGGAGCTGACAGGACCTGCAGGAAGGTAAGTAACAGCTCACTGCCAGCCCCCAACAGGACCGCTGGGCTTGTAATGAGTCCGGCAGTCCTGGTCTGTATTATGGCAATGTAAGTTGCCATAATACAGACATTGACTCGAGTATAAGCAGAGTGGGGCTTTTTCAGCACAAAAAATGTGCCGAAAAACTAGGCTTATACTCGAGTATATACGGTATATACGGTATTTGAAACATGAGATGCACAGTTAAAACACAAACATAGGTTCAAAACACATTTGTGTGCATAGATTGCTGTACCATAAAAATTCAGATTAATTCAATGTAAACAATTATTACTTGTTTTTTTTTTTATAGTTTACAGATAAATGTGGGTATACATTTTTTATTATAATTTTTTTTTACCCATTTTTCCCCTTTATTCTTAAAGTAATACTCCAGTGTAATAAATCAAAATCCTTTTTATAATGCTGGACTATTTAAAACTCCATATGGATTTTTGGTCCCCCAGAGGGCCTTACATAAAAAAATAACTTACCACAATTCCAGTGCTGAGAGGGTCCCTCACTGCACCACCTCCAATAATATATATGTTCACCACCAACAGCACCTTCAATGGGAACGTAAACATCAGAACTGCACTATGGAGCAATGGAAGAAGGTTGCTTGGTCTGATGAATCACGTTTTCTTCTAGATCAGGTGAATGGCTGGGTGTGTATATGTCATTTACCTAGGGAAGTGATGGCACCAGAATGTACTATGGGAAAAAGGTAGGCCAGTGAAGTTAGTGTTATGCTCTTGTAAATTATCTGATGGGAAACCTTGGGTTCTGACATTGATGTAAATGTTACTTTGACAGGTACCATGACAATGATGTTTCCTGATTGCCGTAATTATTAAGGTAAGTCCTTTTATACCATTATATTATTCCAGTAGGCTATCTCAGAGGTGCACATTCCCATCCAAGCAGTTTTGATTGGCTAAGCCTGCCCTTCTTTTCTGTTTCGTGTCCTTCTGACAGGTATCAGATGTTCACATTCTTGACTTTGACTCTCTCTCTTTTTCTCTAGTGTACTTTTCCCTCCATTGTCAGACTAAGACCAAGTCAGTCTTTTATCCATATCTTTCTGCATTCTATGCATGGCTAGTTGTGCTCATGATTATATGGTGGCAACAACCTCTCTTCAACCTTCTCACTCTGGCGCTTTCTTCATCTCTTATGTGTGAGCTCACAAGTCTGTATCTCCACTACAGTGACTCACTGGATCCAATGCCTTCTTTCCGTGGTTGGCCTTGAGGATTCTTTTGGTGCATCCTCTGCTTTGAGTGCAGTGGCTTCATAGAAACATAGAAACATAGAATGTGATGGCAGATAAAAACCATTCGGCCCATCTAGTCTGCTCAATTTTCTAAATACTTTCATTAGTCCCTGGCCTCATCTTATAGTTAGGATAGCCTTATGCCTATCCCACGCATGCTTAAACTCCTTTACTGTGTTAACCTCTACCACTTCAGCTGGAAGGCTATTCCATGCATCCACTACCCTCTCAGTAAAGTAATACTTCCTGATATTATTTTTAAACCTTTGTCCCTCTAATTTAAGACTATGTCCTCTTGTTGTGGTAGTTTTTCTTCTTTTAAATATAGTCTCCTCCTTTACTGTGTTGATTCCCTTTATGTATTTAAATGTTTCTATCATATCCCCCCTGTCTCGTCTTTCCTCCAAGCTATACATGATAAGATCCTTTAACCTTTCCTGGTAAGTTTTATCCCGCAATCCATGAACCAGTTCAGTAGCCCTTCTCTGAACCCTCTCTAAGGTATCAATATTCTTCTGAAGATATGGTCTCCAGTACTGTGTACAATACTCCAAGTGAGGTCTCACCAGTGTTCTGTACAATGGCATGAGCACTTCCCTCTTTCTACTGCTAATACCTCTCCTATACAACCAAGCATTATGCTAGCATTTCCTGCTGCTCTATTACATTGTCTGCCTACCTTTAAGTCATCAGAAATAATCACCCCTAAATCCCTTTCCTCATATGTTGAGGTTAGGACTCTATCAAATATTCTGTACTCTGCCCTTGGGTTTTTACGTCCAAGATGCATTATCTTGCACTTATCCACATTAAATGTCAGTTGCCACAATTCTGACCATTTTTCTAGTTTACCTAAATCATTTGCCATTTGGATTATCCCTCCTGGAACATCAACCCTGTTACATATCTTAGTATCATCAGCAAAAAGACATACCTTACCATCAAGACCTTCTGCAATATTACTAATAAAAATATTAAAGAGAATGGGTCCAAGTACAGATCCCTGAGGTACCCCACTGGTGACAAGTCCAAGCTTCGAATATATTCCATTAACTACAACCCTCTGTTGCCTGTCACTCAGCCACTGCCTTACCTATTCAACAATATTGGAATCCAAACTTAAAGATTGCAGTTTATTGATAAGCCTTCTATGTGCAACAGTGTCAAAAACCTTACTGAAATCTAGGTAAGCAATGTCTACTGCACCACCCTGATCTATAATTTTAGTTACCCTATCAATAAAATCAATAAGATTAGTTTGGCATGATCTCCCTGAAGTAAACCCATGTTGTCTCTGATCTTGAAATCCATGTGTTTTTAGATGTTCAACAATCCTATCCTTTAACATGGTTTCCATCACTTTCCCCACTACTAAAGTAAGGCTTACTGGCCTATAGTTGCCCGACTCCTCCATGTTACCTTTCTTGTAAATGGGCACAACATTCGCTAACTTCCAATCTTCTGGAACTACTCCTGTTAACAATGATTGGTTAAATAAATCTGTACACCACTAAGCTCTTTTAACAGCTTTGGGTGTATTCCATCAGGTCCCATTGACTTATTTGTCCTTACTTTTGACAGCTGAAATAGAACCTCTTCCTCTGTAAACTCACGTGTAATAAATTACTCATTTATCCTTTTTCTTAACTGAGGTCCCTTTCCTTCATTTTCATCTGTAAATACAGAACAAAAATATTCATTGAGGCAGGCAGCTAGACCTTTATCCTCTTCTACATACCTTCCTTTTTTTGTTTTTAATCTAACTAATCCTTGTTTTACTTTTCTTTTTTCATTTATGTATTTAAAAAAAAGTTTTGTCCCCCTTTTTTACTGACTTTGCTATTTTCTCTTCTGTGTGTGATTTGGAAGCTCGTATAACTTGCTTAGCCTCTTTCTGCCTAATCTTATAGATCATTTTGTCTTCCTCACTCTGTTTTTTTTTATAATTACTAAATGCTAACTTTTTGTTTTTAACTATTTTGGCCACATCTGCGGAATACCACAGTGGTTTCTTGAATTTTTTGCTTTTACTGACAACCCTAATGCAATTTTCTGTTGCCTTCAGTAGTGCAACTTTTAAATAATCCCATTTCTCTTGGACTCCATTTAAATTGCTTCAATCTGATAATGACTCCTCTACACATATTCTAATTTTAGAAAAGTCTGTTTTTCTAAAGTCTAAAACTTTTGTTTTTGTGTGGTGTGACTCGGTCACTGTTCTTATATTAAACCACATTGACTGATGATCACTGGATCCTAAACTTTCACCTACAGTAATATCTGATACTGATGCTTCCTCTGTTTTCTACTTTTTTATCCTCATCCCCATGCATCATTTGCTCTGGTACTGCAAAGTTAATACCTTCTTGTATAAAAATTAGAAATTACTAGACATGTGCAATTCGTTTCCGTCCGAATTTAAATTCTGACAAATTTAGTCAACTTGGATGCTTACGAATGTCCGAATTGCCGAATTTCGGATGTGCTGAACCGAATTGCCGAAGTTCCGAAGTGCCAAATTCCAGAAGTGCCAAACTGAACCAAATTGTCGAAGGGAATTTCGGAAGTGCCAAAGTGCTTCGGATTTCTGAAAAGTGGCAAAACAGGAGAAGCAGGGAAATGTAAGGAAATGAAGACAGGAATCTAACCTTAACCATACCCCTAACCCTACCCCTAACCTTACCCCTGACCCAAACCTTCTTCTATCCCTAACCCTACAGCCCTATTAGGGTTAGGGTAAGGGATAGGGGTAGAGGTAGGGTTAGGGGTATGGTTAGGGTTATGGGGTAGGGTTAGGGTTATGGGGTAGGGTTAGGGAATTGATGAAGTCTCAAATTCCCTAATTGCCAAAGTCCCAAATTTCTGAAGTGCCGAACCAAATCAAAGAGCGAATTGCCAAAGTGCCAAATTGCCGATGTGCCGAATTGCCAAAGTCCCGAATTTCGGAAGTGCCGAACTGAACCAATTTTTTTGCCCATGCACATCCCTAGAAATTACCCCAGCCTTGGTGAAGTTATAATCTAAATTTTAATAAAGGTGAATATTTTCTCTCCCTTTCCTTTTTTTCCATGCTCTTTGTTTTTCTGGTCTTTCTTTCATTTTACCTTTTGCCCCTTTGTTTATATATTTTCTTAACGCAGGACTTTAGTGTTTTTGTACTTCCATGTTTTCTATAGTACTCTTACCTTGTTGTGCTAAATGTTGGCTATGCCATTTGTCCCACTGGGGTTCTCCGCATTATATGTTGCATATGTGTTTATGTTATTTGCTCCCATGTTGAAGTTTGCATGTTTTTCCATGATGATTGCTTCTGTACTTTCATCTTCTTTCAGTTTTTTTGTGGTTGGATGGACCGTACCACTTCATTTAGTTTCACTTCACTGTTTTCTTTGGCCATCCTTTACCTGTTAGATATCATCAAAGAAAGAGGATGCAGGACGGGCCTGTTGTGGTTTTATTACATACTTCTTGTTTCTGAATGTTTTTTTACGTGGTTGATTGTTTTTTTTTCAATCTTAACTATCTGTTTGCTGCTGGGAGGTTTCAATAAAGATAAGTAAAGCAAATACTCGCCTCCTGTCTTTCTTTAAATTTAGACTATACCTTCACGAAAGCTAGGCTAATATCTAATTGTCAGTATAGTGGTCTGTACCGTCACCGTAGACCTGTTTGCAAGAATTGATTGACAGGTGGGAGAGATACCATATTTTGAAACAAATGTGTTTTTTTTTTTTTTATAATTTGTTAGTAGTTTTTCTAGTTTAACGTACACATGAAAAGTTATACTCTAGAAAGAAAATGTACACGTGACAGGTACACTTTAAAGTCATTTGCTTTGGAAAGAATATTTGTCACTTTATTTAAACTTTTGTATTATTGAAGCGATAGTCCACAAGAACGTGTACTTCTGCACATTCTGCAATTTAATTTTGCAAGACAGAACATGCAAATTATTTTAGAACTGGGAACTATGAGATATAAATCAGCAGCTTTAAAAAAAGCATGAAATTTAATAAGATGCATTTATATAAGAAATTAAACACATGACTACAATGTGAGAATTATTCGTACTTGGTGAAATTGTTATTGTTCAGAGTGCAAATTAGAAAAAAGGGTGCATTAGCATTTTTCTTTCTCTTTCTTTCTTTTTTTTTTACATAAAATAAGCTTACTGCCACTTTCAAAATATTATTTTCTTAAATATCTGGCATCTATGTCATACCCAGAGTTATTACTAAGCAAAAAATAATCAAATCTAACATGAAAACTGCAAATTTTGTAGGTCAAAAAAATCTGTATTGGAAAATTTCCCTAACTTTTTTGGTATATAATTGATTATATAGTAATCAATCCTAAAGCACTACGGATGCCTTTTTATCATCTTTGTCATTTGAGCAAAATATTAATTGTTGTAGAAACATCCTGCCTGTGACCAAACACAACAAATGTTTGTCAAATGGTAACAATGTTTCATACAATGCCCAGTTTATTATAATTATTCCATTCTGTACATACATAACGTGGTCCAGCGTCACTTAGAAGACCAAAAGTTGTTTAACGACCTGGAAGTCCCTTAAGAGGCTGTCTGGTAACAATGCTTTATACAATGCTCAGTTTATTATAATAATTCCATTGTGTACGTGCATAAGGTTGACTGACAGCCACTAGAGATGACTGTCACTTCCTCTCAGCACCAGTTGCAGCTGACATCATTGAAAGGGACCCTGTCGCACTATTAAAGCATTGCTGTGCTAACCGGGTCCCTAAAGACATATGCTCATTGGGTGGCCCTAAGTGCATGGGTCATCCGATGGGCCCCATAAGCATTTGAGGCCTGGCGTTGCTGCACTGGCGGCAATTCTGCCCTACATATGGGGAAAGTGGCGGACAGACACACCAGGACCACCAGGCCTGTGACAACCATCGCCCCCTGATGGCGGTCCTACTCACACACACATTGAACTTGTGGTGGAGGAGTCTGAAACCCCACTATCTTCAAAAGGTTTGCACCTGAATAGAGATATGGTTCTAAATTGTCCATTAGGATTTTTTCTTTAGATTGTACCAATATTTTCTCAAAATATCTTGAATCTTTCTGTTGTGTGAACCAAAATATATAACAACATTGAACGTAGGTCTATATTTACCGATAATACTAGTAATGCAAATCTGTTCTTTTTAACATTTTGACCATTATATCATCATCATCTCAGATTACAGATAATGTTTTGCTCAGAAAATATCAATCGGCCTCAAATTTACTATTTTTTCATCAGAAACAATACACTTTTACTTTACGAACTGACCTTTGGGTATAGTTTGTATAGTTTTACCTGAGCATCATAAATACTTTATCTTACTGAAATAGTTATGGTGCAAAAATGGGATTACCAGGAATCACATGACCACTGTGTGCAAATAATAAATCAAGCTTTGCTAAGTCAATACCAGTTAAACACTGAAAAACACAAGCACTGAATTTAGGAAAGTCTCTTAATATAATCCAGGGAATGAAAAATTATTGGTTAAGAAAACATTTCCTCTTTGTTCTTAAATCACTCAGAAAAAAACATGATTCCTTAAAAATTACATAAAGCAAACACATAGACTTTACATTGTATATGGGAGGAGAACTGAGACTACAGCATGCATTTCTCGCTTACTACACTTCATTTACAGCTTTAAGGGACACTCCAATCCCTTAAAACACTTGCTAAAGTGCTTTAAGAAGGAAGAGTGTGTTCTCTATTTTTCATTTAAAAAAAAGTTTAGATTTCAATAGTAATTGGCACTTGTATAAACTAATAATGTTACACCCACCTGGCTGGCAATCAGACAACTGGTCTTGTTACTTCCTTGTTGTTTTGCTCAATAGCTAAACTCAAGAAGTAGGCGATTGCCCAGAGCACATGCCTTGCAAAGGCTTCTCTTTGAGCTACATTGTGAAGTCTGTGAATAGACAGAATAGCCACAGAAAGTCTGGACTAGATTAGAAGCAGAGGGCTTGCAAAGGCTTCAGACAAGAGATTTGTAGCATTTGTTTTAACTTTACCCCAAATAAAGAAAACACATGATTAAATACATGCATGGTTTCATTGTGGGTATATGTACTACACAGTGATTTATTTTGTGTATGTGGGCAGTGGAACATCCCTATAACTTACACTTTTTTAAGGATTATAGTCTAAGACCAAACAATTCATTATTGTGGTATTTGTTCCCAATTGTAGCACTAAAGCTGCATTTGCTACTGGAATATTGATTTGCTGACTAACAAGAAACCTCACAATCTATGAACGTAAAAATCACTTTTAACTCTTTTCAGATATTACATGTTTTAGATATGCCAGTTTTTACTGTGTTTACTAAATGGACCTGTTTGTTTGGAAGCATGTAATAAGGTTTTGCCAATGTCGCTCTATTGCAAAGTTTACATGACACTTTGACATGTTTTCTCAAAAAATGTAGAATGAAAACATGGATACCTGCAGTTTCTGTGATATTACAACCATTTTATTAACATCATTCAGCTTTTCTCTGCCCTTATGTTATAAAACCTTTAACAGTTTTGAATTGAATTGCATTATAAAGGATAGAAAAGGGAAGAAACATTCTACAGATTATTTTTAATTAATTCAGATTAGTGTACAGCATTCTGAAAAACCATGGCAAAAAGGCCACTGTTTTTGGTTCTTTTGGGTTAATAAAGATGATATCCTCAATGGTATATGAGATTGATCTAAGTGGTTCTGAAAAAAATGTGATATGTGATATGAACCACTAGAGGGAAGCAATAATCATTTTTGCCAATTATAAAACTTGTTCCAAATCTGACTCCTATTTTCACATTTTATTCACAGTATTTAAATATAATTAGAAGCTATGAATCCAGAATAAATGTAAGACACTAATGTTTCAACTGAGGAACTGTATTCCTTTTTCTAATGTTTACTGAATTTAACAAAAGAAAAGTCATTAGATTTGTTTTGGGACAAACTGTAATTTGGCCAAATTTGGGTTGATTGAGTGATTGGCAGAAATTCGGATTTCTGAACCACCTTGTGCCATAATCATGGGAAAACGCGAACAAGCTTGAACATGTTTGTTTAGATTCATGATTTGTAGTGGTGTTCCTAATACCAGCAATTATAAAAGGGAGACAAAGGAGTTATTTTAAATAGTTTTGTGTGTTAATAAGTCTGTCCCTCTATATTGTTGGATTTTGTGGCAAACCTAGCCACTTGGACTATAACCAGAGACTATATCTTTAAGGATTGCCTATAGGTCTGGGGAGATATGTGCTTTATTCTGTATGTTGTATGCTACATGTATTGTCTGAATTGCCTGTATTTGCCATCTGCCGAATGCAAATGGCGGTTTGTATGGGGATTTTCTTTCGTTTCACGAACGGCACTTTGGAGGGCCGTTCGTGAACCGAACGCAATACCCCTAATAACCCACACACTTAGAGGCGTGTTGCAATCGGTAATTAGAGGCTCTCCTGGGTGGCCGTCGTTCGACTACCGACCATGCGGCGGTCGGCCATCTTGGATCCTTTGTTCCCTCAGCGGTGCTAGGTCGTCGAGCGCATGGTACTAAATACGGCTACTCGACGGCACGAACACCGCTGAGCCTCCAGGACGTTCGGGAGTTTCGGGCCATTCGGTATTTTGTTCCCTGCAAGCAATTGGTTCTTTTTATATGTTTTATAAGAAATGTGTTTTTCGTGCGGCGTTCGGTTATTTTAGCTGGGATCTGAGCGGTAATCTCACGAATGATGCGCTCAGACCCCAGCTATCTACCGAACGTCCATTCGTGTAAATCCACCGTATATTCACCAAGTTATGGATTTTTGTGTAAATTGTCGGTTCTGCTGCACGAGGGGATAATCCACTTAACGGTGGGTTCTGGGAGGAGGACCCCTCTCGTGCAGCAGTGCCTGATGGGAGAAATATGCTGTAATGTAAGTCCCCCATGTAGTCCCCTCTGGGAGTGCCCCTGGGAAGGGACTCAGGAAACCCCTTGCATGGGGACTTGTATAAATTGTGCAGCCGAATTAAAGGATTTGAGTTGACTCTCAGAACTTTGTCTCGTCCGGTTACTGGGAAGTGGGGGATATTGCCTTGTTGTTTCAGCGCTTGACTGTGGATTATTTCCTGAACCAGCGGAATTCTTGGATTTAATATTGGCGTTCCGCTACAGATTTGAGTGCCCCTTTCCTCTTAATCATATGATCACACAGGGAAGCTAGGATTAGTTTGGGAAATTTATCAAATTGCTCGTTCGGATAAACATTGAGAAGGTCTTTCAGCTTCCTGACAAATGCAGCTACATGAGCGTGAATTGTGTCATGATGAACTAATTCCCTTTTTTTCCAGGATGGCCTCCTGTGCAATGAAAAATAGGCATGCTGATTAAGGAAGATGTGTGAATTGAATCTGCCATGTTGTCATTGTCTACTACTCCAAGCAGCAGTGGAAGTATAACCCAAAGACGCAGAGCGGAGCAATTACAGTTTGGGCTGAAGCTGTTGGCAGTTTGGTGGCAGCAAGTATTCCCTGTATGAAAAAACTACTGCTTACTTTAAAACAGCCTAAAATCAGAGCAGTGCACTGAAATGGTCAGAACTTATCTGTCTGGACCTAATTTTCCTCCTCGTGCCCCCTTTGCTGTCCTACTGGAAGTAGAATGCGTTGCCTGCTCTATGTCTAGTTTCCTAGCAGCTATTGTCTCATTCACTGACCACTGTCCAAATGGTTTCCCATTAAGGGGAATATCATCCCCAATGCTCACACATGTCCCTGAAACTGACTGGGAAATAGCCTTCCTGGGTTATTCTGATTTTTAGTTTGATATTGGTTAGCTGTGATCAACTGGTCATGCATCTCTTATTTCAATGTTGTTTTTAAATTTGTCAAATTATTATAAAATTTGGTGGCGAATAAAATATTAATTTCTGCTGCTGGTGCTGTGGTGGCTGCCCCTTTTTAAAATACATTTCGTTGTAGAAGTTCTGTCTGGCCTGTCTGAGTCTTGTGGTTCCTGCTACTTCTACATACACTTTTGAGAGAAGCTGATAGGGCATTCTTTTCCACACTGAAGAACAGTCACTGACACTACAGACTGGATGTGAGGAAAAGCCTTAGAAGGGGCAAGTGGTGGTCAATTGCCCACTGGCTTTTTCCTTTGATTCTTTGAAAAATTCCATATTTTAAACTTAAAATGACTCCTGCTACTTTTTTTTCATTAACACAAGATAGAAAAAAAAGACTACAATCAACCATTATAAAGCTTTTTCCATTTTTTGTAGTACAGAGATATAATAATCACATTTTGGCAACTTAGTAGGCCAGGCAATATTGTAGTTATTTTTGCCTGTCACACAACCATAGGTATCATTTTTCATGCTTTTTGGCTTCCTGAATTGTTTTCCCAAATTCTTGTTAGTACTGAAATTCAAGACAAACAGCTACCATCCAATTTCTTTTATATTGTCCAAAAATCTGAAGTCAAGAGGTACAAGGGTACTATAAATGGATAAAGTAGTAAAAATACAGCTAAGTACATAGATTTTTTTCCCCCCAAAGATTCTAGACTTGTGTAATTGGGTCACTGTTTCTTCTGTCTACTGAACTTTAGCCTCAATGTAATATTGTTCGATAAGCTCTCCAACTGACTTAAAATTTATGGATAACGCTTGAAATAACACTCGACTGTCATATACCTTGTCTGTCATTGTTTGCATGCCACTTTCACTTTTAATTTTAATTCAAAATTGTGCACAGAACTTATTATACCATGTTGCCACTTGTTGATATACGGTCTTGCATTGCTATTGTGGCGTGACAGACCCGACTGTTTATTCATGCACGAATAAAAATAAAGAATAAAAATAAATAAATTATGGATAACATCTTTAAATTACTTTTTTTTAACATATTAAAATATAAAAAATAAATATAAATAATGTATAACATGTAAATATTTTTCATACTATTAAATCATTTTAATATGTATCAAAAATATATATATTTTTTATATTTTTCATAATATTATGTCATTTTAATAATGTATCCAACATATTTAAAAATTCTGAAAGCTTATCCAACAATATTAATTCAAAGTCTTTATTGGGAGCCATGAAAAATGAGCTGTAGTGCATGTAATGGTATCATTACCATTGACATGTAATATTCATGTTTGGATTGCAGTGAATATATATCACACAAGCTAAATCTTTGTGTTAGGCCATTATATGAGCTTAGGTTTACAAATGAAACTCAGTCAACATTATGTCCATGGGATTAATCTGTGCTTTTCAGTACAAATAGGTATAACATCAGATGTTGTAGTATGCAATTGAGAATGGGGATCAAAATAAAGAAAGACATGAATGTATTTTTTTTATTACACGTGAAATTTCAGGTCTCATAGCTTTATTTGATATTTATCAACACGGTGTCAGCTATTAGAGCTTGATTCATTAAACATTGACATTATACATAAACCTAGCTCCTAATTCCCACTGCTACATTTCTTTTTCCAAGCATGAAGATTCCTCATATCGACCACTTAAAGACCAATTATATTATGTCCCATTATCAAAATGTTATATGTATTCATTAAATGTATAATTATAGTTAATTTAAATAAAAAGTGAATTGCAAAATGTTTGGCAAAATTAATCAGTAGTCACAGGTAGGTTGTTTTAGCCAAAATGATACATTTAAAAAAAAAAAATTATTTGACATCAATCTGGTTATAAGTACATAAACCTCACAGTGTTTGAAGGCCCTGTGTCACTTTGGAACATTGTTCAGCTCCATATACCACTGACGTAATTCAATAATTGGGAAATTCAATTTTGGAATCAGATTTTTCAGGATAATATTGTTAGGACAGCAAAAAAACAAAACAAAATAATGATCCATATAGGTTAAAGAGATAAGCCACTGTGTTCAGAGAGGTTTGAGTTGAAGTTTGATGTCCCACACTGCTCAACACTAATGCGGGAAAATAAATACACTTTAAATATGAGTAAGAAAAGTCTTGAAGACTTTTGGACAATTAAAAATAAACTAATATATGACTATATTCTCATATATTCTCATATGAATATTCTCATATTCATCATTCTATGTCTAGGACTGCCTACTCTGCTATCTGGAGTGAGTTTCTAAAATAAAGGACCTTTTTTTCAAGGTTGTCAGGACACATTATTTGCTGAACATATATCATCAAAACATATTTATGATAAGAGCATGGGAACTGCGGCTTTGTCTATATTTACATTACACTACATACATTAAATGCATGCTAATGTAATTTTATAACATGACAGGAGGCTTCATATTTGCTTAAGTTTCTCTTTACTAGAACTCCACAGCAGCAAAAAAACACAGACGGTAAACAACCAATCAGAAAACAGTAAGGAGACCATATAACTCCCTTCTCAACATTCCATTCCCTCTTTCTTTGCTGCCTTGAATCAGTACAGGTCAGAGTACCACTGCCTCCTGCTATTATTAGTTGGTGGCTTTGGGATTTTAATTATTCTCTGTATAATTGTTTATATTATTATATTTTATTAATTATTTGGGGACTGTTTTGTTTTGTAGTGTAGGCTAGCTGCCTTTCTCTTTCCCTCTGGGATAGTGGGGTGTTATTTCCCTTTACTACTTTCACTTCTGGGGCTCTTTTCCCCTTTACCTGTCCCCTCTTGTTTTTCACCCGTTTTTCCTTGCTTACGGGTATTGTGCCGCTCGGGGGTCTCTGGAGGCCGGCCTGTTTTTGCCTATTCCGATCCCCCTGAGCCCCGGGACCGCGGAGTACGTCTCCAGCTGTCCCATGTGTCTTTCCTCCTCCGGTCACGGGGTGCTTGCGATCGAGCGCTCTACCCGCCGACCGGAGCTTTCCCACATGGCTGCTGTTCATGGCCAGATCGATCCGCGGACCGCGTGTGTCCGCCAGGTGGAGAAGGGAGCGCTGCACATACGCCCACTCCCCCGCCCGTTGGATTGCTGTAAACACATACATGATTCCTGGGGTTCCCTGTTCTAATAAAGACTGCGGCCTGAGGCCTATCTAGGTCCTGGCGGTCTGGGAACACCCCTTACTCCACTGCACTTAACCCTTCAGTTTAACACTACAATTTGTTTGTGCTGGGGTTGTACACAGGATTATTATGTTTTATGGGGGTTTTCACTACTTCTATATATGAGACTTGCATTAGTCCTTTAACACAAGGTCTTTCAGGATCTCTATTTGGCTAACTGAGGAGCGCTCCAGTAAAACCTTTTATCTACCTTACACCTCTCATTAGTGACCTGGCCTGCGCTGTCTGTGCCCCTGTCACTGGCCTGCTTTACCAGTACCCCTATGACTGGCCTGCTTTGTCTGTGCCCATAAGATTGGCCTACTTTGTCTGTGCCCATAAGATTGGCCTGCTTTGTCTGTGCCCATAAGATTGGCCTGCTCTGTCTGTACCACTTTCACTTTTAATTTTAATTCAAAATTGCGCACAGAACTTATTATGCCATGTTACCACTTGTTGATATGCCCTGATAGTGCCCTATTTCTGAGCCTGCGCTTGTCCGTGTCTAAATCCCTTATGGCCGCTGGCCTAGGATATTATACGGGGAGATTTTATACTGGGGGTCCACCACGACCACGCTATAGACACTGGCAATTGTGTCCATATACATTGCTCCCATAATAGCTGGGTGACACGTGTCATTTCTACCCTCAAGAGAACCTACAGGCAATGATTAACGTGGCCGTTGCCACTTCTGTGGAGAAAGCGCTCTCGCGCGCACTACCTCAGTCATCCCAAGATAGGGATGTATCGGAGACTCAGCGCACGCTGATAGAGTCCGGCCCTGAATCACCGGACAGAGACCAAACACGCGCTTCTATGCCCTACTGGAAGTGTGAAGGCCCTGAGCCGAGTTCCCAGAAGGGTAAAGCTCCTACAAAGAGACCCAGATGGATGACCGCCTCATCACCAGCGGGCCCACAAAACTTCCCAGAAGAGGAGGAAGAATTCACCCTCCCCACACCCCTGTCCATACTGGATGAATGGCGGGCGGATCAATCCCCCTCAGAGGACGAAGGTGGTTGGGGTGAGGAAGAACCAGAGGAGTCGGCGTACCAACAAGACTCTGGTGAAGCTGCTTCCCAACACCTACACTCCTCCTTTGGGAAGGAAATTTTCTTGGACACAACGGGTGAGCCCCTGTTCGACCCACGCACCATCCAGCACCCAAGGTCTCCTGAGTGGTCCCTACCCAAACATCTGGCCCAGCTCATCCATCATTGGGTTCGCAAACCCCTCGATTGGGCAGTTCGGAAGAGATTGAGGGCTCAGTGCCCCAGGCCCACCTTACCAGACAAGGTCGCTATGACGCCCGAGTTCGACACGATGGTCTCCACCTATTTGACCCGTACCGGTCGTGATCCCAAGAAAGGGATCGAACTCAATCTCCACCTGGCACAAGATAAGGTGCTTGACATGTTATGGCCGCTGGCACGGATCCTTACTATGGCGGACGAGGCTGTCTCGCAGGGCTCGCCCCTGGATGCTGCAGCCATAAGAGATTGGGCATTACGTTCCATTTGCCTGCTGGGCAACTCCAGTGTGGCATTATGCACGGAGCGGAGGAAGGCGGTCCTCATGCACATGGACGCTAAATTATCGGAGTTGGGATCCAAGGAGCTGCTATTCAGAGAACCTTTAATCAAGGAACTCCAGAGGCATGTCAACCTCTATGCCACTCTGAGCAAGCCCCAATCTTCGATGTGGAGGGTGTTCCGCTCTCACACCTCTCGTGTTTTTGGCAGGGCTGGAAGGCAGCGGGGTCGTGCTTCCAGCCGCATCTGGCCATCAAACCACCGAGGATCCCGGACACCATCCTTCTTCCCCAGCTACCAGTCTGAGTCCTTCACCTCCCAGAGGTCGGACCATGGCAGAGGGAACTGGATGAGCGGTAGGGGCAGAATGCCCACAGGTGAGACAAGTTACACCACATGTTTTTCCCAGTCCTTTGCATGCCTGCAGGTTCCGTTTTTGTCTTGACAGGTGGCGGATACTCCAAACAGTCCGAGGTTACGTTATAGACTTCCATTAGCCCCCAGTCCAGGAGGTACCTCCCCCGGTTCCGGTGTCGTCAAGAGCGCTACAAGTCCTGGTGGACGCCGAAATACAGGCCCTCTTCGACAAAGGGGCAGTTCAGTGGCGCCTGACGACAGAAGTTTCTTCAGCTCGATTTTCCTAGTTAGGAAGAAGACGGGAGATTTCCGTCCGGTTATAAATCTGAGGAACCTGAATGCCTTAATTTCCTATCAACACTTCAAGATGGAGGGCATCCATCTTCTAAGAGACTTACTGCGCCCAGGGGATTGACTCGCCTAGACCTGAAGGACGCATATCTATCCGTGCCGGTGGAATCCGGATGCCGACGATTCCTACGCTTCGTTTGGAAAGGGAGGCCATGCCAATTCAGCTGCCTACCCTTCGGCCTCAGCTCGGCACCTTGGTGTTTCACCAAACTGTTGAAACCGATAACAGCATGCCTGCGCTCCAGGGGCATTCGGTGCCTGATATAGCTGGACAATTTGATTCTCTTCTGCGAGGACGCCTCCAGGCTGAAATATCAGATGCTCTACACGGTCTCCTTGTTCGAATCGCTAGGGTTTGTAGTCAACCGAGAGAAGTCGGCCCTCACACCAACGCAGGTAGTTCAATTTTTGGGGTTCGAAATAGATGCAACTCAGTGCATCCTATGCCTCCCTCAGGCCAAGATCACGGCCATTCGAAAAGAGATCCGACGGATCCTGCGTCAAGAAATGATCCCACTCAGGGTCCTGGCATGAGTGGTAGTTCTCTTGTCCGCATCGATCCAAGCCATCTACCCAGGTCTTTGTTTTGTAGTGTAGTTCACTACAGGGCCATGCAATGCAGGAAAGCACGCTTCCTGCGCAGGAAGCCCTCATACGACCAGCTGATTCCCATTACGCAAGAAGTCAAGACCGAGCTTCGTTGGTGGCTATTACACATGTCAGCCTGGAACGGCAAGGCAAATTACAGACTTTGTCCTGGAATCGGATGCGAGCCTATGAGGCTGGGGAGTGACATACGCAACCGCCTCCATGGGAGGCCCCTGGTCGAGCATGGAAACAGGGCTCATTTGCTATATGGAGCCTTGCAGGTCATCTGTCGGATTGCTGCATCCTGCTGAGAATGGACAACGTATCAGCGGTGCAGTATATCAACCGCCTGGGAGGAGCACGCTGACGGGCGCTGACGGAGGTGACAAAGGAGATTTACAACTTCTGCCTTCAGTGCAATATCACTCTCCAGGCAGAAAATCTTCCAGGTGTGTCGAACCCAACGGCAGACTGGTTCTCCAGACACTGGAGGGATGCCAGCGATTGGCGTCTACATCGACCAATCTTCCTCGAAGTGGCGCGACGGAGGGGCCCATTCATGGTGGATCTGTTCGCTTCCAGGACGAACTTCCAGGTCTCGAATTACTTCAGCTGGCTTCCGGATCCGATGTGCGCAGTGGATGCTTTCCTTCAGGACTGGCCAGCGCAGGGAGCCTATGAATTTCCACCATTCACTATGATCTCCAGGGTCCTTCTCCAAGTACGGCGTCAACAGATATCGTTGGTATTGCTGACACCTATTTGGCAAGGCCAGGCTTGGTTCCCAGAATTGCTAGAGCTGTCATATCAGGACCTGCTCCTTCTTCCGTCTCCGCATCTGCTCCTGTCGGATTCTAGAGGCAACCATCACCCCCTCGTGCTGGAAGGCCATCTTCACTCGGTGGCTTGGACTCTTTCCGGGGTACCTGGAATGTCGATGAGCTATCAGGATCAGCCAGAAGCCTTCTCTGGGACTCATGGGCCCCAGGAATGAGGAGATGTTATCTGTCCGCCTGGAACGTATGGTGTCGTTGGTGCATGGAACAGAGTACCGATCCCTTTACAGCACCTATATCATACTGAATTTCCTTTCTCAACTCTTCGACCAAGGGAGGTCATATCGCTCTGTTAACGTTGCCAGATCGGCCATTTCAGCGGCTCATGTTCCCCTTCAGGGGACGCCCATTGGACAAGATCCCTTGATTTGTAGACTATTGAGAGGAATCAGACTGTCACGTCCACCGGCTCCTAAGTATACATCACTCTGGGATGTGCACCTGGTTTTGTATTTCTTTCAGGCGTGGCCGGAGAATCAGGACCTTTCTCTATGACAGTTATCGGCCGAGTTTACACCTTTCTTATGCCTGGTATCGTTTTGTCGGGTCTTTGACGTCCGGGCTTTTGATATTGACGCATTCACTTTTTCCCCAGATGGGGTGACCTTTCGGTGTCAAGACGTACCAAGTCCGACTCCACTGCCATTTTCTATCCTTTTTTTCGAGAGGCTCCTAAGCTCTGCGTGGTTTCTGCTCTGTCTCGCTATGTGGCAGTTACTACCCCGCTTCGAAGTTACCAATCGGGACAGCTGTTGATATCTTATGTACATCCACATAACCGGTTTCTGCCATTACTTTGGCTCGTTGGATCAGATCGCTTTTGTCGTTGGCCGGCGTGGACTCCTCATTTGGTGCTCATTCGGTAAGGGGCGCGGCGGCGTCAGGAGCCCTGGTAGCAGGTGCTTCCCTATCCGATATTCTACGTTCAGCAGACTGGTCTCGAGAAGACACATTTCAACAGTTTTATTTCACACCGACGGAACATGCAGCTTTTGCCTTACTGGCTGAGCGTTGAAACAGCAAATATGAAGCCTCCTGTCATGTTATAAAATTGCAGATTATGCTAGCTTTAGTGTACCTATAATCTTAATTTTATTAATGACAGGAGGCGAATATTTCCCACCCTTTTGATCCCGACCCTTGTTTGTATTTATTATCTGGTATGTTGAATATTAATAAAGAGATATGTCTCTGGTCAGTGTTCGTTGTGGTTATTTCCTATGATATGTTTTTACATTACTGCCTGGGCCGGGATCTGTAAACTTGGTGGTGTTAACTATGAATTTGCACTGGGTGGCTGCATGCCTTTATACGTACCTTTCATTGGCTAATCACAATTTTCGATTCTGTTTATCTTGTTTCAGTGTAAAGTTTCCAGGATGAGATCATGCCCAAGTTTTCGATTTTCGTGTTTTGTTATCGCAGCTTGAAAGAGGAAATGGAATGGAGTGTATCTGCATGTGTGTCAGTGTGTGCCATTAAGTGTCTGTGTATATGCACAGGTGTCACTGTGTGTATCTGTGTGCCTGTGTAGCTGTATGTAGGCCCATTAGCCCTTTTTATCAGGACCTAGGGGTATAGCGTCCCAACGGTCACACATCCCCGTGGGTTGCATGAACCCAACCCTGTGTTTATACATGTCACATATCCTGTCATACTGACTGGGCAAGTTTAAAAGCAAGGGGTTTCCTTTGTTTCATTCAAGACCCAGATGAATAAGGTGCCCCGCTACTTGTGACCCTGGAGCCACAGGTGGTACCATAACCTGGGTGCATTATACAGGGGTGCTCCACGTTACTCAATATCGAGCTGCCCACAGTTGGGTTACCCCCAATATTTACTGAGCCTCTCTTTTTCGTGCAAGACACGATATGCATCTCCTGCTCCATATCCCACTTCGTAATATGATGCTCGGTCTACACTGTTAGAGTGACAGGTTTTCTATGGCAAACTGGAAGCTTTATTTTGCCATCCACAAAGCCCAGTGAACACAAAGGGTTAATCACCCTTCGCGGCTTTATTTACTTTTTGTGCGTGTAACCAATGACCAGATAAAACATATGAACTTCTCCGTCCGAATTTGGCGGGAACTGCAAGTGCACGCCCCCTTATCTCATTGGTGTGTGGCACATTTAAAAAAAATCTGCTTTTTCAGGGTACATTCAGCTATTTTTCCTCTGATGAAGGCACTGTAGGAAGCACCGAAACGCGTGTCAGGCTATAGGCTATCAGGTAGATAGGCTCAACTTTATGTATTTTTGCTCTGTAGCTAGATAGTACTACTAGGTTTATGTATAAGTTCCTCGGTGGATGGTGGGGGCAGTCATGCGGGTTTGCCATCTGAGATAGTGTTTGGTTTTTCCTTCTATTTCTCCCTATTCATCACCCACACGTACTTAGTAGACCGAACTGACCTTGGTAGCTGTCTTTAATCATTTAGTTTACGTAACTTTATCCACTCTCCGAGATAGCATTTTGTAGCCATCCAGGAGCCAGCTAGCCAGTGGTTATATTTGTGCTATAGCTCAGCATCGGTAGCATGCCTTAGTGACTGAGGGCGTGCATTACCAGAGTATTCAGCTACTAGACTCAATGTTATACTATCCCCATTCGGCACGAGTTGCTCGTCTATTTGCTACTATGTTTATGTTACGCGCTTCCCTCCTCCGTTAGATGATCACCCAGTCTCTGCTCCTTAAAAAAATTGTTAAAAACCCACTTCTTCATAAAAGCGTATCAATTAAACTGTTAATAGCTCCTGACTGATTCCTCTTCTGCAACTGTCACTAGTCTAATACTATCCTTACCTTACAGTTACCCTTTCAGCATCCCTTCGAGTGCAATATCAAATAGATATATTATAGCTAACTAAGGTCATTACATCGTTAATTTCTGTAATCTGTGGGCACGCAGTTGCCTCAATAGCCCGCTCTTAACTGATCAAGAGTGAGTTTTTTGAGTTATAAGAACCACAGCACTCTTTAGTGTTTTTCTTCTTTTCTTTATTTTTGAGCTACAGACATTTGCATAGGAGTTGCCCTTGCTACATTTGGCAGATTACCTTCCAACTAACTGGGCAACCCTTACTTAAAGGACTTGCCCTATGTGCCTCTCCAGCCTGTCTTACCATTTCTTTTAATTTATTCTTTCTCCTTTGGTTGTATGTTTGTCTTTCACAAGCTTCAAACTTTAGATTCTTTAATAGATCAATAAAAGTAAATTTTTAGCATTAATCATTCAGGTTTGAGGGACGTCCCACTTTTTGACCTCTAGGGCTGTTGTGCTCTCAGGGTCCTTCTTTTCTTTAGTATCTGTATTTATGCCAATGTTTATATATTTGTATCTGTGTATCTGCATGTTTGTCGGTGTGTGCATCTGTATGTCTGTGTGTTTTTATGGGTGTGTGTGTATTTGTATCAGTGGGTTTGTGTGGCAGTGTATTTGTGTATGTGAACACATTCCAGCATTCAAATGCCAACACTACATACAAATACACCCCTGCATTCAAATATTAACATTACATACGAACACACCCCTACATTCGAACATCGTTGCTACAAGCAAACATACCCTCATAATAAAACACCACAATTAAATATAAACACATCCCCGAATTAACAAAAACAACATTTAGTTAATGTAATGAAGTGGGTGGGCATAATGTTATCCTATTCCACTACATTAGAGCTCTAATGAAATAATTAAGCAATGGGGACAAAGTGTTACCCGTGCCCCCACGCATTTGTCAACAGGTGGGATCTATGATTAAAACAAGTGGGGGTCTTAGTGTTCCGCTTGCACCAACAAATGGTCAGTGGGAGGGGATGTAAGTAAAATAGATGGGGAGATTTAATGCCCCTCCAAGCCCACTCATGGTCAGTGGGTGGGAGTTTAAATTACACCCAGGGAGCACCTAATATCCATCCCGAGAAATTAACGATAGGCGGCGGATTGGAACTCTTATTTTAATAAACCTGGAAAGCCTGATGTCCCTCTCCAGCTCCACCCATAGGCGGTTGCTTGAGTATTAATAGCAATAACAAATGTGGAGTCCTAATGTCCCCCCAAGCTTCCACCAATGGGAGGGGTGGTGAATAAAATTAAACATAAAATGGAGTGGACATGTCATTTTCAATGTCCCCCAAAATGATGTCCACCACTAGGTAGATAGGGTTCCCTGAGTCCCTAGTCAGTACCCACCAATAAAAGAAAATCTGTCTACTCCTTTCACACTTATACCAGTGAGTGGTCCAAATTAATACTAATTCATATAAAAAAAAAAAAAATTTCGGTACCCAAAAATAGACGAACCCCAAAAGAAGACCAAACAAGAAAACATTAAGACCTATCACAACTTAATAAAAAAGGTTAGACGAAAAAAAAAAAAAAACGCCAAAAAGTAATCCAACTTTGCCCATTGATGGCTCCGAACAGACTGAGTTTGCATAGAGAAAAAAGACCTTATAGGGACTTTCCCCACTCTATACACTTTCACTTGGAGCGCTCTGATTGTTTGGCTTGTAACCAATCTAAGTGTTCTAACAGTCGTCAGCATCAACAGGCATCTTTGCAAACATTTTGCCTTGTTTGAATAGCAACTAACTTTGTGCAAGTAATTTGTGAATGTATCAACTGATCACTCAACATTACAATATAAATTCAGTGATCACATCTATATACTTGCAGACAGGGCAGCCAATAGAAATTTTGGGGCACCTGACACAGCTCAAGATCTGGACCCTCGGGCCCCGATCCTGAGTCCACCCCAGGGCCTGTCCCGAGTCTGCCAACAAGGATGAAGTGTGTGTGTGTGTACTGAATGTGGTGTGTGTATAGTGGATGTAGAATGTATGTTGTAAATGCGGTGTGTGTGTCATGGATGCAGTGTGTATAGTGGATGCAGATTGTACGTTTTGTGTAATGTTTGTATGCATTAGATGCAGAGTGTGTGCAGTGAATGTAGATGTGTATAGTAAAGGCATCTAAATACTTGGCCAATAGACTCAGAACTAAGCAGGCCGCCAATAGAATCCCACACCTCATAGGGCACACAGGAGACAAACTCATGAACCCCATGGACATAGTGCAGGAATTTGCACACTTTTACAAACAGCTATATAATCTAAACTCAAGTGGTGGCGCAACAGCACCAGAAACACAATCTATTCGCAGTTATTTACAGGGTATTGAACTCCCCAAATTAGACCAAAACTCAGTGAGCGCCTTACTCAAACCAAATTCCATACAGGAGATCCGGACGGTAATTAAGAATCTGCCCTCGGGCAAATCCCAGGGCGCAGATGGTTTCTCAAACAGCTATTACAAGACATTCATAGATATACTAATCCCACACCTGCTCAAGGTATACCACACAGCGACAGAAACAGGATCCCTCCCATCTGAAATGCTGGTGGCCACAATAGTAACACTCCCAAAACCAGATAAGCCTACAGACAGCTGCAAAAATTTTAGACCTATCTCCCTCCTTAATACAGACACGAAGATATATGCTAAGATATTGGCCAACAGACTGGCACACATCCTCCCAACTATCATAGGAGACGACCAAACAGGCTTCATCAAGAGCAGGCAGGGTAGGGACAATACTAGAAAACTTTCCTTGGTGCTGGAAAAACTGAGGGGATCGGGACTGGGTGGGCTTTTACTAGCGTTTGACCAATTGAATTGGTCATTTCTCGAACACATACTTCTAAAATACGACATCCCCACCGAATTTATCAAACAGATATTTGCCCTGTACAAGCTGGCTTCCTCTCAGACCCGTTCCCCATGACAAATGGTACAAGGCAGGGATGCCCTTTATCGCCACTATTATACGTCCTGGCCCTAGAACCACTAGGTCCAAATTAGGAATCAGGAGGGTATCAAAGGAATAGAGCTACACAGAAGGGAAATTAAAATTAGTGCATTTGCAGACGACATCCTCCTCTGTGTCACCGAACCTGAACAGTAGACCCCACTCATTTTAGATCTCATCAGGAAATATGGGAAGATGTCTTACTACTCTCTCAATGCCAGCAAGACACAGGTGTTGGAAGTGCGGCTTAACCAACAAACCCTGACTGCCCTCAAAGAGAACCACCTTTTTGAGTGGAGAACAGATACAATAAAGTATCTAGGACTGACCTTCACGAAAAACCCTACAGAGACTTCTCGGCCAACTATGTTAAGGTGTGGGGAGACTGCCGTCAATTGATGAAGAAATGGGGCACAATGTTTCTGACCTGGACAGAGAGAGTAGCAACCATCAAAATGTCCATACTCCCTAGGCTCCAATATTTATTTCGCAACCTACCGATCCAGGTACTCGCATCCTACCTCCGAGAAACACAAAAGGACATTAATAGATTTGTGTGGGGGGTCAAAAGGCCCAAGTAAAGGGAACACTGCTATGAGCACCAGCGAGACAGGGAGGCCTAGCCTTACCGGACATTAAGACATACTACCAAGCAGCAATGCTGGCAGCACTTCTTCCCCATTTCACAAACACAACTATACCGCAGTGGGTGCAATTAGAAAAACTAGAGATTAAGCCCTTTGACGTACCCACCCTACTGTGGCTTCCAAATCGGTTTAGACCAGAAGTGCCACAGATGCCAACACAGATAAAAACAGAAATAAACACTTGGGACAAGATCCGACACAAACTAACATCCCACACTCTACTATCACCGGCCACCCCGCTCAACACTATCACGTATTGTATCCCAACCTTCAATGCAAAGCCTTGGATAACAAATGGGGTCACACACCTGTATCAAATGCTCATACATAACAAACTCAAAACTTTCCCAGACCTACAGGACGAATATCGTGTACCGGTGGCCTCTCAATTCTCCCATATGCAACTAAACTCGTTTCTACACAAACACACAGACAAATCTTCCACTTCAGAGGACAGTCTATCCGTTATGACAAAATGGGAACAGACGACCACCACAGGTTCATGGGCACCTACGTTTAAGCCATTGTCTTGGTGCTATCAGCTTCTCTGACCCACACAACACTTTGCAGACTCCAACCCAGCCAAACACTGGACACAGGACCTACAATGCCACATAAGTAAAGACCAATGGGAACGCGCTATAGTAGCAACCAAAAAACTAATCAAATCAGAAACCCTCCTGGAACAATATAGGAAAACTCTATACAGGTGGTATATGGTACCAACTCGCTTACAGAAGCTGTACCCAGGCTCGTCTCCGGCGTGCTGGAGATGTGGCACGAGTGAGGGAACAGTACTCCACATCTGGTGGCAATGCGATCAGGTGACCGGTTTCTGGCAAGACATTGGCCGCCTGCTCCGAAGCACTTCACAAGTCAAGCTCCCCTACACACCCCTAGCGTACTTGCTACTACACATGCCAGACAACACACCTAAAGAGGTACAAAAACTAACATTCCACATCCTCTTGACAGCCCAGAGGCTAGACTATGGAAAAAGCGTAGACCCCCACAAGTGACAGAGGTTTGCAGGGATGTTGACATACAACAATTATATGAATCCCGCTATAGAGGGGTTCTCCCCCTGACCGACACGGCCATGACAAGGTCCTAGGGCCAACCACTAGGTACAGGCAGAAGGACGAGGGAAAGGGAACAAGATAGAGACAGAACCGAAAGAATAGGCAAAATTGAGAGTTGTAGAAGGATAAAGAATGTGTGCGGATATATGATAAGATGCAACCAATGTATCCTAGCAAATGTGACTGTACAGCTTAATGTAAAAAGTCTGATATGGACCCCCTCTCCCCCCACTTCTATTCTGTAACCCTCCCCCCCCCCACCAGTTTTATGCTTTATGTTTGATATTTATGTTTATGACATTTGAATGACAAAAATTTATAAAAGACTTTAAATGGAAAAATACTATTAGCGCTGCACTTTAACTTTTGTGTTTAGGTGGTGGGGTTGATCACCTAAACATTAAGTTTTGTTGTTTTTTTTATAGTGTGGTGAGCGCAGAGTTTGAATAGTGAATGTGGTGTATTTGTAGTGAATGCAGAGTGCGTATAGTGAATATAGTGTGTTTGTAGTGAGTGCAGTGGGTTTAGGGAATGTAGTGTGTGTGTGTGTGTAGTGCAGAGTGTGTTTAGTGAATGTAGTGTGTGTGTGTAGTGCAGAATGTGTGCTTGTAAGGATGCAGTGTGTGTGTAAAATAGGGGGGAACTATTTTTCTTTAATTATTTGTGTATATTTTTATTTTATTCCCCCCTCCCTGCTGTTTACCTTGCCAGGGAGGAGGGAGATCGCATTGTGGAGGGAGCCAGCCAATGTAAATTGCAGAGGGGCGCCAAGCAGCACACACACTGTCTTCCGTTTTCAACTCCTCTCTGATTAACTCTCACAAGACCAGCCTGCTTGCTGTGCGGAGCGTTGCCATGGTAAGAAGGACAGAGTGTGCTGCTGGCCCCCCTCTGCAATTTACAGGTAGTAGGGGGCTCGCAATGCACATATATATAGCAAAAATCGCTATATATATGTGCACATAAGGAATGTGGGGCTCAGACTGCCAGAGTAGTCCGGGCCCCCCAGGATTGCCGGGCCCTTGACAACTGTTATGGTTGTCATGCCCTGATGGTGGCCCTGCTTGCAGGTTTCTTCACTAATCTGTGATATCTTGGGAGTTCACTAGAGAATTGCATAGCTGACTTTTTTAAATTCAGGCTATTTTAACCTAAATGTGGAATTCCATTGTGATTTCCTAACAATCCCTCGTTTAGTATATAACCCTGATTCTATATAGGAACACGGCTGAATGTTTAAATGGATGAAATATCTAGACCTAAAGTGCTTGTTAAAGATTCTAAAGGGAATGATAAATTAGAAACAATAAGATGATGAGTCACATAGGTTATTTGAATTGCAAATTTAATATCCAAAGAGAATGTACTCACTATTTTAAATAATCGTTTGTCGAGCTGTCTATCTTTATCTGTATGTTGTATATCATAATTGAATTGTTCACTATGCATACATTGTAATGTGTTAATACAAAGCTGCATCCACTTTAATAAGGAGGTTTTTCTATATTCTGTAGAAATTATATTTTATTCTTATTTATTTTTTTGGAAACGTTCACTACAGTTTGCTCTAACAGTCTGTATTTGGTGTCACAAACAGCTAGTTGTATTACTAGATTAGAAATCCTTGCATTAAGTTATCACTGTTAAAGAAAACATAATTGCATTGATTGATCCTGCCCTAAATCAATTAAAAATGAATTGCATAATTTGAAAGGCCTGTAGATGGAACAATTGTATGCTGGTTAAATTAAAAGAAATGCATATGAGTCGTGTGGGTAAACTTGGAGTTGTGGCTATTCCATTCATAGTATTAATACATATACATAAAATTAAGCCCTGTGGTCAAACTCCCACTACTTCTGCACGGTAGCACTGACCACAGTATACATCAGCCTCAATACATGCAAAAAAAACAAAAAAAAACAGAACAAAAAAAAGTTACTTGCGCACTATGCCAAATCCCTATGCACATCTAAACAACTATTGTTTTTTTAGTATCACTCCAATGGCCACCAAAGCGCAAGCTCACCTGCAACATCAAGGCAAAACCTCCTGGGTTCCACACTAACAATTCACCCTGCCTTCTTAAGCTGAAAGGCAAACTCTCCAATGAGACAGAGGGGGATAACTTTTCCGAACCTCTACACACCTATCAACCCATAATATTCACATGGGGTGGGCATCAGCAGGGCCATGGAGCAGGGGGCGCAATGTGGCGGGTTACAGGAGGGCAGGGGAGCTAAAACAGGTACCCAGGTGGAGGATTTCATTATTCTCAACAATGGACTAATATAAAAATAGCATGACAGCGGGGGCGGGGCTTACCGACAATTGGAGGAGGAGCTTGTGAGTGGCGGAGGCAGGGTTAACTGACTGCAGGAAGGAGTCCCTGCTTCCCCAACAACTAGACTACAGCTGCACCGCCTCCACTCCTCCCTTCAAACCATAATGGAAAGAGGCAAGTGTGTGTGTATGTGTGACTGCCTGTGTGTGTGACTGTTTGTAACTGTGTGTGACTTTATGCCTGTATGTGACTGTAGCTGTGGCTGTAGCTGTATGTGTGACTGTCTACCTTTAACTGAGTGTGTGTGTGTGTGTGCCCATATGTGTGCGTGAGTGTCTGCCTGCCTGTAACCGAGTGTGTGACTGCCTGCCTGTAACCGAGTGTGTGTGACTGTCTGCCTGTAACTGAGCATGTGTTGCTGTCTGTCTGTAACTGTGTGTTTGCCACTGTAACTGTCTCCCTGTAACTGTGTGTGTGTGTGACTGTCTGCCAGTAACTAAGCGTGTCTGACTGACTGCTTGTAACTGTGAGTGTGACTGTCTGCCTGTAACTGTGTGTCACAGTATTATGTGATATACTTAGTCTGCCCCTTTGTAATGCAGCGGAGGCAGTCTGCCATCTCTGGCCTGCACTTCTCTGCTAGCTTCAGACCATAAGTAGCTGTTTTCCGAGATCTGGCCAATCAGTATATTGCTGCAGATTACCAGAGGAAAGCTCTGACACTGTAACTGCCTGAGCCTGTGAGACAGTTACTCATAGTCTGTACCCGGTGAAGAACACCAGAGATCTGCATTGCCCCCTCACTGCAAGGTAACAACAGGGAAGGGGGAATGAATATTTGTTTTTAAATCATTATTTATTTAATAAATCCCCTATACAAACCTACACCCCTGTACACACACACACATATATATAGTTGCATGTGTATGACCGGGGAGGATGGGGCGCCGTGAAGACTTTCCGCACAGGGCGCCTAATGGCCTAAGGCTAGCACTGTAACATGGCTGTGCAATACAAAACAAACATACAAAATTAAACACTGCACTTAAATTCCCACTAGTCCTTTTTTTTTTATGTATTGAGGCTGATGTGTACTGTAGTTGCAGCTGAGGTGGATCATTTCTGTTTTGAACTCTGCATGATAAGAAATAATACCATCAAATATTACCCATTTGTATTGACTCTTGGGGATTATTACCTAAGAGCTGTCACTTATCATACGTTTTCATTATGTATGCTTTTGTATGACCGTAACTTATTCCATGAGTCCTAAGCAGCCTGCTATCTGCCATCAGCTCTTCCACAGACTCCGATTCCTAAGCACAATGAGGCGAGTCTTCTTAACCATACTGCTACGCTGGCAAGGAGTACTGCTGCTGTGACAAAACAAAGACAGAACCCAACAAGCAAAGACACAACACAGAGAACAATAACTGAAAACAATAAACAATATCATCAATGGTCAAGAAAGCAAGAAACACACCTGGCGCACTTAAGACACCCCAAAAAGCAGCTCACAAAGAGTGAATATCTGCCATTGAGGGCCCCTGCCCACTGCCTGCAGATTATGCTCCTGCTCCTCTTTTGACACTTCTGAGCTGTCTGATTGGTCCTCTGTTGGTGCTAACCCAGAAGCCTAGAGCCAGCTAGAATTTTAGGCTCTACGGGCTACAGTTGCTGGGGCTTGTGACATCACAGCGCTCCACTCCAACATCCATGGGAGGCAGGGCGTCTGACTGCCCCTTTGAATAGGATTCTCAGATCTCAACATGGCACCACCATGCTAGCACCCACAGACCTCCAAACAGCCCTGGATGGCTGTACAGCTCCCAACCAGACACCATCAGCCAAAGAGTCACAAACTTGTGACAACTTTCTGTCTCCTCTGCTTCATCTCCTTGGTGGGCTGGGAGACAAACACAAGAGAGACCCTGATCGTCTGACCCTTCCTCCATGTACCGGAGTAAATGGTTTGACTGCTTACACTAAGAGGCTGCTAGGGTTATGGTGCTTGAAAATATGTGTGGAGTTAAATTTATTAACAATACAACTAACTGAATGCAACATTAAAACTAGCTGAAATTCTATGTCCTGAAAATGAAGCATTTAATCTTGCCTGCTGCTGTTACAGACAAACATTATTCAAGTGTTTTTTTGTTCAGAATAAATAAAAATTAATTATAAATGAATCATTTCAAAACAGAAACACATTACACAATTATGTACAAGTATATGTTTTTTTTCAAATTGAATACAATTAATGTGAGCCTTCGATTCAGCTGGTACAAGAGATAAGATATCCCCATACCAAATGACTGCCTCCGTCAATCAATGCTCCTAGTGCTTACCGAGGACTCCAAGAACTCCACCAGACACCATAAGCACTGTAGCCCCTAGCCACCGCAGCTTGGCTGGGGTCTCGCCATTCCCCACCCACCCTGGACCCAAGACCAGGATCCAGCTTCCAGTGGGTGAACCTCTCCTACTCCAGAGAGTATAGCAGGAACAGCTCTGATTAGAACCCAGGGGAGTATAAGGAATATAGAAATCCACAGAGTGAATATAGCTGTCCCCTCCACACATGAGATGAGGCTTTATGTTGAGGGTGAAGAGGAACTAATTTTAATGGTGCCACACTTGGCCTTATATGACAATCAACATGCAAGGGGTACGCCCACATGGACCTGATGGTGGACTGATTTACAACATCACAGACTAATAACAATAAGGTTACAAGGCATGACACTCCCTAACACAGCACACAATCCTTCCCCTCTGCCTGGGAGCTAATTGAGTCAAGTACTCCAAAACACATAATATCCCTACAAATGTTACATCCCCTGATAGCCCTGATCTGGGTGACCAAAAATCACCCAGATCAGTTCATGGGTTCAGGAATTCTATGGAAGTCACATTTTGACCGACCGCACGCAGGGTCCCATGCCCAAAACAGTTCCAGAGAATCAGGGTTTGCGGTCAGTCTAGTACGGTAGTTTGAAAATGAAACTACTCAATTTTCTTACCCTGGAGCTTGTTCCCCTCATCCAGACGAATGATTTCACCAAACAGTGCCCTTCTAAGTTGTATAAAACCGAACGCATGATGGAAGTTCAGCGGTGTTCAGGAGTTTCTGTGTCCGTTTTTAGTTCCATGAGATGCATGCCCAAACATCGCTGCCTGCGTTCATGCGAACAAGATGGCCGCCACCTCGTGGTTGTCCATAGGAATTGCTACCACCCAGATGAACAACAATACTGCGGTGAGAACGTTCCAAGTTGTTAATAGGTGTAAACAAGCTCCAGGGTGGTCTCTGGTTCGTGCGGTTTTCAAATGCCGCTTTGAACCACTTCGGAAGTTCAAAGTGTCATTGAGTAAGTAATGTCAAAAGGAACAAACAGTGGTTTCAACAAAATTTTATCACAGGGGCCATAGTCACAGGGCAGGAGGCTGGCAAACAGGCTCCTCCAAAAGCCAGTGACGAGGTTACTTTCGCCACAATGAGCAATGGAATTTTAATTATTAAAAGGACCACTCAACATGCCAAAAACACTAAAGCTTTATGAAGTGTTTTATGGGTGAGGAGGATACTATTTTAAGCCAAGTTTATAGAAGTGCCAGTTTTTATGAGAAATCAGCACTTTTATAAATAAATTATAGAACGTCCCCTTGGCTATCAATCAAACAGCCAGGGAGGTTTGTAACCTCCTTCCGTAAGCTCCTCTGAGCTAGCAAAACTAACAGGTGCACTCTACTTGAGTGCCTGCCTCCTCCCTCACAGACCACAGATCAAACATGCGCCTGTGTCCACGAGCTGGCACTCGCCCACGAGTTCACCAATTCAGATTCTTCAATGAGAAGGTTATTTTCCAGTAAAGAGACTGAAAGACTCTACCGAGAAAAAATAGGGAAGGCTTGGTAATGCTACAGTTCAATATAACTGCAGTTTTGCAATCTATTTTAGAATATACTCCTAATGAATATATGCATGGAAAAAAAAATCAGGCATGTATTCAATATATATGGTGGTATATCTACCAAAAAGTGATTTGCATTGCTGTGCCCATTTGGGCAGCATAGTGTTCCTTTAATATATCCATCCAACACCTGTAAAGTGACAGTTTTGCATTTACTTTCCTAAATGTTACTGAAGTGTTCATTGGTATGAGTAGTGCAGTAACTCCCACTAGTCTCAGGGATACCAAGACATGTATGTCCTTGCGCTGCCTGGAATTTGAAGGCACTTGTACTGAATATTGTCTGTTAAATTATTGGGCTAAAATATGAGCTAAAAAACATTATATACAATAAATGAACCAAGAAATGTTTGCCTGCCAAAAGGATACATTAAAAACCAACATCAAAAATATATATTATGTAGCACCAGACAAGCATTATATCCTGCATCCAATATAAGCCTAATCCTGAGCCAAACCATATCCCTAACCCTAAATCTATTTCTAAACCAAATTCTACCACTATGCTCACCCTAACCTTAGACCTAACTATAACACTGTGCCTAGCTTTTATTCTAGACATAACCCAAACCCTGTCCATAATCCATAACCTATCCATATCATTCATATATTTGTAGAATAAAATAGGGAGGAAAACAGCACCTTAGGGGTGTTCTCTAATCCAAATTCAGAGAGACAAATATGTCTCCTCTGGTAATCTGCAGCAATGTACTGCAATGTACTGCAGCAATAAAGTGCAGAATATAGTGTTGTATGTTGAAGTTCGGGAGAATTAAATGTACTGCAGCAATAAAGTGCAGAATATAGTGTTGTATGTTGAAGTTCAGGAGAATTAAATGAAAATTAATGCACGTAGAGTTATCTGGAGCTGATAACCATCCCCAAATGTATGCGCCTGGGTGGTACAATCCATGCCTGGTGTCTTGATCCAATGGGGAACTCTGGTTGGTATAGAATGAACACAAAAGAAACCAATATAGTGTAGTGTTCAAAACACCAGAATAAAAAAATATTTATGTGAATGTACACTCACAATTTACTGTGCTACTATTGGCTCTCAGTAATGCACATGTAATGAGGTAGTCCACACACTTAGGTCTGCATGGGTTCAAACATTATAGGCTTACACAGTAGCAGATTCTCACCGGAGACATTTAAATAAAACAAATAAAATATAGTGTTCACCGTTAAAACAGGTAAAAGTAATAAAAGGAATTGTACTCACAAATGGTGAGCAAAATATGCTTTGCTCAATCCGTATTGCATAGGTGGTATAATCGCTACCAAGGAATTTGCTGGTACAATCTTCTAATTGAAATCCGGAAGGTCCAAAATTGAAAATAAAATGTAAAAACATAAAAGAGTCAAACACCAACGCTTTTCACCTTATTGACAGGCATTCTCAGAGTGTTACAGATGTATGGACCTTAACTGTTTATATAGGGGTACACAATTCAAACATAAATGTTGCATGATATCACATGTGACCAATCAAAGTAATTAACATAAAAACTATTCAAAACAATAGATAAAGGCAAGTCTTAGTAAAAACTATATTCTATGTACGTATACATACTTGTACCATACACTTATACACATTTTTAATACTAAAGGCACTGTGGATATATGTAACTGGGAAAGTGAAAGGTACAAGCATAACCAGATGAGGCATCAGTAAATGTGGCCAATAAATAGATAGAGCTGAAAAAAAAAAATGGAAACAACTCTCTTAAAAACATTTATATCATGCAAATTCTTCCCAGTTTATAATGAATGTAATAGCAGAATGAATCCACTAATGACGAATTAAATCAGGAGCTGAAATCAAGAGTTCAAATTCCGAATACAATTAGGTAGTATTGCAAATCTCTTTTAATTACTTATTCACTGAATGTAATTGTATTCGCAAGGCACCTATATCACAAAGCTCATCATCCGATATATTCAATCACTGGATGCTGCTGATCATCCTATGATGTCTAAAGTTGAGTTGAAAGCACATTTGTATAATTTGGCTGCTTATTCAATAGGACATTAATGAAAATACCACAGTTATCCAACTATGATTAGTAGAGATGATCATGAATACAAAAAACAAATCTAGTTTTTGGTGGGTTATCTCATGTAATGGTAACCCCTTAATGACTGAGATTTTTCCGAGATTCCATGCTTTCATACCTGAGACAGTTTTGCTTTTGTATTAAAATGACATTCTAGACCCCTAAAGCACTTTAGTTTCCTTAAAAGTTTTCTGTGTGAAGAGTGTGTCCTGTTTTTTCATTTTCCAAAAAGTGCAGATATCAATAGAAATTGACACTTTTATATCTTAACCTGGTAACACCCTCTTGAGTTTCAAACAGACAACAGGTAATTTTACTTCCTGGTTTGGTTAGCTCAGTGGAGAACTCAAGAGGTAGCAATTGCTCAGAGCACCTAGAGTGGGGTAAGAAGGTGAGTGCTTGCAAAGGCAGCAGACAAAGGGAACTGCAGGTTTTGCAAACTGTTTTTAGATTTACCTCAATGAGAAAATGCTTAATTACATGTATGTCTTTGGGGTATATCTGCTAAACAGTGATTTTTATTTATTTTGTAATTAGGTAATGGAGTGTTCTTTTAGGTGCACCCATATGTACTATATACTCTACAGTGCAAAGGTTTTAGACAGTTAAAGGAAAAGGCTAGTCACATCAAATATTAATTTGATTTAGATTTTTCTTCTGTCTATTCACTTTAAATTTGGTTAATTAATAAAAAATAATCTATTAACATATCTATTTTTGAAAAACAAAATCTTACTTTACAGCATTTTTCATACATGCCTAATTGCATGCACAGTAGTGCCTATTTGTTTTAAAGGACAGAAAGGGCTTTATTTGGTGCCACTATTTAAACATATAACACAATATTAAATACTATACAAATTGTAAAAATGGGAGAAAGATAGAAAAAATATTTCATGTTTTGCTGGTAATTATTTCTACAAAAAGAAGTGCAGCAAAATAATAATATCTAAAAATAAATGAATTTATTAATCTTGATTTGTAGAAATGTCTCTTATGTCTAGAATGTCAAGCACATCAAGATATAGATGGTAAGAATTCCAAGGAGCAAATTACTTTTTTTAAACCAAAGGTTTACATTTAATGCTAAACAAATGTGTATATTTGTAGAAATCAGATACTGCCTTAATTTACTGAAAGAAGTGCAACTAAAATAAATAAATAATTTACTCATCTTCTCTCCAGTGCTGATTCTTCATTGGTGCTGTGGCAGTTTCTTTGTGTGCGAGCCTCCAGGATGATGGTCAGATACAATGCTCCTCAATGAGTATTGGGGACTGTAGGTGCATGCGCATGCAATGATGCTCTATGGAAGACCGGGACATAGCTAACTTAGATAAATTTTCCAGTTCCACTATTTTGGCCCCAAATTTGACATCCACTTTGAAGTCACTTTAAATTCTCACCTTAGTGAATAACCATGAAAGTATTGAGGTTTTCCCAATTTTCATTTGCAGTAGAAGCCAAACTAAAGCAACCGTTTCTATACTGGATCATGAAAAGGTCTTCAAAAAGGTACACCGTTTGACCAATACATTATACTAGTAGCCTGAAGTGTGTAGCATCACACATGCTTATTGCACATAATTACACCTACAACGGAGGTCTACATGTCTAATCTTAAACCTTGACATACAAATAAACTTTGCCTAAGCCTATGCAAGACATTTTGGGTTCTCTTATAAAGTGTCACATTTTGTATTTGCATAAAAGATTGCACTTAGCTGCATTAAAAAGTACATGTTTTTCCCAATACTCTAAAATAATTAAATATGTTTTACTGTACCTGCCATATCGTTTTCTAGTCATCTTGTAATCCGCTATTTCATTTTTTATTCCTCTGGTTTTTCTAATTCCCCTTCCCTATAAACGTCATATTTTACTAATTTAATATCTTGATGTCAGCCAAGCCTTGATAATCTGTTCTAGAATGCATAATGATACATTTTTTATATTCTGGACAGACAATGGCAATATGCTATATTTCATCTTAAAGTTCTGTCATTTGCATACCCTGTTCAGCTTGCACTTTTTAATTGCCTGATTCAGCCTTAAATACAAGTCTTTACCAATTACATATAAAGTAATACACCCTAGACAGTAATATCTTAGCTTTGCATGAACTTACACAGCATGGCAAAAGTCTGATGTATTTACAAAAAAGGAGATTGCAAACAAATAAGCCAACGAGCAATAAACACAATACAACACATTAACAGCTTCAATGGGATTCCAGATTTTTTCATTTAAAATTCATGCTGAAGCCGCTAAGCAAAGCACAGTTTTATGAAAATCTTAAGACTTACACGGTGTTTAGAAATATTACACTATGTCTCAATTACAAAAATATATTTAAAGACAAAAGGAATGTAGCAATGTTGCCTGGATGCCAACATTACATTTTCTATTTAGACTGTTCAACAAAAGAATTATTATATATAGAGATGAGATAACTGATACATTCAACTTCTGAATTTTTATAAGAATTGGACTATATTGGTTACACAGAATTTGGCTGGTTTATTAATTGTGTGATTTTGTTATTCATTTCAAACAATAGCAACACATGGCAGGAGGTTACATTATGCTTATCTCTAATTATGATACACATGGAACTGTGAAGAGTAATTTTAGTGGATATTGTCTCAATATATGAACCGTGTCACACAGAACATTTAGAATATTGATATACAGAGATTTAAAAGGGAAATGGGACCTCCCAGGAATTTAATAGTATATTGATTTACCATTATTAAAACAAAATAGTATATAGATTTACCATTATTAAAACAAAATGGTTGATTTACCATTATTAAAACAAAATATGAAGTGTAAATAAGAAAATTAAATGTAGAAATTCACAACCCTTTATTCTGCAACTGGACACCTGCATCTTTGCTACCTGTCAATCATTGTTATAAAATCCATCCCTTGAACAAGGTAGTCAGTATAGTCAAAGCATACAGAGAAGATGAGATATGTAATTTACAGTGTTATTCACTAAAGTGAGAACTTAAAGAGAATTATAGGTGAATCTTGCATTTAAGGCCAGAGTAAATTAACTGTAAGCATAGCTGACATAGAACATTTTTCCAGATCAGCTGATTTTACCTTAAATTTGAAATTCCTGTTTGAATGCACTTTTATTCACTGTAGTAAATAACCTTGCATGTTTCTATTCCGTCTCTTCATTTGCAATGTTTGGCCTGGCTTTGCCCTGTCTGAACAAAATTATGATGCAGTTTACTAAAGTGTTAATATACATTTTAAAGAAAATGGAGCACATTACACAACAAAAGGTTAACCCAAGTTATTGGTAGTGTTCAATGTCTCATTCAGTGGTGCAAATTCCAAAAGAAGGTTAGTCCCCCTTCAAAGGAAAAGGCTACCCTGCTTACAGGAGCATTCCAATGGGAAAAAAGGTTGTTTTTTTAAAAAAACTATTTCGTAGATATTCCCCAATGAAACATACATGCATTTAATTATGCATTTTTTTCATTGGAGTTATATGTAAAATTGCTTGCATACATAGAAGATCTCTTGTCTGCAGCCTTTGCAAGCCCTCCCCTTCTAACCCCGGCCAAACTTTCTGTGGCTGTCCAATCACAGACTTCCCAATACAGCTCAATGAGAAGTCTTTGCAAGGCAGGTGCTCTGAGGAATTCCTTGAGTTTAGCTCCACTGGGCTAACCAAACCAGGAAGTAACAGAGCTAGTAGGTTGTTTGAATGACAGCCAGGAGGTGTAGCAAGGTTAATTTATAAAGGGCCAATTTCTATTAAAATCTGCAGTTTTTGTAAAATGATTTTTAAAAATGGACACATTCTTCACACATAAAGCACCCAGCAAGCTAAAGTGCATTAGGAATGCAGAATGACCTTTTTAGCTCTGGATTCTCTTAGTAGAGTACTGGCTTTCATGATTCTGCTTACTGAATAGCAATACCTCCATTGAAGTATATCCATTAACTATATTTATGTATAAGTGGTTATATATTTATGTATTCACTTTTAATTTTTTTTTCTTCTTGTAACTATTGGTTAATTGAGTAGAATATTTATGCCTCAACGTTGTTTCTTGGGGTACATCTTTTTGTGAAGCCTTTAGCATTTAGCCTCTCTACCTTATAAGCATGTCTGTGTAATTCTTGTCTTATGGACATTATGTACAGAATACGCAGTGCTGTAGTTGGGATTCTTATGACTACTAACTAATTACATTAGGTTTAGAATTTTTTTCAGCCTTATATTTTATCCGTGGGCTATAGGTCAGTACTGCGCACATAAATTGTACGACACTCAAGGTTGCTAGAGCCAAACAGGCTCTGGCCTATCAGGAGTCCCAGTGAAAATTCAGATGTCTGCTAATACGAAAAGGTGGTGAAGGACAATCCTCAATTTAAGCATTGCAGAACGTAGAGGAAGTGATCTCAGATCACTTCCTCCCAGCACTTGTGAATGGGAATCAACACTGTAGTAGAGCAGCCTGCATCTGCTGTTGCAGCTCCTGTCCTTGACCTGTACCTGGCCAGCCTGGTCCCCACTGGAACCCGGGGAAGACACCCACAATGCTAGATATACACAGAAATGCAGAATAACCCTCCCCTCATACAAATACAGCCCACACACAAACACAACACACACAATCCTCACAAACTAAACACCACTAACAATCCACATACATGCACACAACCCCACATGCAACCTCTCACATTCAATACCCCAAACAGCCCACACACACTACCAAACACACAATGTGACATATCCATCCACACACACAATTCCACAAGCAGCCCTCATACACAGCCCACATTTATATGTATCATACATGATACCATAAACTACTAATGAACATATTCAATCTAATAGCTCATATACGCACAAATACAATGATACAAAGCAATTACAGTATAAATAACAAGCAGAATACGACAACATACACACCTCAATTTAAAAAAAAAAAAAATAGGATCAGCACGCTACGGGACATCACAATCCCATATAGGCACAGTGCTGCTAAAAGACTGCCTACCCCTGCACTAGATCATTCAACTATGAGCAACTTAATTGCAAGTATCCAATTGCATACTTTTGTATCTTTGTACTGGTGATACTGAAGCTTTGCTACATTCTAGCGATAAAGTATCAAGCACTACAGTGACTGGGATATTAGCCAACAAACCTCCTCTCCCCCCTGGTCCCTCTCCCCCCTCCCCCTTCTATCTTCCATCTTCGCTCTGTTTAGCATCTGTAATACTTATTTTCATTTATATAGACTCCTCTTTGATCTAACAGGTGTGTTAATCATAATTTTTGATGGTGACAATTCATAATATCGATACTTAGAAATCGGTATATAGTGAATCACCACATGCGTAACATTTGTAATTTTCTGCCATCTGCATAGTAAATATGGTTTTAATATGCTACATTATTCACTTTTTTGCATCAGCACATTTTAACACGTGTTCTTTACTTGTGGCAACCTTCTTCCAGATTGTTGCATTGACTACAGATGCTCTGTTGGTTACACACAAGCATTGTTTCCTTGCTGTATAATGAGCATGCTCACGAAGCGCCCGGTGGTGCACCTCACTAGTTGACATGGCAACACTATCTTTGAGGTTTACTGCAAGGTTAATGCAAGTATACACGCAAATTACAGCTATGAATGCTGCACAAATGAATATGGGGAGTACTCATTTTAGTTATATTTGTGGGTATACATAACACTGTTTGAATGTTCATCCTGATGACAGTTTTGTAAAGAAACTGAAACGTCGACATTTGAATGGATACGATTGAATACAAGTTAAGTTTTACTTTAAACCTAGTTGTGAACTTGGAGTGTGAATATATTTTTGTATACCCTGGCTATAAGAAAGCCAGGGACTAATACAATTATTTAGAAATTAGGGCAGACTAGATGGGCCAAATGGTTCTTATCTGCCGTCACATTCTATATTTCTATGGTGCCAGGCTTTAAACTTTATACTCTGGAGTGCAAGTTTTTAAATTGTGCATATAGATAGACAGACAGACAGACAGATAGATAGATAGATAGATAGATACCTAAATCTACTGCAGTGAGGTAAATGTTGCCACTATAATTATTTCCATGAAATCTTTATAGAGATCCTGGATAAAACAATTATGATTATATTCATTTTATACTTGTTACAGTATTCGTGGGAAGATTCAGAAATGTCCTTGACTTTAATAAAAGAAGAAACATTTTGCTTCTGTGAGAGTAAAATGTTCTGTTTTAATTATTTTATGAAGCATATGTACTGGCATGCATACTGTCTCTCACATGTCAGAGTTATTGCTGTATAAGAGACATGAATACAGAAAAAGCATATCTTTCATGGATCAAGTACAATAGCTGTAAAAAAAATGTTTCATATTGACTCTAAACTAGAATATTATGTTTTATTACTTCACAATGTCAAATTATTTTTATTATTGTTTTGATGTATAACAGTTGAACTTGATTTTTTTATTTTTTATAATAGTGTTATAATATAATGGAAAATGTACTTCAAAATCCTCCCTCACTATAAGCTTACAATTTCATTTTGCCACTTTGCCCTGGGATCTAGTGTAGGAGGTAGGAGTGATATCTCTCTGCCTACTTCAGTTAAAGCCTTTATATCTCCAGCATCCCAGTCTCACAAAGCAGGAAGAACAGTGAGGGTATGATGTCATATACTGTCCCTTTCGCTCTGATTAACCTTTGAGGAACTCAGAAAGAAAGCTGGAACTGGAACAGGAAGAGACAGAGCTCTTGTCACGATAGTGACCCCTTCACACAGATGGTAACCCTGAAAGGGACGCATACCGGACCTTAGGGTGGCCGGACTTAACGTCAAAGAATAGTCAAGAAAAAGCCGAGGGTCAAAGGAGTACGGAAATCGGGATATACGAAAAAACCAAGCCAAAAGTCAGGGAGCCAGATAGGAGAATAGTCAGAACGAAAGCCAAGAGTCAAAATACCAGAAAAACAGTAAAAGAGCACTAGGGGAACAATCAAGAACCACACTAGGGCACTGAGGTGTGGACAGGAATGCCCTTTTATACTAATGTGTGTGTCACTTTAAAGCCACGCCCCCAAAAGGTTCGGGAGCGTGGCCGCGTTTGAATTTTCGCGGCAAAATCATTATGACGTCGGCGCGCATGCGCCGCGTCATAAAACGGATTTTGCCGCGAGCGGGCAGCGTCCGAGAGGCTGTGCCGCCTCCCGGAAGTAGCCGGGGAAGCTGTCATGCCGCGCGGGATCGGCGGACCCAGGTAAGGTATCGTTACAGTACCCCCCCCTCGAGGACCGCCCCCAGGGCGGGCAGGACAGGGCCCGCGAGAACGACGCCTAGCAAAGGAATGGACTAGGCGAGGCGCGTGCACGTCCGAGGCATCAACCCATGACCTTTCCTCGGGACCGTACCCCTTCCAATCCAACAGATACTGGAGCCGACCTCTAGAGATCCGAGAGTCTAAAATAGACCTAACCTCGTATTCGTTTTGGCCATCAATGAGAGTAGAACGAGGAGACCTGGGTTTACGAGTAAAGCGATTACAAATCAAAGGTTTCAGAAGAGAAACATGAAAGGAATTGGGAATCCTCATATTAGCTGGTAAATCCAGGCGATAACAGACTGGATTAATCCGTTGGAGGATCCTAAAAGGACCAATGAAACGCGGAGCAAATTTCATAGATGGGACTCGTAATTTAATATTGCGTGTACTCAACCACACTCTATCTCCCACTATAAAATTCGGAGCATTCTTGCGCCGGGTGTCCGCTTTGCGTTTTTGAGCATCGGCCTTATGAGTCAGGATACGCTTGACCCCTAACCAAGTTTCTTTCATATTCCTCACAGTATAGTCAACACTAGGCACAGCGGAGGATGAAAAAGAACTCGGAAGAGTAGTAGGGTCAAAGCCATAATTTACAAAAAAGGGGCTATGTTGTGTTGATTCGTGAACCCAGTTATTGTGGGCGAATTCAGCCCAAGGGAGTAACTCCTTCCAATCATCTTGGTGATCGGAGATGAAGCAACGGAGGTACTGCTCTAGTGACTGATTCATTCTCTCAGTAACTCCGTTGGATTGGGGATGGTACGAAGAGGAGTGGTTAAGTTTGATACCTAACTGAACACAAAACGCCCTCCAAAACCTGGAAATAAACTGTGAGCCTCTGTCAGAGACTATAGGGATGTCTGTAGGGATACCATGTAAACGAACCACCTCCCTTATGAATATCGTGGCCAGTTCTGAGGATGAAGGAAGTTTAATTAAAGGGACTAGGTGGGTCATTTTGGAAAATCTATCGATGATAGTTAGAATCACCCGGTGATTTTTTGAAGGTGGCAGGTCTACTATGAAATCCATGATGATACTTGACCAGGGCATTTCAGGAATAGGCAACGGCATGAGGAGGCCTAAAGGATTACTTTTAGGAGACTTACTAGAGGAACAAATGTTACAGGCCAGGACATATTCTCGAATGTCCTTCTTGTAAGAAGGCCACCAGAATTGCTTTTCGAGTAGTGCTTCTGTTTTATGGATACCGGGATGACCGGCAATCTTAGAGTCGTGTACCAAGGATAGGATTCGTCTTCTATAATTGAAGGGTACGTATAATTTCCCCTGAGGGATAGTCAGGGAGTTGTGGTTTTGAAATTTAGACAATACTTCTATTAAGCTAGAAGAGATTTTAGTACGTACCGTAGCCACTATTTGTGAAGTAGGGATTATAGAAGATAAATGGGTTACTGGTGGGGATATGTGTTCATGTTGCCGAGATAAGGCATCTGCTTTTGTATTCTTAGAACCGGGTCTGTATGTCACTAAGTAATTAAAACGTGTTAGGAATAAAGACCAACGAATCTGCCTGTCAGTCATTCTTTTAGCTTCTCCAAAATAGGAGAGGTTCTTGTGATCAGTGAAGATGATGATCGGTTCAGATGTCCCCTCTAATAGATGCCGCCATTCTTTGAGTGCTGAAATGATAGCCAACAATTCCCTATCACCTATATCGTATCTTCGTTCTGTTTCCGTCAGTTTTTTAGAAAAATAGCCACAGGGATGTAGGGGCTGGTCATTCGAGGATCTCTGAGAGAGTACAGCTCCTATCCCTGTCTCAGAAGCATCCACTTCTAGCAAAAAAGGACGCAAAGGATTAGGGTGACTTAACACCGGGGCTGAAGAAAAGGCTAGCTTAAATTTTTAAAGGCTTCCTTAGCTTCAGTACTCCACACCGTATGACTTCTATTCTTTTTTGTCATAGCGGTAATAGGAGCGGTAATAGAGGAAAATCCTCTGATAAACTTTCTATAGTAATTAGCAAACCCCAGGAAACGTTGGATGGCTTTTAGTCCAACGGGTAGGGGCCAATTTAAAATGGCTTCTAGTTTTTTGGGTTCCATTTGAAAGCCGGAACCGGAAATTATGTAACCCAAGAAATTAACCTTCTCCACGTCAAATAAACATTTTTCTAATTTACAGTAGAGTCCGTTCTTTAATAATTTGGATAATACTATTCTAACATGCCTATGGTGCTCCTTGATATTCTTAGAGTAGATGAGTATGTCATCTAAATAAACAACAACAAACCTTTGTAGATAGTCCCTTAATACATCGTTTATAAAATCTTGAAAGACTGCCGGAGCGTTGCATAAACCGAAGGGCATAACCCTATATTGATAATGGCCATAGCGAGTATTGAAGGCCGTTTTCCACTCATGTCCCTTCTTAATACGAACTAAATTATAAGCTCCCCGTAGGTCTAGTTTAGTGAATATGGTAGCACCCTTTAACCTATCAAAAAGCTCAGTAATGAGCGGAATAGGATACGCATTTCGTATAGTTATTTTGTTTAATCCCCGATAATCGATGCAGGGTCTTAGGTCACCTTCCTTTTTGGAAACAAAAAAAAACCCTGCACCAGCCGGGGAGGATGATTTGGTAATAAAACCCTTCTTCAAATTTTCTGTGATGTGCTCTTCCAGTACTTTGTTTTCTGTTACAGAGAGGGGATACACGGTACCCCTAGGGGGCATAGTACCAGGCAACAATTCAATAGCGCAGTCATAAGAACGATGGGGTGGTAATTTGTTTGCTTCCCTTTGTTCAAAGACTGCCTTGAGATCCCGATATGGTTGAGTGGTTAATGGTTCCATGGTAGGAACGTTGAGGAGTCCTATAGGTTTAACTCGACTGATACACTCCTTAAAACAAGAATCACCCCATTTTACTAATTCTTTTCTCTCCCAGTTAATTAGAGGATTATGCTTGGTAAGCCAAGGAAACCCAAGTATAATCGGAAAGGTAGGAGAAGGTATTTGCTGTAAGATTATGGTTTCTTTATGCAATGAACCTACAGTCAAGACTAAGGGTTTGGATTCTTGAGTGATAAAAGGAATGGATAATGGTCTACCATCTATGGCCTCAACGGCCAAGGGTGTTGTTCTTTCTCGAAATGGGAGGTTGTGGTGTTGGCCGAAAGTACGGTCAATAAAGTTCTCAGCTGCCCCCGAGTCTATTAGCGCAGAAGTATTTATTAACTTTTTCTCCCATTCTATAGTTATCGGTAGAAGAAGCCTGAGTTCTTTTCTATCTTGGAAGGAGGACATACACGTTACACCCAAGGCCTGTCCTCCTTGAGGGCTTAGGCGTTGGAGTTTTCCGGCCGGCTTGGGCAGTGTAAGCGGGTATGTCCTCTTTTCCCACAATACATACAAAGTCCCTCCCTTCGTCTATATTGTCTCTCAGGTTCAGACAACCGTGTGGCTCCCAGTTGCATGGGTTCTACTGGAGCGACAGAGGTTTCCTCAGATGAAGGAAACGTTAATGCCAGGCGTTCTGGCATACGCCTAGGTCTATCCCTGGTGTTTTGTCTATGTCTGAGACGTTCGTCTATATGTGCTAGATATGTAATTAATTCTTCCAACACATTAGGGAGATCTCGGGTGGCTACCTCATCTAAAAGTTTGTCAGAAAGTCCGTTCATAAACACATCTACAAAGGCCTGCTCATTCCATCTGACCTCTGCAGCATGAGTGCGAAATTCTAGAGCATAGTCCACAAGGGAACGAGACCCTTGTTTCATTCGTAAGAGGGTTTTAGCAGCATTGGTACGTCTCCCAGGGGGATCAAATGTTCTTCTAAAGGCTGCGACAAACTCTGCGTAGTTGAAAACTATGGGATTGTCGTTTTCCCACAATGGATTAGCCCAAACTAGTGCTCTATCGACTAACAATGTTATAATATAACCAATCTTAGCTCTATCAGTAGGATATGCCCTAGGATGAAGTTCAAAGTTAATACTTATTTGATTGAGGAAACCCCGACAACCCTTGGGATCACCTCCGTAACGGAGAGGGGATGTGGCATGGGCAGAAGCTCCCCCTGTCGCCATCTCCAAATGAGGTTCCTGAGGTCTAAGACCCGGAATATGGTCCTCTGGCTGTAGATGTGCAGTCCGAGCTAACAGGGTCTGAACGGCTACAGCAAACTGGTCCATACGATGGTCCAGCTCCTCAAACCGATTATCAGGAACCGGGCCATGAGGATTAGCACCTGCAGGGTCCATGGCCCTAGTGTAATGTCACGATAGTGACCCCTTCACACAGATGGTAACCCTGAAAGGGACGTATACCGGACCTTAGGGTGGCCGGACTTAACGTCAAAGAATAGTCAAGAAAAAGCCGAGGGTCAAGGGAGTACGGAAATCGGGATATACGAAAAAACCAAGCCAAAAGTCAGGGAGCCAGATAGGAGAATAGTCAGAACGAAAGCCAAGAGTCAAAATACCAGAAAAACAGAAAAACAGTAAAAGAGCACTAGGGGAACAATCAAGAACCACACTAGGGCACTGAGGTGTGGACAGGAATGCCCTTTTATACTAATGTGTGTGTCACTTTAAAGCCACGCCCCCAAAAGGTTCGGGAGCGTGGCCGCGTTTGAATTTTCGCGCATGCGCCGCGTCATAAAACGGATTTTGCCGCGAGCGGGCAGCGGAAGTAGCCGGGGAAGCTGTCATGCCGCGCGGGATCGGCGGACCCAGGTAAGGTATCGTTACAGCTCTGCAATCAAGGCTGGAAAAATAAGTCATGAAACAATCCCACCCAGGTTTTTTTTAGAAGCCCACTTAAGGTTATAGCCTGGTCAGGTCCCCTACCAATGTCTTTGTTGGACAGAATCTAATCAAATGCTTCACCTAGAAAATTACACATTAGTGAACATACCCCAAACACATTTGGAAGTTTTAAAACAAACATGGAAAAATATACTAGTATATACATATATTTAACACTATTAAATAATTATATTCTTGACAAAGTTAAATAAGGTCTGGAGGCATTGAAGAGTTATGGGATGATCTTTAGAACACCCGTGTCTCTCTGTTAAGGTGCAACCAAGCAGAACTATGTCACACCATATGGAATGGATGATGTCACAAATAAGTTCATGAAGGAGACTATCTACATTATACCAAACAGATTTAAAAGAACTGCACACATTTGATTGAGCTAAAATTGGGTGCAATCCGACCAGGGGCTAGCACAATCCCGACAAGGTTATATCCAGGAAAAGAATAGAGGTCCAGGCACTCCTAAGCTCAGAAAGGCAAATTTATTGGTCTCAACATATAATTTTTCAGCAATGTTTCGACCTTACCATGGTCAAGCTGACACCCACAGTGAAATCCAACCAATTTGTAGGCAATAAAATTGTATTTAAGTGACATACATCATAAAACCAATTAACAAGATTCACATTGCTAAATAATCAAATGACATACTATCACATAACATCTGTTGTGTGCTTCCACACTAGTAGGCCCACCAAACTGATGGAAAAATTGAGGGAGACAACTAAAAAGGAGTAAATGGAGGCAAGTAAAAGGAGTAAAATGTTTATAAACACCATTTTTTTAAATTAACATTTGATGTATTTTTTTTTAACTTTTATCATTGCAAGATTTATTTGGTGAGGCACTGCCACAAGTCCCCTAATGGATGAGACATCTCTGTTCTGTATCAAAAACAGGATCAAACTTACACTAGACTTAAAACATTGTAATATCACCCTTCCCCTTATTTTGTCACATGTCAGTATTTGAAATTACTAGATCATGCAACAATAATCTTTAACTCTCTATCCACTTAATGCACAGGTATTATCTTTAAACCATGCTGGCATATAGTCTATGTTTTATTCTGTTCCCCGAATTTTTTCTAGGATAGTAAGAATTAAATATATTGCTAATAATACAATGAAACGCCATGTAGAAGCACATTCAGATATCTTTGCTCCCACTAGCAAACAAAATATATGTAAAATAACAGGGGTATCTGTAGCAACGAAACAAGCGAGAAAAAGTTCTCTATTTATACACTGATCAACCACAGCATTAAAACCACTGACAGCTAAAACGGAATAACATTGACTATATCATTACAATGGCACATGTCAAGGGGTGGTGTATATTAGGCAGCAAGTGAACAGTGATATCTTGAATTTATTGTGTTGAAGGAAAAATGGACAAGTGAAAAGATCTGAGTGACTTTGACTGGGTCAGAGCATCTACAAAACAGCTAGTCTTGTGTGGTGTTCCCAGTATACAGTTGTTTGTACCCACCAATAGTGGTGTAAGGATGGACAACTGGTAAACTGATGTCAGGGTCACAGGTGCCTAAGGCTCATTGATGCAAATAGGGGGCAAAGGCTAGCCTGTCTAGTCCGATCACAAAAAATAGTTACTTTATCTCAAATTGCTGAAAAACATAATGTTGGCCATGATGGAAAGGTGTCCGAATACAAAGTGTATTGCATATGGGGCTGTGTAACCACAGACCTGTTAGTGTGACCATGACGGCCCCTCTCTCCCACCAAAAGGGCCTTCAATGGAGATTTGAGCATCAGAACTGGACCATGGAGGAATGGTAGAAGGTAGCCTGGTCTGATGAATCACCTTTTCTTTTAGATCAGGTGGATGGCTGGGTGCTTGTTCATCATTTACCTGGGAAAAAGATGGCAACAGGATGCACTATGGAAATAAGGCAGGCTTATGGAGGCAATGTTCTGCTGGGAAACCTTGAGTCCTAGCATTCATGTGCATGATACTTTGATACATACCATCTACCAATAGATTTTTACAGACCTTGTACACCCCTTCAAGTCAATGCTGTTCCCTGATGGCAGTGGTCTCTTTCAGCAGGATAATGCACCCTGCTACATTGCTAAGATTGCTCAGGAGTGGTTTGAGGAACATCAGAAAGGTGTTGGCCTCCAATTCCCCAGATCTCAATCCAATTTGAGATGTGCTCAAACAACAAATCTGATCAATTGAGGTCCCACCTCACAACTTGAAGGACTTTAAGAATCTGCTGCTAATGTCATGGGGCCAGATACCACAGGACATATTTAGAAGTCTTGTAGAGTCCATGCTTCAATTCACCAAAGCTTTTTGGCAGCATAAGGGGGACCTACAGGTGGTTTTAAAGTTTGGCTGATCACTGTATATTCATGATTAAATCAAATGTATGAACTCTAAATATGTAGATCTTGGAAGTGCAAACTAAATATGCATCGATTTTAAACTACATTTCGTTACTCAAGGCTTACATAATTGTATTATTTATCAAAATTATCCAGTGTTGGCAAGGATACCAAGAAATCAGTATATTTTCTAATGATAAATGAGAGAAAAATAAAAAAATGCAAGTCTACCAGAAATAGGCAAATTATGTCCTGTACATATCTCTAAATTGACACTAAACTAATTTATAAAGAATTTATTCCAACTATATGAAACATGTTTGTCCTACTTTTGTAATCCCAGTCTAGATGTTTTAATCTGCACAGGAGTTTATCATTCCAAGGTTCTCTACTGCTATTTCCCAGTTGTTTAAATTCCGAGCAAAAGGTCTTCTCTAGAACTTACAACTCTTCTAATCTTTAACCTGTTAATAGAAGATTGATACTTTGAATTCAACCATATGTTTGTTTAATTGGAAGCTATGGACCATATTCAATTCTCTGTACCATTATCTCTTCACCTAACTGCACCAATCAATTATGTTATCCAGCTGTAGCCTACAGCTATGGGAGAAATTATGCAAAATGTGGTTGTTATACTACAACATTGAAAGATTTAACTGTATCATTTGAGCAGTATAGATCATCAGTGTGTTCTACTTTGCTGGAGCAATCTGTTTTAATGGGTCTACTATTTAATGGGTCAGGGTGGTATATAGCTAATAGTTTATAATTCTGCTATAATACCTATAGTAAGAAAACTACGGCCATATGGATTAAAATAATAATTACTCTCTCACCCACATGGTTATCCCTTGGAATTTGTTACAGTCATGCCTGTATAGATCTCCATTTTCTCCACATTCAGAAGAAGGAATAGGTATGTTTAGACAAAATTTCTATTTAATACGAGGGATGGTGTCAGGTAGGAGCTTTGAAATGTGTTGAAGGACTGGAGCTCCAACTGCCTGATTGGAATTATGGCTGAAGGACCATGATAGAAAATAGGGCTAGTTGGGGATTAATATGGCTTTGGTGGGATGTAAGGCTGGTGGACATACAGCTTTAAAAGCTTGGCTAATGTGAGTATATAGCTGTGTGAGGATATGGTCAAGATAAAGGAAAGATACAAGACAGAGACTTGAGATGCAGAGAGAAATTGTGGAGCTGAACAGTATCTTGCAGCAAACACTATTTTTTTTTGGAGATATGGGGGTGGGGGTTTGAGTGACATAGAAGTCTGACTGATACCTAGGGATACTATAATGAAGTGGAGCTGAAACATAGGGGGGGGTGGGCAAACAGAAGAGGGAGCTTAAAGACATGCAGGTGGGATGAGGTATGCAACAGAACAGAGATACAATGGGGATGACATACCAGGAGTTAAGGTAATAGATACATCTATAGATTGTTTTCTTTAAGCACCATATATGCAGTGGCGTACACATGACCCGTGGGGCCCCGGTACAAAAATTGATCCGTGGGCCCCCTCCGCGCTTACTCAGCGCGGGTCAGGGCCGCAACACATGGCGGTGGGCACTTGGTCGCAGGGGTTGCAGGGCTGCGACCCCGCGACTGCGGTATACACACACACTTAAAGGGCCACTATAGTGCCAGGAACACATACTCGTTTTCCTGGCACCATAGTGCCCTGAGGGTGCCCCCACCCTCAGGGACCCCCTCCCGCCGGGATCTGGGAAGAGGAAAGGGTTAAAATCTTACCTTTCTCCAGTGCCGGGCAGAGAGCTTTCCTCCTCCTCTCCTTCTTCCTAGCGATGTCATCGGCTGAATGCGCATGCTCGGCAGGAGCTGTGCGCGCATTCAGCCAGTCTCATAGGAAAGCATTTACAATGCTTTCCTATGGACGCTGACATCTTCTCACAGTGAAAATCACAATGAGAAGCACGCAAACGACTCTAGCGGCTGTCAATGAGACAGCCACTAGAGGCTTTAGAGGCTGGATTAACCCTCATTGTAAACATAGCAGTTTCTCTGAAACTGCTATGTTTATTTAAAAAAAGGGTTAATCCTAGCTGGACCAGGCACCCAGACCACTTCATTAAGCTGACGTGGTCAGGGTGCCTATAGTGGTCCTTTAAAGGACCACTACAGACACCCAGTTCATATCAGCTCAATTAAGTGGTCTGGGTGCCAGGTCCCTCTAGTTTTAACCCTGCAGCTGAAAACATAGCTGTTTCAGAGAAACGGCTATGTTTCACTGAGGGTTAATCCAGCCTCTGGTGGCTGTCTCATTGACAGCCGCTAGAGGAGCTTCCGCGATTCTCACTGTGAAAATCACAGTGAGAAGACACTGAATGTTCATAGGAAAGCATTGAGTAATGCTTTTCTATGGGCGGTTTAAATGTGCATTCGGAGCTGAGAGGCAGAGGGATCCCCAGTGCCAAGGGAGTCCAGTGCTGGAGAAAGGTAAATGTTGAAGACACACAAACACACTCTCACGAACAGACGCATAAACACTAGCTAGACACACACATTTACTGACAGACACACACTCAGTGACAGACATACATACACACTCAAAAATCACAAAAAGACTTTAGACCTTACTGGTGTTCCCACCTTTAGGTCCTCAGCTTTTAAAGAGTGCAGCGCTATATTATAATGTGAGGTAAAACGTGTTTTTCAATAATTCAAAAAACACTTACCCTCTACGTTGATCTCAAAGTGATATACATAACAAGAGAAAAAAGATATATACAAATAATAGTGCAGTAGATTACAAATTTTAGTGAAACAGTGTGTGAGTGACAAATGTATCTAAACTCACATTTATTAGAGCCTTTTCAAGTTTTTAGGCTCTAAACTTCCAACCGTCTTGTGTCTTTTTGGGTAGATCACATGACCCCTCTCTCCAAGGAAAAGTATGTTCCTCTCCACAACATATATAGAAGACACAGATGAATCAAACTAAGTGTAGCATCTCAAGTAGTGGTTGTATTCATATGAATACAACCACTACTTGAGATGCTACACTTAGTTTGATTCATCTGTTTCATCTCTGTGATTCATCTCCACAACATATATAGAAGACACAGATGAAGCAAACTAAGTGTAGCATCTCTCGCTCGCTCTCCTTCAAGCCTCATGTTAAATCTATTGCCAAATCCTGTCATTTCCATCTCAAAAACATTGCGCGCATCCGCCCCTACTTAACGCCAGATGCGACTAAGGTGTCGGCCCATTCCAATGTCCTTTCTCGCCTTGACTACTGTAATCTGCTTCTCAGTGGTCTTACGTGATCCCAACTTGCGCCATTACAGTACATAATGAATGCGGCGGCGAGGCTCATCTTCCTGTCCGCCCACACCTCCCATGCCTCACTCTTCTGCCAGTCCCTACATTGGCTTCCTATAAAATATAGAGCTCAATTTAAATTTCTGGTTCTTGCTTTCAAATCTTTACATAATGCTCCTCCCACCTATCTATCCTCCCTTATACATAAGTATGCCCCGTCTAGGCCCTTACGATCTGCTGAAGACTTACGTCTATCTTCTGTCCATACTCTGATGCTTGCCTACAAGATTTCTCAAGGGCTGCACCTTTCCTGTGGAACTCGCTTCCCTCCTCTGTTAGATGCTCACCCAGTCTCCGCTCCTTCAAAAAATTGTTAAAAACCCACTTCTTCATAAAAGCATAACAATTAAACTCCTGACTGATTCCTCTTCTGCAACTGTCAATAGTCTAATACTATCCTTACCTTTTTGTGTCATTTTACCCCACTCCCTCTAGCATGTAAGCTCATTGAGCAGGGCCCTCAACCCCTCTTTTCCTGTGTGTCCAACTTGTCTGGTTACAATTACATGTCTGTTCGTCCACCCATTGTAAAGCGCTGTGGAATTTGATGGCGCTATATAAATATCATAATAATAATGTAACTAAACCCTCATTATTTTTGCCTAGATTAGGTGTTTTTAAAAAAAAACAAATAAAATCTGTCAACATTGAAAATCTCTCTCTCTCTCTCTCTCTCTCTCTCTCTCTCTCTATATATATATATATATATATATATATATATATATATATATAAAATATATGTCTCTGTATGGTTATGTCTTTCATATCCTAACCATAAATAATTTTCTGGGACCTAAAATTTACATTTAATCAAATGGGATAACATTATGGAGTCATAATCAAGTATACATCGGGGAGAGATGTTCCTCCATCTTTTAAATTTGCGGGACAAATTTGAGGAGGTAATTCTGGGTCTACGCCTCCCCCATACAAACTTAATAAATAATTCTTGAATGTGACTTGATCTATTTTAGAAAATATATATATATATATTTTTAGAATTCTTTATTTTTGTAGTGCATTGTTATTCGATCTTATGTTAGCAAGAACATGTCAATGTATAACATTATAAGATCAAAAAGTGTAAGTAAACTTTTCTTCAAACATGTCAGAAGTACTGCACAATTTTTAAAAAGTCAAGAATGCGGGTTACTTATAAAGCAGTCTAATGTATAACAAGACATACGATGATGCGTATATGGTAAAACAAAGTTTAAGGTAATTCCATGCTAGTGGACCATTTGTCCTAAGCTGAGGTGTGCTTGCTCTTATTTTACTTCCCATTCTCCCTTCTCTTTAAGGCATATGCCGTGTTTGCCCATGGTTAGGTGCTCGACTGATAAAGTTGTAGGCGTGCTGGGTGATGGAGATGATAAAATTTGCCAGTTGTTGCCCTTGTGTTTGCTGCATGTTTAGAGTGTGCCTATATTTGTATTGTTGGGCAGGTGCTGGGAAGCGATTCGGTGTGGCGATGTGGAGTCTAATGTTTTGGCGTCTAGCTTATGGTTTCTTTTATGGAGGTCCTGATATGTGTGCTGGTCCTGGGACCCTTGTCAGTCGAGGGTGTGTGTTTGGAGTGTGAACTCCCGCTCAGTATATCGGATTAGCCTCCCTTGCAGCTATGTGTTGGTGTGAGGTCTGCTCTTCCTGAATGGGTGACTCCCAACCTAAGGGATCCCCGGAAGGGGTGCTGGGACTTCTCTGCACAGAGTGCGCTCTGTGGGAATGGGGAGCACCCCCCTATTACTTGAGTGTGAAATGTGGTTGCAAACTGGTTAGTTATAGGCATAACTTTTTTATATAAAAGATTCAGTGTAGGGAACCAAAGAGAAAAGTAAAAATAAAAATAGAATGTTCTTCGCTGCTCTTTGTCCAAGTTCAGGTTACTGGGTTCGGTCTGTCACCATTCCTTGGCACAAATGGAGTTATGTGGTCTGGGTCCCAGTCCTGTTGTCTGCGGGAAGCAGGCAGGCTGGTTTGCGCGTTTGGAATGTCCAGACCTTGGAACAATGCAGGGGCCTCTGCTAGCGAGCATAACTGATATGTCGCTCCGTTCTTCTCCACACACAAGGATCTTGGCATCGGCCATCTGTAAGAGAACCCTGAGGCACAGAGGTGGCAGATTACGGAGCTCATGGAACATCGCCATTGAAGAGTGGACCAGTGCAGGTCCTGGTAAAAGGAGCATGTAGATGATTCGAAGGTGTAAGGTGTTTTCCCCCTTAATACCGCCCAGATGCGGCCTTTATCGAGGAGCGTTTGGCATCTGGCTATCATGTCTCAAGGAGCCACTGCAGGAGCTTTGGGAGATTTGGTGATATGAAAGCAGCCGTCAAAGACTGTCCTCTTGGCTTGTGTTGTCGATATCAGTGAGGCTGCCAGGCGTCGCAGATAGTGCGGCAACTCGTCAGGTAGGACTGCGTCTGGGATGCCTGTTATCTTTATATTAGCTCTACGGCTACGGTCATCAAGAGTGTCAGCTCTCAGGACTAAGGAGGTTTGAGTTTTCTGCATTTGTTGCATTGATTCTTTGATGGTGGGGACTTCTTGGTGCAGGTCAATAATGTCCTCCTCCGAGGCCTGGGTTCTGGCTGTCACTGCCTGTACTTCTACCTTCACCAGGTTGAGGTCTGCTGCAAACAATTGCTTGATGTTCTGCAGCAGGTTGGCAATGTCTTGTTTTGTGGAGGGTGTTTTGGGGTCCTCTTCAGGGGTCCCTACAGGTGCATGTGGCCTTTCTAGGGGTACAGGGGCCAGCTCCTCTACTGTTTGTCTGGGCGTTGGTGTGCAGGCCTCACCTTCCGCTTGGGTGGCCATCTTTGAAGGCCGCGGCCACTGAAACATTGTGCTGATATCTCAGGTGTTGTTTGCTCCCGCCAGGGGTTGTTTTTGGGATCGGCGACCCATGTTGTGTGTGCTCAGGTCCTGGGTCGGTCTTCCAGCCGAGTAGTAGATCCATTGACAATGGCAGCGCGGAGGTTGCGGGCTACTGATGGGCGCGAAAGGCCTTTATCCATCGGCGTTGTGGCTTGCCTGTTGGAGGGTACAAGAAAGGCATCTGGCGGTTTCACACCGTGCTGGGGAGCGGTATAAGCAGAGATGGTGTCGAGGTAAAGAGTTTTTGCCTAGTAATTTTAGTCGATTTCTGTTGCTAGTGCCGGAGCTCTAGAGTATGGCGTCAGCTCTGCTCTCCCACAAAGCTCTGCCCCAGAAAATATATTTTTTAAAGAACTTTTGAGAGTATACATTTGGAGAGTAAACATTAACAAGGGTGCAGCAGATGTAATTTATATTACATACCAATATCAAGTATCTTCCTTTGGGATCTTTTAATTCTACAAACAACTCAAATTTAAACCATTCTGCAAGGATAATTGCGACTCCTCTTTTATTTGGAAGACCCAAGGAGAAAACCCTAGGAAATATGGTTGAACGCTGTTGGTGTGCTCCACCAGTCTTCCAATAGGTCTCCTGCACAAAGCATAAATCGGATTTGTTTTTACTATAGAGTCATATAAATAGCCTCTTTTTTGAGGTGTATTGAGACCCTGTATGTTGATTGAAAAGACTTTTAATGTCATCTATACATAGCCAACGCCTCACGCAACCGAGACAAGACATATACATACACAGACAATCTTACATTCATCCTTACTGCCTTAACACAATGTCTAAAGAGACAGAATACTAGCATATTTTTCTATCTAGGCTAAATAACAGTTGCTGACAGGATCGGGGTAATAGGTGGAGTCTAATGCATTCAATGTTCCTTCCCAATCTACCTCTCCCAGAGTAAAATCCCTCACACACTCTCTCTCACCAATATTTCCTATAATAGATTTCTCTTTCCTTCTTTAAATTTTGTGTGATAAATTCTAAACCATATGAAGTGCATTCCAACCATTCATTCTAAATACTAAATTTAAATACGTGTTCATATCATTACGGCAGCTAAATTTCTTTTAGCACGCAACTGGAAAACAGTGACAATCCCACACACTCAAGAATTAATAGCTCAAGTTATATGGCAAGCAAAAATGGAAAGAGGTATATTGGCGAACACGGGAAACAGATACACTCAGATAGAGGACTGGGACACATGGATAAAAAAAATTGGAATCTATAATTTAACAACTGCCACACTGGAGTAAAAGCTCCTATGGGTCCCATGAAAACGGCGTATAAAAAAGAACGGAACAACAAATCATATTACAGCGCAAACAATGGTGTGCTCTCTCTCTCCAAGTACAGGCAGTAAAGATAAATCGACAACTAAGAATCTATAACAAGAAGCTATATAAGGTAGGGGGGATTTGGGGTGGGAAGTGTTAAAGTTTAAGCACACTATCTCCTCTGTTACCTTCTCCTCTTACACCCATGAACCTATTATTATTATTTTATTATTTATATAGAGCCATCAGATTCCATAGCGCTGTACAATGGGTGGACTAACACACATGTAATTGTAACCAGACAACTGGACGTATAGGAACAGAGCGGTGGAGGGACCTGCTCAGTGAGCTTACATTCTAGAGGTATAGAGACACAAAGGGTAAAAGTAGAGGTATGAAGTAGGTTGTGAGAAAAGGGGCTTAGTGGGTAGTTTTTGACAGTTGCAGGAGGGAACTTTTTAAAACTCAGACTGTGGAAGACAGAGATGATAGGGCCAAAAAAGGCCTGCAATAAAACTGTGGAATTTAGATGCACAGAGGAGGTGAGGATTAGTCAAGCAAGACCATTCAGGTGGGTATCAATAAAATAAGGGAGGGGGAGCAGAAATAACAGAGAAAGTCTTTAGAGATAAGCAGATAGGGCCAACAATGATGAGTAGGGCAGGGAACAATTAGCTTTAGCATGCAGAACAAGACAAACTGCAAAATATATGTATGTATGAATAAGCATGTGCACACACACACACACACACACACATACATATATACACACACACACACACACATACACAAGCATATACACACATAAGAAAGAACAAGCATGCCCAGGTATGCTACAATGACAAAGAAATCGTGGTTAAAGATACATTGTTTAAAAAATATACAAGTAGTTAAAATACATTAAAATGATAGTGTCCAGTATTAAGGGTTGATAGTGTCCTCCATAGTCTACCTTGCATAAGGCAGTGGTCCAGCTGTACTTGATCTGAGCAGTATTCTGGTTTGCAGCAGGGAACTTTTTTAAAACTCAGACTTGCATAGGGCTATTAAAGAAGGGAATATATTAAACATAGATGAATAGGGCTGGAGGAGAGGGAACAAGAGAGGAGATATTTATGATGACAAGAGTACCTAGGCTAGAAACAAGAAGCACCATATAAAATATTTAAGCCAGGAACATGTCTGAAAATTTATTTATTTTTTTAAATTAAACGCGTGTTAAGTGCCGATTTATTAATCAAAGAATGCCCCCTCCTTTTACAATTATTTATTTTACAATTGTTTCTTCTTAAGTAGAAAGTCCTTCATATTCTCACATCAATATTTCCTATATTCACCCCCCCTTTTTTCTTTAAATTATTATGTGCAATAAATTATTTGCCATTTAAAGTGCAAACCAAAACTATCATTCTAAGTGCTAAATTTAAATATGTGTTGTTAAATTTTATTCTTTTAAATAACCTTCCAAATTGTCTTGTGAGATGTCTTCTAGTATCCCTTTCACCCGCACATTGTTTCTCCGGGATCTATCTTCAACATCAGCGACTTTGTCTTCCAAATTCTTGACTTGTGATTTAAGCAGAGCATTTTGCGTTTGTAGTAATTTTGTTTCTAAGTGTACATGACTAATTTGCTTCTCTTGTTCCAAAAGCTTTTCTTTTAACACCCCTATTTCTTCCTTTACTTCTGAGATATCCGTGACAAAGTCATTCTTCATTTTGATGTACAAGTTGTCCAGAGCTGCCACTAAGCTCTCTTGTGAAACAGGTTTAACTGCTTCTGCGGTACCACTTTCAGTGTGGGTAGATAATGTACCAGTTTAAGTGCCTGGGGATAATGAAAATCTTGAAGGTCTTGTGGCAGGAACAAAAGCTATAGGGGAGAAAAAAGTATGTATGACCTTTATTTTTTCTTGTTTTATCCCCCTCTGAGGATTTCTTTCTCTTAGCACCCATTTTGATTTTAGAGCCTCTTAATAAGCCTGAGCTTGGTGTTATACTGATTTTATCTGACTCCTTGTTTAACAATTTGCTATTAAAATGACTAATTTTCTTTATATACTACAGTTCTCAGTCAAACCGTCTAAGGGTTAAATCTCAAAACCCTTTAGCCTGCAGTTGTACTCCGGGCAAGAGTGTAAAGTGGCCACTTAGGGGGAGATTGTCTGAGCAGTATACTCTTTGCTATGAAAGAAATAGGTTAAAGCCAGGATTAAGGCGTGTTAAGCCACCCAAACACTTCAACCTTCATGCAGGAATGTAAAGTAACTGCTTGGGGTATTATTAACAAATCAGCGTACTTTTTGCCAAAAGAAAAGATTGGTTAGAGTTAGGATTAAACCTCAAGACGCAATTACCTTCAGAAATATTCCAAACGCTTTTTAAACCTACTGCTATCTTCAGAACCGAAGTGCAAAATAACTGCTTAGGGTAATATCAGCTGAGCCGTATACTTTTTGTTATGGCAAAGGTTAATTAACATCAGAGTTAATACTCAAAACACTTTGACCTTTAGGTATATTTCAAACACTGCAACCTGCAGCTATAATTCATGCTGGACTTTATATAGAAATGTTATGTAACTGACAAATAAGTAACTCATTGCCCAGAGTAATATTGACAAAACAATGTGCTCCTTGCTGTATAAGAAGTTGGTCAAAGTCAGAGTTAAATCTCCATACATTCTGAGCACCAGATATTTTCTAGATAGCTTAACCTCCAGGTTTAATCCAAACAGGAGTGAGAAAAAGAGTAAAAGAGTTTGGTTAAAGTCAGGGTTAGATCTCAGGAAACTTTCACCACCAAGTATGTTTCAGCATTATGTAAACCAACAGCTATGATCCAAACAAGAATGTAAGGTGGCTGCTTAAGGTGATACTGACCAAGCAGTATACTATTTACTATTAAGGAGGTTTGTCAAATCAAGGTTAAATCTCACAGTACTTCAGCCTCCAACTATATTCCTGACAGGGGTGTAAGGTAACTATTTATGGTAGATGTGACAAAGCAGTATTCATTTTGCTATTAGAAAACATTTTTGTTCAAACCTCATTACTGTTTGTGTATTTCTCCACCACTTCCACCACATTTAACCTGGCAACATTATTCCCTTATTGTGCTCACAGAAGAAAAACAAAAGTGAGTTTACACACTGAATCTTAAACTTATCTAAGCTGTCAACAGTCCCAGGTGTAGAATCAAGTAGATGTTCCAGATAGATCATTTTTTTGCTAAACCGGTGTTTCACTGGAGGTTTTTAATTTATATAAATTTTTATTTTTCATTTTAGAAATTTCATCCATATACATTTTCAGAAGTAAAATTTTTCAACATGGTACAGTATTTTCCTTTACAAGAATTCCTGTAATTATACATATAACTACTATAACCATATTTCAAATTGCACTTAAGCATTGACTACATAAGCTACATTCGAACCAAAAAATAATGACACACAATTCCACTTTCTTACAATCTTACAATTACACAGGTACTACCTAAGACTGGCTAGCTGTGGGAGGGGGGTTGAGTTTTTACTACTACAATATCTAACCCAAGGGGCCCAAATTTCATCATATTTCTCTCTAGATAACTTATTTAAGAATAACCCAGCTTCCATCTTACATTGATAATCTATTTGTATACGTATATCATGCCAATTTAACGAACCCATATTTCTCCAATTTCTGGCCATAACTATTTTTATTGCCATAAAAGAATGGATCATAAGAATGTTTTGTTTTATATTAAGTTTTGGCAAATCTAAATGAAACAGGAACATTTGTGCCGTAATAATAGTTTTAACCTTCAGAATGGAATCCACCAAGTCTGATATAATAATTTTCATAGGTTTCAACTCCTCACAGTCCCACCAGATGTGGGGGAATGAACCTAACTCCCTACCACATCTCCAACAGTCTGGTAGAAGTGTGGGTTGAAATTTATGGAGACGAGTGGGCACCAAATACCAACGGTATACTAATTTAAAGTACACTTCCTGTATATTCACCCCATGTATGTGTCTTTTTACTGATTGTAAGGCCGAATTCCAATCTTCAACCGAAGATGAGAAATGGAATTCCTGCTCCCATTTAATCATTGCCAATACTTTAACTGTTTGCCTTTGGCATCTTGTAAATTGATTAAATTTAGATGCAATTTTATTTTTATAATGAGATGCTACAAACTGATCGAATGGAGAAGTGTCCGAAAAAACATTTCCCATAATAAAGGATTTTATTCTTAAATAATTAAATATTTCCTTCGAGGGGAGATTATAATTAAGCTGTAGCGTTGCAAAAGGCAATATTTTGTTATCATTTAAAAGTTCTGCAATTTTTACAATTCCACATTTTTCCCATTCTTGAAGATTTATATTCTTTATATAATATTTGAGACACATAAATGGGGCATTTCTTGATATATATTTAGTTCCGTATTTTTTCTTCAGATATTTTACAATATAGATCATTGTGTTATTCATCGGGTTGTTAGATCTTACATTGTTTACAAATTCACTATCGCACCACCAGAGAAATAAAGGTTCAATATTGCACAGATCCGATTTTTCGATATCTAACCAAACTGGTCTTGTCTTTGTAAAGTTATCACATTTAATTAAGTGTGCTACCATGTTGTTCATATATAGTTTCTGTATATCTGGGAAAGAAATTCCCCCTTCTTTCCAATGTCTCTGTAAAATTTCCTTTGATACTCTAGGTCTCTTATCTTGCCATATATATTCCGAAACAAGTTTTTGAAGACCGTGTATCGTCTGGATTGGAACCCTCAGCGGGAGATTACAAAACAAAAATGTCAGTTTAGGGAGTAAATAAGAATTTATCGCTTCTATTCTTCCCAGCCAGGACAATTCCAATCCCTTCCAATTTTTTAGGGTATTCCTAAATTGGGTAACTATTTCTATATAATTAAGTTCACCAATTTCCCTATAATCCAAAGATAGTCTTACTCCTAAGTATTTTATGTTCCTTGCTTCCCAATTGCATTTAAATTCCTTTTTAAGTTTTTTTACCCCAGGCCCATTTAGACCTCTTATCAAGATTTGTGATTTATTTAAATTTGTTTTATAGCCTGAGAATTTACTATACTCACTAATAAGACAAAATACAGCTGGAATAGATCTAATGGGATCTGTAAGAGTTAGTAGAACATCGTCTGCATAAAGTGCAATTTTGTTCTCCAAACTATTTATTTTTAGCCCGCTGATATCTTCATTCTGCCTAATCGCGGCTGCCAACGGTTCCATAGAGAGGATGTATAACAGAGGTGCCAGAGGGCAGCCCTGGCGCGTCCCATTTCTAATTGGGAACCAATTTGATTGAAACATAAAACCTAAAACTCTGGCTTGAGGATCTTTATATAACGCCATTGTACACTCTTTGAAGAAACCCTCAATGCCGAAGGCCTTCAGAACCTCTTCCAAATATTTCCAGTTAACGCGGGCGAAGGCCTTTTCGGCATCAAGGGTTACCATAGCGAAAGGGGACACACTTTTGTCCGCATGGTATAGAACATTCAGTAATTTCCTAATGTTATCTGATGTACCTCTGCCTTCCACAAATCCACTCTGATCTTTATATACAATATCAGGTAAATTTTGTTTAAGTCTGTTGGCCAAAATTCTGGAGTATACTTTAATATCTAGATTAATAAGAGAGATTGGTCTATAGTTCGAAGTATACCTTGGATCCTTTCCTGCCTTAGGGATTGGAATTATAGAGGCCTGAGGTAATTCAGATGGAATAGTTTTATAGCTATCAAATTCTTTAAATGTATTCAATAAATATGGGGAAATTATATCATTTTTATAAAAAATCGATGACCAAGCAGTATACTATTTACTATTAAGGAGGTTTGTCAAATCAAGGTTAAATCTCACAGTACTTCAGCCTCCAACTATATTCCTGACAGGGGTGTAAGGTAACTATTTATGGTAGATGTGACAAAGCAGTATTTATTTTGCTATTAGAAAACATTTTTGTTCAAACCTCATTACTGTTTGTGTATTTCTCCACCACTTCCACCACATTTAACCTGGCAACATTATTCCCTTATTGTGCTCACAGAAGAAAAAAAAAGTGAGTTTACACACAGAATCTTAAACTTATCTAAGCTGTCAACAGTCCCAGGTGTAGAATCAAGTAGATGTTCCAGATAGATCATTTTTTTGGGGTAAGAATGAGACACAGAACGGGGCTGGATGTAAGAGATACACAAAGGGGGTTGTAATACACACTAAAGGGGCAATAAAATGCACTAGAGCACAAAAGGGTTAAGAAATTCAAAAGGGGGGAGGGTTACAACAAGAAGCATTTTTTTTTTTTTAAGGGGGGTGGGAGTGTGGAAAAATGCATCTTGGCATGCACCACAATGAGCCGCTTTGTCTGGAACCGACACCAGGCACACCTCCGCCATGACCTGTTGTGTTTACCAAGGTCCTGGGGTTGCCTAGCACTCCCCGACCTGCGCAAATATCATCAAGTGGCCACTTTGCAGAGGATCTTAGAATGGCACACCCACTTAAAACATAAACTATGGGTCGCGCTAGACAAAGGACACTTACACCCATCCCTCCTCCCAGCCGTATGGAACACAGGGGATCAGCGCCTCCAACCCTAGATGCTACCTCCACAGGTGCCCATACGTTAAAGGTATGGGATGTCATCAGGGGGGCACCCCACCTGTCCCCGACGCCAAGCCAGCAGATCCAAATACCACACAACCCCAAAATAGGAGGAGGGATGCCACCACAGACATGGGACTTCCTTGGGGGGGGGGAGAATCCCTCCTCCTACACTAGGTATTACACAACGCAAACCTGAAACCAATACGAGAACTGACAGAGGGTAGACCCCTGTCGAGTATACAGGCACTCCGATATACGCAACTTAAACACTTCTATCGGTCCCTCCCGAACAGGGATGCTATACACAGAGAACTAACATGGTTCGAAGACCTCTGCAACACTAGAACCACCCTCAACAAGGCTATCTCCCTCCTGTACCAACACCTCCTGGTGGGACACTTCGAAAATAGAAATACCTATCGACAACGCTGGGAACGGCTACTCTCCAAATTATTTACAGATGCCCAATGGGAAAAAATACTGACCCTACACCACAAATGCTCATCGAGCTCCAAATATCAGGAGACAAACTACAAACTGCTGGCATTTTGGTAAAAAACACCGTAAAATCTACATAGTATATTCCCAGATACCCCCAATATATGCTGGAGATGTGAAACAGGTCCTGGGACGATAACGCACATCTGGTGGGATTGTCCACACATAACACCATTCTGGGAAATGATACAAAAAAAATCGAGGGAGATCCTCGGCGACGAGGGAAGCTTTGACATGGAACTGGCCCTCCTACACTCCACGCCAACCTCTGTTGGGGTATACAGGAAATCTATCCTCCGCCACCTCCTAAACGCTGCCAATGGGCTGATTCCACTATACTGGAAACAGGTTACGATCCCCACAGAGGAGCAATGGTTGGAAAGAGTAGACGAGATATACATGGCTGAGTCAGTGCAGACATCACTCCTTGGCATCAAGGAGAAACACGTAGAGAGGTGACGACCATAGCTGACCTATGTGGCGGAGCGTGGCGCGGGAGGTGGGGGAGGCACAAACCGGTACGCGCCGCCTTGCCTACAAGATCCCCCCCGTGCAAACCACGGGCGAGAGATGAGCGGGGCCCTCCCCTCATAACCCTTCCCCACACCCCCCCCCACACCCACTGCACCCCTCTCATACCTGCTCCCCTACCCTTCCTCCTACTACACTCTCACGCTCTCCCGACCTCTAGTCCGGGCAAGCAGACAAATAACACCCTACCCACAGATCATGTAACTGACAACAATTACATAACAACCACTGCTGCACGATGCACACACCGTTCAACCAGAATATAATATTAAGCATACAACGCTAATGACACCTGTGGGGATATTTATGGGATAATAATAGTAAACAGTGAAAATTGCCCACTAATTCAATTCTCAGATCCCAAAGAACGTTTATCGTGTTAAGTGAGAAGTATTTCATATAATATCACAATGTATAAAAATAGATTTTTATTTATAATGACAAATTAATTAATAATAATATTATGCAACATGCATGACAATAATCAATGAATATCCAGTATAAAATGATATGCAATACAAAGAAATGGCTACACACGTCTCAACGGCTAAAACAGCATTTTCTGTCAAGACTTTTGATTTATGAGGTATCTTTAACACAGACTGAAAGGAAAACTTTTCACAGCGAAGGACCATAAAACCCTGGCTAACAGTTAGAATAACCCTTTCAATGCTGGCTAGATCTCCTAGGTAATTAAGATCTATTCTTATGTAATTTTAAATAAAATAACATTTAAACCAGTTCATTAGTCATTTCCTGGAACCATCCAATAAGAGAATCTACCATATTGTATAAGCAGAATTTAATTTGTCTAAAAGATATCTATCTTATATTAGAGCAAATCAATACGCCTGGATAAAAACAACGGTATGCTACCACGTGATAATATCACATCAATATATAATTATTCTTAATTCCACCTGCAGAATGGAATGTTTATAACTATATATTCTTTAGTTAACTAAGATTTCTTAATATGGAAATCTGACCGTGCTTTATCCAGTCATATATAATGCTATTAATACATTTTAATTAATTTAATTAATTAAATGAAACCAGTATAATTACCAGTTGAGTAGATATTTCATCCGATTGGTAGATAGTCTCAGGAACTTATTTGGATGTCTCTCTGCATTGAGTTATGGTGAAAGGTGGTGTTGGTTAGAAAGTCAGTGAAATTCTAAGTGTTAGGGTTTTAAGAGTAGAGTGTTAGTCTCAGATGTTGTCCTGGGTTTCTCTGCATGTCTGAGTTGGAGTCCCCAAACTTCCAATTCCTCTCTCCTCTTTTTCCTTCTCCTTTGCCTTCCTTGCATCTCCCAATCTTCCCTTTGTCCTAACTTTTAAAGGGCCAGACTCTCTGTACGTCATCAGTTGATAACCCAATAGAAGCACTAGAGGTGTGGTTATCTTCCAGATCGCAAATTAGTTATTTGGTCTATAGAGGGCAGTCTTGTCCCACTAAACATACCTATCCAGGAAAGAGTTAACTTTTCCTGGTGGCTATTTTGACGTCATTTTGCGTTATCTTTATAGTGGCCATAACTTACGTATCCAAAATGGCAGATCATGAACTAAGTTTAACCTTAAACTTACAATGGTACCTTATAGATATAGACAGTTAATTTTTATTATTTAATCTTCTCTGTCACAATTGTCTGGGTTTAGATTTGATCTATTCCATTAGCATTAGACAGTCTGTCCAACCCCATTTCTGCTTATCACTTGGTTTATACTATGCATTCCTTTAGCTCTGGCAAAGTGGCCAGTTCTACAGAAAGAAATCTTGTGTCTTTTGTTAACTTGAAAATAACAAAATGGAGTCTGGTCTGTTCAGAGTGACTCAGAATATACACTTTTAGTTTCTATCATAGCACAAGATGTCTGCCGATATAAATACCCTGACACACCTACACCTCAAGTACAACCGCATGGATAAACACACTGAGTGAGGTGGCTGTAATAAACACACGAGAAAGACCCACGCACACACCACAAAAATCACATATCCCTTCATGTTATGAGTTGTTGACCTCGATGCTCTGAAGAATCTTACACTGCTGATCTATTGTAAGCTATGACAGTAATGCTTTCACAGTTAGGACCTGCGTGTCCACCCTTAATACTGTACTTTTCAAAGCCAAACCTATTGCTATTTACCTTGCGCAATAAAAGCTGGTTATCAAAAAAAATTAAATGCATCTTGGCCTTTGTAGCAAAAAATCCTAGCACCAGCCCTGGAAACACCCCTCCTTCTATAAGGAGATGCAAATCTACTGTTTATGGCATTTGTGTAGTGATTCTGTATTAATTATTTACGCCATAAATAAAGCAAAATAATGTTTATACTTTAAACCAGTAAACCAGGGACCAGTAGGGGCAGTATGTAGCATTAATTTCTACCATATATTTTCCTTATGCCTTGTGCTTCTGGCAGTGATATCATAGGGTAGCCTATTTTAAATAAATTACCTGTGCAACCCACTGGGAATAAAATGGAGAGTTAAGAGGTAGTCAGTACTTTTTTCATGATGTAGTACAGAATATCAGCTCTCTTCTTAGCCCCCAGCCAGTGAAAGTTGGCATATTGTATGTTAAATGTTTCGTTTACTCATGTCTGTTTCATTTCTGTAATTAGCTGTTACTTACTGTAATTTATTGTAGCAAATTGCTAAGTAATATTATGTCATGTATTTTTTATCAACATATTCAACGAAAATACCAAGACATATTTATTGCCTTAATAATTGTATATCAATACCAAGACACACATTTATTGCCTTAATTATTGTATATCAATTAATTATTAGATTAATATTTATATTTAAGCCTCGTCCACAACAGGGTGTGATTACACGACTTGTGAGCTTACACTTTGAAGGGTCTCTTGATGGATTTCTGATTACATTTTTCATACATTATTTTATTGAAATCTTATATATGAACTTAAAGTATATGAAATATAATAAGTTAAGTAAGTTAAGTAAGTGAATTTATGTTTCAGAATATATGATCTGTTTTTTTCACCCTGGTATATATGTAATGTTCTATGTTTCTTACCCCAATTATAGAGGGTAAGAGAGTAAATATATTGGCACTCTATAAATACTACAAATTAATAATGACAAAAACAATACAACCTTTAGGGGAAAGAATAAACTAACTATAAATATAATTGACATTATATTTTCAAAGGTCTCAAAGATCACAATAGAACTCACAATTTAACTTTGGAAGACAATATCACAATAACCACCCTGGTGGTAGTGGAAGGAGATAGGTACTGCTGCAGCAATATTAGCGCCCGAATTTTATATTCAGTCTGAATTAGAAAACAATTTCCTATTCAGCTCTGCTAACACTTTGAATTCCAAAGAATTCTCCCTTCAGTGAAAAACGCTGTCCTTTTAGGTCTGTTATATTTTATCTAAAAAAAAATGTCTCATATGAAGGATGAATTCTAAGTCTATTTAGGTGAAACCATTTGTCTCCTTCACATGTATTATTTTACCCTCAACCACTTCATGTAGTGATAATGTTTGGTGTTGCATCATGTCCGAGTCAAGACTCCTTTCAACTACCAATGAACGTGGTTCTAGCAATGCACTGTTAAAGTGATTAATAATGCAGTAAACCCTGGACTTTAAACACATATTTGTTATCATCTCAATGATGCAGCAAACATTAAATGTCTTTTAAATGGAAAACGGTCCATGCTGTCATTTCAATTCAGAATTCAAATCCATCCATATTTCATTCAAAACAAATAATTTATGAGGCATAACACATAACTGGCCTTGGAGGAAAATCTCTAGATTATCTATTCATTAAATGCAAGTATGTCACAAAATCACTTACCGTTGCTGACTCACATTGCCAAAATCAATAAAAGTTGGGTACAACATGAAAGCTCACTAACAATTACAAGTATACCAGGTCTACTATATGCTACGCATTGTCTTCTCTTGGAAGTAAGCCGAGCAGATCCTCTATGGGTTATGGAGTAAAAGTATAAACTAAACTAATGTATACTAATGTTGCTTTCTTGCTTTCGGAAACAAGTTTTCCTTAAAAGTTTATTTTGAAATGCATAAATGAGAAACATTTTCACTAAGTATGTCCTAAGTCTACCTTAACCTGGATACAACTCCTATCCTAGCTCTTGTACTGATATTAAAAAAAGTACCATACAATATGTAGCTATAATATAATACTGTATATTTTTAGGACTGCAACATTATCACATCATTTAAAAAATATTTGCATAATTTCATAGTTATATAGTTACATAGTTGAAATATAGAAAAATAGTACTGAAAAGAGTCATGCATCCACCAAGTTCAGGATTTCTCGTGTTTGTTTTTCCTGTTGATCTAAAAGAAGGCAAAAAAAAAAAAGTATGAAGCTCTTCCAATTTTGCAACAAATTAGGAACAATTCATTCTTGACCCCAGAATGGCATTCAGATATCTCCAAGGATCAATTAAAACGTATATCCCTTAATATTTAGTTTTTACAAGAATATCCAACTATTGTTAAAACATCTGTATAGACGCTGATCAAACCACCTCTTCCAAATCCTTATTGTTATTACTATAAAAAAAATCCTTTCCTTTGCCTTAGACGAAATCTCCTTTCTTCCAGTCTAAATGAGTTTAGTTTATGAATATATTTCCTGACAGTGGTTTGTAATGGCCCTGAATATATTTGTATAACTCTATCCATCCCCTCTGAAACATTGTTTTTCCAAATGAAAGAGATTAAAATGTGTTAACCTTTCCTCATAACATAAATTTCCCATTCCTTTTATCAATTTTGCAGATCAGCTCTGCACTTTTTCTAGTGCCATAATATCTTTCTTTAGAATGAGTGCCCAAAATTGCAGAGCATATTCAAGGTGTGATCTTACCAGTGATTTAAAAAGAGGCAAAATTATAGTTTCATCCTGAAAATTAATGACCTCACCTGTGCATGACACTACAGATTGACATTGCACATTGTTGTGCATTACTTAGCATTTTTCTACATTAAATTGCCATCTGCCATTTGAGTGCCCAGTCCCCCAATCAATCTAAATCTATCTGCAGCAAACTATTTGCAAAAAGAACACAAGAACTAACCATGTAGGAGATAAGCCCTCATGGATGGAGAGTAACCTTAATAAAACATAACCTTTAATATAATAATATAAATATTACAAAATCCTTGATCACAAATGTGGCAAACCTAGCCACTTGGACTATAACTGGACACTATGCCTTTAAGGGTTGCCTATAGGTCTGGAGAGATATGCGTTTTAACCTGTATGTGTCTGCTTCATGTATTCCCTGCATTACCTGTAATTATCTGTTCCGCCGAATGCAAATGGCGGTTTGTATGGGGATTCCCTTTCGTTTCACGAACGGCACTTTGGAGGGCCGTTCGTGAACCGAACGCAAAGACCCACAATAGCCCACACACTTAGAGGCGTGTGGCGCTAGTTAACCGATTGCAACAATGTTGCAATCGGTAATTAGAGGCTCTCCTGGGTGGCCGTCGTTCGACTACCGACCATGCGGCGGTCGGCCATCTTGGATCCTTTGTTCCCTCAGCGGGGTTATGTTGTCGAGCGCCTGGTACTAAAAACAGCTACTCGACAGCACGAGCCCCGCTGAGCCTCCAGGGCGTTCGGGAGTTTCGGGACATTCGGTATTTTGTTCCCTACAAGCAATCGGTTCTTTTCATATGTTTTATACGAATTGTGTTTTTCGTGCGGCGTTCGGTTATTTTAGCTGGGATCTGGTAATCTCACGAATGATGCGCTCAGACCCCAGCTATCTACCGAACGTCCATTCGTGTAAATCCACTGTATATTCCCCAAGTTATGGATTTTTGTGTGAATTGTCGGTTCTGCTGCACGAGGGGATAATCCACTTAACGGTGCATTCTGGGAAGATGATCCCTCTCGTGCAGCGGTGCCTGATGGGAGAAATATGCTGTAATGTAAGTCCCCCATGTAGTCCCCTCTGGGAGTGCCCCTGGGGAGGGACTCAGGAAACCCCTTGCATGGGGACTTGTATAAATTGTCTTGCCGATTAAAAGGTTGTCAGTTGACTCTCAGAACTGTGTCTCGTCCAGTTACTGGGAGGTTGGGGATATTGCCTTATGGTCTTTCAGCGCTTGACTGTGGATTCGTTTCTGAACCAGCGGAATTCGTGGATTTATAATTGGCGTTCCGCTACAACAAATATAGAGAATCAAATAGGAATCTATAAACTCTACTCCCCCCTCCCCTCTCTGAACACAGACTAAATGTCCTAACGAGAGTTAAAAAACTGTAACTTTGTGGTCCAGCATCTCGTGGGTGAAGTATAGGCTAAATTGAATTGACAGCAAGAAGTAAATAGAAGTAACAGATATAACTGAAAGAAAATGTAGTATGGATGGTATAGTCTCTAATAGTATTTGTATATGTCGTCCCACATCTCTAAACCAACACCATACACTAAAACGTCCTGACTTGTGTTTTGCTGAAAAGGCTCTTCCAGGGGAACAGAATCAGAACAGAGGTTTTAAAAACTAGCGCCTCTGTCATTGATTGGATGCCTACCAGTCGATAGAAATCTGTGGGTGGACCTAAAGAAGGGTTATATGGTAACCCTATGCATGCCTTGTATCTTTACATTGGAGGAAATAAACATTCCATAGACTTGAATACAAGGGGCTGTGCTTAGAAGCATTATGTGTATTGTGGGCGAGTGTAATGTCATGAAACTTTGTCTAATATACCAAAGTGAATAGCTAAAGGCACAGCAGAGTAGGGACGATCTGTATTTACATTACCATTACTCTGCAGGGTCTCTCTTCGCTCTACTACACAACCTGCAATTTTGTTTCATCTTTCCCCCTCTGGCTAATTTGTTATTGAACAAGTGTTACTTTTGTTACTTTATTTTGTTCACATTTTCTCTGCACATTGCAATTTTCAGTGCAATCATTCCTTTTTTTCCCACTGAATTACAGTGGTCAGTATCTGATACTTGCTTCTTTCTTTATTTTTGTCTTATGTTACTTTATTTAGATTGTTTGTTCATTATAACTTCATACTTTTCCTGTTTCTGTAGGATTTTTTCCTGTTATAGATACCTATTTGATTCTCTATATTTGTGATCGAGGATTTTTTTATATTTGTATAATTATATTAAAAGTTATGTTTTATTAAGGTTACTCTCCATCCATTAGAGCTTATCTCCTACATGGTTAGTTCTTGTGTTCTTTTTGCAAATAGTTTATTCATATTGGGGGTTACCCCCCCATATCATTTGAGTAACTTGACACCCTCTCCCTAGAAGGTTTCTTTTGTTTAGTATCTGCAGCAAAGCAACATCCTTCTCACATTGTATTACTTTACAGAGCTTTGTGTCTGAATCATGGCTTTCAATGCCTATTTCAAGATCATTTATAAATATGTTATGTAACGGATAACCTGGCATCCCAACTGGGTACCTCCGTTGAAGCGCTTCCTGAGGGCTCCAAGCACTCCAGCCAACACCATAACCACTGTAGACTCCTTCAGAGAGCAAGACAGGAACAAGCTCTTACAAGAGCTTAGCAGTGATATAGCAAGAGAGTATGACTAGCATAGCAATCCCTTGTAGGAGATTCCCCCAATAAGAGATGGCACTCCAAACTGAGGGTGAAGTAGAACTCAAGTTTTAATGAAACACTCTGCTTTTATGCACATTTTACACACATACTACCGCCCACAGGGTTTTGAAGAACAACCAATCCAACACGTACTATATAGTAAAACACTCCCATTCATTCCCACAAAATCTTCCCCTCTGCCTGTGATATAATTACTGAACACAATGGGTTAATGTAATTATCACAAGCAGGAAAAATATACTTTTTATACATGTACTGTAACTTTAAAACTATACATCCAATCTCCATAAATGTAAACACTCTCAAAAATCATACAAATCCCTCCAAAGTTAACTGGAAGTCCTTTCTGACCGACCACAAGCACATTTTCATGCCCAAACCAGATCCATAGATTTGGGCTGTGCGGTCGGTCTATTTCAGGCAGAAAAAATGACTAAGTCCCATTCGAATGCACGAATGGGGCACCATTCGGGCAATTGGCTCAGTATAGCAGTACATTCAAACTGCCGAACGGGACTTAGTTTCCAGACGCAGAGTCCAAGTGTAGGAATTTGGCTGCACACACCGCTGACCGCGTTCGGCTAAATAAAGATGGCCGCCCAGCGGTCGGCAATTTACCTACAGCAGGCTCCCAGCTTGGGAGGTAAATTGCCTGCACGCTTCCACTTCTGGCTCGTCAGCCTGTGTGGTACTTGGTTCAGTAAGCCCCAAGTGGGAGAAAGCCATGCACAACTGATTTTAAAGGTATTATCACAAAAAGTCTCAATATGTCCCCAGAAGGTTCTCAAAGGGCAAGCACAGTCCAATAGAAGTCCATAAGCCCCAAGAATGTTGTTAAAGGGCACAATCTCCCAGGGGCCATAGTCAGAAGGTAGGAGGCGGGAAAACAGGCCCCTCCAAAAACCAGTGGCGAGATCACTTTCGCCATATGTTAAATATAAATGGTCCCAGAACAGAACTCTGAGTTCACTTACCACTTTTGTCCAAAAGCAAAAAAAGCTCCTCTTTCCTAGCGACTGCCACGTTGGCACTCACACAAAACCTTGAGTGGTAGATAGCCTGCTTCATTCTTCAGAATGTGAGACTGTTGGTTACAAATAGTGCTGTGTCTACTGCTAGCCACTGCCACTTAACACTAACTTGCAATCATCCATGTCCTAATGTTATTGTAATAAGATCCACCACCACAAATATTTCATATTAATCCCAAGACATCCATCATTACAACCACTACCACCAGTATTAACAGTTCTCAGGCTCAGGATCATGAGATTAGCAGCATGTTTGTTACAACTAATTAAACATCTAGGAGGCAATTGCTTTTTTTCCACGTCATTGTAATCTTTATGTAATTCCTCATCATGTTGTAATAACTTGTGCTGTCACTTCCACTGACACTGATAACTTGTGCTGCCATTTCCACAGTGTTACCCCTTCTTGTAGCCCACCTAGTCAGCAACTAAAAGAGAGCACAGAAAATATGACTTTGTGGCCATTATAGCCACTCTTTAGTGTGGAATGAAAGTACTGTCCCCAATGTCTGGTGTTGCTGGCAGTGATCGATCTGATGATGGGAATTCTGTTGTTCCACCATTGCTGCTTGACTATGAGTATGATAAATCAGAGGAATTAGAAGAAGACAGTGTGTAGAGACAGGCAGCAGTCCATTTTTGTTTCCTCGGCAGCTAGACTGCACTCACCAACTGCATATTTTTCACCATCTCCAGTTCCATCTGTATCTGCTTTGCAATCACCTCATCCAATGCACAGATATTTAATACCTGGTGCACCTGCAAGCACTGGCACAAGTAGCTCATGCACTGTTATTGCTACCATTACTACTAACAACACCCCCATCAACATCACCAGTACCACTAGCATCAACATCACTGGCACTATCAGTATTTTCATTGGCATTAATCAACCAATGAGTATACTGTAAAGTGCCACCAAAGCAAACTTCGAGTGTCTCTCAGAAGGTCGACTTGCAAAGTACAAATTGTGCTGCAAGGAAGTGAATAAGTGGCAAGTGATGGATCAGTATGAAGCAACATATGCCAAGATGCCACAGGTCTATATTACTGAGGGGAAAAAGCAGAACAAGAAAACAATTTACCACCACTCTTAAGCAAAGCAGGTGGGATGGCGAAGATAGTGCCAGTAGCCGAAAGAGGCAGGTAAGAGATGGATTATTTGATTTGCAGTGTGCTTCTGTGCCATTGATTGTACTTTGGAAATTGAAAGCCTCTTTCCTCAGTAATTTAAACAGTGTGGTTGCAGTTTACTTCACAAATGTATCCTGCCTATGCTGAGCGTGGCAGTAATACTTGCACAACTACATAAGTAATGTTGCAGGTAGGTTATTGAGGATGAAGAATCAGTTTCCAAAATAATTTTTTAATCTAACTGTGTTTTGAAAGTGTGAAAGCACTGTGCCAGTCAAATCAAATATTGATCCAGTACTGTAAATCCACTGAGCAGCAACCAGTTTTCAACACAAACATAATGCAGGGTGAAACCACTACATTTAAAAAAAAAAAGGGGGAGCAGCAGCGAGCAGTACCTCACCCACAACTACCACCCTTAGACAGAGTAGGGGTGATGTTGACTTTAGTGCCAGCACTCAAGAGAGGTAGGTTGGACAGGGACAGTGGGACAACTCATAATCCTAGTGAGGTGCCCACCAGTTTACACTTGAACATTTTGTTGGATTTTATTCTAAACCAATGTCAAAACAGCAGGCTAACAAAATCAAGCACCTAATTGCCCATAACTTATACAGTGCTCTTACTGGTCAGCATGCTGATGAGCTTTGAGGTCTTGGTGAGGCATTAAGTACATTATAAATCTTTAAATCTGGAAAAAAAATATATAAAACCAAGATGAAAAATTAAACTAAATGGAATATGAAGATGCATAGCTTATGTAACAAACATTATTATGTTAGACCCATACGTGAGAAACGGGTAAAGTAATTTCAGACATTTAGAATATCCTAACCAAGACAATTGCAAATGTATGGTATAGAACTATGAATTTTTAAGATGTGCTCTTAAAAAAAATGTTTATTAATCATTTTCTAAAAGTTATGACCCAGATTTAAGATTGCACTTTCCTTCGCTCAAATGGCAGTCATTACTCTATTATGGTAATGAGACCATATGCAAATCATGTTTGATAGGAACTGTAATGACTAAAGCACTAAGTAGCTAGTTCAAGAGCCAGTAAATCATGTGCAGTCTTCATTTGGAAGCAAAACTAAACCTTTGAAAATTCTTCTTAGTATTACATTGTGTAGCATATTACTAACATACAGGCATACCTCACTAATACAGGGGCCTCGCTATGTTATCTAGATGGCACAAATGTCATTGCTTGTGCTGTATTGATTGTGGGTCCAGGGCACAATAGGGAATTACAAGTACTAGTAGGGAAAGCGAGTAGGTAATGTGTCTAGGGTGTAAATTCAGTGTAGGTTTTAATCGAAGGTATTTAGTGGCCTTCACATGGTGAACTAAGAGCCTATTATTCCAGGGTTGCTCATCTCGTGTTTTCGATGGGCTGGAGGGTAACAGACCTTATATTAACTAGAAATACACCTCCTGCCTGTTTTAAGGTTTAGTGCGCTTCTGCTGCGACTTTTGGAGGTTGGAGGTGGAGAGTTCCTGGGGTCCCAAGGACAGGTTTGGCTTCAGAGTGAATTAAGAGCAGTATTAATTAATAAGAGTATAGTAGTGACTGAGAAATTTCCTCATTTCAAGTTGTTGCGACCCCCATGGGTACGAACAGTAACCCCTTTGCTGGGTACCATCTGTTTATCGCTGTGGTCGGTTCCGAAGGACCCGGTAGCTATAATGAGTCCCCTGGCAGGTTGAGTGTGCTCAACAACGCAGTTACTCCCTGCAGATCTAAGACAGGTGTGCACTGTCTTGCCTTGAAGGACATGTAGAGCCCGAGGCAAGTGCCAGCAATATCCAACCTTGTGTTGCTAGAGCAGTGTCATGAATGGCCAGAGGGACCTCCACCATTGTAGAGTGCCTCCTGACAGGTCCAAGAAGAAGGAGAGCCGCATGTTCTCAAAGTCGTAGGTGTTGGACCCTTTGAGCGCCGTCTGTACTGCGGTCTTGTCTGCAGAGCCGCGGAACCTCACCACCAGGTCCCTGAGGGCTGATTCCGGTGCTTTCTGTGGTTTTGGGACCATAAAGATAGCATCTGGGGTGATGATCTTAGCTTGTTTAGGTGCCAGCAGTTTTCCCAGAAATGTTTTACATGTTATTTCGATTCTCAGAATTTCTTTAAAAGTATATTTTAGGAGATCCTTGTGCAGTAGAGGCATCCTCAGACCGCTTTGCTCTATTACAACTCTGCTATCGCTTCCATGATTGTGGATAAACTAATAACACTCTAAACATTGATGCCTAACCCTATAACTTGAAGAAAATTTTAATAAAATGGCAAATGTACAGTAATTGCCGTTACATAAAAATTTGTAAAAAAAAAATTAAGAAGCAGTTTAAACCATTTTAAAGATTTATATAATGTTGGTCAAGCAACTATCTCAGAGGGCCTGCTCTAAATTCATCGTCTATTTTCAATCAAAATATTTATAATTAGCACAGCCAATGGAATGTTATTCATAATAATTATACCCAGACCACTTGTATGTGCCTGCAAGTCATGGCCCGCTTTCCTCTTTTTTTAATAAAAAAATAAATAAATCTCACTTGAATCAGTTATAATAAATATTTTATTGTAAAGAAAAATAATATTTGTGTGTGTGTGTGTGTGTGTGTGTTTATATATATATATATATATATATATTGTAACAAACCACCTCTTTTACAGGTAGGATTGTCACAGATCTTGCAGTAACCACAGCCTTCTAGGGTATACAAAGTCCAGGACACATTCAGCTCGGTTTTCCTTTTTATTCAGTAAGAAAACAGGTGCTTTAAATAATAACAAAAACAAACAAAATCCCTTGCTCTTACTTGAGCTCTTACTAGACAGTAATTGCTATCTGCAATTGGGTGGCTTTCCCACTTACCAATTTTCCAAACAAAAGCAATGTCTTTGCAATAAACACTAGCTGTCTTTTTCTCCCTCACTCTGCAGCAGGCTGCCCTCTTCTTTTAAAGGCCTGTCTACTAATTGACTAGCTACAGGTGAGTGCCAATTAACTAACTCGTAAGTCAGATCCAAATAGTGGTCTGTTACACAGCAACTAATGCTGTTGGAGCATTGGCCCACCCTGCTCTCCAAATACTCCGCCCCAGGGACCCATACCATGTTTTGCAGAACCTTAGCAATGTAGATTGCAAACTCTAACATCTCTCCCTGGGGCATTTAACTGAAAATTCTCAGGTTGCTGTTTAACAAATCAGGCCTGATGTATCTTCCATCAAGCACAATTCCACTTTTACGCTCACAATATTTATATATATTTACACACCCATTGTACAGCGCTATGGAATTTGCTGGTGCTATACAAATAATAAAAATAATAATAATAATTGTTACGGACATGACTACCATTTTAACACAATATTTGTGCTTTTAGGCCCATAACTCTCTTAAAGTTATAAGTTCATTTAACAGATATTCCCTGCATGAATGCCATTTTTAAGCACTGAAATGGTTCATTAACAAACCAGTTTAACAGTTTAACAAGTTCAGAGTAAGAGGCGGGTTGATGGTTTGGGAATAGGCTGGAAGGAGGGGCAGGTTACTATGGTTATCATGAAGCTGTTTTGTGAAAGTTTGACTGTTGCTTTTTGGAGTTTGTTGGGGATAGCAGCGATGTAGCAATACAGGGGCCCAGGCAGCCTTACTAATTTTTTTTAAGGCTGCAAGTATGCACTCAAAGCCCATATTTTTTTTTTCCTGGTACGTAAAGTTTGATCTATCCAGAGCAGGAGAAACCTTGATCTACATTTCATCAAAGATCCTGGGACATTAGGTATAAAACTGTATAATTTTGTAATAGCTTTTATATTTGTGTTTAGATTAGATTGCTTGGACATCCTTTAATATGTTTTAACTGCAATTATGGGAAATATATGATTAGTAATGCAAAATGTCTAGTTCGTATTACGTAAATGTTTAGCTAGAATATGTTTATTAATATTTGTTATATTTTCTTTAAGATATTTTTATTAAACATTATCTTTTGCTGCACTCTGAGTGATTGCCATTTGGTCTTTACATGTTAGGACATAACTCTGCCAAAATACCTTCTGCAGCTAATAATCTAAATACAAAATAAAAGGGTTGGTTTTGAATGCTTGCAAATACATGTGGGCTTCCATTAACTCTATTGTTAGTGTGACTAAGTGATGTCTACTGTTAGTGTAACTAGGTTACACCAGGACATATGACTGGTGGCCATCTTGATTGATGCTCTTTGAAGCACGTAGTCGGAAATCATTTTGGCGCTCCTGGCAGTTTAACACAGTAGTTATTGTGAAACCTTTTCATTTGCACAAACTAATACATCCAAAACCACAACCACAACAATAATATATTAATATATATATATATATATATATATAAATATATATATATATATATATAATCTCAAGTGCTGCTTAAAAATAATCACTTTTGCCAAGCAAAGTTCTGCTTAATTCCTAGGAAATATATTAAACTTTCACTTGTCAGATGCTTGCAGTTTATTTGCTAAAAAAAAAAAAATGCAGATATCTTTTCCATTTATTTATAGAGCATCTATGCAAGGGAATTAAATTTGCTTTTTGGATTTTGTGAGCATATTATTTCTAGTGATTATGAACATGAAGGACAGATTTGCAACTGGAAAATGAAACATATTTATTAATGTATTTAAAATCTCATGTAATTATCATTTGAAGCTGAAACATAATTTTGATTGGTGCGCTGTGTTTTTGCAGTAAAAAGACATTTTACATTACTGATGACAGAGCAAGAAAAAGCTGTGCTCCAATTTCAAAGTAATCTACATACAAATGTTCAGAAGAGATTGAGGGTTTAAAATGAGTTCTGTTGGCTTTTCCAGCATTTGTAGAAAATAATAAAAAAAAATTGTTTGAGTTTACGTGTGAAAGCTGTATTTTTTGTGGTATTATAATTGATTAATAGATCTCATCTCAAGAAGCAGATTAGCACTGCAGGAAGAAAAACAGTAATGTATTTTCTAATATTACAGTAAAACAACTATGGGTTGTTTTATAGAACATCATGTTATCATTTTCAGTATAATTTATCCAGGTACAGCAAAGCCTCGGGCAACATAGCACTGACTCGTCCATGTGCTATTCAATACAAAGTAAAATAAATTCTATAAAGCATCTAAGTTTAAGAGTATGCATGTATGGCTCTGCAGTATTGTTTCTTTTATTTTAAAGGCAATCAGTCAACTGCAGGTGTGGATGATATTGTCTATTCCAATTAAGTTTGAAATGTACGTAACACAAAAATTTCATGGCCTCACTCTGAAGAGAAAAACAAAACAAATAAGTATATATTTTATTCTGTACAATGCTTGCTGCTGTTCTCTATCTCCCAATGAAGGGGGAAGTTATCATCACAGGTGACTTTAATCTTCCTGATGTGAATTGGAAAACAAAAATAGCTGCTTGTGCCAGGAGCACACATATTCTAAACTCCCTACTGGGATTGTCTCTAAAACAAGTCGTTGAGGAGCCAACTCGTAAAGAGGCCATACTAGATTTAGTGTTAACAAATGGAGATTTGGTATCAGATATTACTGTAGGTGAAAGTTTGGGATCCAGTGATCATCAGTCAGTGTGGTTTAATATAAGAACAGTGACTGAGTCACACCACACAAAATCAAAAGTTTTAGACTTTAGAAAAACAGACTTTTCTAAAATTAGAATATGTGTAGAGGAGTCATTATCAGACTGGAGCAATTTAAATTGAGTCCAAGAGAAATGGTATTATTTAAAAGTTGCACTACTGAAGGCAACAGAAAATTGCATTAGGCTTGTCAGTAAAAGCAAAAAATTCAAGAAACCACTGTGGTACTCTGCAGATGTGGCCAAAATAGTTCAAAACAAAAAGTTAGCATTTAGTAATTATAAATAAACCAGAGTGAGGAAAACAAAATGATCTATAAGATTAGGCAGAAAGAGGCTAAGTAAGTTATAAGAGCTTCCAAATCACAAACAGAAGAGAAAATAGCACAGTCAGTAAATAAGGGGGACAAAACTTTTTTTAGATACATAAACTAGAAAAGAGAAAAGAAAAGTAAAACAAGGATTAGTTAGATTAAAAACAAAAGAAGGAAGGTATGTAGAAGAGGATAAAGGTCTAGCTGACTGCCTCAATTAATAATGCTGCCAGCCACCCCATGTTTGCTCTATTAAGAGTTTATAAGTATGTAGGGGCAGCACCCCTTCCTGTCTCAACAGAGACATTTGCCTTTTAGCTGATACCAGCAAGGTGATTTGTATGTGTTACAGCCCTATTTAGGGTTAATAAGTATGTAGGGGTTTATAAAAAACCCCATACATGCTTCTTTTCCTATGTGGCTACGCACTTACGTAGATTCCAAATTAGGGGCACACCTATAAGCTATCAATGGTAGTTTTGGAAGTGTTGTTTTAAGATCTGGATCATTAAGTAAAATTGGTCAATACTTTTTTTCATGATTTTTCTAACTTGTTGACTTTTACAATTAAAATTGCAAATAAAATGTATTTTTCCATTAAACTTTTCTCTATTTATTTCTTTATGTTTAATAAGAGAATAGAGTTATTTTGATTTCACCTCTGTATATACTTTATCGCTGAGTTTTTCATTATAACCCTTTTCAAGAAAATCATGTTTAATTTTTTGTACCTTGGTGTCCAACAAGTCTGTTCAGTTACGTCTCACTCTAAGAAATTCTGATTTAGGAGCATTTAAAAGCCAAAGGTAGAAATTGCTACTTTTTGTTCAATGTAGCTGTTAACATTGACTTTCTTTAAAAAAGATTTTGTTTTCATGCATGAAAACACAAATGATGATACTTTAATGAATATATAATGATGTTATTAATGTATTAAACATTTGGCCTTTTCTTTATTTTTAGAATTCCTAAAGTGCAATACTTAGTAGATGAGCCCCTACAACTCTAAGTATCTATTTTCCTTATGAAAAATGCCAGATGCTTCTTTTTGTTTTTATCCTCCACGACGATGTAATAAAACATGATGTACTTCTGTTTGTCTTTGTAACCATAACAACTAGGTGGAGAGAGAGATACCTTGTGATGTCTCCTCTCAATACAACTGAACCAAAACGTCACTTCTGGCAGACACCAGACTTTTGATTTTCACATTGGGACACCAATACTATTCCCAGAATCAATCCGATTGGTGGAAATGGAGGGAGCGTGACAGCGTCCCGGATCTAGAGACACCTGATAAGAAACACCACCTGGATAATGCCAGTCATCAAATGAGAAAGTTGCGGAAATTGGCAAAACACATTTTGATTTTATGCATTCCTTTACTTTTTAAAAATTTATGTGTATTTTATTTTAATTAAGTTGTACTTTTTACCAAGTGCTCCACAGTGATACCTTGAGACAGTCTGATAGGCTCTATATAAAGTGAACAGTGTTATTTATTGCCATTACTTTATATCTTTGTACTAAGGTACTACACTATATCACTCTTTCATACTTCTGTCCATCCTTGATTTTCTGGGAGTGTCTATCTAAGGATGAGGTTGTTGTACTGTTGAACAAAAATACAGAAGTTTCAGCGTTCAGAGCCAACCTATAGGCTCTGTCTATGTGAATGTGAATTTTGTACACTCTTATACCCTGTATATTCACCTACTGATATTTTTTTAGTTTTTTTGAGTGATATCTGTATTTTCATTTGGAAAAGGGTGAGTGTTGTACTCACCTTTAAATTATTGGCTCTCCGTTCTAGCTTGTGTGATTTTGTATTTTTCATTATATACCTACATATTTTACACCTACTTTGTCTTTTGTTTTTTGTTAAAAATAAAGGACAAATGAAAAAAAATAAAGACAGAGAGTAAGAAAGTGGAAGAGAAGAGGAAGTGATTGTGAAAAGGTAAGTACAGAATGACAGTGCTAGGGTCACAGAGGGGCTGAGGGGGCAGAAAGAGACACACGGATGGGCTTTGAGAGGACAAAGAAACACACAAAAGGGCTGGGGAAAGAGACACAAAGAGAGAAAGGGGAAAAATATACAAACAGAGGGCAGGGGAAAAAAGAGACACACAAAAGGATTTGGGGAGAAACAAATGCACAAAGGTGCTTAGGAAGAAACAGGCGTGCCAGCCAGAAACAAAAATGTTTGGCACAGTGTTCTGCCAAACACTGTGGCCAGCCGCAGCCAGCCAACCTTCCACAGCAACCAAACACAGCAGCCGGCCAGCAATAGTAAATAAGGTGAAAAGTACAAACTTTGGATGGGTATGTTATATCACTGTATTGTGAATAGGGACCGGAGTGCTAGAGAAACAGTCGAAGGATTCTATGAATCATATAGCATGCAGAATTGGGATGAAACTACTGATTCTGCATCACTTCTGGTGATGTGACCACAACAGAAGTGACGTGTTTAAAAAAATAGAACACTGTCTCGACCGCCGCTGTGTCGCAAAATCATGCATGCCTGTAAAGCGTGCCACCGACATGAAAAGTTTGGAAAGCTCTGCATTAGGGTGTACATTGGAACACCTATCACATCCCTTACACTTATCTCTTGGCATTAATTAGTTTCTCTGCAGCAGTTCCTTTAAATTGGTCATCCAACTAGCATCTGCCCTACATATAGTATAGCATTAGTGCCCAATAGATAGAACCTCAGATGTTGTAGTATTCCATCTCCCTTGATGCTTTGCCAGCCTGCAGCATGGCAAAGCATCATGGTAGTTGCAGCTCTGAAATATCTGGGGATCTTCCTTTTGGTAATCCCTGCTACATTATAAAGCTGACAGTCCTAGGGTTGTCTTCTCTTGGTTTTAAATCACTTCTTGAATATACTTTCGATTTTTCATTCATTGCTTCTTGTCTAGCACAAAGACAGCATTGTTAAATTGCATGATCCCATCACAAAGAATCCTTGTTTCTTATTCACTTTTATCTTCATTGTCATGTTAAAACACTGTGATGCTGTCCTAGTATCCTTCTTTTACGAATGTCGCTTTTGAAACACCTGCTAGATCTATTGTCAGAGATGAACTCATTATTTCTTCCTACCCCTGAAGTTACTCAAGTAGGATCCTACAACTTCCCGTAAAAAGCACCAATTTCACTGTGTTCTCTATATTTCTCTAAAAAGACAGGGTTTATCCATGCACCGCCTGTAGAGACAGGTTGTAGATACCAGAACCATTACATTAAGCTGTACTGGTTCTGTTGACTATATTGTCTCTTTAATATCTCATGCAATTCATAAATCAAACATTAATAAGTGTGCTCTGAAAATGTTAAAAATGCAAGTATTAAACGTTATAATTTCAATATTGCCTAAGGTATTAAATGCGTCATCATAATCTTTGCTGTGATCTGTAGAGGTCATTCATTTTACAGGGTTTTTCACTAAAATGAGAATTCAAAGCAAATTCAAAGTGAATTTAGAATTTAAGGTCAGCTATGCTTTCAACTTATGTCACCTGCAATTCAGACTGCCCATGCCAAATATTTAACATGTTTACTACTGGTTTTTGTTTTATTTTATTTTAATAATAAAGCATAATGTTTATTTGAAATAGGAAGAGTATAGGCTGTTGGTATTTGAATGTGAAAAAATGAATATGCAAAATCTGGTTACATAAAAGAAGATCAGATTGTTGGAGAAACGTATTCATAAGACTGGATTGTCTGATTCGGTTCCAAGGTCAGGGTGCAAAAAATGAAAATGTAATTAGTAAGCCAGAAAGTCAAAGTAATAATGAAGGCCAGAGGTCAGGGGACAGGATTAAAAGGATCAGCAATCAAGGTGTTTGTACACTGTTTAAATAATCCAGGTTTCATCACAGTTTAACTGAGGAATCATACTATTGGTGGTTGCATATTTTTTAAACAAAGGCTGGAACACAGCCCAGACATAATGCCAAGCGTTTACTGATTCTGAGTGTTGGAGCACTGCAAGACAGCATGGTAGAATGAGTAGCGGTACGTTTGTAATAAGCACTTACGTATAGAAGGACAGATCTGCCATTTCATATATAGATTGCTGTTCATGGATGCCTAAACAATAAAACCAGTGTAAATATTTAGGATTTTAACTTTGCATTTATTTTCTCACCATTTACCCTGAAATTGGGGAGAAATTGAGTGCTAGAGTAAGTAATAGAGATTAAATTGGATTTTTTTTACAATACGTCAGACAGGTTTTGAAAAATTATTACAGAAGTAAAACTAACATTTTGTAACTCAGTAGGTGAGATTAATGTATGTACCGATGTCAAATACTCTTCTAAAGAATTGTAAAGAATTTGCCGGTATGTTTGCAATACAGTTTGTGCCTACATACTATAAACACCTAGCTAAAAACATGTATCCGCATTCCAAAGGTTCTTTTGCAGACTGCTACTACCGTCCCTACCTCCTTTCCCCCAGGACATTTTGATCTATGCATATTCCTGTGCAATGCAAATCAAACTGTGTGAAATTACTCATGTTCCATCTGTGCAATGCAGAAACACTGACCCAAGTGCCATATAAAAAGACTGCTTCTCAGCAGGGTGAATGCAATTACTGGTATGCAGGGGAAAAGGAATGGGAGAAGGATGCAATAGGATGTAAATACACATTTTCTCCAGTCCGTTAAAAGAAATAATGCTCCGGAGGAGTTTAAAAAGCATCCGCTTATAGACATTAGGGTTGACCAGATGTGGTCATAATTTGAACAAGCGCAATGGAAAACAGTTTTTCCAAAGCATTTCTGTGCTAATTCATTCTACCTAAATTTCCCATCTTTCATGAATATTATTGTCAAAGGTTTGACTCTTGTGTTATGGATACATTTCCTATAGAAATTGCAAACACCTAACAAACAATACCCTGCTTGCTTTGTCATGGGTACAGGCAAAGAAGAGACAGTTTCGACCATTTTGAATCCATTTTAATCTTGCCTTGTGACAAATTGAATAGAAGAAATTTCACTTTTGATTTATAAAAAATATTTTTTTTTCTGTTTTGGAATGTAATTTAATAAATAATAGCTGTGTAAGCACATTGTAACTTGTTCCCTGTGTTTTGATAAAGAGGTAAAGTAAATTAAGATATCATCTAAATAAATAAATATGCATACTCACCAGAATGCTTCTTAAAATGTAATTAAGAAATTGTTGGAAGGTTGCTGGCATGATATAGTCTGTGAAGCATTGCCAAAAATGCAAGATGCCCATATCTGACAAGAAAAGTGATTTTTCGTATAGTTTATTCTCTCACTCATACTAAATAATATGCTCCACATAAATTGTCTTAGATAAAAGATAAAGTAGCCATTTTTAGACGATCCATTAATTCAGGGCTCACGTTTAAATGGTGTTTCTTTTTTTACACTTATAATGTTTAGGGTGCTGGGGTGGTGATGATGAGCAATACTTTGTGGTTGGGGTGGTGTTCTCACGGTAGCTAAGATAAACTTGGCGTTCCACTGGAAGAGCACGACCATTCCCTCTTTAGATACTCTCATACAGAGGTTGAATATGATAAGTATTTACGAGAAAATGGTTAGCAAAACACAGGGTTGTGTAAGTAGGTATGTGAGAGATTGGGAATGCTGGACCACAAATATTGGAAAGGCACAGGACAGCAACGCTAACAATGAGGAAACTGATTGGAATAAATAGCTTATAGGGCACTACTTTTGTGTGACTTGAATGTCCGGCCAGGCTCTAGGGCTCTAAGGCCAGGGTATGTGTCACAAGAACTGTTGCATGAGCAATATCAATGTGAACCTAACCCCCCCACCCCTCTTTTTCCTTTCTGTATTCCCCTCCCTCTATGTTATCTTTCTATGGTATTCTTATGTTTTAATGAAGCTAATAAGGCTACATTATCGGAGGAAAACAGAATAATACGTTTAAGCAAAGCTTTGATGTCAATCTAGGAAAAATAGTTGTAAATTGTCATATGGCAATTGTTTACTCTGTTATATGAAAATGTTACAGTTTTGATATTATATGCATTGATAACATTCTCTAATAAAAAATGATATATATAAAAAAAAATAATAATAATGTTTAGGGTGCAATATTCCACAAAGGGACATAAATCACCATCCCTTTTTATCCAATGAAAAAGATTCCTGATCTTGCAGGAGAATTTATCCATTTTGCTAGATTTTCATCTATATATTCCTTTAAAACATTTAATTCAGTTTCAAATAGGAAGTAGAGACGACTGTAGGGAAAAGCAGCTCCTGGTGTTAGATCTATAGGACATTCATATTCCCTGTAACGTGGTAAAGAGTCTGTTCTTTTTCTTAAAAACATCTGGGTAATCATTGTAAGCCTTCGGGGTCATCGTGTTTACATTCTTTATTAGATCAGCTTCTTCTGAAGACTTTACAATATGTATGTGAAAACCATGTGTATGGTTGTAATCAGAAGAAAAACCGATAGTACTTGCTATCCAATTAATATCAGAGCTGTGGGTTACCAACAACAGTACTTCCAATACCAGAGGAAAAAACTGAGAGAAACAAGATCAAAAGTGAGTGTCTCTATATGATCTGGACCTCATTTTTTTTGTAGCAGCACAGTCTCTTTGTTACCAGGGCTAGATTTTAATGATCATTCTATTAACTGAGTGTTCAAAGGTTTCTGTTTGTTTAGGCTGTGTCTCTTGACTTGGGCTAATGACAAATTCATGAATAATCTACCCTCTCCTGAATCAATCATGGAGTTACAGGCAGGGCCCGACTGGCCCACCGGGATACCGGGAAATTTCCCAGTGGGACATGGCACCTGGGGCTGGGCTGACAGCCCTAATCATTGCTCAGGCTCCTGTAATCCCGGCCGGCTATGTGTGAGCTGTGCGGCCGCACAGGACCCCATGGGAGCAGGGGGAGCCAGGCGGCCGGCACAGCTCACACATGTCCGGCCAGGATCATTAAAAGAATAAATAAAATAATAATATTGTGGCGGGGGCAGAGCTAGCGTGCGATGGGGTGCGGAGGTTGTGTGCGGCGGGGCGGAGCTTAGCGTGCGGCAGGGGCCCTGGTAACTGCTGCATGGGAAGCAGGAAGGAGTCCCTGCTTCCCCAACAACCAGCCTCCAGGAGCTCCAAGGGATGTGGAGGTAAGAAGCAGGTCAGTGTGTCTGTGTGTTACTGCCTGTGTGTGTGTGTGTGACTGTCTGCCTGTGTGTGTCTGTGTGTGTGTGTGTGTGTGTGTGACTGTCTGTGTGTGTGACAGTCTGTGTGTGTGACTGTCTGCCTGTGTGTGACTGTCTGCCTGTGTGTGACTGTCTGTGTGTGACTGTCTGTGTGCGACTGTCTGCCTGTGTGTGTCACTGTCTGTGTGTGACTGTCTGCCTGTGTCACTGTGTGTGTATGTGACTGTCTGACTGTGTGTGTGACTGTGTGTGTGTGACTGTCTGCCTGTGTGTGACTGTGTGTGTGTGGCTGCCTGTGTGTGTATGTGTGTGTGTGTGAGTGTGGCTGTCTGTCTGTCTCTGTATGTGTGGATGTTTGCCTCAGTGTCAGTGACTGTCTGCCTCTGTGTGTGGATGTATTTGTGTGTGTGCATCTGCTAGTGAGTGAGCGAGCGAGCTTCTGTGTGTGTGTGTGCGCGCTAGTGAGTTTGTGTGTGTGTGTGCCTGCTAGTGAGTGAGCTTTTATGTGTGTCAGTGAGCTTGTCTGTAGGGATCATATGTGTGTGTGCGTGTTAGTGAGCTTGTCTGTAAGGAGCATGGGTGTGTCAGAGCCTGTCTGTGGTGAGCATGTGTGTACAGTGAGCTTGTCTGTAGTAAGCATATGTGTGATCCTGAGCTTGTCTGTAGTGAGTATGTGTGTGTCAGTGAGCTTGCTGTAGTGAATCTGTGTGTTAGTGAGCTCTTCTGTAGGGAGAATGTGTGTGTCAATGGGCTTGTCTGTAGGGAGCGTGTGTGCGCATCAGTGAGCTTGTCTGTAGTGAGCGTTTGTGTGTGTGACAGTGAGCTTGTCTGTAGTAAGCTTGTGTCTGTATTAGAGTTTGTCTGTACTAAATTTGTGTGTGTGCCAGTAACCTTGTCTGTGTTTGTCATTGAGATTATCTGTCAATGAGCCTATTTGTGTGCATCAGTAAGATTGTCTGTGTCTGTGTGTGAGTATGCTTTACTGTATAATTTAATTACCCTGAAAGAACTAATATTTTGAATTAGAAGAAGAAATGCATCAATAAAATATATATATATATATAGGCTTCAAAGTTGTGTGACCGGGTGCATCATCAGGGCTCCAGTATCCAGGCAATTGAAATAGTTGGCTGCACTCTCGGATTTCCTTAAAACTTAACTTTTATTGAAATATTTAAGAGAAGATCAATGTTTCAGTCCCTCTTGTGGACTTTCATCATGATCCTGATGAAAGTCCACAAGAGGGACTGAAACGTTGATCTCGTCAATATTTCAACAAAAGTTACGTTTTAAAGAAATCCTAGAGTGCAGCCAACTATTTCAATTGTCCATACATATTTATATATATATATATATGAAATGGAGGGGGGTTGGCTGCACTCACCTGAACATGCATAAATGGGGGTGCTGCTGGGGGCCAAATTACACAATACACGAGATCCAGCTCACTCACCTATCCACTAAACAGCAACTTCAATGTTGAAAGATTTTTTTTTTTTTTTTTTAAACACCTAACCTAGGCAAAAATAATGGGGGTTTAGTTACATTATATGATCATACATTGCATAAGCCTGCCACAACGTCAATGTACCCCTTCTTTGGCAGGTCCTACACTAACAGCCTAATGTCTGCTCTTATGAGATTAACCCACTTACTTGGGAAAAAGATTCCATCTGGGGCTCTCTGCAGTACAAAGCTAAATAGGGCTCTGGGATGAGGCACCTGTGACAGGGAGGGGTGCAAAACCAAGGAGTTGGCTAGACTCCCAAATATATATATATACATATATATATATATATATATATGAAACGAAGGGGGGTTGGCTGCACTCATCTGAACATGCATAAATGGGGGTGCTGCTGGGGGCCAAATTACACAATACACAAGATCCAGCGCGCTCACCTATCCACTAAACAGCAACTTAAATGTTGAAAGATTTTTGGCCTCATTGAAAAAATCTCTTCAAAACTTTACCCAAAACAAGGTGTCCTGTACAGAAACAAATCCTGCCTAAGCCCTACAGTAAGGAAACAGATAGTGCAACAAATGCTAATGCCGGTCATTTATTATGGGGATGTATTATGGGGATGCACCCGCACCGCAAACCCACCTTAATAAACTTAATACGTTATATAATTCGTTCTGCCTCTTTGTACTAGAATGTAATTACTTTACCCACCACTGTGACATGTTAAAAGAGCTAAACTGGCTGTCACTGGAATCCCGACGCACTCTTCATCTTTCCTGCCTTGTGCATAAGAGCATTTCTGGGAAGCTCCCACCCTACCTGAGTAGAATGCTTTCCCTGGCTGTCCCCACCTCCTGTAACCTCCGATAAAGTACTAGCATGATATTTAGCATACCGCAATACAAAAATAAAGTGGCTTGATCCTCCTTTTCCTACAGAGCACCGCAATTATGGAATAACCTCAGGGACACAGTCAAATCTTCATTCAATCTAAAATCTTTTAAGAGATCTATGGCAGTATACCTCAGCACAGAATGCACCTGTCATGGTTGAATATATTTATTACCTGTTATGTATTACATTTATATATGTGTGTGAATATATATATAGTTTGTATATTGTATTTTTGTAATATTGTATCCTATTGTATCAATGCAATGTTTTGTGGACAAAGACCCAGGACATACTTGAAAACGAGAGAAATCTCAATGTATCCATCCTGGTAAAATATTTTATAAATAAATAAATAAATCATACACATCAATATTTTTGGACCAAAGGTAAACACTTCCGATTGGGAAGAAGGAATGAAAAGGTTGATCTCAAAACCATCTGGTAAAACTAACTGTAACTACACATTGCATCAAACCTGTGGGTGTCTGGAGTAAATAACATTTTTGATTATTTTGTATCTAATAAATATCACTATGGAATAAGATATATAAAATATTGATTGTATTAATTCCTTGCGGCCTTCGTGAAGATTGCCTCATTAACTCTCCCAGTGAATAAGAAGGTGACTGAGAAGCACATTAGGCTATCAGTTAAAAAGCAAAATATTTTAAGAAAAATCAATAGTGGCTAAGAGCGGTAAAGTATTAAGTAAACAATAGAGAGGGTGAGGTAGGACATTGCAATAAATACTGACATTTTCAATTGCACACATTATATTCAAATCGGTCAAGTGGGGACAGCTTTGTATTAAGTGCAGTTTAAAAGCCAGCCCTGAGGACACAAAGCCTTAAAAGTCAATTCATCTGCTATTTTATTAGATTGAATAAGTAATAGTGCACATAAATTTGGTGGATGCATTAAATATAACAGATTTTTTTATTTTGCCATATTTTCTGTTTACTATTTATGGTGTGCTGTTTTAAAGTTGATAACGTTTATATCTATATCAGTATATACATTTTATAGTAAGTCCGCTGTAATTAATCAGCACAACAATGTAGTGTTAATGGAAATCTTAAAAGGCTACTGCCAAGAAAAGCAGCTATATAGCATGTAGTATTCAATTCACTGTTAGAAAACTTGCTGTATAAACTTTTTTATTTCATATTCTTGAATTGCTGACACTAATGCATAGAACATCCTGTGGTTGCTATGTTATACAGGAAGCATGGTTCCAATATAATTTATCACCAAAAGTGTTACTATCCACTTAAAGTTGTGTATTATTTTTCTATGTAAATACCATACGAAATTTATGAATAATAACACTCCTCCTCACACGTTAAATACATAAAGGGAATCAACACAGTAAAGGAGGAGACTATATTTAAAAGAAGAAAAACTACCACAACAAGAGGACATAGTCTTAAATTAGAGGGACAAAGGTTTAAAAATAATATCAGGAAGTATTACTTTACTGAGAGGGTAGTGGATGCATGGAATAGCCTTCAAGCTGAAGGTGGCATGAACACCTTGAGCTATTCACAGTCATATCTAAATATCAAAAAAGTGTGAACTGTGTTACTTGTTAGGTATGTTATATAGTCTGTTGATCCAGACTAATCCATAGAAGGTGACATGAACAAGGGGTGTTAAGAGGCTTCTCACTGCTAATTAGGATCCATTCTCTTGTCACGATTCCTGGTAGTGATAGTGCAATATTGTGCAAAAATTGTAGGAGACCATCATCTAAACAGTGGCATCACTCTAGCACACTTGGCATAGACTGTGACAATTGTGCACATACATAGTTAATTTGATAACACTTACAGTGGGGCAGTAATGACAGCTATTATATACAATAAGTACACCATCCTTAATTACTTAACTGAATCGTTAGACAAATACGTAGAATCTCCTTAACGATTGGTAATGACTATGCAACTGTTTAGAAGAAAGATTCAGGAGACCTACAATATAGTGAAGTTGAATAAGAAGTCATTTGGAGGCAGGCTGAGCAGAGCGAAAGTTCTAAAGAGGAGGGATCTGCTTAGGTCACCTCACAGAGGTAGGAGAGAGGCTTGGATATGGCATGTTTTGGTATAGAGAACAGATATGAGGTAACTGAGAGGTATAATGTGGAGAAGCAATGGAAGAGGCTGCAGATAGAATGGAACACACTGCAGTATATGTTTGATGAATGTTATGTTCCAAATACATTTGAAAATAAAGATGATCATGATGGTCATGATGATTGCCTGCCAATTCTCCCTTCATCATTAAATGTAGGAAGCAATAATATTAATAACACTAATACTAATAAACAAAGTTATGAGACCGTGGCCAATCTGGAGTGCATGTAGCTTGGCCCTGCCCAACAGACAACAATATATTCCGAAAACCACATGTCCAGCACAATACTTATATCAATGAAGATACTTTCTTTGAGGTGCCAAACTGGCAGGTGCTGCTTTGGCCTTGTGATTGCTATTTAAAAGTGGGCCTCTTGTATGTTAAGTCCATACATAATTAAATAATATGTAGACATAAATGAGAAAAAAAGTAGGAAGAGTTACTAAAAATTCTGCAACCAGATGCATTTTTTTTCTTTTGCTAAGAATCAAGACCTCAAATTGCAGATTTTCATGAGACTCAGGACTATCAATGAAGCGGTTCTAAAATCAGACCCAAGGTTTTTTTTTAGGAACCAACTTCAGCTCTGTAGTCCCCATCAATACCCCTAGTGAGGAATTGGCTGGCTCACGCCAAGATAAGTTACTAGAACTAATGAATTAATTACATATATATTTTGTTACCATCTTTCCATGTGTTTAGTATAGTTTCTGAAGTATACACAATATTTTATTTTGTGTAGATAGTTATTATCTAGTGTTTATAAATATATAACTGTTGTTCGTTTATCTCTGCTAGCTGCATATGTGTATAGTGCCTTTATCTCTTTACATTTCCATATCATCACACAAATGCAATGCACGAAAATAACATTTACTATGATAGACTATGACTTAAGGAAATACCAGCGTCATTTTTCATGTAATCTAAAAAAGGCACTGGCGTGTAGTGTTCATAATAGACAGATTTATCTTTTTTTAATATTCAGCCACTAGCTGTTAGTCACCTTGTTTTGTTTGCTCTGAATATCTGACAGGAATGATGATTTGACTAGGCACTCCTTTTCTGAATTTGAGTTTGTGAAGCTTCAATGTATGTTATTATTTTCTACAAAATATATTTTGCTCTTGTCCCTGTTATGCTACTTGTTCTGTCCTGAGAGCAGGTTCATCCACCCTTTGAGGAGAGTTTCTAGAGCACCTGTCCAAAAACTAGACCTCAGCTACTTGATTAATGCTATATCAGCTATCACGCTGTCAACGCATAATTGGAGTTGTAGTTCAGCAATAACTGTCCTAGAGTACAAAAGATTTAAAGGAACACTCCGGACACCATAACTACTTAATTTCAGACGTAATCATCCATTTTGAAGTATTTTTTAAGTATTTTAGCAAAAACGGAAGGACAGACGGCAGATAGATCTGGTGCTGGAACACAGACTTTGTGGTTAAGCCAATCATGTATGGCATGGAGATAAAGTGGGAGAAAGACATGTGAAATTCATTTTGTTCTGAATCAAATTTTGTGCAAATGAATTTGGAAGTGTCCGGTGGAATTTTTACAAACTGAAATGAACCTAAAATAAACAAATTTCGGGACTAATCAAAACAAATTATTTCAGATCCATTCATTTTCATAAGGATAGAAAATTAAGGACTCATCAATTAAGCAACGGAAACAGCAAGATTAGGAGAAGGGCAATTCCACATTAGGGTACCAAGCTAGGGAGCTGTTGTGTTTAGTAGATAGCTCCCTAATTTGGCATCCTTAAAATGGTAATCCCTAAAGGTGCTACACAGCTGAAAGATCAAAATGTACATACAAAAAATACCCTTTATTTAATCATATCAAACTAAGGAGCTAATTGCTAAATAGTGCCCTAATGTGGTATCCTTTGGAATAATGGGAACAATGGCATTTGCATTCTGTTTACCATTAAATTTTTTTCTGAATTTCAACGTGTTTCAAATGGATAATTTCCACATTTTAGACAAACCAAAATTTAAAATAATTTACAAATTAAAACAAAACAAACCAAAACAGTATTTTTGTCCATGCATTTCTCTAGTTAATAAAGAGAATGACATAGACCACTATAGGGCAGTCCTCAAGTTTTACCATGAGTAAACGTCTGGCTATTTTTTTGCAACCTAGCAACTTCTTTGCTCAAGTAAAATCCATATGTAAACAAATCCCCAGACAGTATCCCAAATTTGGGCCAGTACCATGGAATCCAGGACAGAAGAGATATGCTCTGTGAGCACTGCTGCTCACTCTCTCTCTACTGCTATTTGCAATATCCATGTGTAGAGACTCCATCCGTTAACAAAGTGCTGAATACATAAATAAAATACAAAGATACAAGAAAGTTCTGCACACTTTGTCTGTGTTTAACCCCTTAACGCCGGAGGGCGTACTATTACGTCCTATTTTAAGTAATAGTACGCCCTCTGTTTTTTTTGTACTTACCCAGAGGGTGTACTATTACTTAAAATAGGACGTAATAGTACGCCCTCCGGCGTTAAGGGGTTAAACACAGACAAAGTGTGCAGAACTTTCTTGTATCCCAGGGAGCCCCCCACGGCACTTCCGACGTCCTGAAGCCCCCCCCGGCCATGTGAGAGTGAGGTCCTTGCGAGGACCTCACAATCACATGGCCGGGAAAGCTGGCTTCTGTATTGCCAGCAGGGGAGCTGCCTGTAATGACAGGTGGTCCCCCTGCTGGCTGGAAATAAAATAAAATAATTTTAAAAGTGTAAAAAAAAAAAAATGATATACTTAGATCATATATATATATATACTATATATATATATATATATATGATCTAAGTATATATATATACACATATACATACACACACACACACACTGTCTAGGTGTATTTTACTATTAATATATATATTAATATCAAATTACACGTAGACTGATACCGATTAAATATATATATAATTATTGTTATATATATATTTATATATAATATAAAAAAATATGTAAATACGTTAAAAAATAAAATTAAAAAATAATTAAAAATAAATAATTAGAAAATATATAGATGTGTGTTATTTCGTTCTAACTGTATTGTGATATTAATATATATATATATATATATATATAAAAATACACATAGAACAAAATAATATATATATATATATATATATATATATATATCTATATACATAAATATATACGTATATATCACTATTATATACCTATATAAATAAAAATATTTTTAAAAAATTATATATATATATATATATATATACACATATATAAACATACGTATATATATATATATATACATATATTAAATCTACATATATATTTATGTAATATTTTTACATAATTAGGTATCTTAATTAATTACAATTAGCGGGACCTGCCTGACAACCCATGCGGAAAGTAAAAGGAATTTAATTTGCTAGCACTATATTTAACCCTATAACTTTCCAAGACACCATAAAACCTGTACATGGGGGGTACTGTTTTACTCGGGAGACTTCGCTGAACACAAATATTAGTGTTTCAAAACAGTACAATGTATTACAACAATGATTTCGCCAGTAAAAGTGACGTTTTTTGCATTTTTCACGCACAAACAGCACTTACACGGACGATATTATTGCTGCAATACTTTTTACTGTTTTTGAAACACAAATATTTGTGTTCAGCGAAGTCTCCAGAGTACAACAGTACCCCTCATGTACAGGTTTTATGGTGTTTTCAAAAGTTACAGCGTCAAATATAAGGCTTGTGTTTTTAATTTTTTTCACATTAAAATTCGCCAGATTGCTTACGTTGCATTTGAGACCCTATGGTATCCCAAGAATGAAAATTACCCCTATGATGGCATACCATTTGCAATAGTAGACAACCCAAGGTATTGCAAACAGGGTATGTCCAGTCTTTTTTAGTAGCCACTTGGTCACAAACACTGGCCAAAATTGGCATTTTTTGCATTTTTCACACACAAATACTAACGCTAATTTTGGCCAGTGTTTGTGACCAAATGGCTACTAAAAAGACTGGACATACCCCATTTGCAATACCTTGGGTTGTCTACTATTGCAAATGGTATGCCATTATAGGTGTAAATTTCATTCCTGGGCTACTATACAGTCTCAAAGGCAACGTAACCAATCTGGCGAATTTTAATTTCAAATGTAACGTGTTATATTTGTCCCTGTAACTTCCCAAAACGCCATAAAACCTGTACATAGGGGGTACTGTCTTACACGTGAGACTTTGCTGACTACAAATATGTGTATTGTATTGCAGTAAAAGCAAACAGTATTATGACATTGACCGTTAAAATGTCATGTAGAACTAAAAAAAATTTCAAATAATCTTATTTTCTCCAATTTTTTTCATATTAAATTATGTTTCATAGCTAAATATTTGATATTAAATGAAAGCCCTGTTTCCCCTGAATAAAATGATATATAATAAGGGTGGGTGCATTTACTATGAAAGAGGTGTATTACGGTTGGACAGACATGTAGCGCAAATGCCAGGTTTTGTTTACATTTTGTTTTGTTCACAACGTGTACATTTGGCTCTGTCCTTAAGGGGTTAAACAGAGTTTAGCAGGGGATAACATTTTAAATAACCGGTGCAAATGACAAACTTCTTACAACTATGATTTTATACCAAAGTCTATTTCTGTTATTCATATTCTAAAATGCCATCATATGTGTGCACTGTGCATTGTCTCCACATGGTCATAGTTACCAGGAACTGGTGGTATTCTCCTTCACAGTTTATGTGACAAGTATAACTCCTCAAAAAATGTCAAATAGTCATGTTATTATAAGTCCAGTTTGAACATTCATAGATTTATACTCAAAACAAAACCCTAAAACATTTCTCATAATGGGGACCCTGACGTTACTCAGTATCACATGCATGGAAAGAGATTACAAAAGTCACGTTGGAAATGAAAAGAACATGAAATCAACTTTTACTTTCAAAAGAAACTGAAGACCCTATAATTGTAATGCTAATACGTTCTCTATTAATATCTCTGCTGATTAGATTATGGAAAATACAATGTAGAGAATATTACAATTACCTCAAACCAAATAATGGAAAAAATAATAAAGGTGTGAACAAAGGAAATCAGCATATAAAAAGAGAATACAAAAGAAATAAAGATGTAAAGATATGGAAATGAAAAATGACTAACATTTTAACACAACATATGGGTTTTTGCTTCCAGTAACTCTGTTGATTGTTGGTGTAACTAGGTTACCCCAAGACACATGGCGGGTGGCCACATTGATGCTCATTGAAGCACTTGGTCGACAGCCTACTTGGTGCCCCTGAAAGTTTAACACAGCAGGTATTGTGAAACCCTTCGAATTGGGCAAACTAATTCATCCAAAATCACAAACCACAACAAGATGGGAAAAGTGAAATAGAATAAAAATGAAATAAACAAAAAATAAAAAAGAATAGAAAGAATAAAACTAAATAAACAGATTAAAAAAAAACTTGAAACAAAATTATATTATAAAAAAGTGAAAAATAGAGATAAGAAAAATAAAAAGTAAATATCAAGAAGAAAATGTGCAAGAAAATATTAAATTAAATTAAATATATAAATGGTTTGCAATCTGTAAATCCAAAACCCTTATCTCTGACTGTGTTAATTGGCTTAATAACTACACTAAAGGATTTCTTTTTCTTTTACTTGAAACATCTGCTACAATGAACAAGTGCAGAATATTTAATACATATCCTTAAAATTATATGTTGATATTTATTCCCCAAAAATCGCATTCATTTATGTTACAATGTAGCCTTTATTTTGCAGGTCATAGCCACAAAGATGCACATGAATAACTCCACTGACTTACAATTAAAATATATTATTATTTAGGATACTCTACTGTGTTAATACTAGAAAATATAAAAAAAATGTTTGTAGAGCAGAATTAAGTTACTAAATCAGACAAACACAAGTAACTTATAATCAGAGTGGCAGTACATTGATAGAATTTCACCTTCCAGCTTGTCTCCACACAATCATACATTATCAAATGTATCGAAAGGAAATAATAAACACATGAAAAAAGTGTTTCCTTTTCTGTCAGATCTTACAGCACAGTATGTTTAATTTAGAAGTTTTTATCTCCTGCTCTAATAATTGAACTTTAATCATACGCAGAAGTTTTTAACAGAACAGTAGATATGAATTTCTAAATTAAACATACTATGCAATAAAGGAAGCTTACAAATGAAATCTCTTTTTACAGGAAATGTGTAGGGATCCTGTGTGAGTCTCAGTCATGGGAGGTGTGGATAGGTGATATTTAATTTGTAAATGGCAGGTAATTTAACAGGGATACTGTTACGTGATAGGATATAATTTATACACCAAAAACACTTCATTAAGGTAAAGTTGTTTTGATGTCTAGAATGTTTTGTAAGTGTCTTTACTTGTGAGGCAGTTCCAAGCTTGTCCTCTTTAGTGGTATATCATATGATGTTTTGTATTTCCAGTATATACAACACCCCACGTGCCTGTAACTGTTCATAGCATCAGATAAATAAGATGACAGCTTGGTGGTGGGCTTTGAGGGCTGAAGCTCACTGTGTAGGGCTCTTTAACCCCAGATCTATACAGTTGGAGGAGGGGTGGGGATAATAGTGTTTTTCTAGTTTTAATTTTATATCAGATTCTTTGCTAAGCAGCCACCAATTATAAAAACAAAGATCGATAGTATAATGCTCTGCTGGGCTACTTGGGAATAGGGGTTGGTGCCCCCCCAAAAAGTGGGTGCATGGGAACATAACTTTTATCCATACCCCTCTATTAGATAGGTAGCTTGATGGGATCACTTTGAATTCTTGGCTGTGCAGCATGTGCTTTTCTGGCTAGGCTGTCATTGAGATAATCAAGAGTATCCGCAGCTCTTTATTCATGGGTAGAGAGGACATAAAGGCAGGGCTGTGTCATGCTATATCCCCAACTCTCTGTTAGTGTAGGGGTCTTTCCTTTGGACCCAAGCTTCAGGTATTTTTGGAACCTAATGCCCCAGGTGTCAGAGGTGTGTATAACACTTTAAAAATAAATGGCACTCAAACAGTTAAGGTTCAGAGCCACTTGCTCTATTCTATCATTTGATTCAGATGTGCTTCTTTGTGGTATAGTGTCAATCACCAGATCTCGATATTCACTCAAGTATTGTCATTTTGTCATTATATCAAGTCATATTTCCAAAATCCGTGCATGTTATACATACGGAGCATGTTGTACATATCATGCAAATAGAAAGCATATTCTATTTCCTAGATTTCATCAAGAATATTCAATAATCTGAAATTGAAGATTGTACGAAACTGATCAGGAAATTGTGACTTTCAGGCCAATATAAAAAACAAAATCGTCTATTTTTCAGCTCAACTATGTTGTTTTAAATTGCAATTCCCTTGTCCATAAATCCTGGTTTAATAAATATATCCGAGACATTTCCTTGACGTGAAGATCTTATTTTATTGTGGTATATTATTTAAGAATCCCTACTTTATAGTCAAAATTAAGCAATCCATAAACATAGAAATATAGATTTTTTTGGACTCTATCCAAAGAATTTTACATTTATACTCAGTTTTTTTTTCATCTGTTTCTTGAATCATTAAATTGCACTGTTTAGCGAATAACTAGCTTAGTCATTTTGTGAAATCATATGTCGTAACACTGAATGAACTGCAGCATATGAAGCAGCAACAGTAGCAAGTATATTTAATTTATTATCAAGGACTAAATGTCTGGTCAAGCATTGCCAGTTTGTAATTTAGGGTTGCATTCCAGAGGTTAATGTACCTATCGCACATCTGGATGGATTAATGAAGCCATACAGGCATCAGACTGTGAAATGAAATGATTTCTTTGAAACAGGCTAAATGGTGTATGTCTACAACAGGATAAAAGTACAGTGGAAAACATTGAGTTGCTGTATCTGATTAAAACATGTAGGATATAACCATAAAACTAAAATTACTTACCTAAGGTCCTCCCCCCTGGCCCCCACCCCTGAGCGGCGGGTGGGGGCCCTAAATACTAAAAAGGGGGGGACCTAATGTTCTCCCCCCCGGCCCCCACCCCTCAGCGGTGGGTGGGGGCAAATAAATCACAATGGGGGGGACCTAAGGTCCTCCCCCATTGCCCCCACCCCTGAGCGGCGGGTGGGGGCCCTAAATACTAAAAAGGGGGGGGACCTAATGTCCTACCCCCCAGCCCCCACCCCTGAGCGGCGGGTGGGGGCCCTAAATACTAAAAAGGGGGGGGACCTAATGTCCTCCCCCCTGGGCCCCCACCCCTGAGCAGTGGATGGGGGCAAATAAATCACAATGGGGGGGACCTAAGGTCCTCCCCCCTGGCCCCCACCCCTGAGCGGCGGGTGGGGGCCCTAAATACTAAAAAGGGGGGGGACCTAATGTCCTACCCCCCAGCCCCCACCCCTGAGCGGTGGGTGGGGGCCCTAAATACTAAAAAGAGGGGGGACCTAATGTCCTCCCCCCGGCCCCCACCCCTGAGCTGCGGGTGGGGGCACTAAATACTAAAAAGGGGGGGGACCTACCGTCCTCCCCCCCGGCCCCCACCCATGAGCGGTGGGTGGGGGCCATAAACACTAAAAAGGGGGGACCTAAGGCCCCCACCCATGAGCGGCGGGTGGGGGCCATAAACACTAAAAAGGGGGGACCTAAGGTCCTCCCCCCTGGCCCCCACCCCTGAGCGGTGGGTGGGGGCCCTAAATACTAAAAAGGGGGGGACCTAAGGTCCTCCCCCCTGGCCCCCACCCCTGAGCGGCGGGTGGGGGCCCTAAATACTAAAAAGGGGGGAACCTAATGTCCCCTGAGCGGTGGGTAGGGGCAAATAAATCACAATGGGGGGAACCTAAGGTCCCCCCCCTGGCCCCCACCCCTGAGCGGCAGGTGGGGGCCCTAAATACTAAAAATGGGAGGGACCTAAGGTCCTCCCCCCTGACCCCCACCCCTGAGCGGCAGGTGGGGGCCCTAAATACTAAAAAGGGGGGGACCTAATGTCCTCTCCCCGGCCCCCACCCCTGAGCGGTGGGTGGGGGCAAATAAATCACAATGGGGGGGGACCTAAGGTCCTCCCCCCTGACCACCACCCCTGAGCGGCGGGTGGGGGCCCTAAATACTAAAAAGGGGGGGACCTAATGCCCTCCCCCCCGGCCACCACCCCTGAGCGGCGGGTGGGTGCCCTAAATACTAAAAAGGGGGGGACCTAATGTCCTCCCCCCGGCCCCCACCCCTGAGCGGCGGGTGGGGGCCCTAAAAAAAATGTGTCCCCCACCAGGTGACTAGGGGTCCCCAAACCCCTAGTCACCCCCTCCCCCCCAAAAAAAAATTAACCCCCTACCTACCCCCCTCACCCTAAAAATAATGAGGGGGGGACCTTTAACTAAGTACCTGTAAAAAAAAATAAAACTTACCATTCGATGTTTTCTTTCTTCTAAATCTTCTTTTTTCAGCCCCAAAAAAGGCCAAATAAAAAACCATAATAACCGTAGCAATTAAAAAAAAAAAAAACGAGCGCAAAAAAAATAATCCATCTTCACCCGGCGAGGGCTCCGCGCAGACTGAGCTCTGCAGGGCGGGGAAGGCTTATAAAGCCTTGCCCTGCCCTGCAATTAGGCTCAGAGCACTCTGATTGGTGGGTTTAAGCCATCCAATCAGAGTGCTCTGACAGGTAAATGAAGAGACTGACAGGTAAGTCTCTACATTTACCTGTCACAGCACTCTGATTAGTTGGTTTGAAATCCACCAATCAGAGTGCTCTGTGTCATTTTACACAGCGTGGGAAAGTTCTTTGGAATTTTCCCACGCTGTGTAATTTGACTCATAACAACACTCTGATTGGTGGATTGAAAGTAACCAATCAGAGATGGGGGTGGGGCCGCTCAGGGGTGGGGGCCGGGGGGGAAGGACATTAGCCCCCCCCTTTTTAGTATTTAGGGCCCCACCCGCCGCTCAGGGGTGGGGGCCAGGGGTGAGGACCTTAGGTCCCCCCCATTGTGATTTATTTGCCCCCACCCACCGCGCAGGGGTGGGGGCTGGGGGGGAGGACAGTAGGTGTCCCACCCTCATTATTTTTATGGCCCCCACCCACCGCGCAGGGGTGGGGGCGGGGAGGGGAGGACAGTAGATCTTTATGGCCCCCACCCGCCGCCCAAAATGAATCTGGTCTAGACTCCAAACATACATTGTAAAAAGAGGGAACTGGGGGCACACCCAGAACGTGCATTTCTAAGCAGTGCTGCTGCTGTACAGACAAAATACAAAATACAAATTAAGGAACAGCGCGCACACACACACAAACAGTTTTAAATTTTACATTAATTTATTTGGATTCCACTACCACCTGTATGCTGACGACACCAGATATATGTTTCCTTCCCTGACCTCTCCCCTGCTGTTTTACATGTCACCAATTGCCTTTCTTCTATCTCTGACTGGATGTCCTCCCACTTTCTGAAACTCAATCTCTCTAAAACTGAGTTTTCCTTCTCAAAACATTGATCCCCCTTCTTCACTCTCCCTGCAGGTTGATGGTAACTGCCTCAGCCCATCCTTTCAAGCTTGCTGTCTTGGTGTCATTTTTGATCCTGGACTCACCTTTGTGCCTCATGTCCAGTCTGTTACTAGAACCTGTCGATTCCACCTTAAAAACATTGCCTGCATAACCTCTTTCTTACTTCTGCAATCCTTTAAAAATGTCCTCAAAACCCATCTTTTCAGGAATGTTTATGGCCTCCAAGAGTAACTGCTAGCTCTCAAACCTTCCTCTTGCTCTCTCCTAAAGGACCACACTCCACTCTCACCTCCAGTTCTGCTACTTTACCACCACGTCTATCAGCTGTCCCGCATACACCCCTTTCTTACGCAAGATGCTGTCAAGGAGCTTGTTCATGCTCCAATAATCTCTCACATCGATTACTGTAATTCTCTCCTAATTGATCTCCCCAGAAGCCATATTGCCCCCCTACAATCTGTGATGAATGCTGCTGCCAGGCTGATCTTTTTCTCCTGTTGCTCCTCTCACACCTTCGCCCCTCAGTTGATTCTTACACTGGCTTCCTGTACCCTACAGGTGTCAATTTATACTAACCCTTACCTATAAAGCTCTAACCAACTCTAGCCCCTCTTACATTTTTTCACTGATTCATAGTTATGCCCCCTCTCAGTCTCTCCTCTCTACTGGTGACCTTCTCCTCTCTGCTGCTCTCACCCTTACTGCAAATTCACGCCTGCAAGACTTCTCACGGGTGGCTTCTTTCCTTTGTAACAGCCTGCCTACCCCTGTCAGACTCTCCCCTAGTCTTCAATGCTTTAAAAAGTTCCTCAAAACCCATCTTTTCAGGAATGTTTATGGCCTCCAAGAGTAACTTCTATCTCTCAAACCTTCCTCTTGCTCTCTCCTAAAGGGCCAGACTCCACTCTGACCTCCAGTTCTGCTACTTTCCCACCACGTCTATTTGCTGTCTCCCTCAGTACCCTTCCTATTGTGTTTTTATAAACCACCTCCTCTAGATTGTAAGCTCGTTTGAGCAGGGTCCTCAACTACCTATTGTTCCTCTTACACTTAGTTATTGTCACAGTTGGTAAATTCCCCTTTTATTGTAAAGAGCTGAGGAATAAGCTGACGCTATATAAATACCAATAATAATAATACAAGACTAATACAGTTCTCAGTAAACAAATATGGGGATTCAATTTTACCATATAGCCTTATTGTGTTAAACCCACCTCTACATGGCATCTGTATATCGGTGGGTCCTACACTAATGCCAATGTGGGAGACAAATTAAATAGTGCTAAATAAGCTAAAGTGTTTTTAATAATGCAAAGTTAATGTGATAAAAAGCACAATTAAAAAAATGTAAATGTCAAAATTAAACAATTAAAGTGATAGTGGCATGATGCATAGACTCACAATCCATATCACATATCTGATGTATACCAAATGAAAATTATAATTACAGTGACATTACTATCCAAACCTCCTTAAATTTATACTTTCCTGTGGTCACCTCCAACGGGGCATCTGAAGCTGTGTGTTGTTGTTTGTGTCTATTTTGGGAGAGCTGGAGATGTCCACACCAAACAGCACAGCCTTCCATCTTGATTCCCCTTGGCTCGCAGCACATCAATCAGCCAAGTTCTATGTGCTCCCTTTTAGTGACTAGCTAAAAATTAGCCCAATATATTTAATATAATTTAGACATTTCAATGTCACTTTGATGCTAGTTTAATTTATCTGAGAAGTGTTTGGTAATAATAGGGTTATGTAGATTCTTAGATGGAAAGCATAACAATAATGAGATATCCTTTTCTATCTCTGCCTTCTTACATTTTAGCACATTCATCTCATTCTGTCACTAACTGTCTCTTCTGCCATCTTAGAACCTTTTACTGCCCTGGGATTCTGTGTGAAATTTCACGGAATGTTGGCCAGTAAAGGGGTTAAATATAGTTTACTGTTCGGAATCCAGCAATCAACACAATGTTAAATTGCAGCCGTTAAACTAATGAGAGCATGTCTTACCAGAAGTGGATAGATATAGGATGTGGATTGGCACATTTCACTGCATTTGGCAAGTGTCGAACACTTAAAAACACAGCTGCAACGCAATGTTATGTGGTCAGATCTCTGGTTATTTTTACCACTCTTCGCAATAACTTTGAAACGATTAAATAGCTATAGTAAAATATTTTATTTCCATGTACGATATTTAAAATATGGCAACATATTTTTACTTTACAATGTCTGTCTAATATGATGAAGCACTTTGTGAAATGAAATGCAGTAAATTCACTCACCATCAATCACTGAAAGAGAAGCTCAAATCTGGAATTGACTCTACATTTGCTTTTTATTTTATTTTTGAAATGTATTTATGTTTCACAACAGTATTTAGACAGTGCAGCAGAAGTCCAATAATGATTCTAGAACAATGGACATAAAGAACATTCAACATTGATTTATTTAGCTGATAGCCCACAGCCACGGTGTTATTCATTCCTGGACTGGCAAATTGGGATATTTCACATTGCCCTGCTGTATCTGGGGCTAGCCAGACTACCAGACTGATGAGTATGTAATATGACTCTGGAGGGGTTTGTAGTCATGGGGTATAGAGTCTCAGTTTTCATAGATTCATGTAAATGCTTATTGTGCTTTGCAGGTCATACTGATGTAGACTGTAAGAATATATGATATCACATCTCACAACTCTCCCAGTTTTCATCTATCAAATCTGCCTGAATTGGACCATCCACACAGAACTCTTTCTGGTTTATTTTCAAGGAAGGGTTATTTGTTTGTATCTGCTCATAAGCCAAAAACATGCAAACAGGGTTTTGCCAAGTTTCATTATAAATCTATAGTGAGTAGCAGTGTTCAGTAAAAGGTTACATTGTTCCCTTAAAGGGACACTATAGTCACCAAAACAACTTTAGGTTAATGAAGCAGTTTGGGTGTATATACCATGCCTCTGTAGTTTTACTACTCAATTCTCTGTCATTTAGGAGTTAAATCACTTTTGTTTCTGTTTATGCAGCTCTAGCCACACTTCCCCTGGCTGTGATTGACACAGCTAACATGTAAACAAAATGGTTTCATTTATAATCTGATGCAACTAACTCTAATGGTTTTTATTTCCTGCTTTGTAAATTGAACTTTAATTACATACAAGAGGCTCCTGATGGGTCTAGTAAGCTATTAACAGAGCAGGAGATGAGAAATTCCAAGTTAAACAGAATTTAAAATAAAGGAAGTGTGAACATTAGATGACTCTTTACAGGAAGTTTTTGTGAAGGCTGTGCAAGTCACATGCAGGGAGGTGTGAGTAGGATTGTATAAACAAAGTGATTTAACTCATAAAATGCAGCGACTTGAGCAATAAGACTGCAGGGGCATGATGTATACACCAAAACTTCTTCATTAAGATAAAGTTGTTCTGCTGACTATAGTGTCCCTTTAAGTTTTTAATGGAAACCCTACACTGCAAACATTGTTTAGGAATGGTTTGAGGAAGAGGACAAAGAGATCATGGTGTTGCCTTTTCCTTCATTTCCACAGATCTCATTCCAATTTTTTACACCAACTCCTTTTTCCTTCTCTTGGTCACTTCTCACTTGATCTGTGAATAAGATCAACATTTAGTGACTGTCCACTTTATCTCTTGTTTTTATATGCCAAATGCAGAGTTCAGAATCACAAATCAAGACGAATGTGCACAGCCATTCAAAGTTTCAGTGGTTTGTGATTCAACTACATTCCAGCTTGAAATTCAGAATTCAACCGATCACCTGATTACCCCAAATTTAGACTGAAATTAATCTCCAAGTCTACTTTCAACTTGATCTATGAAGGAAAACAACATTTAGTGGCTGTTCCCTAACTATTAATCATCTTTTGTCCAATCAACAAATGAAATGGCTCATTCAATGTCCATTTTATTTGCTTTGTGATTCATATATATAGTGATTCAGAATTTGAGGTGTTGGACAAATCGATGGCCCAAAATTCACAAAAATCACATTAGTTTTAATCCAAATGCACAAGTCTAGAAACAACCACTCATCCAAGTGTTCTTATCTAGAGATATAGAAATCTAAATGAAGTAGCAAGAACACTTACGTTCTTATGACTAATAATCATAAATAGCTAGAAGGCCTGCCTGTAGCAATGTCCATTAATATTCAAGAAATATAGTGTATCCTATAATTCATTCAATAAGTGAACAGTGAATGGCTCTTTTCTGGTGCAGATGTCAGAAAATGTAAATGTCCCCAACAGCCCACACATTTTTACATACATTAATAAGACACAGAAAATACTTTTCCACAACAAAAATTATGTGAATTAAGTTACAGTAACATCCAAACAAATCCCTACTGCAAGAAATCCTGTTTCTGTTTTATACAAGGAAGCAAAACCTTGCATGCTCGGTTTTAAGCCCTACAGGGGGTTCAGCTGTGCCAGTTGCTGCTGCAGCCTGCTGGCTAAAGCTGGGCTATCTCACTGTCTTGGCTCAGCATTAGCTTACATTAGCTCACCTTTCTGTACCAGTGGGGGTTATACTGGATCTCATTGGAGTGGTTCACTTTAATCTTCACTACACAGCTGACCGTTTGCAGGCAGCACAAGGCTTTGCATTCAATATGCCTTCTGCCATGAGTTATCTCTCGCGGCCTCTTACAACAATGAACCTCTCACACAATGATACTCTTATACAAGCATTTTCCAAGCTGTCTATGCTTTTGATCTACATTGTACAGCCGTGCAGATTGTATCCTATCCAAGTCCTAAGACATGGAACCTAAGCCTACATTTACAAGCCGACTACTCAAGACATCCCATTTCTGTTCTCCTATTCCTTGGCCAAGAGCCTTTAGGGGATTAGCGCTCAGCACAGCTCACACTCCCAGAGGTCCTTGGATCTACACCATCAAGCACACAATGACAGATACCCTTAAGGCACTGAGTCCTATGCTGCAAGTTGTCAGATCAGTGGACAACGCTTATTAGACATGTGCACCAGTGAAATTTTCGTTTCGTCCAAATGATTTCGTATTAAATAAAAATTTCCTTAGTCAATCCTGAATTTCGTCTGCAAACCAAAGAAAAAAGCAAGGAGAGAGCAGGCAGCACTACCAGCTCCCTTGTAATAATATTAATTCCAACCCCCCCTGCCCTCCACCCCATTAAAACCCATAGGGGTCACTATGACCCCCATATTGATAAAAGGGAGGTTAACTCCTCCTAATGCCCCCCCACATCCCCACGCGTGACCAGCGGGTGGGGGCCTTAATTAAATAAATAATGGGGAGGACCTGATGTCCCCCCCAGGTCCCCACCCAGGAGCGGCTGGTCGGGACCCTAGTTAATTAAAGGGGGGGACTAATGTCCCTCCTGGTCCCCACCCATGAGCGGCAGGTGGGGACCCTAAATAAATAAAAATTATTATAAAATATTTAATAAAAAAAAAAAAGCAAGGGAGGAGTCTGCAGCGCTACCAGCTCCCTCCTTGTAATAATATTAATTCCACCTTCCCACCTCATTGAAACATATGGGGGTCACTATGCCCCCATATTGATAAAAGGGAGGTTAAATCCTCCTGCATGCCCCACCTGCATGCCCCTGCGGGCATGTTGCCTAAACAGCGAGCAGCCAGTGACCCACCGGTCATGGGTGGGGACCTGGAGGGACATTAGGTCCCCCCCCATTATTTATTTATTTAGAGTCCCCACCCACCGCTCATGGGTGGGGACTAGGGGGGACATTAGGTCCACCCCATTATTTATTTATTTATTGTCCCCACATGCTGCTCATGGGTGGAAACCTGGGGGGGGGGACATTAGGTCACCCCCCCATTATTTAATATTTAGGTTCCCCACATGCTGCTCATGGGTGGGAACCTGGGGGAACATTAGCCCCCCCATTTTATTTTTACAGTTGTGATGCATATTATGGATTTTTATTTGCCTTTTTTGGGGGCTGAAGAATGAGAATAAAAGAATAAAGAAGACATCAAATGGCAAGTATGAAATTGTATTTACAGAGTTTTTGCCCCCTCCCCCCTCACTATTATTAGCTTGGGGGGGAGTGACTAGGCTCTGGGAACCCCTAGTCACTTTATTATTTGTGGTCCCCACCTGCCGGTCATCAGTGGGGCCCTTTATGGGATATTAGGACCCCTCCATTATTTATTTTTTTAGGGTCCCCACCCGCCACTCATGGTCCACCCTTGAATTAATTAGGACCCCTCTTTAATTAATTAGGGTCCCCACCCGATACTCATGGGTGGGGACCTGGGGGGGACATTAGGTATCGCCATTATTTATATAGGGTCCCCACCCACCGCTCCTGGGTGGGGATCAGGAGGGACATTAGGTCCCCCTTTAATTAATTAGGGTCTCCACCCACCACTCATGGGTGGGGTCCTGGGGGGGACATTAGGTCTCCCCCATTATTTATTTAATTAAGGTCCCCACCCGCTGTTTATGGGTGGGGACCAGGAGGGGCACTATGTCCCCCCATTTAAGGTATTTGTGTTCCCCATCATGGGGGAATGGGGGGAACCTGTGCCAGGTCCCCCCTTATTGCACTAGTGATTGGGCAGCAATTAACCTCTCTTTTATCAATATGGGGTCAGAGTCCAAATTTCTCTTCCTGACAGACACATGACTTCACTGATGCATGCACTGACATACACTCACTTACAGATACAGGGTCATTATCACACACAGTGTTTAACCAACACACACTTTCACTGAAACATACAAATTCACAGACATACTCATTCACAGTTACACTCACTCACAGTTACACACACACTCACATTCACTGACAGACACACATATACACTAACTGACAGACACACATTCACCGACAGACACATACACACTCACTGACAAACACGTGTACACTCTCACTGACGAGAACACATACACACTCACTGACACAAACATATCCACTCTCACTAACAGACACACACACTCTAACAGACACATACTAACAAACACACACTAACACTCACTAACAGACACTCACCAACAAACAGACACACACTAACAAATACACACTAACACTCACTAACAGACACACTAACACTCACTAAAAGAAACACACTAACACACTCACTAACAGAAAAACACTAACACTCACTAACACACACACACTAACAGACACACTAAAATTCACTAACAGACACACACTAACACACTCACAATTAAAAAAAATATATATATTTAAAGTTCAATCCATTCAGCCTCCTACCTTTGGGAGTGCTGGAGTGGATTTTTCCATGTGGTCCAGTGGGGCTGGTTGCAGCTTGGCAAGAAGGCGGGCAGGAGGTCTGGCAGACAGGTGAACAGTGGAGGCGGTGAGGGAGTTCTGATCCTCCTGCTCAGCTTCCTTGCTGCCTCATAGTGATGCCGTGTACCGGCTCGGCATCTATGCGGTGCGTGCGAGGGAGCTGAGCAGGGATCGCTCAGGGGAGAGTGCTCCGTCACCGCCCGCCTCGAACATCATCACATGCCAGCCTCGGGGGTTCCCTGAGGTGGCCAGCCGACCAGCTCCTGGATCCCTCAGGACAAGAGGCTGGTAATGAATTTGCCAGGGTGTTTGGGGGTAGCTTCCCCCCCCCCACTGAAAGTGCCACCCAAGGCAAATGCCTTGTCAGCCTTGCGCTAAATACAACGCTGGGTACCACCATACACTTAGTTTTTCAAGTAGTTATACCTCTAGTAATTCTCACTAATTGTGTTTTACCCTTTTTCAGCATAGTGCCAATAAACTTGGCATCTTTATGGTATAAGAAAAGATGTGTCTATACATGTCAGTTCTAATTTTGTAATATGCTATAGTATTTATTCAGTACTATGCAGTACTGATTTTTTTTCTCTCGATACCATTAAAGAGAAAAATAAGTTTTATCTAATGTGATATTACTCTGTTATACTACAAGGTGCATTAGTCAAATGTCGATATATTTCGTGTTTTGCCAAAACCCCAATAGAATAAAGTTTGACAAAAATATATATTTTCTTTTTTTAGACTTCCTTTATGATTCCATTACCTAAACACTATCCGAAAGGCTGTTTCATCACAGGTAATAGATGTTTTCTAAACAGCTAATATTCTGTAAAGGTGCATTAGGTTCTTCTACACAATCTTTAGTGTCCTTGATTCCCAAACTACCTTTTTCTGCTCATTTAGTTTTCCTACACTTTTACTGAGTCACTAATGGATCCAGCATTTAAAAAGGTTTGGTCACTCCAGGTTCATGAAGTTTGAGTAACATTCAACTAATCATAAATGAGGGAATATGAGAGAAGCAAATGGGTTTTTAATAAAGTTTCATTTTCGAATAGCACGAACGATACCTTGTATTTGTTCATGTCCTTTTTAGGTATCTACATTGAAGAAGTAAACAAGTGCTACATTTTAAAATTATAATTCCTTAATTAGCAATTGCCATCAGTGTTGAGAAAACTTCAGTATAGACTTATCTGAGGATTCATCCTATTATTATAATTATTATTCAGCTTATTATTACTCTTCATGTTAGTCCTATTATTATACCAACAGTAACAACTATGCCACGGACAGTAAGAAGGATATCAGTAAAATATTTTACAAGAATAATGACAGCTTTCTGCTACTTTTAATGGCAAAAAAGTGAAGTGCCCACAATACTTAAATACTTCAAATCTCACAAAATTGCTGCAAAAATATCATCAATCCATCTGATTGCATTGCATAATCCTTTTCATGCATCTGAGTTCCACAATCAACTAGAGAGACCCACAGCTGCATTGAAGGAAACTAAATTTAATTATAAACACATCATTGAGCTGAACATTTCCTGAATTCGGAATTCAGAGCCCTGTCAGTTTTCCAGCTGAGTGCACTTTTAAACTTTTTATTGGAAAGCAGAGATTGCCCTCAATCTGCACCTAGTCAGAGCTGCTCTCGTGAGATGAAAGAAAGACGTGCATCTCAGAACAAACAATATCAAAGCTGCAAGGCTGACTCCTGGGCTTGACTTTTTAGAAAACCTTCACTTTACAAAGAATTCCCATTATTATACAACTGAGGTATGAGTTGAATTATTTACACACTTTTATACGCGTGTCTCATACCTTTACATCTATATACCCATGGCATGTTTGTGAAATATATAAAGTGCATTTTTTTTTACACTGAAACATTTTGACTTCCAACAAAGTGAAAGCATATACTGTAAGTACATATTTATAAAAACCCTTATCACTTATGTTGAGAAAATAGTCATTTGACTTATATTAATGCCCAATACTTATCAATTTTATCAGGGCAGTATTAAAAATGTTTATTCAATAATGTTCATTATTTTATTCATTTATTTAAAAAGGTTTCGCCAGGATGGACAAATTAAGATTCTTGTTGTTGTTCTGACGTGCATCAACAAAATACAATGGTACACATTTTCTATGAGACATCTACAGTACAATTATATATTAACAAAGCGTGCAGCTGCTTTTTGATTGATGATAAACAGATGTAGATGGAAACATTTCAAACAGACAAAGAGGGACACTTTCATTTTAGGGGTGTTATTGGAGGTGTGGTCAGGGGAGGGGAGGGGCTGTTCTGAGATATTGTAGGTGACTTACTAATAATTTATGCGACAAATAACAAGAACAATGTGTCTTACACAGACTGATTTCTAAACACATTTTTGTAATTTAAAGACACATCACTGTGAGTATTATGTGGAGCTATGTTATAAATTCAGACACACCAAGAATATTGAGCTCCTAGAAAAGATTGACATTAGAATAGAAAATAGGGGCCGAGGGGCTTATTTCTAATTATAACCATTTTATATTTTTGTACAATCATATCCCTTCTCTCCTTTTTAGCCTGGAATTCAATTTGTTGACTATCCATGATTATCTATGATGTATTTGTATTACGTTTTTATTGAAACTAATTATTTTAAAATGTATAAGGCTGTGTGTATTAAGTAATGTTGATTAAGTAGTCTGCATTTAAGTTCAGTCCTTTTTCTTCTAAGGATTGTGTTGTTTAAATTATTTTGAAAGTATTGCTCTATCGGCACATTGATATGCAAATAAGAGACTATACGATTGTCCTGACCAAACCGGAAGGTGAAACGCGTAGACATGCGTTGCACTGATGCCACGCTGTGGGCGGAGCTTAAATCCAGCAAATCTTCCACTGGAAGTCTGTAATCTAATTGAGCCATTTGCCTATTGAGGAGTAGAAAGGACACCCAGACAAGCACTGAGTTGCTGAACCCTATACTTCCAGACCTACAGGGTTACAATGCTGGTGGACAACCTCCTTCACTTGGCTATTTGCCACACTGGCTTTTGTGAGTAGCAGTGTCTCTAAAACCGCATGTGCTCACTTATTTACATCTTGTAAGCATTTAGTTGCTGTTTTTCTTTTGTATTAATAAATTGTTATAACACTTTTTAATCATTGGTATATATGTCATACAGACTACACTATTATTTGTTTTTTTGCTTTCTCTTACATATGAATCTAAATGCAACCCTGCTTGAGCAATACTAAGTATTTATTCATATACTTACACTGTGTTTGCACAATGGGTTTGTGACTTCTTTTGTGCTCCACGTATACCTTTGTTTTGCAGGTTCTCTACCTTGCTGTTCATTAGAGGGTTCCCTATCTGCCTAGATTCATCTGCTACCTGACTCCTTTGCCTGGATGGAGCAGTGCTGATCCACCTGCAGCCCCTTGCCAATTAGACTCAGCTGCTCCTAATCAACAGGCTGTAAAAGCCAGCTCTGCGTGAGGCCTAGGATCTGGTCATTTGTTTTTCCTGGTGGATGTGCATTACTTTGCTGACTGTTTTCCTGGGATTCTGACCTCTGCTTGCTTTACAGATTACGATATTCCGCTGCTGGCCCTGACCTCTTCTTTTCACCTGACCTTACCTTTGGATACCCTTCATCTGTACTGTGCTTTGGTTTTGCCTCCGAGTGCCTTCTCCTGCACCTGGTTTCCAACTCCCGGTAAGCCGTGACAGCAGCTCATACTGTGTAGGAGTATACCAGAGAAGTGGTTATGAAGGCAAGAAAGATAAGTGTATATTTGGAATCAAGAGTAAGCCAGTTTAATTATTTTAATATATCACAATGATGGGTACCATATATAATGGAGCACCTTGTACCCCGATGTATGTGAAAGATGCCATGTTCAAAATGAAAAACTTTTTTAACCCCTTAAGGACACATGACATGTGTGACATGTCATGATTTCCTTTTATTCTAGAAGTTTGGTCCTTAAGGGGTTAAATCTGTAGACGCTAATAGCTATATAGAAAGAACCACTTGCCACAGAGAATTCGTCAGAATATGATGCAATGGTACAAAGGGACAGGACTATATAATCCAAGCAAGTAGAATTAAACAACAATTTGAGGAGAGAGGTATGAGAGAGGCTTTTTAAAAAAAAAATATTTATTTAAAATAATTTAAATAGTTAAAAAAAGTTTAAGATACCCCAAGAAATGACTAGCAAGGTCCCCAAATGGATCAAAAAGAACATCAACAAATAATTTCAATTTAAAGGCCAATTGACATGTTTCTCAAAAGTAGTAATCTATGAATTAAAATGTCTGTGCAGTCTTCTTTATATTGGAAGACTATAGATGTCTCCATGTAAGGATCTCAGAGCACATAAGAAATATAAAAAGAAGATTAGAAACCCACAGTGTCTCAACATTTTTCTGCACACTTAAATTTGTTAAAAGAGACTGGAGGGGAGGGGATTTTAATAAAAAGATGTGTATAGAAGTAATAAAATTCATTTTAAATTTTAACACTTTTGACCAACAAGGATTAAACCAAGATTTTAAATTTAATACATACAGAGTTATAGGTGGAGCTGTGGAGTACCTTGAACAATCTGGAAAATAGAATATATGCAAATAGCGTAGTATGTCTATACAATATATAGCATATAAAAATGAGAATAAAAGCACTCACAAGGATGGAGTCATACCGTCATATGACTCTTAAAGTATGTTCTCTTGGACCATTAGGGGGTTGTCCAAACCCTTCTTTTGTTGATTGCTTGTTATTTCTCCTGATGGTCTTCAATAAAGATACTCAGTATGCCAGGGATCTTGGAAAATAATTCTTGTTTATTTGTAGATAAAATAATAAAATGGCAATATACTAAACCAATATATATTGGGTGTAGATATAGTCCAATAAAAAGTCTATCAAAGTTGAAAATGAGTGTCCAAAACGCGTTTCGCCTGATTAACAGGCTTCCTCAGTTGGCTCTAATGTTTCTTCCAAAGTTTTCTTTGTTTGAAAATGCCGCCGGCCGGCTGTGTCTTCTTTTATATGGCACTTCCTGATTCCGTCTGGTGGAACGCAACGTGCGCTCCACCTACGGCACCAACTTCCGGGACGCACCGCAAGTGGAACGCACGTGCGCCCCAACCCCGTGCGCACACCGGAACTTCAGCACCAACTTCCGGGTGGAGCGTCCGTGCGCTCCAACCCGGCGCCAACCTCCGCAATGCACCACAAGTGGAACGCACGTGCGTTCCAACTTCAAGCAGCAAATTCACTTCCGGGTCTCTCTCTACTTCCGGGTCACACTCAGGTGGAACGCACGTGCGCTCCACTCCCAGCCTCACATCAGGTGGCCAAATGCAAACATAAAAAATGGCGTTCTGCCTATATTTACACCAATAGAGTGTGACATATAGAATTATAAGTGCTATGTTTTAAATAAAAATAATATAAAAAGTCAGATAATATGGAAAAGAGTAAAAATCAAATTTAATGAGAAGGAATAAAAACTAATTCTATTAGTTTTAGAAGATTGCTATCACAATCTTAAAGGGGCAGAATGTCATTTCTAGAAAATTTATAAAAATGCACAGTAAAAACTGAATAAAATACATATAATACCCAATAGTAAAAGAAACACAAAAATAGTATATAAGTGTATAAAAAGATGCCTAAAAACTTCCATAAAATAATATGAAACCAAGATAGGCTAAAACTAATGCATAAAGTGGCATAATTCAAAATCATTGTTCAGACCGTTTGGAATCATAGTGTCAAAATTGAATATGAACTTCATCTCTTCCTTTCCTAATTTGTTTACATAATCACCACCTCTCCAATCTTTTTTTACTAATTTTAAAGCACAAAAAAACATTCCTTCTGGATTTTGTTGGTGAACATGTTTAAAATGATTTGAAACACTATGGGTTTCGACTCCATTTTTGATGTTTCTTATATGTTCCGCTATTCTTAAATTCAATTTACGAATTGTACGGCCTACATATAGAAGATTGCAGGGACATTTTAAAATATAGATCACTCCCTTCGAATGGCATGTTAGATGATCTCTAATGGTAAATTTCTTGTTAATAATGGATTCTAGGTCTGTTAGGTGTCTTTTTTTATTCTTTGTATTTTTACATGCTAGACACTGTCCGCATCCATAAAATCCTTTACCTATTGTAAGGAAGGTTTGTCCTACTGTTTGTTCTTTATTACTACTTTTAACTAAAGTGTTTCTCAAGTTTTTTACACCTCTAAAGATGACTTTTGGTTTTTCTGGTAATATATTTTTAAGAATAGGGTCATCTTTTAGTATATGCCAATGTTTTCCTATAATTTTATGCATTTTCCTACTGTTGCCATGGTAGTTGCATATGAAGGGGATGTCTTGTTTCTTAATTAAATCTTTCTTTTTCTGTTTATATTTTAGAAGGTCTGTTCTTTGTATTTCTTGAACCTCATTTATGGCTAATTGGAGGGAAACATCGTCATAACCTTTTTCCAGAAATTGTACTTTAATCTTATTTGCTTGCTCTAAAAAGTCTTGTTCATTCGTACAATTCCTTCTTATACGTAGGAATTGTCCTTTCGGAGCGTTACTTAACCAAGGAAGGTAGTGACAACTCTCTCTTCTGATGTAGCTGTTGGCATCTACATCTTTAAAATGATTCTTGGTAGTAATAGTGCCATGTGTAATAAATATCTCCAAATCTAAAAAATTAATTTGTTGGGTGCTAGTTTGTGCTGTTAAAATAATATTCCACTGATTGTTATTCAAATGACTGATAAAAGATAGTAGATCTGTGTGGGATGCTGTCCAAACAAAAAATATATCATCTATATACCGGCGATAGGATACCAAGCTCGCCCCCCATGGGTGCCCTTGATAAATAAACTGTTCTTCCCAGTATGCCATGAAGAGGTTGGCATAGCTAGGGGCGAACTTGGTACCCATCGCCGTACCTCTGATCTGTAAATAGAACGTCTCATTGAACCAGAAAAAGTTATTGGTTAAAACTAGATTGATCCCTTCTAAAATGAATAAAATTTGTTCATTCTTAAAACTGTGTTTCTTTAAAAAATATTCTACTGCTTCTAGACCCTTCTCGTGTGGTATGATACTATATAGGGATGTCACATCACATGTGACTAACAGGTTACCTTCTTGCCATAAAGTGGTTTCTAAGATTTGTAGAATATGAATCGTGTCCTTCAAATAAGCTGGATTTTGAACAACTAATGGTTGTAGGAGATGGTCTAGATATTCCGAGATTTTTGCTGAAACGGAGTTGACTCCCGATATTATAGGTCGTCCTGGGGGGTTGGCTTTGTTTTTATGTATTTTAGGGAGATGGTAATATACGGGCATTATTGGGTGGGGAGTGGTAAGGTATTTAGCTTCCTGCGAAGTCAGAATGCCATTCTCTAGTCCTTTAGATATATAATTGTCAAACTTCGTCTTCACCATTTCAGTTGGATTTTTGTCTAGTATTATATATGTATCTCGATCTGCAAGTATTCGCTCAGCTTCTAAAAGATATTTGTTTTTTGGAATGACCACCACCCCCCCACCTTTATCAGCTGGTTTAATTACTATCTCTTTGTTTTGTTGTAAGTCTTTCATTGCTCCCCTTTCCTTTCTAGACATATTTTGATGGTATTTGTTTAACGGCTTTATTTGTTTCACTTCTTTCATTACCATTAGTTCAAAAGCTTTTATTTCATCTGATATTAAGTGTTTCGGAAAAAAGTTGGATTTAGCTTTTAAGTCCGTATGTATATATTCTGACAAAGTGTTTTCACTGGGTCTGTCCTCTTTATTGAAAAAGAATTTCTTTAAGCATAATTGTCTAATAAATTTATTAATATCAATATAAAAATCAAATTTATTAATGTCGACTGTGGGGGCGAATTTTAAACCTTTTTGGAGTATCTCCATTTGTTCTTTGGGTAATTGTGTATCAGTTAAATTAAAAATTCCTTCTGTTGTTATTTTCTCCCCCTCTTTTCTCTGTGTGTGTTTTCCTCTCTTTCTATGTCTCTTTCTTGAGTTGATGACCTCTGACGTTTGCCTGGGGACTCCCAAATTTTGATATGTCGGGATTGTTTTAGTCTCTCTGAGATTGGGTCCTTCCATAAAAAAGAAGGTGAATGTTCTGTTCTAAATATGTCTGGTTTATTACCTATATCTACCCTAGAGGTGTGTGGTTGTCTCTCTATTCTATTTGACACATATGTTGTGGGTACTGATTTTCGGTCATTTCTTTCAGGAATATTTGACTGTACAGCTTGACTGTAGCTGCTGTATTTAGGTCGTCTTACTGGGGATGGGTGGTATGGCTTAGTATTACCCCTTGGGTGTTTATTAAAGTTATCGTATCTCTGATATTCCTTTCTTGAGATATCGTGATACTTATTATATCTTGGATAATGTTTAGACGGTGTATTGTGATATTCTATTGTATTTTTGTGTCGCCTTATATCTTGCTCTGGTCTGTGTTGTGGACTATTTTGCCTTCTAGAATGGTGTTTTTTGTCCTGTTTTCTATAAGTATCTTTCTCTCTTTGGTTAGGGTATGTTTTGAATTTACTTGAGGGATTAATACCTTCTACTTTATAGTCATTTACATCTCTGAGATATTTTTTCTTTTTTGTCTCAATAACTTCTCTCTCTATTTTTTCTACTTTTTCATTGATGTCTTTTAATATTTGGTTATATAACTCAGGATTCATGGTATTGCTGATTTTTTCTTTCCAGTCTTTAATTTCTTTATCTAGTTGTAATAGAGTGTCTTCTCTTCTAGATACAATATAGCCTATAGTGCTGAATGCGAAGCCTTCTAACATTTTATTCCAACCTGTGATAAAACCTTCATCTTCTCTGTCGAAAGTGGGATTTTTGTAGTATCTAAGACCTCTAGGGGTAATTCCCTCCCTTACATATTTTTTTAGGGTCGCTACTTCCCATTTGGTCTTCATTTCTTTAATTAATGTTTTTTCCAAATTATATTTACATTGATCGGCATCTTTGTAATTTGTTACATTTGTCGGATTGTCTTTACATACAAACATTAAGTCTATGTTGCTTGTAGAATAATCTCTACATTCATGTAGAGCCATATTGGTAAATAAGTTTTCACTGTCGTGTAATAGGGATAAAGTGAATACAATAGTACAGAATAATAATATACACGCTGTGAAAGACAAATAAGTAGCTCTAAAACACCTAAAAGAGTGGTATCCCTTACACCGCTAAAAACATAATATAATACATACAGAGTTATAGGTGGAGCTGTGGAGTACCTTGAACAATCTGGAAAATAGAATATATGCAAATAGCGTAGTATGTCTATACAATATGTAGCATATAAAAATGAGAATAAAAGCACTCACAAGGATGGAGTCATACCGTCATATGACTCTTAAAGTATGTTCTCTTGGACCATTAGGGGGTTGTCCAAACCCTTCTTTTGTTGATTGCTTGTTATTTCTCCTGATGGTCTTCAATAAAGATACTCAGTATGCCAGGGATCTTGGAAAATAATTCTTGTTTATTTGTAGATAAAATAATAAAATGGCAATATACTAAACCAATATATATTGGGTGTAGATATAGTCCAATAAAAAGTCTATCAAAGTTGAAAATGAGTGTCCAAAACGCGTTTCGCCTGATTAACAGGCTTCCTCAGTTGGCTCTAATGTTTCTTCCAAAGTTTTCTTTGTTTGAAAATGCCGCCGGCCGGCTGTGTCTTCTTTTATATGGCACTTCCTGATTCCGTCTGGTGGAACGCAACGTGCGCTCCACCTACGGCACCAACTTCCGGGACGCACCGCAAGTGGAACGCACGTGCGCCCCAACCCCGTGCGCACACCGGAACTTCAGCACCAACTTCCGGGTGGAGCGTCCGTGCGCTCCAACCCGGCGCCAACCTCCGCAATGCACCACAAGTGGAACGCACGTGCGTTCCAACTTCAAGCAGCAAATTCACTTCCGGGTCTCTCTCTACTTCCGGGTCACACTCAGGTGGAACGCACGTGCGCTCCACTCCCAGCCTCACATCAGGTGGCCAAATGCAAACATAAAAAATGGCGTTCTGCCTATATTTCAAACAAAGAAAACTTTGGAAGAAACATTAGAGCCAACTGAGGAAGCCTGTTAATCAGGCGAAACGCGTTTTGGACACTCATTTTCAACTTTGATAGACTTTTTATTGGACTATATCTACACCCAATATATATTGGTTTAGTATATTGCCATTTTATTATTTTATCTACAAATAAACAAGAATTATTTTCCAAGATCCCTGGCATACTGAGTATCTTTATTGAAGACCATCAGGAGAAATAACAAGCAATCAACAAAAGAAGGGTTTGGACAACCCCCTAATGGTCCAAGAGAACATACTTTAAGAGTCATATGACGGTATGACTCCATCCTTGTGAGTGCTTTTATTCTCATTTTTATATGCTACATATTGTATAGACATACTACGCTATTTGCATATATTCTATTTTCCAGATTGTTCAAGGTACTCCACAGCTCCACCTATAACTCTGTATGTATTATATTATGTTTTTAGCGGTGTAAGGGATACCACTCTTTTAGGTGTTTTAGAGCTACTTATTTGTCTTTCACAGCGTGTATATTATTATTCTGTAAGATTTTAAATTTTACCACATAACAGAAGGCTTTATATTTTTCATTATTTTCTTTACTATAAAACTCCAGCAGCACAGATCAATCAGAAAAAACTTACCCAATCAAAACAAGAGTCAGTACAATATATAAGACAGGACTGACCCCAACTCCTCCTCTTTCATTGCTGCTCCTGCAGAGGCACAGGTCAAAGTATTTGCTTCTCATCTTGTCATATTTTATATTATCTTATCTGAACTGTTACTGATATTACAATTATGCCTTCATTATCTGTCTGATGGTTTCTATTTTATGGCTGGCTCTCACTGCAACCTCATTCCTACTTCAGCCCGTCACACTTTAGGCTGTTTTTCCTTTTACTTATTCTGATTCCCCTCATTTGCACTACCCATCCTTATAACCTGTACTAACCTGACCGCGACCAGCAGCATGCCACAACACTGTGTGCCTACAGATTTGCACCCTGGGTCTGACTCATATGAAGGAGCACTAGAGATTTATTCCTAAAAGCGATACCTAGTGGCACCCAAATACATGAGGTCACATGGATAAAATATTTTGCATGTATATAAGGTACTTCCCTACTGGGTTGTGGACTTAGGGGGGAAACTCTTCTGGCTATTGGAGTCTATTAACGCTTCACCATATTTACAAGGGCATTAACCCCTTTTGGTGATTAGCCGCTCACTACGACCAACACTGTGTTTAAACACCGATATACTAAGTGGTGATTTACATGCACACCCCCAATTGCACTGAGCAAGGAGTCTACCCCCCAGGCCTTGGCTAGGCAAGTGGTTTTAACACATATGTCCTCTACTCCACAGGACAACACATACACCACTATGTTGGATTCCCCACAACAAAGCCAGGATTTCCAGGTAAAGATAAATGCTGCTGTGGCGGCTTCCACGGAGAAGGCCACCTCCAAGATATGGGCACAAACCCCAACTGAACTTCCCGCATGAGGCCGACACTGCAAGATGCAGAAAGCAATATGGGCTCTGAGGCTCCCTCAAAGGTCATTCAAACCCTTACGAAATGCCATTCACTTGGGCTAAAGGCAAAGCACCTGCAAAATGCAGTAAGCACATGTCAAGACCAGTGTTACCTCCACTGGTGGTGTCCTCCCCTGACTCTGGACGTCAGGGGAGGACACCACTCAGGGCTGCCCACTCTTTGATCCTTAAACCATCCGCCATCCACATTCCTCAGAATGGAACCTGCCTACCCATTTGGCCAAGTTCATCCACTTCTGGATGCGCAAACCACTAGATCGGGTGGTATGAGCACGACTTAGGGCTGAATGCCCATGACCAACATTACCAGACAAAATTGCATTTAGTCCCGAGTTTGACCAAACAATGGTAGTCTTCATTTCCCGCACGGGATGGAATCCTCGGAAAGTGATTGAGAAGGTACTCAAAGCATCCCAGGACAGGCTACTGGACCTGCTTGGCCCGACTGCAAAATTTCTATATTTCATGGACCTGGCACTCTCCCAGGGCACGTAGTTAGACCCCAACGCCATCAGAAAATGGGCCCAACGCTGTATCTGTATGCTGGTGAATGGCAACGCAGCATTATGCATGGAGAGACGCAGAACAGCTTTGATCCGAATTGACTTTAAACTATTGAATATGGCCCACAAAGAGCTGGGATCTGTGCCCAACGACCTGCTATTTGGCGATTCGTTTATCGAGGAGCTCAAAAAGCACGTCTTCTTGTTCACAGTACTCAACAAGTCACAGTGTTCTATGAAAAAGGGTATTCAGCGCTAAGCAATAACTGGAATAGTCTAAACGGCAACTAAATCACCAGAGCCGGTGTCTCTTATCCCGTCCACAAACAGATGAAAGTACAAGAAGTGGTGCAGCATTAAAAAATATATGTAAAAGCAGGGAGAAAAAGAAAAAAATTGAAAATATATAGTGTAGTATGTCACTGTCCAAATAAATAGAATAAAACAAAAGAAATACACTCACAATTTCCTGGAGCTAAAATTGTAGCTCCAACTTGAACGCCTGGGCGGAACAATCTCTGCCTATGGGTATAGTGTGGCTCTTAGTGGTTGCAGTCACTCAAATGGTGGAAACATAAGCAGCTCTTCGGATATGGGCTTAGGATATTATAGTGTAGAAAAAGGAAAAAAGAAAAACCAAAATAGTGAGTACCATAAGGCACAGAATGCAATTAAAGTGGTAAGAAATTTACTCACATTTGATGGAGCACATGTGATCTGCTCTATCCCTCGGGTTTGGGTGATACAATCCCCACCACGGATACGGTAGTTCAAGCAGAATAGCAGCAAAGGTTGGTCCAATAAAAAAGTACTTTTATTTAAAGGTAATTAATATAAAAATATAAAAAAAGAAAAAATACACTCAAAGTGACGTAGATAATAATAAATACACTTAACGCGTTTCACCTGGCAAAAAGCTTTCTCAAAAGTGTTTTACAGACATGGGGAACCTAAGCTGCTTAAATTTGAAAATACTGGTTCTGTGACATAGCAGGTCATATGACCAAAAATAATTAACATAATCAATCATACAAAAATATTTAAAAACTCAGTAAGGTAAAAGAGAAGGGCAGGGGGAGTGGATGGAAACGGAATATGTAAAAAAACTAGCGTTTTAAATGCTAAAAATAACTTAATACAAAAAATAAAAATGTTACTACAAAAAACAAACAAAAAAAGCTCCTCCTGATATACTAGCAGAATGGCGGACAGCGCCATCTAGTGAAGTAAAAAGAAAATTACAATAACTAAAAAAAGAAAATCTGAATGTATACAGCAAGATAGACTCCAGTAAAATACCAAATATAATTAAAATAAGTGCATTAAATTGGTAAAGGGTCAGATAGGATAGGGGAAAAACACATGAATTAAAAGAACATGTATTATAAAAATTATGCAAATCAAAATCAGAGTTAAGACTAATAGACCATTAGCGTTAGGACCATTAAGACCATTTAATTTCTTTGTCCTAAAGTTTTAGTAATGTTACCCCCACACGAAGATGTGGCGCAGATATCGCTAGCATACATTTTTAAAAAAAAATTGGTTTCTATTATGTTTTTAAAAATGTTTAGACACAGTATGATTGATAAAACTCTTCGTGATGTTTCTACAATGTTCGTATATGCATGTTTTTAGGCATCTGGTGGTCATGCCTACATATTGCAGACCACAAGGACATTCAAGAACATAAATTACATTTTTGCTATTACAGGTGGTAAATTGATGAATTTGGTATTCTTTTATTTTGTTAAATTTGAAATGAATTTGGTCTTATTATAAAAGGATTTATCTGTCTGTGTACGAGCTGAACATGCTTTGCATTTGTAAAAGCCTTTTTTATTTAGATACCTGTATTAGATTTTTTTTTCATATAATTCTTAGTTACATTTTTAGATTTGGGGCTCCTCTTAATATTACATTAGGTTTTGGTGGGAGGATTTCCTTTAGTAAATCATCTTCTTTTAGGATATTCCAATGTTTGTTTGTTTTAAATTTTTTTAATATGTTTACTTTTGTTATTATAATTAAAGATTATAGGAAGACTGATGTCATTATCCTTTTTTTATATCATATTCTAAAAAGGCATCTCTATCTAAACTTTCTATATTTTCAGTTGAATGATTTAAAATAGAGGGTTTGTACTTCTCCTCGATTAGATTGGTTCTAAGAATTTCCGCTTGATTTCTAAAACAGTGTTATCTGTACAGATTCTTTTGAGGTGTAAAAGTTGGCTTTTAGGTACACTGTTAAGCCAGGGGGTCTAATGGCAGCTGGTAAGGTCAATAAAAGTGTTAGTGTGTACCTTTTTGAAGAAAGTGTGAGTCTTTAAGATGTCATTTTCCACAAAGATCTCTAAGTCTAAGAAATTAACAGAGGTATTGCTAGGATTAGAACTAAGTTTAATTCCTACTGGGATCATACGACCATCCTCTCCTCATATCATTGTTTCCCTTTTTTATTATCTGGACGTCAGGGTGAGCCTCTTCTCTTGTACTTCAAGAATAGCTGTAACTAGTGGCCTGGACGATTTCAGGGGATCTTGGTCGACAGATGGACTATCGCAGATCACTAAGGACTTACTATGGGAATAAAGGGCACCCGGAACTAGACGGAGTTCCCTTGCCGCCTGGTACACATGGTCTAACTGGTGCTTGTAAAGGGACTCCGATGCCTTTACAGCACCTGTTTCCATGATCTTAAATTTACTATCTCACCTTACAGTGGCATCGCGCGATCGCCACCAGATACGGTACATTCCGCCACCGAAGCCGGGAAACAATTTCCGACCTGACAATCATCAAACCAGGGTCCAAATATCTCACCTATTAACTTTTTGTGTTATCCATTTCACGAGGATAAGCCCCAAATCATTGCCACCTGCGTGCAACACGAGAAAATCATGTGTATGCCCTCAGGCCACCAAACAAAATATTGCCCCGCACACATCACCACAACAGTAACCCCAGTAACCAAACCATTTGATTGTAAGCAGGCACTCCAGACAGCCCAGCTGCTGACCCTGGAATGCACCCAAAAAATAAAGGAATTGCCCACGATCCATGCAACATGACCGAGAAAACCAGAGAAACCTCAGTGAAGACCAAAATCCAAAACCCTCCACCACTACTGAAGCCAGCAACCCCAAAAACGAACCCTCCCTGGCCAGCCATTGCACCAGATTACCCTGGAAGAGCATACAAAATAACATGCGCCCCCCTACCCCGGACATCGGTCTTGGACCAGGCCAAATAAACCATGACTGGGTCCCAATGCTGATGTACATCCCCCACCTGAACACCACCACATGCAGCCCTGTTAGCACTAATTTGCTCCCTGAGCCTAAATGCCCAGAAAAAGGGCAAGTTAAACGCTGTACTGAACAAGAGAGCAATTAAAACAAACCCCTGGGAGAACCCAAAGTAGGCCCAATAACACCCCGGTGGACAGCGGGCGACGAGGATCAGGAACCTTCTGACCCTTCAGAAACCCCTTCTGACTCTATCAGTAAATGCTTAGTCAGATAATCTCAGCCACCAATTTAAACCAGAATGCAAGCGCGGCCATCTGCCTGTCCACCATGGCTGGGAAAGCGCCCTTAGCCAGGAACCGGAAAAGAAACCACAAGAAGGCATCTAAGAGCAAACCCCCTGCAACATCCCTTTCTATGCCCACCCACAATGCTTCCTACGACCCCCAAACCTTACAGTAAGCCGACCATGTGCTGGGGGCTAGTGAAGATGTCATGTATCTCCCAAGCAAGACGCTCCGAGCAACCACATCTCCTCCAGACAATCCTGCCCCACTTCTGCGGTCCGGGCGCCACCGATTGAAACAGGGACCACTGAAAAACGAGATAAAACATCAGCCACAATGTAACAATGTAACAATAAAATATCAGCCACAAGTAACCCGGAACATGCCTCGTACAGAACACCACATTGAGCGTCATACACAGCAAAATAAACCGACGAAGCAGGCATACCACAGACCCAGACGAGGCCGACAAGTGATTGACCGCATGTCCTACAGACATATTGTCGAAATAGAAGACCACCTTCCTATCCGGCAACAAGTTACCCCACAGTGCCAGTCCCACCACAAGAGGAAAGCGTTCAAGGAAAGCCAGATTACTAATAAGCGAGCTCACCTTTCAAGCTTCTGGCCAATGTTCAGCACACCACCTGCCCCCGAAATACACGCCAAAGCCCATGCTGCCCGAAGTATCAGTATACAGCTCCAGGTCAGCCGCCAAAACTGGCGCCTTGCAAAAGAGAACCGTGCCATTAAAACCCCTCAAGAAATCATTCCAAACCTGCAGATCTGCCCTCATGGGCAAAGATACCCGAAGGAAATGGTGAGGCGAGCAACACCGCCATAGCTTTTGCAAGGCTTTTACTGAAACCCACCCCGGGGATGACTCTGCATGCGAAATTGAGCTTCCCTACGAGGGATTGCATCTTAAGCAACGTCATATTCCACGCCAGATTGACCACCGCCACTGTTCCACTCAACCCAAGAAGTTTATCCATGGGAAGGTGAAGGTGAAGATGAAGATGAAGACAAAGACGAGAATCTGCTGGACCCCCACAGAAGAAAGTCATCCAAGTAGTACACTACCGACCGACTTCCGGCCTCAGTCTGAATAACCCATTCCAAGATACAGCTAAACTTCTCGAAATAAGCATAAGACATGAACAACCCATGGGTAGACATAAATCAATGAAGTAAGCACCTCCAAAGAAGCACCCCAACTAGTATGACCCTCTGGGTGAACCGGCAAGAGCCTAAATGCTGGCTGCATGTCCACCTTAGACATAAGGGCATTAGGTCCACGCTTCTTAACTAAGCGACACGTAGGAGACTGATCAAAGCTCCCTGTCGATGTCATCATTCACCGACAACCCCTTGGGATAAGAGAGGTGCTGTATAAGGCAAAATTTGTCCCACTCCTTCTTAAGCACCACCCCTAATGGGTGATTCTCCCAAAGGGGAGATTCGAAAATGGACCGGCCATCTCACCCAGAAGCACCTCCTTTTCAAGCTTATCCCGCACCACTTTGGGAAACTCTAGCACTAACTTCAAATTATGGAATCCCTTTGTCCCCACCCTCTCCCGAAAAAAAAAGAAACTCTGCTCAAAACCCACCCACAACAAATCTGCAGCGCCCTTATCACCATAACGGTCTAGCCGTGGCAGCATTGCGTCGAGTCTCACCGGTGTTCTGCGTAAAACATCTGTTGAGGCCATGGAAACCCACACATCCTGAGCATTCATGCTTGAACTGACAAGCCGATCTCCACTTGCACTGGCCCTCATTAAAGAGCCAGCATACGCCCTTTTTAAAGGTGTCCGAAGCGATAGACTGTCCCCGCACGCCGGCTGCATGCTGAAAGGGTGGTGCCTTCGGCGCCATGATCAGTTTCCTCCACAGAGGCATGTCCATTTGGTCCCACCTCATACCCGGGTTCGCAGAAAGCCACTGATGAATCTGCGATACGCCTCCCATATCCTGTCCAGATAACAGAATAAAAGATGAACAGAGCCCCGGCCACTTCTACCCCAGCACATTCGTGAGGATAAAAAATGCCCTCAGCCAGTTCCCAAAAGATTTTGGTATCTTGCCTCTTACGCTTTCCCTCCTCCTCCTTATCATCTTTTTCTATCCTCCTCCCTCAAGTCGATGTACTCCTCCAATGGGAGGAGAGAGAAAATCTCACAAAATTCCCCCTTCCACAATTTTTCCTTAACATTCAGCTTCAAATGAACCCCTAACAGCCCTGAAAAAGAGACGTACGCATTCAGCCGAGCTGCATCCTGCATCACCCAACCAATTCCACCCTCTCGGCCCCTACATTCGACCTTGGGTGCTGTACCCACCGTCGCGGGCTCCCCTACTCAGGATCCAGCGTCACCTGAAACCCCTGTACCCTGGGCCCACACCCGACCAACGTCAGTCCCCGGTACCCCCTCTGTGCCCAAAGAATCAATTAATTGCTGTAACTTGTTTAATAAACCATGAGACTGTACAGTAGTATCCAACTCACCAACCAAGCCCCCCACCTGCAAAGGCCGCTTGGTTGCACATCTGCCAGCTGCATGACAACTGGGGATGCCACCGGATGCCGGGAATGCATGGAAGAAGATCTGCTCCGTGACCTGAAAACAGAAGGAGAAGTCCTTAACAGGGTGTACTGTTCACCCAGGGAGTGCCTGCTCAGTTCCAAAGCATCCTGCTTATCCTCATGGCAGCCGTGTGGACAGGACACACCGCTGAGCCTACCCCTGGGGCTCCGACTCATGCCATCTGACCAGGAACTCATCAAGCGGCCCCCCAGGAACTGCATGCCTCAGATGGCGGCTCAGAACCAGATGCCTGCAGGGGCTCACCTCGACCAACACCTGGCCCACCCCTCCTCGCCGGAACCTGCCTGATATTGTGGGTGACCTTCCCCCCATCCTGAGTGGGCCTAGACTGAACCAGGCTGCCCCTAATGGCACCCTCCACTTGGGTAGGGCCCACTGCCAAGTTGCCTTTCCCATCAAACCTCAGCACCCTGTGCCCACTTCCTAGGGGCTTGAAAAGAGACCCAGGAGCACCCCCCCCCCTTGACAGAGGCGCCCCCTGCAACACCCTCCACCAAGACACTTGCCTGTGAGGGGGTGGTCCCCCCAGCGATACAGATCCAGCCAGTCCTGAGCCCAGCACCTCTGGTGGGCTGCTCTGTCCTGTCCAGCCTCCAAGGGGCTCCATCCACCGCCGACTGCAGCAGTCCAGTTGCCAAGCACAGCTACGTCCGGTAGGAAAGCCGCATTGCTAGGAACTTCCCCATCCGCCTGGTCTCCCACGCTCCCCCGGGCACCCAAGGCTTAGCCTCTGGGGAGGCCTCCTGCTCCTCACCGGGCAGCCTCCGTGATCTTGAGCCCCAGTCAGCACTGACCCAAGATGATCCTCCAGTCAGGCTGCTCCACGGGTCCTCGCTTCCTCTCTGATCCCCTCCACCAGCTTCTCCACAGCATCCATCTGCAGAAAAACAAAACACAAAACCTACCAGGCCCAATCTGTGGACACTAAGTGCACACAAATTCAGTCAGGTAAGCAGGTTAAAAGTGAACAATATTAAAATGGCAGCCTATTTATAATAACGCAACCCCCATTAGCTAACAGCCAATCCACAGTACCTTCCACCTAAGCAAGCCTCCTAGCTCTGTCAGGGCCACTTTCCACTAAGCTGCACTCTGTTACATGGGGCTACAGCATGGTATTCAGAGGTGTGGAAAGTTTGTGTCTAGATCAACACCTTAGATAATCTACCCCAGCACTAAGGACCCTATATATCTGATTAATATGAAGCTTTTGGAATTAGATCAGCTTAATTTGAAATTTAGAACAGGTCATCTTAAGTCGAGATAATAGAAGCCTTGGGTGTTCAGACAGAATTAAGGGTTACAGAACAGGCTTAATTGCATCCTAATTGAATATATAAGCCTTTGTAAGTATTAAGAGGTAATGAGTTGGAAAAAAATATAAAAATGCAACCATGGCAGGAATATTCATTATAAGCCATATAACAAGTAACCAAGCCAGCAAATTTGTGGGGTAGGGATCATAGTTACTCAAATGACCCAAGGGGAGATTGTCAAAGGAAGATTAATGTGGAAAGAGTTCAGTTTTGGATTCACTGCGTTTCATAAACAATAGAAAGACATTCTGTTAGAGAGATAGAAGGATCTAGGCACACAATCCTAAGGCAAAAGAAAGTGACTGGGATAACAAAATGAGACTGAGATTTAAGACACTCCAACTAAAAGCAATAGTGACAGTAAAGAAGTGGAGATGTTAAAAAAAACACTAGCAGTCATAGCGGTACGTTAAGGGTCATAAAAGAGTCAGCAGCAAGTCAACATCGGTTAGTAGAAAATAATGTGCGGTATTAGTTACCCGTTTCAGTTACACAATTTAGCAGCTAGTAGACATGGACTGTAGATAGACGGTTGACAAAAATGGTGCAGAGCAGTGTCCATTAAAAAACAATAAACAAACTGTTAAATAACTAAAAAAAAAAATCACATTTCAAAATTACGGGGAGATTTATCAAGGAGAAAACAAGTTCAATTCTTAGGCAAAGTGCTAAAAGTAAAACAACCGCCAAAGCAGTAAAATGCACATTATGTGTACGGACATGTATAAACCTACAGCAGTAGGAAAACAAATTACTGACATATGGCATGAATTAAAGGGTTTCCCCAAAAACCATGACCACTTCAGTGATTTGAAGTGGCCATGGTGGTATTAGTCAGTATGTGCAGTGTTTCTGCTTGAAATGCTTTTCATGATATGTTGAATTGCGTGCTGGGGGCTTGTTAAACCCCAAGCATGCATGACATTGGCAGTCAAGTACTCTGTTCCAGGCTGCCAGTGTGAATTCTGTGCATATTTTTCATCTGTTGCCAGTGCGTTCAGTGCACTGGCAATAAATGTGATCATTTTTCTCCCTTACAGGCAGAGCACCTCCAAGGGGAAGATTGTTTCCCCCTCCCTCCCACGGTGTGCTCCCTCCTGCCTCCCCCATTGCCATCAGTATATTTTTTAAACGTTCCCCCCTCCACTCCCTTCCTTCCCTTCCTTCCCCTTCTGACCTGGAGCACGCACATGCATGTGATTGGACCACACAAGGACCTAGTGACGTTGGAAGGGACGTGGAAATCAGCATTGGGAGCTTTGTCAGGTGCTTGATTCCAGGTAGGAAAAATTCCAGGTATTTTGCCATTTTATTTTGAAAACAGAGGGTGTTGGATCTGCTCTATAGGTCCAAATGGGACATTTTACACACAAAAGGTTCCCCTCAAAAGGATTGGAGTAACCAGTTAAACTCTTCACTATATCTGTAAGGATTACTAGCTGATCCAGCACTTAAAACTGTATCACACCTAGGACTAAAAGGTAACGTCTTACCGGGCCTTATAATGGCCGGACTTAACGTACCAAAGAGTAATCAGAATACTTGCCGAGGTCGGGGACACAGAATGGGACACAACTATAAGGGAAAGCCAAAATGTAGGGATACCAGAATACAGGGAAGTCAAAACAAAGCCAAAGTCAATAACCAGATATAAACACACTCTCGGACAACCACTAAGGAAAATCATGACAGGGCAATGAGGAAAAGGCAAAATTAGTTTAAATAAGCCTCTCTGAGATCCGATTGGCCGTACCCGACCTTTGATCCCAGAACGTGCGTGCGCACCCTTTACGTGATGTCACACGGCCGCCGACATCGTCAATGCTTTGGTGGACATGGGGTTACAAATTAGTGGGGATCCGCAGTGGCCAGTGTCCACCAACACGCTGCAGGAGTCAGACCTATTGACACATGGCCGCTGAACGGCACTACCGCATTTGTAAGGAAGGCAATTACTGCAGATGCCGCAAGGTGAGGATGACTATGTTACAATATCATGTAATCTTCATCTTTCTCTGATATCTAATTATGTTTATTTAGATTTTTCTAGCTGAAAAGAATAGATTTGTTTGGTGCTGGGTTTGAAGCAGTTAGTCTTTGGTCTCATTGGCTTAGTAGGTCACGATTTGAACAATTTTGTTAACGTCACAAATTATGTAACTAATATACCGAGTGACAAGATGACACAGCCAAAACACCAGTATGTAAGTGGAGCGTTGAACGGTGTGCGTATAAAATACAATAAATACTCTCACCATATACATGAAAATAGAACACTTAAAACACACAATATGCTTGTAGTATATATAGGAAATAAAAAATATAAATACATATATAGTGCAACACTGTTTTAAACCCAAAATTGGCACACTTACATGGCAAAGAGCCTAGAGAAGATTGGCACAATCTGTAGTGATTGTATGACTTAAAGATGGTATACACCATTCTCTTGATGATTGGATGGATATGTGTCAGGATTACTAGTTGATCCAGCACGCAGAGCTGGGTCACACCTACGACTAATAGATAACGTCTTACCGGGCCTTAGAATGGCTGGACTTAACGTACCAGAGAATAGTCAGAATACTTGCCGACACAACGATGAGGGAAAGCCAAAAGTCAAGGATACCAGAATACAGGTTAGTCAAACGAAGCCAAAGTCAATAACCAGAAACAAACTATCAGGAATGCACTCTCGGACAACCACTAAGGGAAACCACGACAGGGCAATGAGCTGAAGAAATAGATGAGCTTAAATACCCCTCTTGTGGATCCGATTGACCATAACCATCTTTGACCCCAGAACGTGTATGTGCGTCCTTTGCGTGATGTCATGCGCACGTCGACATCGTCCATGCCGTGGGTGGACTTGGGGCTATTAATTGATATAGATCATCAGCGGCCAGCGGCCATTAACATGTCGCAGGGATCAGACATTTTGATGCATGGCCGCTGAACGGCACTACGGCACTTGTTGGCAAGGCAATCGTTATCGATGTCACAAGGTAAGGATGGGTGTAACGGATCGCCTGGCACCCCGACTGGGTACCTCCGTTAAAGGATGCTCCTAGCGCTTCCTGAGGACTCCAATCACTCTGGCAGACACCACAATCACCAAACCGGAGAAACAAATAAATTCTCCCAAGCATATGAATGCTGTAGACAGTTGAATAGGAAACCATACGAATAGGTTTACCCTCCTAGCAGTCAAACTGGAACAGCATACAATAAATCCTTCCCCCAATAATGAGACGACACTTCACTTTGAGGGTTAAACAGGAACTCTCTGTAATGGCCACACACTGGCTTTTATGCAAGTCCCCATGCAAGGGGACATCCCACAGGGTGGGACACAGTACAACCAATCGTTACAGGGGAACCATAAAACACACCCACATTTACATCACAATCCCTCCTCTCTGTCCAGGAGATAACTGTGAAGTAATCCAATTATCTCCCAGGACAGAAGCAAGACTCCATTAACCACATGGCAGTAACAATACAGTAAAAGACATCAAATTACATACAGTTACATTTATTCCATAAAACATAGACATTCTACATATCCCCAGATAGCTTAGATCTGAGTGCACATTACCACCGAATGGCGCTCAGATCACATAAATACAGTTCAATCGCCATGGAGCCAAAGTCTTTCATACAGTCTTTCAGTATACCGCTGGGCTCCATGGCATAGCTATCTGGGGTAGCATGGCTTTAACAGTCTACAGAAAGGCATGAATACGCTTTGCAGGGAAAATAAAAGGTTTTAACTGCCGGGCCATAGTCTAAAGGGAGCAGGCGAGCAACCAGGCTCCTCCAGTGGACAGTGGCGAGGCTGGTTTCGCCACAATGAGTATGTTACAATATGTTAAAAAAGAAAGCAAAAAATATACCAATAGTGAAGTATAAATGACAAGTGGTGATGGTAGCTAAGTATATATAGCAAAACTTACCTGATGTAGAGCCTCTATGTATTGCTCTTGTATATAGCACAAATATGGGATGTACTCCCCTTGATGAAAGATGAACCAGGCAGCAGAATGTTATTGCTATTAGACCACATAATACAATTTATTTTTTGATAAGATAAAATCAGAATATAAAAACAAGTTTAAACCAAAAATAAAATTAAGAACAAGGGATGTGTTTCGCCAATTCGACTTCTTCAGTCGGAGTGTGTGCTGCCTGTGTAGAGATTCCCTTTTAAAGTGTGCGCTGTTGCTTTTAATTGCTAAGTCCACCAATCAGAATTAGCTAAGGATAACGTCTTGGCAAGAAATCAGTGCTGTCTGCATATTTCGCAAAGGAAGTGACATATCGGCAATCCTGCTGTTGCGTTAATTCTAGTTTAGCAGAACTCTGAAAATCTTTCCATGTCTCCTTATTGACATCCATTGCCATTGAGATATGCAGTATCAAAAAGAAAGAATCACATGTTTTAATTCCATAAATTACTACTATAGTATAGTATAGAACAGTTTGCAACTGCCGTTTTTAAAAATTGGTCAGTATTTTTTGTCATAGCTACTACAATTAAACTATTATATAAACAGTACTTGATTATTACTGTCTCTGCTTTTTTCAATCTTTATATCTTGATAATTTAGCTCTATCTTGCCTAGTTATTTCTTTAAAAGCCTTTTCTAAAGCATCTTCCTCATAATCTTTTTGTTTAAGTCATGTTATCAGAAAGAGATTTCTAATTGTTAAGGGTAATAAACCATATTATCACTCTAACAGGTATTAACATTAGCATGTCAACAGATTTGAATGTGTTCCTATTTTACCTCTCTATTTAGTGTGACTGGGATTATCTCTGATGAAGTTGATATGAACATGATGATAATTCTGTGTTTGTGTGGGAGTGGAAATGAAAGTTAAATACAGAGTTTAAGTGCAGCTGAATAATTGGTAACTGTTAAATCTGCTGTCAATGAACGCTGAAAGGCCTTTTTTTTTTTAAATAAAGTTCCATGTCCGCTGGAAAAGAAACAGTTACAGGTACAGGTCTTTAAAACGACTTACGGGGTTATTCATTACACTATGAATTGTTGGGAATTGAATATCAAAAATGAAAAAAAAAAAATCAAACGTATCCATATTTCTATGTTTTGCCTCAAATATGTAATTTATCAGTAACATCCTGACATTTCACAGTCTAGTGAATAAGCCTGATCATTTTTCATTGGGCAAACTGCAGACTCGAAGCTGCCACTAGACTGTAATTCTACATTTACCATAGTTCATTAATTGGCTGACAGTGTCAGCTGACATTCTTAGACAATTAAGTCCCAATATAGACAAAAATGATATTTTTAAGGTTGAATGGTAATGTTTCCTTTAAAAAAAAACCAAAAAAACAAGAATCCAGTAAAGACTGCAGTTATCTAAGGAACACAGGAAAGTGTTAAACTGGTCAAAAGTGGTTTGATTCCTTACTATAGGAAGGGGCTGGGGAATGCACTACAGTGAGCTGTTGTGGGTATGGTGCTTAGACTGTTAATTAAAAAAAAAAAATAGAACAATTTACTGGTACACATTTGTATTTAAAGTTACTATTTCTTGTTCTTAAAATATTCCTCAGTATACAGATGAACTGTATGTGATTAGTTGTTATTTTGCACCTTTTTGAATATGTGTATGGTTTGGTAACACTTCCATAAACAAGAAGATAGCCCCTCGGAACGTCTTTGTCAATTGTTGGTACAGTTATTCTGTGGCAAGAAAAAGCATGCATACCTTTTGGAATTAGTTGGTTTTCTGCATGAATAGATCATAAAATGTAATCCCATCTTCATCAAAGTCACAAGTATAGATAAACACAAGGTTCTTAAGCTATCAAGACACATACAATTATAATATGTCATGTATTTATTGAGCATTTTCCATTAATCATTTGCCATGCTGTAGGAAAATGAAGAGATTTAACAGCTAGGTGATCCTCCTTTGGCTGCAATAACGTCAACCAAGTCTTTCCGGTAGCTGCACATTAGATCTGCTCATTGTTCAGGAGGCATTTTGGACCACTCTTCCTTACAGAACTGCTTTAGCTCATATTGTTAGGATGTCTAGTGTGAAAAGCTCTATTGAAATCTTTCCACAGAATCTCCACAGCATCTCTATGGGGTTAAGAAGAAAGGTGCATTTCCTTTTTTTATGCCATTTTGTAGTGGATTTATTTCAATGTTTACCATCATTGTCTTGCTGCCTCACTCAACTTCTACTGAGCTTCAACTGGCATACAGCCACCATGATATTCTCCAGTAGGATATCTTGATAAACTTGGAAATTCAATTTTTACTCGATGATGACAAGTGGTTCAGGTCCCAAAGTAGCAAAGCAGCTCTAAATCGTGATACTCTCTCCACCATACTTTGGGATGATGTTTTCAAGTTGGTATGAGTTGCCCTTTTAAGGCCATACATAGTGCTGCATGTTCTTCTGAAACAACTCATTCGTAACGTTATCACCACAGCACTGTGGAGAGTCAGGGTAGACTTTAGCAAACGTCAGGCCTGCAGCAATGTATATTGTCAAAAGCATTGTCTTTCTTCATGTTGTCCTGTCTGTTCATGTCTGCACCATGCCTGTTCAATGTTTTCCATATAGTAGACTCATTACCGGAGATGCTAATCAATTCCAATGATTTCTTTAAGTCTTTAGCTGTCACTCTAGGGTTCTTTTTACCTTATTGAAAAGTAAAACCTCCATATCTGCTGTAGTTATTGTGCTTTCACTAAACTGCAGCTGACCACGGTCCAAAAACAATAAATAGAAAATTCCAGAAATACGATAAACATAAATGATGTAAATTTGGCGCTGCTACCAGAATCCTGTGAAAATCACATGCTGTTTCACCTTCAACTTTATTCATCCCTTTGTAAAGTTTAGCCAACGTTGTATATGTGACCCAGCTGTTAGTCACTTAGTATCCCTGTTGTCTGAAGGTCAATAGTAGCCTAACACTACTTCACAATGCCTATATTATTTACCTCACTTCATCTCATCACGTAGGCATTGTCATCATCACAATTATGAAGAGAGTGAGTACAGTACAATAAACATTTTAGAGTGAGAGAGAGATCCATTCAAATAACTTCCATTATTGCAATTCTTCTATTTTAATATTAGTTATTGTTGTTACTATCTTGTTGTGTCTAATTTATACAGTGTGTAGGGACACGCATTTAGAAGAAAATAATTTATTAGATTTTGTACATATTAAATATGGGATATATCGTTGAATTTGATCTAAGGAATTGTAAGCACACAAAAATAGCATTTATGAAGATTGCACTTTAATGAATGTTGATGTGACATATTGAAAATTAATTTATTATATGGCAATTGACTTTAAAGTAATATTTAGGACACTAAATTAAAAATTGCACATTATAATATGAGCATCTATGGAAAATGTAAAAGTTCTTCACAATTTACATTTTATAGGAAATGTCTGCATTAATCACTCCTCACACATTATCTTTTTACATTTTATGTGTATGAGAGGAATACATTTGGGGTTTTAGAACAGCTGATTTAAAGAATATAATTAGATAAGGAAATTCAATATAATTGCAAGTGCTTGATATACATGTTTTTATTATAGAGTTTTCTTTCTGCCTACTCTGTTTTTCTACACTATTTGAGATGGCATCCATATAATGTTGTGTTTTAATGAAGTTTTCAATAAAATTACTTATTTGTATTCCTATACTTACCTAGCACGGTTAGATAGTTCTATTTTTGGTTTGATTCCAATCTAGAACGGAAAATAAGAAAAATCTTTTAGTTGTGTTTTTAATTTGCCTATAAACCAAGAATTCCGAACAATATAAAAAAAAATGCTGACAATCACTATTAATATCAGATTATTAAACTTATCCGTATATGAAAAATGCACAGTACGTCAGAATACTGAATACTGATTTATTTATTTATTTTGCATAAATTCCCTTTTGGAAGCAGAATTGAGTGGAATTATAATTTATCCTGAAAAGATCTCTTTTACCGTTATTCATTTTTTTCATCTTTGTTCAACGAACACCTTAGTCAATTATAACTTGGGACAGCGCCAAACAAATTCTTAGCCCATTTGTTATTCTCTGTAAATATATTACTCTCTCTAATAAACCTTTCTCGGTAAAGCCTCCCTGTGATTTTATTCTTTTATGGATGTATGATACTCCCAGAAAAGACATGGTATATCAGGTGGAAGGAAGTATGCAGAAATAGAAAACCCACATTTTAAAATGCATGAACTCTTCAAAGAACAGAACTTCATCATCCTAATTCTAATCTTATTGAATAAGTACATCATTTCTCAACAGAGAAAAATGGACGCTTTTGAAATGAATATTGTGCTTTTATATATTTTTCAATAACTCTTTCAGTGCCTAAAGGGAAATTCAACTCATCCATCTGGAAATACTGATGTGTTTATAATGCAATTTTATTCGTATTGTTAGTACTAACTATTGAACTCTTGGTGTCATGTAAAATTACATTTCTTCTAGGATTTATCTCTGTTCTCCTAGAGATAGCAGCATGGTAATTAGCCTTTCTGCTGGTAATCACTACTTCAAAGTGGCTGATAAGCTTGTGGTCTGTAGGAGTAAAAAGCATACAAAGAAATCTAATCTCTTAGACAAAGGTTTGCCTTGCTACCAAGAAAGCTTTGAGATGAAAACCAATATAGTAAGTGATGAGGTCACTGTTTACATCTTAATTGTACAAATGGAACAGAATCTTTTAATTCAGCAACACTCTGCCCGGATTTTCTAAACTACATGAGAGAGCTGGTAATATGTGAGCTACTTGGGAATATAAACTTATCATTACATTTAATCAGCAACATGATGTTTAATACAAAGTTTCTGGGAAAAATGTATGGTGTGTTTTCTACAGTTGCACTTGGTTGATTTCAGATTCTATATTATCTGTCACATTGGATTGTGTCTTGCGGTAGTGGTTATGTTCCTTTAAGTGTTCCTTAGAAACATAGAAACATAGAATGTGATGGCAGATAAGAACCATTTGGCCCATCTAGTCTGCCCAATGTTCTAAATACTCTCATTAGTCCATGGCCTTATCTTATAGTTAGGATAGCCTTATGCCTATCCCACGCATGCTTAAACTCATTCACTGTGTTAACCTCTACCACTTCAGCTGGAAGGCTATTCCATGCATCCACTACCCTCTCAGTAAAGTAATACTGTGTTCTGTACAATGGCATGAGCACTTCCCTCTTTCTACTGCTAATACCTCTCCCTATACAACCAAGCATTCTGCTAGCATTTCCTGCTACTCTAGTACATTGTCTGCCTACCTTTAAGTCATCAGAAATAATCACCCCTAAATCCCTTTCCTCAGATGTTGAAGCTAGGACTCTATCAAATGTTCTGTACTCTGTCCTTGGGTTTTTACGTCCAAGATGCATTATCTTGCACTTATCCCCATTAAATGTCAGTTTCCACAACTCTGACCATTTTTCTAGTTTACCTAAATCATTTCCCATTTGGCTTATCCCTCCTGGAACTTCAACCCTGTTACATATCTTAGTAACATCAGCAAAAAGACATGCCTTACCATCAAGACCTTCTGCAATATCACTAATAAAAATATTAAAGAGAATGGGTCCAAGTACAGATCCCTGAGGTACCCCACTGGTGACAAGCCCAAGCTTCGAACATACTCCATTGACTACAACCCTCTGTTGCCTGTCACTCAGCCACTGTCTTACCCATTCAACAATATTGGAATCCAAACTCAAAGATTGCAATTTATTGATACGCTTTTTATGTGCAACAGTGTCAAAAGCCTTACTAAAATCTAGGTAAGCAATGTCTACTGCACCACCCTGATCTATTATTTTAGTTACCCAATCAAAAAAATCAATAAGATTAGTTTGGCATGATCTCCCTGAAGTAAACCCATGTTGTCTCTGATCTTGAAATCCATGTGTTTTTAGATGTTCAACAATCCTATCCTTTAACATGGTTTCCATCACTTTCCCCACTACTGAAGTAAGGCTTATTGGCCTATAGTTGCCCGACTCCTCCCTACTACTTTTCTTGTGAATGGGCACAACATACACTAACTTCCAATCTTCTGGGACTACTCCTGTTAACAATGATTGGTTAAATAAATCTGTTAATGGTTTTGCTAGTACACCACTAAGCTCTTTTAATAACTTTGGGTGGATTCCATCAGGTCCTATTGACTTATTTGTCTTTACTTTTGACAGTTGAAATAGAACCTCTTCCTCTGTAAACTCACATGTAATAAATTACTCATTTGTCCTTTTTCCTAACTGAGGTCCCTTTCCTTCATTTTCATCTGTAAATACTGAACAAAAATATTAATTGAGGCAGTCAGCTAGACCTTTATCCTCTTCTACATACCTTCCTTCTTTTGTTTTTAATCTAACTAATCCTTGTTTTACTTTCCTTTTCTCATTTATGTATCTAAAAAATGTTTTGTCTCCTTTTTTTACAGACTGTGCTATTTTATATTCTGTGTGTGATTTATAAGCTCTTATAACTTGCTTAGCCTCTTTCTGCCTAATCTTATAGTTCATTCTGTCTACAACTTGTTTTAGAGACAATCCCTGTAGGAAGTTTAGAATATATGTGCTCCTGGCACAAGCATCTATTTTTGTTTTCCAATTCACATCAGGAAGATTAAAGTCACCCATGATGATAATTTCCCCCTTCATTGTCATTTTAGATATTTCCTCAACTAGTAGATTATCTAACTCTTCTATTTGTCGTGGGGGCCTATAAATCACACCTACACGTGTTACTGTGTGTAACGGCACCCCCAGGCATAAAAGGGTTAAACCGCCATTTAGTAGATCTTCCCCTTCCAAAGGCACAGCTACTGCAGAACCCCAAACTCCCGAACAGGATACTAAGTAGCACTCCAAACTCCCGAACTGGAACCTCACGAATAGCTGCTAGAAGCTGAACAGGAAAAGCACCCAAGCGGCTTACACTCCTGGCAATCAGTCCAGCATACAGTAAATCACCCAGCATACAGTAAATCCACCCAAGAACGAGACAAAGCTCTGTGTTGAGGGTCAAGCAGTGATTTTATGCTATCTTTCACATACAGGGGCCACCCCAACCCCCTTTATTGCCTTCCCTGTCTTTTCTATATAAAGAGTACCCTGGTATTGCTATGCCCCAGTCATTTTTCTCATTATACCATGTCTCAGTAACAGTGACTAAATCTACATTATCAGTTGCCATTATTCCTTGAAAGTTTTACAAAAAGTGCGAGGGTTGGATAGTGATAGGAATTTACCAAGAAAAAGAGTTTTGTAATTGCCTCATTATAGATTAGTTTTGGAATTGCAAAAAAAGTGTGATGTTAATACAGCCTTTGCACTAATGACACCCAGATCTAAATCTCTTCCCCTGACCTTGTTTCATTCCTTTTGGATCATGTCTCCAGTGGTCTATCTGTCTCTTATTAGATGCATTTTTTTAAACTCATTCTCTCAAAACTATGATCTTTTGTTTTTCCTTCTTCAAGTGTTCATCATTTGTCAGTACCCCTTTAAATTAATCTCTACCATAATATATACCACAAAGGATTATTCTTTAGCTTAGATCTCTCTTTTATTTCCATATCCAGTCAATCTCTGAATCTGCTAATTTTAATCTTGAAGGGACACTACACTGCCCAAACAAAATAAAAATAAATAAAAATCACTGTTGGCCCCAATGAAAACATGCATGTATTTAATTATATATTTTTTATTGGCGGTATATCTAAAAACACTTTTTTTTAAAATGCTGCATTTCTGTAATCTGCAATCTTTGCAAACCCTCCTCTTCTAACCCCGCCCAGACTTTTTGTGCCTGCCCAATCACAGACTTCCCACTGCAAGGCAGGTGTTCTGAGCAATTGCTGCCTCTTAAGTTTAGTTTCACTGAGCTAACCAAACCAGGAAGTAACAGGATCTGCTCTCTGCTTGATAGCCATGGGGCGTAACAAGGTTAATTTACAAAAGGGCCAATTTCTACTTTTTATCTGCACGTTTTGTACAATGAAAAAAAAAGAGGATGCACTCTTCACACATAAAGCACTTCAGGAAGCTAACAGCTCATATCCTGCACACCCTAATACCCCTTACTTGTGCTTGATTGCGTCTTTATAATATGGAATGAAGACTGCTGCAAGACTTATCTTTCTGATCCTTGCTTCTTCCACATCTGTCTCCTCCTTAAAAATGTTTTTGGACACAAATCATAGTCCTTACTTATGAAACAATCTATAATAGTGCCCCAAACATACAGGTACATGTGTTCTGCAATAAATAAGTACATTCTATCCCAGCAGACCCACTCTGCTAAAGGCTTGCATTTGTTTGTATCCCAATCTCAAACTCTTACTTATAAGATTTCTCTAATGCTACTATTTCTCTTCTAAGCTCAATTAAACATTGCTCAGTCATACACAAAATCCTGACAAAAGCCAACAATATATTTAGTAAGACATAGCAAATAACCAGTTATTGTCTACCTGTGCCTTGATTAATGCTAGCTTCTCTAGTCCTTCTAGCAAATAACCAGCTATCGTCTGCCTTTGCCTTGACTAATCCTAGCTTCTCTGGTCCTTCTAAGTAAGCCATATCATATTTACAGACTTATACTGTTCATACATCTTCACTTTACATGTATATTTTGTATCAATTTACACCACTTCCTTGAGTACGCTTGGTTAAAAATCTCCCCACTTCTATTCCTATAACACAAAGTACTCTTTTAGCTATTGCTGGTACGTTTTGTGCACCCGTTCTATGGAACTATGGAGTATACTGTATTTTCACTCTAAATAATAGTAACAATAATTTAACTTTCTAGAATTCCGTAAGTGGTTATGACAAATATCTAGAGGTTGCTAACATATTAGAAAATGATTTACCATGAATAAAAAAATTGTGTTTCCCCTTTTTCATAAACTTCATCATCACAAACACTTGTGATCATGGTGGTGGACACACTGAATTGTTACATCTCAATTAGTACAAGACGTTTTGGCCACTTGCTTATTAAATTTGCAGAGACTCTGGATTTTCCTAAGAAAGGGTGGAAGATGGCAACAAGCAACAGAAAAGGTAAGGAATTTATAGTAGATTGCAAATTCCACATTAAGTTTAAGATCTGAAGAAGATCACTTGAATCCATAGTGGACAAAAATGTGTTTAATGTTTTTTTGAGAGATAGTATTATTATTAGTGCTCTTTATCTGTGTATTTAATTGAAAAAGTAGTACACATATACATACTTGCTATACCATTAACCTTAAATAACTCTTAGTGAGACACAGTAAAATTTTTAGCAACCTCGCCACAGCATATTCTGCAGTTTAAATCACAAACTGAGCTGCATATTGGGCAAACTAGATGGGCCGAATGATTCTTATCTGCTCTCACATTCTATGTTTCTATATTTGCATAGTTCCTATTGAAATATACAATACAGCATTTTTAATTACTGTTGAAAGATGTCATAAAACATGACTTAAAATAAACCATTTTAATATATCAACTATACATCAAAGGGAAACACAGCAATGAAAAGACGTGTTATTTATTAATTTTTTTATTTCAACTTTGAAATCAGATCTAAGAGTGTAAGCAAATGATTGTGGCTTCTCATCAATAATTGAATATGTCATTGCTGAATATCATCTGGAAGGTCACTAATGGATGAACTGTTTGTTAAAATTTATAAAAAATAAAGCAAGAAAATTGTATAGGCGTGGAAAAATCAAGATAGTTATTTACTAAGAGCTAACTTGAAGCTAAACATTAAGCCAAAAATTAAATGAAGGTCACATCAATTCTTTCAAGTTAAGTGAAACACACTATTTTGTTGTTACTAATAATCAAAATGAAGATGAATTATTCCAAAATAATATCAGTTTGAGTCGTAATGGGCCAGAATAGTTTAGGAATATTTCAGAGATTAATTCCCAAACTAGTCTCTAAACCAGTGCTGTCCAACTAGAGACCCATGGCCTGCATGCAACCCACATGACTCCTATTGCAGCCGCCATTTTAAATACATCTATAATATAAACGATCGTGGTGCTCTCAAGTAACCTGCACTATCATTTCTGCGAGAAGGCTGCCCAAAGTGCTCTTCCCTCTCTGCCATTGGTGGTATAATTTTAGAGCTGCGAATAGGAAGAAGAAGAATGAGCAGTTTGTCACTGCTCATTCCTATTTACCCTTTTCGCAGTATGAAAGACAATGCAAATACTGAAGGTGAACTGGCATCTAGAATATGTTTAGAGGTGCATTACACAGTGGCTTCACATTCAGGGCGAGAATCTCCCAATCTCCACATCCCTAAGTGCTCTATTAGAATGAATGTCCTGTTGAGAAGTAATAGTGAGTAGAAACGTGACAGTTACGAGTTTCATTTAGGTTGTTTTGTGAGTGGGGTTGATCCGGTCTCTCTTTTATTGTGGCATCATTTGTGTGCACAAAGAGCGGTCCAGGTGTGCCCTGACAACCTCTCATGCATGGCTTAATTCACCTTCCTTTCTCTGTTTATGTCATTATGGTTCTATGTTTTGGTTAGCTTGTGTTATCTCTGAAGAAATATAAATTAAGAATATTTCTGTACGGACAAGGTTATTACTGGAGCAAACGATTGTATTTCCTAGACCAGTGCATTCAGTTTTAAATGAATTGCGATTTGTCCAAATTTCCGTTGAATGGCAAGTCGTCAGAATTCCGAAATTCGGAATCACTATGAGATCCAACAAAAAACAATAACAAACAAAACAACAATATGAATGAAATGTTTCATTTGTTTCTTGATTGGGAATTCCACCATGATACAAAAAAAAGATGATTGATTGATGGTTAGGAGACCGCCACTAATTGTTGGTTTTATTCACAGTTACCAGTAGTTACCAGAGAAAGTGAGGGTTATCAAAAAAAATTAAATAAATAAATCTATATTTATAATAAATATATTACATATAAATAAATATATTTTTTACTGCTCGTTCTCTCTATCTCTCCATTGGTTACTTTATGTCACTTGATTTGTGAACCAAATGGAAAATGCATCAGAGTACTGCAAAAAAATATATATAATATCTATATTATGTATAGATATATTTAGCAATAATCTAAGAGGCCGTTTTGGCTTGTCAAAAACATTTTTCCTGAAATGACTGCAGAGAAAAAATTAATCTAAACCGAAACTGAAACAAAACCCAAATCACATGAAACTAAATATTTGTGCATACTAATCGTTTTAGCTGAGCCAAATTTTTGTGCTGTGCTCAAGTCTACCACTTTTTTTCAATTAGTAAATTTTTGATGGCAGTCTACTTTGGGTGCACACCCCAATGTAAAGGGCAGTGCACACCTACATATAACCCTCATATGTCTGGCACTCCACATGTTAAATAGTGACGATAACAATAATAAGGGAGTAGATAACAATACACATATATAATTTATTTCTACTCATATTTTTAAATATTGTTCTTGTACTTAATAAAACATTTCTCACCAATGAATTCATTAAAAACCTTTGGAAACCACACAGTGGGAAACGAAGTTTTAATGTAAACCCTATTGTCAGAAACTATTATCTCACCATGGCAACCTATATTAAAAGAAAAAGCTCAGCATTGCCTTCCTGATGGATGTATTTAATTTAAATAATTGATCATTAATTCTGGTGAGGTGGTGTGCTATTGTTTTCAGATTCCAAATTTCAGCTCATGTAGATAAATCTGAAGCATCGTCCATTTCTTTTAGATTAGGTAGAAAATTGCCATTTTTTTTAATAAATATTGAAGAACAGTCATGTTTAAAATAAAAGTAAACACATACACATACTTAATAAAATGTTCACTTCTTTAAAGACTCAGAAAATATATTTAATCCAAATACATTTACTTTCCCATGTTACTCTAGTGTGACAGATTGACAGATGCAGGTTTGTTTGTGTTTTTATAGTTTATCAACATTCATTCTCATTATCTGAATATTTACTGAATATGGATTTCACTGCTGATATCATAAATGTCTGCGCATAAACATGCGAGAAACAAAAACATTGACACAAATTAGCATGTGTAATATGGATATAGTGCCACAACTCTCTTTTACAGGCAATTTAACAAGGAATCATATGTAATCATATATAAACTGATCCATATATATTCATGGAGGATCTAGAAAGGATGTGGGAAGTGAAGGCAGCAGCAGTCCTTGTGGTAATAGGAGCACTCATAGCTCTAACCCCCAGCTGTGAGAGTGGCTTAAAGAAATACCATAGTGTATTTTGGTCCCTGGCCCACCTGCGATCTCAGTAAAAAGGTGTTTAAACTCACCATTTCTCCCTCACCTCCATGGTTGGCGTCTTCAAACTTAATGATCTTAGTCAATCCAATGCTTTCCCATAGGGAACAATTGGGAGACTATTGCACATGCACAGCAAAGAGCCACGCTCCACCAACAAGCATCTCCTCATAGAGCTGCATTGAATTAAATGTCTATGGGGAACGTTTAAGCCTCCATGCAGAGCATGGAGATACTGAAGGTAGGTGCTGCACATTGTGCAGCACTGGACTAGGAAGCACCTCTATTGACAGTCTGAGTGACAGCTATGTGAACACTATGTTTCTGAAAAATGCTATAGACACCAGAACAACTACATTAAGCTACAGTGGTTCTGGTAACTTTTTTTAGGTGGAAACTCAAAGATCCCAGTCCAGAAGAGTGCAGTTCTAGGAACAGCTAAAGAACAGCATAGAACCCTCAGACTCCTAAGCAGCTGGTAGAATGACGACAGGCACAAAACACCAGCCATATGGGTGATGAAATACATTTATTTTAATAGCCACATTTATGTTTCTCATAAGCATTGTAAAGAAACGGTTAAGGTTTTTGTTGAGTGTCATGTACTTTGTCTGCCCCATCAGTGCAAATTATAGTACTGAGTACAATGAACGTCTTTTTTTATATATATATATATATATATATATATATATATATATTAAAGCTTTAATGACATGACAAACCAAGTTCAGTTCTGACTGGAGGCATTCAGTTTCAGTATAGAGGTAATTCTATTTTTCAGACCTTACAAACCTATTTTGCTTTAATTTAGGGCAGGGGTTCTCAACCCTGTCCTCAAGGACCCCCGAACTGTCCAGGATTTATGGATTACCCTGCTGTGTCTAATGTGTTTTTAGGGGGGGGGGAGAGGGGACAAACACTTTACACACAACAGGGTAATCCCTAAATCCTGGACTGGTTAGGGGTCCTTGAGGACTGGGTTGAGAACCCCTGATTTTGGGGATAAAACATCTCTTGTAGTAATAGTACTTTAATATGAAATAGCCCTATCAATGATTTTGAAAGTTACTTGCTGCTCATTCTCCTACTATTTTTTTCCAAGTCTTATCTTAAAATCGTATAGAATTATATCAGAATATTAAAGATTCCAGTTAAACATGGTGTTCTGATGCTCTGATTTATGCTGTAGCAAGCATTCAGTGCTAGAACCATACATTGTTTGAGTTCATTACATCATCTCTCTCAGGACAAGAACAATTTAGGTTGTGTATTGCCTTCAATTATACAATAAAATTGATTTTATTCTGTGTCTTCGAGATATAATGCTGTATTACATTGTCAAAACAACTAAAGTCTTTGTGTGAAATTGGTTAAAAGAATTACCGCTAGTTGCTTTCTGACACGGCAAGCTGAGTAAGGTAATGAGATTAGTTATAAAACAATAAATGTATACTTATTTATTATTTCTCTCAGTACATGTGCTCTGCAATTACATGTCTCACAAGGATTTCAGAACAACATTTAAACTATCAAAACAATGATATTCTATTAAAATCTTTAAATCTGACAAATTCTCAACATTTCTTATATAGAGTCTACTTTCTGGCCTACTTTGTCTGGTGTGGGTGAAATAGGGACATGGACATGATGGATGGTGTGTAAGGGAGATTTTGAAACAAAATGTGGATCAAGGAGTGCTCAGGATATGATCTGCAGAGGCAGGGTTATTATTGCTAGGTAATATTTAGGGCAGTATTTTTTCTAAATATATCAAAACTAAGACTGTGTGTGAGTATATGTATGCCAAGGTTTACTTTAGATCTGATATTAGCGTATAATACACTTTGGTGTATGGACAGATGTTTCAAAGAGGGAGAGGTTAAGAGTGGAGCGGAGGTATTTATTAATTACATATTTATTACAATAAGAGCTGTTAACATTTGTATGTTGGTTCCAAAATGAAATTTGTTTTGCTTATAGTTTTGTTGCGTATTTCCTTAAAGCAGGTCTATCACTTTTGGGAGTTTGAGCATGTTTCGCAAAGACCTCTGAAAGTGACAGATACGATGTGGGCCAGGTAGAGATGGGGTGCAAAGAAGGTATATTTTACCTACCTCAAGCTATCCCTCATGGTTTCCACCAACTTCATTCAGTAGGTCCTCTTTAACTCATGGCACTTCACTTGCCAGGAGCCACGTGAGTGCTGTATTCTCGAGCATGCACAAGATTATAGCAGTTAAGTCTATACCCTAGGATCCTCCATAAAGAGAGCCTGAATACCATAGTCACCAATTACTTATTTATTTTATTTATTTATAAAATATTTTACCAGGAAAGATACATTGAGATTTCTCTCGCTTTCAAGTATGTCCTGGGTCCACAAATCATTGCATTGTTACATCAGGGTACAATAAAATACAAAAACAATATTAATACACAATAAATACAAAATTTAACATAGAACCGGTAGGAAATATATAATCAACCATGACAGGTGCATTCTGTTTTGAGGTATGTAGAGAGGGATCTCTTAAAGGACTTTAGGCTTGGTGAAGATTTTAAAGTGTGCGGGAGGTTGTTCCACAATTGCGGTGCTCTGTAGGAGAAGGAGGATCGGGCTGCTTTCTTTTTGTATTGAGGTAGACTAAGTAAAGTGTTGATACTGGATCGGAGGTTATAGGAAGTGGGAACAGCTGGGGAAAGCATTTTGTTCAGGTAGGAGTTCCCCAGAAAAGCTCTTAAACACAAGGCTGGAAAGATGAAGGGTGCGTCTGGATTCCAGCGACAACCAGTTAAGTTTTTTTACCATGTCACAATGGTGAGTCCTGTAATTACATTGTAGCACAAATCGGCAGAACAAGTTATACAATGTGTTGAGTTTATTAATGTGGGATTGCGATGCAGATGCATATACTACATCCCCATAATCAATGATTGGCATCAGCATTTGCAGTACAATCTTTTCCTTTACTATAGGGCTTAGGCAGGATTTGTTTCTGTACAGGGCACCTAGTTTTGGATAAAGTTTAGATGCAAGCTTTTCTATGTGCAGGCCAAAAGATATATTGGGGTCTTACATCATACCCAAGTATTTGAAAGAGTGGACTGCGGTCAGTGTGCCATTTGTTTTGATGGATAGGTGGGAATTGTGTAATTTGTGTAATTTAGGTACTGTTCCAAAGATCATTGTGACAGTTTTGTCAGTGTTCAGGAAAAGTTTGTTTTTTGCACTTTTCTACCTCTGTAAACTAGTCTTGGAGCACAGGCACAAGCTGCGGTAGATTGTATTTGCTCGCATAGATTACTGTGTCATCTGCGTACATGTGTACATTTGAGGATTTGCAGACATTAGACAGATCATTTATAAATAATGTAAATAGTAGGGGGCTGAGAATGGAACCTTGGGGAACACCACACTGGACTGGAAGAGAGAGGGAATCGCTGTCAGAAATGTACACATATTGCGAGCGATCCGATACATGTGATCGAAACCAGGTTAGCGAACGATCACCCATACCTGAGTTTTTGAGTTTGTGCAGTAGAATGTCGTGGTCTACTGTGTCAAAGGCCTTAGCAAAATCAAGGAAAATAGCTCCATTTAGGTCTCCTTGTTCCATGCCAGTTTGGATGTCATTGCAAACTTTTAAGAGGGCAGTTGTAGTGGAGTGATTCTGGCGAAAGCCCGATTGATCAGGGGTCAGATAGTTTGATTGTTGGTAGTACTCACATAGTTGCATATGGACACATTTTTCTAAGATTTTTGACAATACCGGGAGCAATGATATTGGACGATAGTTAGAAACCAAAGTAGTGTCACCACTTTTATGGACAGGCACTACTCTCGCAGTCTTCCAATGTTTGGGTATGTATCCAGACACCAAGGATTCGTTAATTAGAGTTGCGACAGGTTTAGCAATTGCCGGCGCACTGAGCTTCAACAGCATTGCTGGGATTTGATTGGTTTTTCATTTTTAGATTATTAAAATGTTTTTTAATGACACTAACAGGTACAGGTCTAAAAATGAACTTGTCTATTTGGGCCTTTGCAAATGTAGTGGAACCTGATCCACATTTGTAGTTTCAGGATGCGTGTTATTTATTAGCTTTGCAATCAGGGCAGTAGAGCATCTGACAAAATAATTGTTAAAGGCATTTGCTATATCTAAGGGAAGTTGCAGGGTTTGGTTATCCACTTTGACAGTGGAGGGTTGGGAGTGGATTGGGGGAGTTTGTAGTTTATTTATGACTTTCCAAAAGTTTCTAGGGTTTGAGATGTTATTGTTCAGATTTTCATAGAAACATTGGGCCTTGACCAATTTTGTCTGTTTTGTGCATATATTTCACCATTGTCTATTTGCACAGTGATCATTCATAGAGCCAGTACGCTTCAACTTTGACCACAAAGAATCCCGAAACTGGTACATTTGGATGAGGTCAGCTGTGATACAGTTCATATGTGCTCCTTTTACCCTCACCTTACGCAGCGGGGCATGCAAATTCCAAATTTGTAGGAGTTCAGAGTGAAAGAATTCAACAGCACAGTCTAGATCTGGGATAATGTTTAATCTCTGCCATGGGAGGTTCTTGATGTTATTAAGAAAGGCTTCGAGATTAAATTTTTTTGAAGGACCTAGTTATTTTAACCTTGGGAGAGGATTTAATAGCCTTTATTTTGCGCACACAGTACACTAAACAGTGATCACTGAAACTGTTTGGCAGAACACCTGCCTCCTGGATTCTATCAGGAGAAGTGGAGAGAATCCAATCTAGCAGGGTATGGTTATGGCTTTTAATGTTTATGCGAGTTGGGGAGGAGATTAATTGCGTTAGCTGCAAAGTCATAAACAGCGTGCAAGAACTATTATTTTTAGGATTCAGCCAATCAATATTAAAATCTCCAAAGACCAACAGTTCACTTTTTGGGTTTTGAGCTATGGTTTCACTAAGGAGATTGGCTATATCAGAAAGGGAATGCACAGGGGAGCTAGGTGGGCGGTAGATTCCTGCAACAATGATTGATTTACTGCACGGGATCTCAATTGTGCCAGAAAGGAAATCAAAGGTGGCAGGAGGACTAATGTTTTGTAAAGAGGTAAACTTTATGAAATTGTCAACATAAATAACAATGCCTCCTCCTCTCTTTGCTCTGTCATTTCTAAAACATGAATACCCCTGTATTGCAATGGCGGTGTCTGGTATTTTAGTCGTTAACCATGATTCTGAGAGCACAATGATTTTTGGTTTGTAATGGGAACACCAGGCTTGCAGTGCATCCAGTTTCGGGAGTAAACTACAGATGTTGCAGTGCACAAAAGAGAGGCCTTTTTTAGTGGGGAGATTAGGACTAGAATTAGCCGGGGGACCAGGGTTAGACTCCACATCATTTGCAAGGGCAAGTAACATAAGGAATAGGAATTTGGACATCATTTTTGTTTGGTCCTATAGTGAATGGGATACTAGGATTGGACAAAAGTTAATGGCAGAACTCTGCCTTTTGTCAACTTTTGTCAACCTCAGGCTTTAACCTAAGAAAAAACAGTCCCTAGTACGTCTTATGGCATCTTGGGACTGCAGTGGAATTTCAATGAAATTGAAATTGACTGTTGGAATTTCAATGAAATTCCAACAGTCTTGATCAGTATTTCATAAAGATTATATTATATTGTTAAAAAAAGTTCAGTTATGATATAATAAATAAAGTGATAGATCTTTAAGACAGCTGGTTGTAAATAGGCCCTGACTTAAAGAATACCCTCATATGTAAGTAAGGAGTGCTTGACATAACTTAGAACTGCAAAATACATTTGTATTACAAAGGAACCACTGGTGATTTAATTTTCATGTCCATAGAGTATGAAATAATTTTACAATGTATGAAGGAAGTAAGGGATGCAATAACTGGGTTTTATGGAACTGGGGTTAAATTATTCTGCAAGATGATTTAATTCAGCAAAGGAATGGAGCATGCAAATATTTTCTGTTAAATAAAATGCAATCTTAAGGAAACGCATCTGCATAAGTAATGAGATACATAAATTAATTAGAGTTACATTTCCATTTTCTAAATGGAAAATTAGAAAAAAGATCACTCAATAAGCTGATGTATAATTACAGATGTAATGGTCATTACAATGTAGCCTGGTGCCTTTCTGGAGAGAAAGTTCTATGGGCTGCTACTGTAGCAGATCTGTGTGTTGTATGTATGTGTGAATGTATGTGTCTATGTGTGAGATCATTCCTGCTCAGACTGCTCTAATGACTGCCACTGTGGCAGATCTGTGTGTTTTATGTGTGTGTGTGTGTGTGAATGTATGTGTGTTTGTATGAGATTCTTCCTGCTCAGACTGCTATAATTGCTGCCACTGTAGCAGATCTGTGTGTTGTATGTGTCTGTTCATACTAGTACCTCTGATGCTCACCTTAAAGACTTCTCTAGGGCTTTACCGTTCCTATAGAAGTCCCTTCCCCTCTCTGTTAGACTCTCACTCAACCTCCACTCCTTCAAAAAGTCTTTAAAAACTTACTTCTTAAGAAAATCATAAGTAAACTGTGAACAACTTTCCCTCCTCGCACCCTGATTCCTCTCCTGAAACTGGAGAAGAGATAGGAGGATGCAAAAACATAGCGTATAGAAATAGTGGAATACTATTGTGATAAAACAACCTAAATCGTTAAAACTTAAAGGAGCACTATAAGGTCAGGAACACAAACATGTATTCCTGACCCTATAGGGTTAAAACCACCATCTAGCCCCCCTGGACTCCTCATACCTATCTAAAAAAAAGAAAAATCTTACTTGTTTTCAAGTCTGGAGCTGGTAGCTCTGGCTCTGTTTTATTTAGACCTGCCCACTGCCTGCTGAAGTGGTAGCCTGATCCAATCACAATGCTTCCCCATAGGATTGGCTGAGACTGAAAAAAAGAGGCAGATCAGGGGCAGAGCCAGCACAATTCAAACACAGACCTGGCCAATCAATGAATCTCTATGAGGAAAGTTCAGTGTCTGCATACAGATGGAGGAGATACTGAATGTTTGGATGCATTTTAGGCAGCCATGACCCAGGAAGGATCTCTATAGCCATCTGGGGAGTGGCCAGTAAAGTTATCACTGGCTGTAATGTAAACACTGCATATTTTCTGAAAGGACAGTGTTTACAGCAAAAAGCCTGAAGGTAATGATTCTACACACCAGAACAAATTCAATAAGCTGTAGTTGTTCTGCTGACTATAGTGTCCCTTTAAGTTTTAATAAGTTAAAAGTAACAAGGTCTATCAATTAATGGATTAGTGAAGTAATACAAATCTGAACAACTAAATAGTACTATACACAAATGAAAAAATAAAATTAAAAAAACAAACAAACAAGGGTCTAACTAGCATGGCTGACGTGTCTGAGGAGAGCTCCTCACATAAACACAGCGAATCCTGATAAAAGACAGCAGAGCAACCACCAAAAACGGGACTAAAGGGCTCACACCTGCATCACTTACCAGTGGGGAGCCCTCACAAGCATAATAGGGACTCCGTCCACCATCTGCGGCCAGAGTTAACCATCGCAGCCTACTCATCAGGCGGACCACATGGAGGGGAGACACGCCGGTCTTCCAACCAACCGCCATTAGAGTGCTACAGCCGACCTTTCCCCCCCCCCCGAACTGGTGGGGGTTATCCAGGTCCCCCTTGCACAAGTGACCTACCGGCTTCCCTGGCTAAACCTCACCACTGAGCCAAATCCAAAATGGCGATCGCGGCAGAGACAACACAAGTGCCTGACTGGGAAGTTAAATTCAATGCAAACTTTAACAGAATCTGTGCAGCGTTCTGGAGCCGGATCGCATCCTGTGCAGCACAGACGCAGCCACATATGATCCCAAACAACTGGCCTCAGCCGACGGCCGATACCATAAAATAACCCTCAAGAGCAGAGACTTACCAGGCGCAAAGCCCTACTTATCCAGCACGACCCACCACCCATGTCGATAGCACTGCTGTCTGGACCGCTCGCCCTTCATCTGAGCTGGGCGCTCACCAGGATGAACTCCTCCACAGCCAGCCATACCCCCAAGGAGAAGATCGGGAACTGGTTGAACCCTGGGCCCACGATCCTGTTGATGGGATTAATGGCCAACTGGCACGAGCACCCGCTAAAGCCTCGGGCAGAAGACAAGCGGTCTCTAGACACAACTTCACCATGACCCATCGGCGGCGGACGGCAGCAGGGAGAATCAGTCAACCTCATCGCCGGAGAAGGCATCTCAGCGGACCAGAGAGGGTCTCCAACCCAGTAGAGAACCACGCAACTTCCCCCCTGAGGCACGATGGACACGCTTCCAGAAGCCAAGCCACTTTCATACCCTGCGGAGTGGGCTGAGCACATTGATGGACAAACTGACTATTGCCTAGCAAACCTAGCAGAACTCAGCAATGGTTGGAAACAAAAGTCTTAATACTGCTATCCTATAAGTTGGCAGGAAGGCTGGGGGTTGCCTAAACAGCATGAACATACTTGCATACCCTAGGGTGTTTATTGCTAAGCCACATTGATAGCACATCATATTTTATATTATTTCACCTAGCCTGCATGCTAGCCACATAATTTATCTTGTTAAGTGGGCATAACTAGTTCTAGCCTAGCTACTGTGTATTCTGTTATGTCTTTAGCTAGTAATGTAAACTACCTTACAGGGAGGACAGGTCATATGCGTGCTTATCTTACCAGTTGCCATGTATATTTACCACATATCACGTCATGACCTGCACACATAGCACAGAACACTTGTTCTGCCCACACAGATAATCCCAGCTGTCTTTTGTTTCTCTTAACCTGCTTCCCTCATCTAACTAACGTGTACCGCGTATTTACTAGTTTGATGAATCTTGCATGCAGTGATATTTATGTTTAGACCAATGTATAATTCCTGCCTAACTTACTCGTGAATCATAATATTCTGACTTGTATCCCGCTGTTCATTAACTGTTTAGTCCACAAACTTAACACACCCACTGTTGTCACACTTGTCTAGACAACTCGCTTCTGCTTAGCTAAGATTCCTATCACTGTCTAAGATAATGTACCTGTGTTTGTGGAGCTTACCTACCTTGCTATTTTTTTATTTCTACTGTTCTATACAAAAAAAAATGAGGCTGTCATACACTGGAGTTGATGTACCATTGCATACGTATATGTCAAGTGCTTACTTTCTAACACTCTTTTCTCTTCTGTAATGTACCTTTATTTCCTCAATAAAAGAAAGATTGAAAAAAACCAACAAAAACAAACAATCGGTTATAAAGAAAGTCTACAGCACAGTTATAGCATAATCGCCTAAATAACCCGCTTTATGAGAGTATATTTTAGACTGACTCACAAATAACCCACTATTACTGACAGAAGAATGTCAAGGTGGTTAACATCTAAACCATCTGATTTGCTCATAAGTACAAGCACAGAGCATAAAATGGCAAAAAGATCTCTGAGATCTCTAAACAGTCTGCCTATGTTCGTAGGTATGAGCACCGAAATATAGTGAGCTACCCAGCTGCAATTGTTAGTATATTACTGATGTTATAGCAATTTACGTCAACATTTTAATTAATACAGTATCCAGTTGAGGGAATAAATGTATCAGGGAGTGATGTTCCTAAAGTGATGTGAATCAGAACTTCATACAAGTTTGACGCACAGAAACAGAGGGGTTGAGGGCCCTGCTCAAAGATCTTACATGCTAGAGGGAGTAGGGTAATGTGACACAAAAGGTAAGGGAAGTATTAGGGAAGTAGATTGGTAGAATAATATTCAATGAAGACTTGGTGTGGGGTTTTGGAGCCATTAACAGTTTAATTGATATGCTTTTGTGAAAAAGGGGGTTTTTAATGATTTTTTTTGAAGAAGTGGAGACTAGGTGAGCATCTAATGGAAAAGGGAAGGGAGTTCCACAGGAACGGTGCAGCTATAGAGAAGTATTGAAGGCAAGCATCAGAGGTAGGAGTACGAACAGAGGATAGACGCAGGCCTTCGGCAGAGATAGGGGCCTTGATGGGACATAATTTGTGTATTAGGGAGGATATATAGGTGGGAGTAGCCTTATGTAGAGATTTGAAAGCAAGAACCAGAATTTTATATTAAGCCCTATATCTTACCAGAAGCCAATGCAGGGACTGACAGAAGGGTAAGGCATGGGAGCCCCAGTAAAACAAACGATTAAGAAGAAAATATACTGAAATACTGGTCCTTATAGTGGCAGGGGTCAGGAATAGAGTTACCCTAACACACAAACCTAAAGGTAACAATAGCATGTCCACCTATATATTGTCAAATTAATTACAACCCTCACCCACCATTCAAGGGGGTGGGGGCTAGGGGGAAGACATTAGATCATCCTCCTGAATATTATTATTAGAACCCCCAACTGTGGCCAACACCTACTGACCACAGGAGGATGGCTGGTGGGTTACGATATGTCCACTCCTGCAATACCTATTTTAAAGTCCTCCACCTGATGCCCATGGGATGAGGCCTTTCTAGCAATTAGAAAGCAATGTCTGCCCATCTGCTAGTTTAAAATATTTAGTAGACAAGACCTGGTCTGGTGAATGGCAAATTGAGCAAAGGGAGGTTGCAAGCCTTTCTTATAGTAATTTGGTGGTCTTATTGACCCTCACACACTTCTTATTAAAGTAAGCACTAGCATTACAGAGGGTTTTAACTACAGTCTGCAGGCTGCTTTGATGCATCTGGGCCCAGATTTGAAACATTAAAATGCCCGCTTTCAAGCATTTCAATTACAAAATACAGACATTGTAACGTATTGGCAACATCTGAATTTTGCATTCTGAATTGTCCTGTATGTATCGGGATAGTCTTGCCCCATATGTAGCCATTCAGATTTTAGTGAATAACCCCATAAGTAAATAACTCTGTTAGTACAGGTTAGACTTTTACAAAAATGTGATTCAACTGGTATGGACGAATCTACTGGTCCTATTCATTGACAGAGACTCCAACTCCATAGGTAGTTCCATATGGATCAATTTGTAAATTCACAAAAAGGCATTTAAATCTTAGACATAGTTAATTGACATCGCATAGCAAAGACATAGTTAATTGACATCTAATAATCTTTACAAAATAGGATTTCATGGGCTAAGGTTATTCATTGTTAGAAAACCCACATAATCAGTACCATAGTAAATGATCTATGAAATTATATATCATGAAAACAAATCTTTTTTTACATTACAGAAACATAAATCACAAACCCAGGACATACAAACCCAGAAATCTCAATTGTATCATTCCTGGAAAAATATTTCATAAATAAAAAAAATACAAAACCATTACAATCTTTTATAAATCCACAGTATGAGGTGCTTCTGTGCAATACTTATTCATGGAGTACACAATAATCAATCATAGAAACAACAATGTCAGAACACTTAGATCCTACCTAGCAACAGTGCACAAGCTCTAGAGATACAAGGGAATCAATCACCCAACACATACACATAATGTTACAAGCAAAATTAGAGTCAATCTGGGCATGTGTTTTTGTTGTGACTGACAACCACGGCCACACGAGTGGGGAAAGGTTTGTAACCGCAGCCGGTTCCCTTATTTACCACTATAACGTCTTAGAGCATAGAACATAGCAGGGCTAACCATACAGACATCTTAGCCATAATTCTATATAGTTAGTAAGATATTCTCTATCTAAAATATATAAATAATTGCGAATACAATATAAAATAAGGATTGTCCTGGGAGCAATAAAATTTTGTCTTTTTAGATATTTCATTATATAAAAATATAAATATAGACATATAAAATCCATTACAATAATTTATAGCAGAGTTTATAAGATTAAACTATATGCTTGCAAAATCATTCAAATAGAATAACATACCCTCTTGAACATGTCAACATCTCTCATTATATTATTGAGCAGTGTCTCTGTCTCCAAACCCCTCTTTCTGTTAACATTTAAAAGGTACACTTATTTATACCTTTTTCATTTTAGGGTTACCGTAATTCATATATGAAATAGTAAAAGTTCTTTTACTTTTCATTATATTAGGACCTCCCTTAACTTGGCAAAGATACAAGACCATAACTAAAATGTAAGGGTGCACATGTCATGGGATTTTCCCTAACTTGGGGAATTTCCATTATCCCAGGACAAAATGGTGTAAGTCAGGATGACGTAGCATAGCCTTGAAGATGTTATGGCATTACCTGTTTTGTATTAAGCTAGGACAAACTGGCGTAAACATGTTATGTACTGAAAGTAGGTAAGAGGTTATTGTATAAAGAAACATGTATGAAAAACAATATGTTCAATTTCTAACACCTTGTCAGTTTTCGATATCTCTCATAGACAAAGTACAAAGTTTAATTCTAAAACTTGTAATATTTACATTTGCCCATAACAGGTTAGCTATGTTATTTTGGGTTTAGATATTTCCAGATCCTCTTTTAGGATGGAGGATCAATTTATAAGGGCAAGGGGCCTTTTGGGATCCCCTGAACCTGCCACCTCATAGGGATCAAACACAGTCCATTCCCTGTTTGTATCATCAGTGGATTGCATTCCACACGTGCCATTTATATTTTATTACATTACACACAATAATAAAGGCATTGTAAAGTATTGACTGCAGTGAAATCAACTGTCAACATGCAACTGTATGTCTTACTCTGTCTTCCATTATATACTTTCACATGTACACATTTTACCTTTCCATAACAGTAGTGTCACGTCCTGTTTAGTTCTGTTCAGATATCTGGCCTTGGCTTCTGGTATCCAGTACACTTTTTACAATTCTTGTTTAAGGGGTGTTCTGGATTCATTCCTTTATTCTGTTCCTGGAATTCCCAGTGTCCTGGATTCCTTTAAATGTTTTTTTTTTTTTGTTGCCACACCCATTCCTTTGTCAGTAATCCTTTTTGTTTTAGTCTGTCCCTGCAGGCAGTGGTCTCGTTTCCTCTGCACCTCTCTTTGCAGGTAAGTACTGTGTGTGTTTTATTGTTATTTATTTTGTCATGCATATCTAGGCAGTTAGGACCCACCGTAAATGGAGTACTTTGGCGCTGTTGTGGGCTGCATACATCTTGGCCATTTATGTATGTCTAAATCTCCAATGTTTATTACATATATAGTACTTAGTTATGTCTCCTCTTGTTTTGCCTTGTATCTCATCTTGTTTTTCTTGTCTTGTATTCCCAGTTCATATACAGTCCTGTCCTATCCTGCCCTGTTCATGTCCTGTTCATGTTTCCCTCATGTATTGTTCTGGGTTCTGCTCCCTGTCCTGCTCTGGTTCTGGGTTCTTCTAGTCTTGTCTTGTTTTCTTGTTTGGTGTCTGATCTAGTCTTGCCTTCTTTCTAGTACTGGATACATATCTGCATAATATCAGCTCCTTGCATCCGCTTAAGCTGCATCAGGGCTCTGGTATGTGGCCACAAAAACCCTGGTGCTTAACACCAGGGGGCGTGTGGTTACCCTGCACCAGACCCTGATTGTCCATTTCAACGCTGAGACTCCCATCTTCCTCATCAGGCACACTGGGGTCCCGATCTTCAGACCGCCACCCATGATAAGTAGTATACTTCATTGATTTTATTATGAATTTCTATTCATCCAGATTTTGGCCAATCAGGTGATTATACGAATTTGAAATTTCTAAATGTCTGAGCCGAAATGTAAACCACTATATGGACAAAATTTGGCATTCTAGAAAAAAAAATATTTTAGGGCAAAGTTTACTTGCTAGAGATAGTGAAAGTCAGATCAGTTTATTTCACTCAAGAATGCAACATTTATACAAGTCCCAAATTTTAAATTATCTCTGATGTAAAATTATATTAACTTTAAGAAGTTTAGAACTGACTGATTATGTACTTGTTGCACAAGAAATATTTTTACATTGCAAAAAAATATATTAACATGAAACTTTTGTTTTTAAGGAAAGCTCATAAATATCCTTTAGGGATGAGCAGAGTCCCACTGGACCTATTCTGTCAAAGAAAAATAATGATATCTTTAAATCTATGACTTATGTTCCCAATCTACAACAGTCATTTATCTTTTGCTGATGCTCTGGGGAAAGTGTCAATGGATTTCAAAAAGTCAAAAAGAATAATTGTCTTTATTATATTTGTTGCAAGTCCACTAAGTGTTCGCATTTCATTCTATTACCAGTTGATTTGGAGGGAAAAAAAACTTTTATTTTTCATATATCCAAAATACTGAGGCCTAGATGTAACAGTGTCATGCTCAATTTTTGTGATTCTTTAACCCCTTAAGGACACATGACATGTGTGACATGTCATGATTCCCTTTTATTCCAGAAGCTTGGTCCTTAAGGGGTTAAAAGCATTTTTCTTTAATAACCACCAATATAACAGTTGCCTAAACAATGCTTAATTATAAATAAAACCTATAAAATGTGTTTAATACATTATTCAATAGTATAACTAAACAACGTATTGTCACACTCATCTACTGCCTGATCCAGCACTCTTCGCAGGGCACGCTCCAGGAAGAAAACAAATGGGATGATGTCGCTGATGGTGCCTTCGGTGCGACTGACTAGGTTTGTCACCTCCTCAAAAGGATGCATGAGCCTACAGGCATTGCGCATGAGCGTCCAGTAACGTGGCAAAAAAATTCCCAGCTCTGCAGAGGCTGTCCTAGCACCCCGGTCATACAAATACTCGTTAACGGCTTTTTCTTGTTGGAGCAGGCGGTCGAACATTAGGAGTGTTGAATTCCAACGTGTCGGGCTGTCGCAAATCAAGCGCCTCACTGGCATGTTTTTTCACCGCTGGATATCTGAAAAGTGTACCATGGCCGTGTAGGAACGCCTAAAATGGCCACACACCTTCCTGACCTGCTTCAGGACGTCCTGTAAGCCTGGGTACTTATGCACAAAGCGTTGTACGATCAGATTACACACATGTGCCATGCACGGCACATGTGTCAACTTGCCCAAATGCAATGCCGCCAACAAATTTCTTCCGTTGTCACAAACCACTTTGCCGATCTCCAGTTGGTGCGGAGTCAGCCACTGATCCACCTGTGCAGTCAGGGCGGACAGGAGTGCTGGTCCGGTGTGACATTCTGCTTTCAGGCAAGTCAACCCCAAGACGGCGTGACACTGCCGTATCCGGGATGTGGAATAGTACCTGGGGAGCTGGGGGGGTGCCGTTGATGTGGAGCAAGACGCAGCAGCAGAAGAGGACTCAGCCGAGGAGGTTATGGAAGAGGATGGACTAGGAGGAGTAGAGGAGGTGGCAGCAGGCCTGCCTGCAAGTCGTGGCGGTGTCACCAACTCCTCCTTGGCAGCCGTCAGCAGGTTTACCCAATGCGCAGACCAGGTATCAGTGGTCAGATGGACCCTTTCCCCAACATTGTGTGCCAGACATGCCATTACTTCCTTTTGCACAATCGAGTACAGGTTGGGGATTGCCTTTTGTGCAAATAAATTTCGGCCGGGTACCTTCCACTGCGGTGTCCCAATAGCTACAAATTTTTTGAATGCCTCAGACTCCACCAGCATGTATGGTAAAAGCTGGCGGGCTAAGAGTTCAGTCAAGCCAGCTGTCAGACGCCGGGCAAGGGGGTGACTTTGTCACATTGGCTTCTTACGCTCAAACATGTCCTTGACAGACACCTGACTGTGGGCAGATGAGCAGGAACTGCGATGTTCGCCAGGAACAAGCGATGTTCGCCAGGAACTATTCGCCAGCGAACCGTTCGGGACATCAGTAGTGCTTAGTAAATAAGTCAGACCTAGGAGCTCATTCAGCCTGCATCCAGCTCTCTCAGTGGTCAGACCTCGCCGACCTGTTTTGCTTCTTTTAATACATTCACAAGCTCTTTAAAAAACGTGCAAAAAAAAAAAAAACAGGGTGAAATAAACCTTTAATAAATCCCCACATAAATTCAAAGCTCAACTCAGACACCCAAACATTTACGGATCACAGTCTAGGCTGAAATGATTATTCATCGCAGTTCATCTAATGCTTAGAACATTACTATTTTTCTGCTCTACTCAAAGTTTAATCTATATTCACATTTATAAATGTGATACAACGATCACTCAGTGAGGCGTTAGGCCCAACTGTGTGCTATTTCTTAACAATAAAATGTCCTTTGTCAAGGAAAACCATTTGTCATCTGGCTGAATTAGAGGTCTGAAAATTCTGAGCAGGAAAAGATCATTAGAGTACACCAGGAACATCCTGTGTCCCCAAGAGTGTTTACAATATTCATGATTAAGTAGAATGAATTGTAGCCTACAGTAAATGTTCAATCTCCAGTTTTCATTTGTGTGTTTACGTTAAAACTATTTCATCAGGGTGAGATTTTAGTTTAGAAATTGCCATTTTCATGATGCAATGGGAAACGAAGACACAGACAATCAAGCGGTCATCAGAGCTTTCAAATGCCATCACCACAAGCAAGACAATTTTGTGTGTGATGAGGTCCGCAGTTCAACTAAATGTGTAATATATTCCTATTTCTGCTAAACACTAATTTTCATAGAGAAACAAAATACAAATGATTATTGGAAGTTTACAAGGGCTCCATTCACACATATCTACACTTAACATTATATAATTAAGTGAAACTTGTAAGAATTTTTATTTTTTTTATTTTGGCAGCTCATTTATAGCATCAAGAATAAATACAAAGTCCTGCAGTGTGACCTAGAATTCCCCAACACATTCTAACACCTGTGTTATCACCTCTTTATACACACAAGAAAAATTATACATACATGTAAATGGTAGGTGGAGTGTAGTTGGTATTGACATATAGTATCACTGAAGCAGAAAAAAACAAATGGCCAAAACCTAGTGCAATACAGTAGCTCAAATATAAACAATATATGTGATAACACTTTTGTCAATGTATTCACAAAGATGGAGCCTGTTTGAAAGGCTCACTACAGGTGCAGATGGGGAAGTTAGAAGGGACCCCACTCCCTCTGTGATAATGTGGAGGTATCCTCCTGGACCCAATGAATCCACTGGACGTGATTCCCAAATTCAAGTAATACTTTATTAATATAAAAATAAACAAAAGCACGAAAAAAGAGTAAAAAGTGGTATAAATAAAATCCACATAATAAGAGTTGCAAGACGCGTTTCGCCTATTAAAAGGCTTCCTCAGTTGCTTGATGTTTTCCTTCCTCGCTCGATCATTCTTATATGCTCCTTATTGCTTATAAATTCCGTTCACCTGATATTCTCTAATTATTTCATGTTTCCCTCTTGATGACGCGACTTTGCGCGTCCCTTCCTGATGACGTCATCACTGTCGGCTCACATTTGGAACGCATATTTGCGTTCCAGATTCGAACAAACTTTATTGTCCATCACACATATCGTATGTATATTGCAACAGATATAAAGAAGGAAACCACATTATTAGGATATATACTGGACGGTCAAGAGAGTGCAATATGCTAAATGTGGGAAAGTTTACAAACCACATAAAAGATGTTAATTGAATCATCTTAATAACAATTATAAAAAGCAGACAAGAAAGTATAATATATTCATTAAAAACATTTTCTTAAAAGTGCATTTTCCCATGCTGTATAGTGTTAGAGAGAAAGTTGTGTTCTTAACAAACATGCAGTCCCCCAAAAATGTACTATGACTAATACTAGTTTCACATACATAAGAACAAAAGTTTCTTCATTGGGCTAGGTGTGTTAAAAAATAAACAAAAATAAAAATAACCTGGACATAGAACCTTAAAACAGGGAGAAGGAAATCCTAAAATTAGGACAAGTTTAAAAAAAAACTAAAATTATTAAAATGTTAATTGATAAAATCCTAAATTTCATAAAAAGTGGCAAAGTTCAAAATCTGAATTCAATCCGTATGGTATAAGAGTATTGAAGTCAAAGATATATTTCATCTTTTCTTTGCCTAATTTATTAATAAAATCCCCTCCTCTCTAATCTTTTTGTACGACTTTTAAAACGCAGAAAAAAAAGGTCCTTAGGGTTTTGATTATGTGTGGTTTTAAAATGTTGAGAAACACTCAAGACCTTTTTTTAATATTGCGTATGTGTTCTGCAATCCTAGTATTTAATGGACGGATAGTTCTGCCTATGTATAGTAAGTTGCAGGGGCATTTAAGGGCACAGATCATACCTTTTGAATAACAGGTTGCATGATCTTTAATTGTATATTCTTTCCCTATAATGTCACTTATTTTACAAAATATATTTTTGGTTTCTTCGGTTCTAAATGGCTTTTAACTAGGATCCTTTTTAGATTTTTTGTTCCTCTAAAGATAATATTAGGATGAGGGGGTAGGATTTTGTTTAAAATGGGATTGTCTTTTAAAATATGCCAATATTTTTGTATGGCTCGTTTTACTTTTCTAGTATTCCCATGATAGTTACAAATGAACGGTATATCATTATCTCTCTGAATTGTATTCCTAGGTTTATATGTGAGAAGTTGTTGTCTAGGTAGAGTCTTAACCTGTTCCAAGTTGCTTTGAAGATTTTCTTTTCCATATCCTTTTTCGAGAAACTGCTGTTCTAAATGTTTCGCTTGTTCTAAAAAAACGCTCTCATCTGTACAGTTCCTTTTGATCCTGAGGAACTGTCCTTTTGGGATATTCGCCAACCAAACTTGGTGATGGCAACTTGTCCTTTCTATATAACTGTTCCTATCTATAGGTTTAAAGAAGTTCTTTAGTTTTGATTGATAAATCCTTAATATAGATGTTCAGATCCAGGAACATCACACAGGGAGTGGGGTCCCTTCTAACTTCCCCATCGGCACCTGTAGTGAGCCTTTCAAACAGGCTCAATCTTTGTGAGTACCTTGACAAAAGTGTTACCACATATATTGTTTCTACTTGACCTATTGTATTGCACTAGGCTTTGGCCATTTGTTTTTTTCTGTTTCAGTGATACTATATGTGAATACCAACTACACTCCACCTACCATTTACATTTATAGCATCAGATTAAGAATTTGTAAATTATAATAAGGCAAAAAAGAGTCTTCTCCTGCATTTTGAAGAATCACTTATTTCTGGTTTGGTTTTGTGTTTTTGTTTTTTAACGGAATTTAAAAGCATCGCAAATGTTTGCAAGATACTTTATCCATTAGCTAATAGATGGTTAAACTTAGAACAAAATATGAAATTTCAAAAATGACCTATCACTGACTTATAATATTGATTTTTAACGTAACCACGTGAGTTAAACTAAATCTAATGAATTTGTTACGAATGGTTTAATCCCTGAAGGACACATGATGGAAATATTCCGTCATGATTCCCTTTTATTCCAGAAGTTGTGTCCTTAAGGGGTAAATCCCTTAAGGTATGATGCTGACAAGTACCTCCAGGCACCATCTTAGGCAACAATTTAGTTGAGATGAAGTTGTTATGGTGCCCTAATTATTCCTTCAAGCATGCATCATTAGTGTAAATGTATCTGCTAAATTATGAATCTATATAATTTGGTTGCTATTTTTGAAATTGTTATGAATCAACAAGGGAATTGCAAATTTTAGTCAAAACAGTCAAGCTGAAAAAAACTTGTTGAAATATAATATATTTTTATCTAATTCAGCTATTTTGGACTAAATTGCTCAATTTTTGTTGTGATTTCCCGCCATTCTTTTGCACAGCAAATAATCCTGCCTAAGAAGCAACGCTAAACAGTGCTAAATTAATATTTTACCCATTCCAATATATTCCAGAAATGGGTTTTGGAAACAAACATACACAAAAACTGCTCTGAGGCCATTATACATCAGCTGCCGACGGACTGATTTTCCTCTCACACCTCACCCCTCTGCCAGTCCTTACATTGGCTCCCTGTATCCTACAGGAGTCAATTTAAAGTGCTAACCCATACCTATAAAGCACTGAACAATTCTAGCCCCTCTTATATCTCTTCACAGATTGATAGGTATACCCCTTCTTGGTCTCTCTGCTCTGCCCGTGACCTTCTCCTGTTCGCTGCTCGCACATGTACAGCCAACTCACTCTTGCAGGACTTCTCGCGGGCGGCTCCCTTCCTATGGAATAGCCTGCCTACCGCATTCAGACTCTCCCCTAGTCTTCAATCATTTAAGAAGGGCCTTAAAACTCATGTATTTAGGAAAGCTTATGGCCTCCCAGAGTAACCTCTACCTCACCTGTCTCTTGCTTTATTCTAAAGGGCAGCACTCTATTCTCTCCTCCAGCTCTGCTTTACTCCCAGCTTATTTGATTGCTATTTCCTGTCCTAATGTGTTTTATACCCCACCTCCTATAAACTGTAAGCTCGTTTGAGCAGAGCCCTCTTCAACCTATCGTTCCTGTAAGTTTTCTTGTAATTGTCCTATTTATAGTTAAATACCCCCGCTCATAATATTATAAAGCGGTACGGAATATGTTGGCGCTATATAAATGGCGATGATAATTATAATAACTGAGCTCAATACATTATGCTCAAAGAATACTTTTTGTTGATATAGTTGTCTCTGAAATCAACATGTGCTCTCATATAACAGACTTCTTAACGAAGTAAGAGGCATCTTCTTTTCTAAAAGTCTGCCTTTTAGTCTGAACATAAGATTTAACTTCCTTTCACCAAAAACTCTAAAACTACTGAATGCCTGAAAAAGTCCTGATCTCTATATTATAGTGATTTTCATAAAAAAATATCACTTTCATGCTTTATTGCAGGAATTAATCTAGAATACGAGATTTATTCAAAGCCATTGGTCCCAGGTGTCGCTTAGAAGGGGGCAGCTTTTGCACCTCCTGTGGATTTATTCCACTTCTACTGAATCAGCAATTCTTGCATATGAATCCTACGTAAAAATAGGACTGGACATTCATAAAAAAAACAAACCTAAATTTCAACCGGACTCACTCTGTTAAAATCCTGTAGCAGACAAATTTGGAAATTAAATTCACCTGCTTTTTGCAGGCGAACCAACAGATATCCATTATAGTTGCCCACTTGCAATGCAAACAGCCAGCAGACAAATTATTAAAATAAAACAAAACAAAATTAAAAGTATTAATTTAATAAATAATACATTAGATAGGGATATACTATAATTTTATAAAATTAATAAATACATTTTTGTAATTGGGTTATATTGGATCTTTCCATGGTTAACTCTTTCTCAAGTGGAGATAGCATCATAATGGTTAGAATTAAAATTGACCACTATCTGCCCAATATTCATACAAATCAAATCATATAGATTTAGTTGAATTGAATTTCCAGGCAGATAGTGGTCAGTTCTGTCAAATCTGTGTATTGGGGTGCAAAATTCAGTAGAATATAATATACAGACAGACCGAATTCAAGACTGTACTCATGTTCATTTAGAATCCGTTTTGTAAAAACTTGGACATTTATACATGGTATGATAAATATCCTGATGTTGTGGTCCATTTGACTGGATTATTTTTATAATCTGGACTGGGGACATTTTGTCTTTAGTGAATAACTCATTTCCCTTCTCCCTTACTCCATTTTGTCTGAAATAGCCAGTCAGCTTTTACATAAGATTTAGAAATAGAGGATTCACTGAAAGGCAAAGGATTTTTAGATAATTAAAAATGTGGTTAAATGTATGGTGCATTTGTAATATACCTAGTATATGCGCATTAATAAATAAATAAATAAAATATTAATGGGCATGTGATTTGGTGGTTCATGGAATTGGATATTCCAGTTGCTTCCTCCAAAAAGTGGCATTTCTCAATATGTTTTCCAGCATTGACTACCCGATTCTGAAGACAAAAATGTGCTCCATTCTCAAGATTTTTATGCTTTCCTCTCCACAAGTGCAGGCCCAAAATGGAACTGCAAGCCACTATCTCCAGTCTCATGTTCAGATAAGAGCACGATTTCATCCGTTTTGGTGATCTCATCTGTTCCAGAACTGTATTCCTCCAAATGGCATATGTTGAATGATTTGAAGTTCTCTCTCAAAGTTAATTCTCTAATTATGAGATATGAAGGTTGACTTACAAGTAAATATGATAGTACAACATACTTGGAAAAAAGCTGAGGAGCTCATTAATAAATCTCATTGGAAGAAGCATACATAGCCATGGAGGCTAAACTCCAGCAACTGAAGGATAAATTGGCTGACCATGAAGAGAGGGACATGCAGAAACATTTGTATTTGCTGTGTATTCAAAAAAATAAAGACAGAACAAATGAGTGACTATATAGCTCAGCTTTTCAGTCTATGGCCCCAGACCTGCAATATCAAGAGCATCTTCTTGATAGGACCCACCGCTTGCCAGAACCTAAGCATCTACTATCTGTTGGAGATGTTATTACTAAGGTTCACTATTATACAACAAAAGGGAAGATTACTCAAGTGTCACGTTCACAAGATAATTTTGTTGGATGATTTTCCAATATTATTTTATTTATTGACTTCAGTGATGATGATGATGAAAAGGAAGGCCTTTACTCTGGTTACCAAGGTAATGAGAGATGCGAGAATTCTTAATATATGGGAAGTTCCAGTGAAATTAATAGACAAGAGTGGTGATGATGAATATATTCTTACCCCAGATGAAGGTCAGAAAATGTTGAACCAGTTGAATATTCCTAAAGTCCCTGAAGACACGCCTTATGGCCCTCCCCAACAATCTCTGAAAAGAGCAATTAACAATTGAGAGAAAGTGACAACAGCTAAGGGACTTTGGGTTATAGCTGGTGTCGGGTCAGTCTCCAGGTATTTAGTGCCTAAAAGCCAGATCAACGTATGGTTACATGTCTGTTTGTTTGCTTCTTTTTATATTTATATTCTTAATATGCTCCATATCTTATTTATATATGATAGCAACCATTGACTTAACGCGCTCTTTATGGGCTCATTGCATATAGATGTATAATTCTGATAGAGTTGTGGAGACTCCTAGGCACAGTGTTCCTAGTGTTTTATTATTTACAACTTGCTGATGAGGGCCAAAGAAGCCAAAACAATTGTTTGATTGTGCTCTATCTTTCATGCAGAGCCAGCATTTTGGACCTGGACTGCATTTTTGGGCAGGATTAGTCTTATATGCAAATGGTATAGGTCATCTCTATAATGGCATAAGTGAGCAAAACATTTTTGAGAAGTGAATAGGGATTAACTGAAGGGAAAGCTGTTGAGGTTTGTCTGAGCTTTTACTCATTGTCTCAGTTAATGTTATACATTTTCCCTTCATTGTATTCATTTCAGCATGTATTTATTTCACTTTTTTATCTCGATGTTAGGATGGATCTAACTATTTTTTATTTGATTGTAAAAGAGTTAACAGTCCACATAAAAGGAGGCTTGCAGTTCTAGAGGCCAAGAAACATGTTCACATAACATTTTACCACAAAACACATTTCAAGTGGTGTCATCACCCCCGTTTTAATTTTCAATTTTTCCCCAAAAGATTTGAACTCCTGTTACCGTTCCAAAAAAAGGTGTCTCCATCTTGATTGACAGGAATGATTATTTCTCCTTAGTACGTAAAGCTGTTGATAAAGATAGTTGTTACTTGTTATTTTGATCTTCAATGAAATATAAATAATGCTCCCTTCATGATATGGTCCACACGTGGATCATCATCAATTACTTCATAAATATTTGAATTGGCATATTTAGAGAGGTAATAATCAGAGAAAACACAACATTTTTATTGTATGCTAATTATATTCTTCTTCATTTACTAATACTGCCAACTAGTGATGTCCCGAACGGTTCCCCGAATGGTTCGCCACGGTTCGCCACGAACGGTTCGCCGCGGACTCCAGTCTGCAGACACATTCCAGCCAATCAGCAGCAGACCCTCCCTCCCAGACCCTCCCACCTCCTGGACAGCTCACTAAGAATGCAGCTTCAAAATGGATGCTGTCCAGGAGGTGGGAGGGTCTGGGAGGGAGGGTCTGCTGCTGATTGGCTGGAATGTGTCTGCTGACTGGAGTCCGTGGCGAACCGTTCGGCGAACCGTTTGGGACATCACTACTGCCAACCATAGGTGCTCTGTCATAGCTAAACTTTTTGATACACTTTTGGTAAATTATTTGTTAGATCCCTGGAGAGTTTTGAATACCACTGAAGTTGATTACACATATCATTCTGCAGTTTACAACATCTATTCACAACTTCACGTTACAAGTCTCAAAGTACATTACACCTGTATTGGGCTTATTTCAAGATGGAATTGTGCCCCAATTTTGATGACACTCCCTTTGGACTACCTTAATAGGGGGTTAGGTTCATGGAGGCCTAAAGGGACACTATACGCACCCAGAGCACGTCATCTTATTGAAGTCAACTGGGTGCAGTATTCATGTCTCCTTTATCCTGCAATCTAAAACATTGCAGTTTCATAAAAACTAAAATTCTTACATTGCAGGGTTAAGACTACTTGAGGTGCTTCCTGCTGTTTAACCAAGTGTAACTCCTGCAATGTGTGGGTCTAAAATTTCTTCTCTCTCCCCCTCTCTCTCCCCTTTCTCTCACCCTCTCCCTATCCCCCTCTCCCCCTCTCCCTCCCCCTTTCTCTCCCCCCTTCCTCTCCCTCTCCCTCCCTCCCCCTCTCTCTCCCTCCTCCTTTCCCTCCCATCCCTCTCCCTCCTCCTCCTCTTCCTCCCCCTCCCCTCTCCCTCTCTCTCCCCTTCCTCTCCCTCCCCCTCTCCCATTCTCTCCCCTTTCCCGTCTCCCTCTCTCTCCCTCCACTCTCTCTCCCTCCCTCCCTCCCTCCCTCTCCCTCTCTCTCTCTCCCTCTCTCTCTCTATTATGCTTGCTTGCTATATTTTCTGTTTTTCACAAGTTTATAGCCTTCATTCATTTATTTACTTTTATTTATTTTGCAGTTTTTTTCTGATCTGAAAATGGTATATTTCATGTTTGTGATCAAACCATTTTGATGAATTTAAAATACATCAGCATTACACAATTAATATGTGCCAGCAAGTTTATGGGCTTAATACAAGTCAGTTTTTTTTTTTTATAACACTTCAGACATTTAAATAATTCTGTCAAAATCTGATGCTGCCATTAGCAATTATTCCACATGGATCATTAATCAGCGAGAAAAAAGCTTTAGCTTTTAAAGCAGTGCCGTTATTCATTTCTATCTAATTTAGCCCATTTATAAGCGGTGTTTCTGAAATCATGCAGAACTTCTTAAACTGATTACATTTTATAGAGACCCTATAAAGTATTGTTTAGCTATTGTTTATATACCCATATTTCACGTGTGTTTCATTATGTTCTGTTTGCAGAACATGGGTATAATTTTAATTAATTTCTGAAAGGCTGTAACTCCTGTGTAATCAGTAGAGTTGTGTTAATTTATCTATTCATTTAGGGATGTGTGTTCTGTTGTATTACAGAAGGTAAATATGCCATGTTAATGAAAAGCTTGTTTATGAGGCAAAATTGAAAGTATTTGCTCAGTTGTTTACGTGAGACTATTCTGTTTGGTTTAAAAGCAACAGCTTCTGAAAACCTGCTACATTATCCTAAAAAGTAAAAGGTTATGCATATCAATCAGGCCAGAATAATTCTGATACCCAAACCCGACAGGGATGCTGAGAATTTGGCTTCCTCTCACCCAATATCACTACTTAATCAGGACGTCAAACTCCTTACTAAAATCATTGCTCTTAGTATACAATCGTTTTTGCTGCAGACACTCACCTCTCACCAACTGGGCTTTGTGTGGCAGGGAGTGACAGGTGTCAACAGAGCTCTTGCGGCTGTGGCTTATGCCACATGTGGGGGACTGGACTGATGCTCCCCATCCCTTATTAGCCTTGACATAGAGAAGGATTTTGCTAGCATATCCTGGCAGCACCTGATTAGGGTGCTAAAGTTGCATCACACATTTGTCCATTTTATTCAAAATTTACAACATCACCCTACTGCCTGTATTACCACAAATGGCCTGGACTCGCCATACTTTTCCCTGGGGAGGGGTGAGCGCCAGGATTGCCCACTCTCGCCTCTCTTGTTAAATCTAGCTATCAACCCATTACTGAGAGTTGTCGAGAAGCTACGGGTGTTTAGAGGCATACCGATGGGTGATGTTACACTGAAAGTCACAGCATTTACTGATGATCTGTTACTCTTTATCACTGATCCATGGTGCTCCCTGCCACCCCTTGTTGATTTGCTAGAGACATTCTGCGACATGGCGGGCCTCAGGATAGATTGGGCCAAATCATGTGCCCTTCACTTGAGTGGACACCCTCCACCGTCACTCCCTTGAGGGATTCTTTTGCAGTGGCAATTGAGGGGGCTTAAATATCTTGGCATTGAGGTCCCTAGAGATCTCTCCCTCATATATAAATTAAATATTCCGCCAATCTTAACTGCCATCTTTGCAGAGTTTTAACATTGGCACAAGTTGCCTTTATCTTACATTGGAAGGGGCAATCTATACAAATTGGTCAGTTTTCCTAAACTGTTATATCCCCTCCAGATGCTCCCAATACTCCTCTCGAAAAGTGAGGAGTGTTTGTTGAACAAACATCTTAGACAATTTCTCTGGAAGGGGGCGTAGGCAGGGGTGTATCTACTGTGAGGCAAACAAGGCATTTGCCTTGGGCGGCAATTTACAGGGGGCGACAAAAAACGGCGCCTTCAAATGTCCAGGCAAATTACTTGTTTGCCTTGTTTTATGGGAGCCCGAGAGCTGGCCGGCCGGCCACCTTTAGACACCCCGGGCAGGTGGCCAGTTGTTTCCAGGCGGGTGGTGAAGGAGCACTTTCCCCTGATCTCTCTCTGCTCAGCTCCCTCCCAGACTCTCCCACCTCCTTGTCAGCATCCATTTTGAAGCTGCATTCTTAGTGAGCTGTCCAGGAGGCGGGAGGGTCTGGGAGGGAGGGTCTGCTGCTGATTGGCTGGAATGTGTCTGCTGACTGGAGTCCGTGGCGAACCATGGCGAACCGTTCGGGACATCACTAATTGTGACTTATTCATCAATTTTGGAGATTCTTTCTTTTGTTCCTTAAGCGATGATACATTCATCTGGGTTTGTGTAATGGCTTCTCTTGCTTTACTTAGCTGAGTGGTAAGTAAAGTTGTTGAATATCCTTTAACCACAATTTGGTTATACATATCCCGTAATTGGTCCTCTGCTTTTGCAACATTGGAGTTATTTCAAAGAACTCAGAGGAACTGAGTGTATGGAATGGAATTAAACACATGGGAAGGATGAACGTTTACATTGAAGAATTGCATTTCTGTCAGTGCTTTTCTTTATTTATCATTATAATTCATTAAACTGATTTGATCCCAAACATGAAATATAGAACCCATTAAACACCATAAAAAAAAAACAGCAAAATAAATAATAATAAATACATGAATTAAGGCTACGAGCCTGTAAAGAACACAATATATATTAGTGAAAATATAACAAGCAAGCATTTGGAGGTGACTATGTTTACAGGGCTACCAGAGAGAGAGGGAAAGAGTTAACCTTAAACATGGTGAAACAGACAGCCACTAGAAACCGTATTTAGATTGCAGGGTTAAAGGGTAGGGACACTGGACCCAGATGACTTCAATGAGTTGAAGTGGTCTGGGTTCTTATAGTGTCCTTTTAAGCCTCCATGAACATAACCCTTTACTAAGTAGTCCAAAGAGAGTGTCAACAAAATTGCGACCGTACCTATAAGAGAATTTGAGGAGGTCAATTTAGAACCTTTAATACTTTTCTATTTAACCTTCCAGTGTCTCCAGTAATGAAGAAGTTAGTAGACAGTTGTAAGAATTTGCGAGAACAGAATAGTTTGCAGCATGAAAAGAAAAATGAATTTATTGGAGATTCGCAACAATTGTAGCAGCAAACGAAACAACGTATTTACAGGATAATGGTGTAGAATATTAGTTTGTAGCAATGTAGCAAGGTTAAGTAGAGTTAGATTAATACTTATGGTTTCCAAGTAACTTGTCTCAATGGAAGCAGTTCTTGGCTGGATTAGAGTGATAGGAGAGGTCCTGCTGAATTGTGCAAGAAGATCCTGCTTAGTTAAGTGGGGAAGTGGTAGTCCAATTAACAGTCCAGGTCTGGGAAGGAGATGGCAGAGAGGTTGTGGTCCAAGCCGAGATTCGAAGAAAGGAGAAGGCAGCTGCAACGGTTATCTGGTCCGGTTCGGTACATTAGAGGAATAAAGGAGCTAAGCGTGGTGTTCTCGGGAAGAGACAGAATCACTCAGCAGTTTGAATTTGGTGCGGCTCTCCTATAAGGCAGAGGGAACAGAGTTTTGGTAACTTCTGACAATATATATGTGTGTGTATATATATATATATATATATATATATATATATATATATATATATATGTGTGTGTGTGTGTGTGTGTGTGTGTGTGTGTTATGCATTACCTTCTTATATCTCAAGGTAAATTTTGAGCAGATCGCCTTGGGGAGGAACTCGATAAATCATGTTTTATGTTTCAACAACTCTCCCAGAGTTCCTGGCGTGACATGCAAATGAGCAGGCAGTCTTTGTGTTCATATGGCATATCGCATTGATACAGATACCCTTAGCAATTGACAATGGATGCTTTAAACAAAGTTTTTTTTGTTTTGTTTGTTTTTAAACCACATCATGGGCTATGATCCCTAAATTAAATTGGAATTCATGACAATTCACAGTTTAGAGAATAATCCTTAAAGTGTAATTTTAAGTTACCACCCTCCCTAAAAATAAAATAAACAACTTCAGGAATGAGTCTAGCTATCAATGTATCTTACTTAAAATGCGCCAATTCTTCTTTATAACTCTATTTATGTTTCCACTTTTCCCAAGGCCAACGAAAATATAACAAGGCAGACTTTTGAAAATCCTTCTTTTTTATCTTTGGATTATATTGTAACGGTTTAGATCTATCTATTTATCAACTTTAATAGGACATAATCAAACTCTTCAGGAGTATAATTTGTCAAGAATTCAAATTTAATAAAAAAAAAAAAATTGAATTTAAGATTCGTAGCCCATGCTGTGGTTTAAAAAAACAAACAAACTTTGTTTAAAGCATCCATTGTGCATTGCTAAGGGTATCTGTATCAATGCAGTATGAAGTATGAACACAATGACTGCCTGCTCATTTGCATGTCAAGTTGGGAACTCTGGTAGAGTCTGTGTGCCTAGGAGTTTATTGAATTAAGCGGTGAGTGTTGCTATTCTCTCCCAGACACAGAGGAGCCTAGGCTGGCTTATCTAAGCTGGCTTACCTACACCTGTGTTTTCTCAAAAAAGTATTCACTGTTTTCACACTTCATCAAGTTTTGGCTGATGTTTGGGTGAGAGTATAATCTCCTACTACTTTGCGGGATCAAAGTGACGTTCTTAGCGGAGGTACTCAGCCAGAGTACCAGAGGTCCACTACAGATGTGATCCTTGCATTATTACCTGTACATACATTACAACTGTCAACAACTTTCCAATAACTAATGAAATCTTGTTGAGAGAAAAATAAATTAACTATGTTAGTGTCAAAGCCCTTTTTTGCATTATTACCTGTACATATATTACAACTGTCAACTTTCCAATAACTAATGAAATCTTGTTGAGAGAAAAATAAATTAACTATGTTAGTGTCAAAGCCCTTTACAATCAATTAACAAAAACACACTGTTTAATTTATAGACTTAGAAAAATATATAGGAAATCTATGTCAGTATTACCCAATAATCCAATAGACATTGTTATGGTCAGCAGAAAAATACAGCTCGTTGGACAGCCATTCAGAGAAATAGATCCTATTGAATGATTATCATTCTAAACTAAGAATTTAACAATCTATAGACACTATAAGAGAAACGACAACATAACAACATATATAAAATGTGCATTAAAGTTATATAAACTTATACTGCATGTAGTAGAATTCACGTCATGACAGTTTTAAGAATAATGGATATCGTGGGTGACCATATCATGCACATGGGGAAAAAAAAAACAAAAAAAACTATTAATTTGTACCAGTATGCAGGTAAATAATAGAAATATAACAGACAACAAAGGTGCAGAATACCATATGGTATGAAGCGATAAAAAAAATAAAAAAAATTAGAATGCTTAGCTGTAACAAGGAGAAGATAAACCGAGCCAAAAAGCTTGGCAGGTGCTTTGTTGGGTAAGGTAGGCCAATTTCAGTTGGGCAATATGCTAATATTTGCAGATAAGATTATGTAGTACCTCAAATAATAATGATTTTCTTGTATTCATAGACTGAATGGATGCAGATTTAATAAACAAAACTTTTTAGATAATGGAACCTGGTTCGATTTAATTTGATCTGGAATTATTTTTCAATTATACTGCATGATGGCAAATAATAACCTTATTGCCAGCATTTTTTGTTGATATAGTTAAACATTATATAAGGCAAATCGTTTCTATTTCACAGTATAAAATGTGTCCTTAGCACCCTCAGTCCGCATGACATGTCCTGATCACTTCTTCATTACAAATATGAAAAGTTTCACTTGCAGCTTACAGGCAAATTTCATACACTACAGGTAATTTATTATGATGGAGAAGGATCACTTCTTGAACACTATGAAGGAAATGCATGTAATGGGCAAAATATGTTCTGGTGATATATGGCTTGCAAATCCCAAGAACATAGATAAACTACCTCTGACTTCAATTAGCCCCAGGACTAAAGTATACAGCACAAGGGCAAGGACAGCATTATAATTGTAATAACACAGTCAGAAAAGTGCAACTTCACTTTTCTTAGCTGTTAGCTTTAATAAGAAAAATCTTGATTCAGCAGTGACCTTCAAATGGAGACAATGCCCAAAGGAATATCATCGGGAAGGTGAATAATTAAAGGTGTGTAAATATGCAGCATAGAAACACATGACAGCATAGAACTTCACAAAAATTGGCAAATACAATACTATACTGCTATATTATGTTGAGATAGTTCACTGTGCCACTGTGTGCGAAAGGGGAATTTGTCTGAAGAAGGTAAGTACGATAGAAGAACATCTTTCTTTTCCACATGTACATGCCTGCATGCAGCAAAATAAACATCTTTGATTACAAAATGTATATACAATATATCTAGAATTTTAAAATAACTGGATCATCATAGAAAGGTCACAAGTCACAAAAGTTTTAAAACAGGATATATTCATATTAAATATCTTCTCTAATAAGTTTCAATCAAGAAGTTGCTGCATTCCTTTCTGCAACTTCTGCAACTACTTCTAATATATCTCAACAGAAAGCTTTCCTCTTCAGCAAAAAGTGCCCAAATAGTTAGGCTAAAATCCTCTTAAAATCATCAAAAAAATATTAATAATCTGAATATTTAAGAAAGTATCACAACACTCATTAACCCCTAACATTAAACACACGCACCTGGCCATCAAACTGAACTAAAAGAAATGGTGATTCATCAGACTAGGCAGCCTTCTTCTATTGTTCCATGGATGCTTACGGCCAGATTGAAGGCGCTTTCAATGGTTGACTGGGGTCATCGTAGGCACTCTGACCCATCTTTTTCTACGCAGCTGCATACGCAGCTGCATACGCAGCATTAAGTTTTTCAGCAATTTGCACTACAGTAGCTCTTCTATGTGATCAGACCAGCCAGTCTAGCCTTAGCTTCCCATTAATGAGCCTTGGGTGCCCATTACCCTGACACTGGTTCCATAACCCTGACACTGGTTCTCTGGCTGTTCTTCCTTGTACCACTTTTGGTAGGTACTAACCACTGAAATCTGGTAACACCCACAAGACTAGTCTTTAGGAAATGACCTAGGCATTTAGCCATAACTGTCAAAATCACTCCAGTTCAAGTGCATTAGATTTCTCAAGACACTAACCCATTTAAACTGCTGGCTGAATCTCATGGGAAATGTAGTCAGCAAGAAGTAAAGTAAAGTTTAATTTCTATATACAGAGTATCAGAAACGTTCCTAGATGGCTTGAGGAGAGTCCTTTCAGTTCCTGCTTTGATGAGACTACAGTAGTTGGCGGAGTAGAGAGGGAGGGTGGGAGCAAGGTGAGGCTTATCAGAGACTGCAGGGTAGAACATGTAGGTATGTATTTAAACCATAGAGCTAGAGGAGAACTGTTAGACACGGTCTCTTCACTCTTCACACTGTGCAGCAGAAGCACCAGTCCTAAACAATGCAGAAGGCATAGAGTTACAATGAGGCTGCATCAAGGGAAATGGAGTTCTGACAACTCTACTCTTCTGGCGCTTGCAGCCTATGACAGCCCAGCAGACAGACCTGTATTTTAGGGCAGCACATTTACTGCCCAAAAAGGAGACATTGGGAACAACAGGTGGCCAATGAGGGTGATTCACACAACATCTTATAGAATTCAATCATATATTTGTGGTCTCCCAACTCTCCTTAGCATTAATAGAAGGGCATAATAAGGGAGGAAGGCAGGGAAACTGCACTACTCCTAATTTGAAGAACATATACATGTAAAAAAAATATGCCTATATGGATACACCCCCACTATAATTACAGTTTATGATGGGGGGGCGGGGCCGGGCCGCCGGGCCGCCGGGCCGCCGGGCCGCCGGGCTGACAGGCAGCCACGAGATTCAGCTCCAGACCCGAGCACATGAAAGTGGCCAAAAAAGCAGATGCAGAGCGCCCCAACGCCGACATACTCACAAGCATGGTGGAGAGCATAACCCCAGCTACTGTGGGATACCCGCGGGCCACCAACGGCAATCCGGGAAGGGGAGATGCCGACATCCCCGGCCTACACGCAGCTGGGAGCCTAGATGCAGGTAGCATGAGAATGGGACCGATGAAGCGGGGGTACCCTATTGTGGATGCCCGCAGCGAGAGACTGAGAGTGCACGAACAGTGCTTACCGGTGGTGCGGCCCCGCTCCCCCCCCTTTTTGGCCGGCGGGGGTGATCCCGGCCGCATGGCGACGGCCCTCCAGACGACGGGAGCCCCATGCTGGATCTCAACCGTTCGCCTACACTGGCACAGGCTGTCAGGAGAACAGCCCGCCAGGAGACCTGAGCAGATGGAGATAGAACCAGAGGCGGAGAAGATTGGTAGTGAGCAGGGGGACATCCACCGCTTACACCTCTGGCCCAGCATTTACCACGGGTCTACTTCCCCGCAGACGCTGACACCAGCAAGCAGGATCAAGGAGGCAGCAGATTTCAACAGAGGGGTCCTGCCCTCGCCTCCTTTTCCAGGACCAGCTAAAATGCACCTTTGAACGACCAAAGATGGAGTAAGAATGATAAATACTCACCAAGAGGAGCGGATCAGGACGGCCCGTGAGGACTTTGGCACTGCTGACCGCCAGATGGGTCCCCCGCACTGACTGCCCGCCCGCTGGAGAAGTGGGTGCCCTTGCTACTGGGTCGGGGGTGCCCGGAAAGCATTGTCCCTGATGCTGAGAGCCCTGTGGGGCAGGTCTTCGCAGTCCGTCCGGCGGACCGGTGGCCGGGAGGGGTGTGAGCCGGTCCCAAGTATGTGGCCGGCACCGGGAGAGACATGGGGGCACTCGTTTCACTGAGTTCTGGATGGTGATGGGGAGGTGCAGGGAGTGGACTGCCCGCGGACTCAAGGTGTGGGGGTCAAGTGGACAGTTTCTACTCCTGAGTGCCCACAGCGCCACGGGGGGCTCTGACAGTGGGCGGGAGCCGGTCTGGGGAAGACGGCTGGAGGCTTGGCGACCTAAGAGACGTACTGCAGCTCTGCCGGGTGAGGCCCTCATCAGACTTCTTCCAAGACCAGTATTAGTCTCTTAATGTCATCATTTTTATATTTTATGCACCCATCTTTATTGCATACATAGTTTATAATTTACTAGGCGCTGATACAACGCCAATAGCTGCGACCGCACACTGCCTGACAAAAATATAATATCTGCTATGAGTGCTTAAAACAACAATACGCAGCTATGACAATGCGGTAGACAGCACTACTATATACCTTTTGTTAGCTTGCTAGTTACACAGGTTTAGGCCTACCTAGACGCAGTTGAATTAAGTACTAAACTGATACACCCAGGGTGCTGCGGTATACCTTAGTAACCATACTAGCCATACCAAGGGACAGCGGCATATCTTCTCTACATACACGATTAATCCAGCAGCACACTTTATTTTCTGCCCAGATAGGCATAATTTAAATAAGTGGTAACATGCAGAGATTGCAGCAGACCAACAGGTTCAGGCCTAGCTAGACGCGGTCAAACTGCACCCACCTCAGTTTTATTAAATCGACTTACACGTCATGTCACGCTAGCTGTATCGGCCTCATACGGCTGCGTGGGATCATGCTCAGCCACCGCGGGAGCCGAATAGGTGCATAAGACGCATAAACCGCTGTTATAAGGTAAATGACCACGAAGCTTAACATTCAAGTGAAGTCAGCCTGGTGTGTAGCATTAGCTCAGTACTTGCAGTTTAGAATCAATACCGTTAAATACACGTAACATATGCTTATATACTTAAATTTTTTTGCCCTACCAGGCACAGACTGTGCGAATTTGTTCCATATTATGCTTGATGGTAAATGCCTCTGACATACGTTAAATATGATTTGCTTACCTCCCCTGCGTGGGATGACCGCTGATCCAACATTACAACTCTCACAACATGTGCCAAACTGTTAGGCCAGAGGGTAAAAGTAATTCAAGTTCACCATACTGCTGTATACTTTACTTGAATATTTAGATAATGTTTCATATTAGCAGATAATCCATAGAATCAATACCGTTAAATATACGTAACATATGCTTATATACCTAAACTTTTCCGCCCTACCAGGCATCGACTGTTTGAATTTGATTCATACTATGCTTGATGGTAAATGCCTCTGACATCTGTTAGATAAGATTTGCTTACCTCCCCTGCGTGGGATGACCGCTTATCCAACATCACAACTCTCACAACATGTACCAAACTATTAGGCCAGAGGGCAAGAGTAATTCAAGCTCAACATACTGCTGTATACTTTATTTGAATATTTAGATAATGCCTCATGTTAGCAGATAATTCATAGAATCAATATCGTTCAATACACGTAACATATGCTTATATACTTAAACTTTTCCGCCCTACCAGGCACCGACTGTTTTGAATTTGATCCATACTATGCTTGATGGTAAATGCCTTTGACATATGTTAACTATGATTTGCTTACCTCCCCTGCGTGGGATGACCGCTTATTGAATGAACCAATAAAACAGATTTAAATACAGTTTATGATGCTCAGTGTTACAAGCTTTAGACTGACAAAATGAGCAATGTTCATTTCTGTAATGTTTTTGTAGAAATTGAGATGTCATATAGTTCTAGACCCTAGTGATAAAATATATGCCAGTTTTCTTATACATACTTGAAAATTAACTATATATAAATATTTTCTTTTGGTAAAACAATTTAACCATTATGAGCATGCACATGGAATGTGCCAGATGTGCATAGGCACACACTAATGTAGTTGAGTGCTGGCTGCTGAACAAGCCGGCAGGGAGATCAAAAAGTCTCCCTGACCAACCTTTGTTCCCTCCCTACCCCAGAAGTCACTGATAGACTTGGTCTCCAGTCAGCCTCTGATGCCCAGGAGGTAGGAGGGCTTCCAGTTCTCTGCTCTTTCTACTGTATTAATGGGGCAATGCTCTGATATATTTCCTGACACCAGCAGGAAGGAGCTGTTTGTACCTGCTAGGAGCGCAGACAAGCTGCATTTCCCAACGGACCACCATTTCCCACGTAAAGCCTCATGGAGTGGGGAAGACACATTGTTTAATTTGTTTTATTTAATTAACAATGTGTTTGTTTGTGTTTCTTTGGAATTGTCTCCTCAGCCCCTTACCTACCCTACTACAACCCTTAAACCCCCCACTACAGGTTCTAACCCCTCACTACTGACCCTAACCCCCACTTTAGCCTCTAACCCCCCTCCCCAACTGCAGGTCCTAACCACTCACTACTGCTTCTAGCGCTCATACTACTGCTCCTAGCCCCCACAATTTGGGTCCCAACTCCGCCAGTCAATCTCTATTCCCCCCCTTCAGCCTGTAGCACTCTGCTACTGCCCCTAAATCTCCACATCAGGTCCTAACCCCCCCTTCCCACTTCAGCCTCTAACCACTCACTGCAGATCCTAACCCCTCTATTCAGCCTCTAACACTCCTTTACCCCATACCACTGCCCCTATCCACTCACTACTGCTCCTAACCCCCCACTATAACCCTTATCCCCCACTACAGCCCTAACCCCCTACTACATTTCCCCAGTGGAGTACTAAGGGAGGGATAAGGGGGCGGTCTGCCCTGGGTGCCACCTGGTAGGGGGGTGCCACCAGGGCTGGACAGGCTTGGGGTTGTGTGAGCTGTGTGGCTGCACAGGGCGCCATAGCAGCAGGGGTGCCGGGCAGACGACACAACTCACAGTGTCTGAAAAGGGAATACAGCAGAACTTCACGGAAAGTTGGGGGCAGATCCAAATCGGCAGTGGGGGCGGAGTCAACGACTACACACCAGGGACTTCAGTGAATCCACTCCTCTACAGCCCATACTGTCAGTAAGTGAGAGAGAGTGTGTGCTGTGTGTGTGCAACTGTGATTGTGTCTGTCTGCCTATGACTGTGTGTGTGAGGGTCTGTGTGACTGTCTCTCTGTGACTGTGTGTGTCACTGTCTGCCTGTGGCTGTCTGTGACTGTGTGTGTCACTGTCTGCCTGTGACTGTATGTGACTGTGTGTGTCACTGTCTGCCTGTGGCTGTCTGTGACTGTGTATGTCACTGTCTGCCTGTGACTGTATGTGTGGCTGTCTTTCTGTGTCTGTGTGACTGTCTGTCTGTGACTGTTTGTGACGGTCTGTGTATATAAATGTGTATGTGTTTAGTAGATAGCTCCCTTATTTGATGTCCTTAAATATTGCAACCCCACATAAGGATAACAAATAAGGGAGTTATCTACTAAACAACTGAAACACTAAAATTAAGAAAAGGGCTTTTTAAATTGTGATCTTTTAGCTGTTTAGTAGATAATTCCCTAAATTGGTGCCCTTATATGAGATTTCTATATTTAGACATACCAAATTAGGGTGATGTTTAGCAGATAGCTCCCTTATTTGGCGTCCTTAAATATGGCAATCCCACATAAGGATAGCAAACACGGGAGTTATCTGATAAACAAAGATCAAAGTTAAGAGGTGTCAGCCAGCCCACAACAAGAAATCTGGGTGGCTAATGTGAATTCTATGCAAATTTGTTGCCTGGTGCCAGCATGCAGCACATTACCCCATCAGACTGACAATGGCAGCACATTACCCCATCCCCTAGTGAAACATTTTAGTGCCACCCCCAGTTTTGACTGTGGTATGTTTTGTTTTCCTAGCCTCCAATATGTTGTCCTTAGAGTAGCCACTGTGTCTGCGGGTGTCTGTGTATCTGTGTGTGACTGTGTGTCTATGTATCTACATGTGTGTCAGTGTGTATATGTGCATACATCTTAGAATCTCGCCAACACTACACCGAAATACACCACTGCATTTCAACGTCAACACTACATACCAACCCTACCATTATAACCACACCACTACATTCAAAAACACACACTACACACAAATGCATGCGTGCATTCAAACACCAGCACTATATACAAATACAGCTCTACATTCACTTACACATACCCTATATAAAAACATGCTTACAATTCAAACACACCAACACTGTTTAGTGCTAAATACATTTAAAAAAATGTGGGGTTTTTTTTGTCCCTGGGTGCCAAATGCTCTGCATATCCCCTAACCCCCCAACTACTGCCATTGACCCCCAATACATCCATTCCCCCACCCAGTGCATCCTCTAACCCCCCACTACTGCCACTAACCACCATATTATACTAAATGGAAAATGCACTATGTGGGATTTCCCACACATCACACATTGTCACACACGTCAATTACAGTGTCCCAAATGCATCACTCACAGTTACTCACAAAGGGAAAACATAACACTCACACACATTACACACAGTCAGCCTTAAAGGACCACTATAGTGCCAGGAAAACATACTCGTTTTCCTGGCACTATAGTGCCCTGAGGGTGCCCCCACCCTCAGGGACCCCCTCCCGCCCGGCTCTGGAAGGGGAAAGGGGTAAAAACTTACCTTTTTCCAGCGCTGGGCGGAGAGCTCTCCTCCTCCTCTCCGCCTCCGTTACGCCCCGCCGGCTGAATGCGCACGCGCGGCAAGAGCTGCGCGCGCATTCAGCCGGTCTCATAGGAAAGCATTTACAATGCTTTCCTATGGACGCTGGCGTGCTCTCACTGTGATTTTCACAGTGAGAAGCACGCAAGCGCTTCTAGTGGCTGTCAATGAGACAGCTACTAGAGGATTAGGGGGAAGGCTTAACCCATTCATAATTATAGCAGTTTCTCTGAAACGGCTATAATTATGAAAAAATGGGTTAACCCTAGAAGGACCTGGCACCCAGACCACTTCATTAAGCTGAAGTGGTCTGGGTGCCTAGAGTGGTCCTTTAAACATCACACACAGAAAGCCACAAGACACATTTAACACAGCTAAAACACTTACAGCCATTCTATAATACACTCACAACACACATCCACTCCACGTTTAATACGTATGAAATACTCACATTACATAACATTAAAAAATACCTTAGGGGAAAGATTTACAGTGCACACCCTAATTAAATGGGTTGCGCATGCCTATGTTAGATTATGTTATGTAAAGGGGCATATGTGTCACACTAAGGAAATATGAATCTGGACACAGCTTGGACTATTTACCTCTGAAATAGATCACCTATTCTAAGATTTATAACAACTACCAGTACCGGGAGCTAGGAAGACAGAAGCCACTGTGTGAAATCTGTAGGAGGATAATATAAAAAGCAAAGTAGGAGAGGGAGCACATGTCTTAAGCAACAGAAATCTCGAATAGCACTGGCAACTGCTTGAGTAAGCAATACGGTTTTAAATCCTTCATCTTGTACATATATGAGAGAGATATGTGGTAACAAGAGCATGATTGGAATGGAGACTACTGCAGATACATATAGTAAATGTCAATCCACCCCATGAATGGGAAACATAACAGGTAAAAAAAACACACTGTATCTGTAAGGCTGACCACTGCTACGTGAAGGAAAGAAAAGGAATATGTTCCTGTGAGGCAGACAGATTACAGCTACCGAGACTGCAATGTTACTGTCACAAATCTATATAATAGATAATTGCACTGACAATACAACTCTCACTGCTATATAAAAGGTTGTGTTTGCCTTCTGTATCACTGTCTATGAGCAAGACTGATGCAGGTCATTATTTCGCTTAAGTCTAGCAGCATCGATTTTCCTCTGAAATTATCATTTGTTTAAATAAAAAGTGCTGTCCACTTAAAGGGCTTTTGTTTATTTTGCTTCCCCATTTAGAAGACAGTGCTTTTAGATTTTAAATGGCTTCTCTGCTGACCGCCATTTTGCATACATTCTATGCTAATGGTTAGCAAAAAATACAGTACCACTACATGTAAATAAACAAGATGCGAGTTCCTTCATATGTTGAAAATTCACGGGTTTTGTAATATCCTGTCCTGAGCTCTCTGTATTCTTTGTTTAGATGTAATTTATCTTTTTAATCCTGTGATATGCTATATAAATTGCTGAAGAAAGTTTGAATTATATTTGCAGCAGTGCATGAAATGAAAAATTATTGTACATTGTTCTCTACATTTCTTCAGACAAACAATTATCAATAATACTTATTTTGTTGTAAATTGCATTTCTAAGTTGAAGAACACTGTGCAACGTACGACGATGTACAAAATGTGAGTTCAACACACCGCCAACCGCAGGTAAAAGAACGTTCTATCAGCAACAAACCGAAATAACTTACTCTACTGTGGGTACGTCTGCATATCTCCCCCATTCACTATTCATATTTTCATTATTATGAAATGTTCATTTTTACTGCAGCTAGAATTTACAAATTGTTCCTTCAGACGCTCTATACGATTTTATTATAAAACTGCTCTGTATCTGACACGATAAGCCTGCTTTGTGCAGAGGTTCTTTGATATGGCACACATGTCTATCTCAAGATTCTAAATGTGTTTTGCAGGATGTCTCCTTTCAAACCTAGCAATTTCCATTGACCTGATAAGCGTGCATGATAAGAGAAATCAAATCCATGTCGTCGGAGTAAGCTATCCACACGAGAGCAGGGCTGCTCTTGACTCCAGCAGATGTCATTGCTATTTTTAGGTCACGAACACTGAGGTTGAGTTAAAAAAGAAAACCTACTTAAGTGTTAATGTTCCTTTGTTTTTGTGATTTTAGCACACCATCGGATGTTCAAATACTGATGGAAGCTGAAAATCGGCCAACCAGCTTCCCAGCTGCGCATCTGTCCCTCATGTTGGTCTCTCATTAATGCTGCCTTATTCTTCTGCAATTAGACACAGTTGATTTTGAATTAAGCTTTAACATTGATTGTATCCTTTAGAGAGTTATCTAATGGTTACAAAAGACATTGAGTTGTAAGCACACACTTTCTGCTGGTGAATAATTTAACAGATAACCATTTTTACTGGAATATATACAAAGTGTATATAAACATATATACCCACACAATACACACAGATGCATGGCAATGTACATGCATATACATAAATAATTATACAATTGATTACCAATATAGGCGTTTGGAACAATATAAATGTCCCATCTTAAAAGGTTTTGGACCTAGGGAAAATGAACAGCTTTTACTTTAATTAACACACTAGGTCAGTCTTAATAGGATAAATTAGTTGATACTTCAAAGAACATTATACACAGACCTCCATAGGAATTTGTCTATGGGCAATAGAGGCAATTAATGCAAAGTACATAGAGAATTTAATTGAAATCAAGTTTAGGTATGCTGAACATTTTGTAAGCTTTTAATGTTCCCATAGAAACCGGTTGCTATGTATCCTTACCTAACCTCTATTGCCGAAGAGACTATTTTCATGTGATATGTTGTTAAATATCTTCCTTTCTAACTTGAAATGTGTCCCAAATAATATTTTTTTTAAATATCAAATAGAAAGAGCTGGGGGAAAAAAAAAATCATGTGCAAAAATATTACTATCAGTGTTATAATATTTATAATATAATATTTGAAGGACTGCAATGATTTACATTGTGGATTGAACTGACAGGACCACTGCACCCTGACTACGTTATTAAGATGAAGTGGTCTGAGTGTCTGGCGTGGTCCTTTAATGACATGTTTCACTCTAGAAAATTAATTGCCCTTAGTGGACTACAACTAAAATCATGAGGAGTTGGTAACAGGTATGCTTAACAGTAAGTAACAGTGCATCAATATCATAGTAAAAAGGAAAAAAAATGAAAATTATTGTTCGCTACCCTTTACCACTTCCAAGATAATGTAACATGGCTTCCATTCAATATGGCTTTTCTGAAACATAAAGCAATTTAGCTTTTGCTTTTCTTCATTTATTTGAATTTATTCATAGGGAGCTAAGTAGTAATGTAAGCTTACTTAAACTCGATTGACTGTATTCCCTACAAATGGTTCTAAGCAGCTTTACTTCTCTCTTAGCTAAGCGTGTTTATCAAAGCATTTCATTAAGTTTATCTTATGTACGTCTTTTTTGTGTTTGCTTTGTTGTGTTTAATAGAAATTGATTCCACAATGTCTAAAAAAAATAGTAATTTGACTTTTCCATGCGGTGTTTTGCAGTTCAGGTGATGTGCCTGTTATTTTGTATTTCAAGCCATTTATACCATAAAAATGCAGTTAAAATGGTTTCAGAGAGCAGGGAACATGATGTGTGAGATGCAATGCATGATGAATGTTGAAGAAAACATTGTAATCTATCTAGCTTTACCCCTGGATCTCATCTACAAATTGTTTTACACTGACAGTAGTTGTCATGTTGCTTTTGTCCTGCTACAAATACATAAAGGATTATAATGGGCTCCAAAAGTCGGATTGATTGATTGATTAATTAATTGATTGATTGTTAATTGATTGTATTTATAGGCATAGACCTCATTATGAAATATTGGGAGATTTGTAATAATAAAATAGAAAACAAAAATTAGATGTAAAGAAATAATCACTACAGTTTTGCATTTTAAACTGTTAGTAATTTACTAGCAAATTTCCTAAGTGCTGATCTCACATCAAAAAATGCAAAGCTACTTTACTTTATAATATGTTTTAGCAAAGGATAAATGCAGTGCATGTTTCCAGTGGCATAATTACATCTATAGTTTTTATTTTTCAGGCATAAACAAGGAAAAATAGATAGATCATTCATTTTAGGCATTTTTTCCATTTATTTTTCTGGTAACATTTTTCAGTAGCTCCTGGTTAGTACATATCTCCGTTGCTCTTATATATAATTAACTTTGAAACATTTTAAATGCAATGACCGGCCACAATATTAAAACCGCCTAATACCATGTAGGTCCTCCTTGTGCTGCCAAAATAGTTCTGATGCATTGAGGCATGGACTCCACAAGACCTCTGAATGTATCCTGTGGTATTTGGAATCACTGCATTAGCAGCAGATCCTTTAAGTCCTGCAAGTTGCGTGGTGGGGCTTACATGCTTTGGATTTGTTGTTCCAGCACATCCCACAGATGCTGAATCGGATTGAGATCTGGGGCATATAGAATCCAGGGCAACACTTTGACCTCATTGTCATGTTCGTCAAACCATTCCTGAACAAATTTTGCAGCATGGCTGGGTGAATGAAAGAGGTCAATACCACCAGGCAACACCATTGCCATGAAGGGCTGCAACAATTTTTAGGTAGGTGGTACATATTAAAGTAACTTCCCCATGAATACAAAGATCCAAAGTTTCCAAGCAGAACTTTGCCCAGAACTTAATACTGCCTCCACCAGCCTGCCATCTTCCCACCGTGCATCCTGCTGCCATCTCTTGCCCAGGCAAACAAAGCACAGATCCATACCCGCACCTAGCAATCCACCTGATCTATAAGAACACATGATACATCTAACCTGCCAACCTTCTTCCATTGCTCCATGGTCCAGTTCTGACACTCATGTCCCTGTTGAATGTGCTTTCAGTGGTGGGCTGGGGTCATCTTGGGCACTTACGGGCATCATGGGCACTCTGACCAGTCTGTGGCTATGCAGACCCATATGCAGCAAACAGCGATGCACTGTGTGTTCCTACACCTTTCTATCATGGCCAGCATTAATGTTTGCATCAAAATACAATAGCTCTTCTGTGTGATCAGACAAAACTGACTAGCCTTCACTCTCCATGTGCATTAATAAGCCTTGGTCGCCCGTGTCTCTGATGTCAGTTTACTGGTTTTTCTTCCTTGCACCACCTTTGGTAGGTACTAACCACTGCATACAGGGAACATCGCACAAGACTTGTCATTTTTGATATGCTGTGACTAAGTCTAGCCATCACTATTTTGCTGTTGTCAAACGCACTCCAAAACATGAAATTCAATAACTGACTGTTCACTAGCTTCCTAATATATCCCACCGCTTGACAGGTGCATTAGGAATAATATAATCAATGTTATTTGCTACACCTGTAAGTGGTTTTAGTGTTGTGGCTGGTCAGTGTATTCAGCTTTTCTTTTAAAGATATACACTAGTCTTCCTCATAAGGATATGCAAGTGTCTTTATGTGTAAATGCATGTGTCTGTATCTGTGTGTATCGGTCTATATGTGTATCTATGTGTCTGTATGAGTCTCTGTATGCGTATTTGTGTATGTGTACCTGCATGTATGCCAGTGTGTCTGTATGTGTTTCTGTGTATCTGAATAGGTGTCTGTATGTGTTAGTGTGTGTTTGTGTAACTGCATGTATGTCTGTGTATGTATCTGCGTGTTATTGTGTGTATCTGCATATATGTCAGGGTGTGTTTGTCTGTTTATCTGTGTTTTAGTGTGTGTCTGCATGTTTGTCAGCGAGTATCTGTATATCTGTATGTGTGCCAGTGTGTATCTGTGTATGCACCTGTGTGTCTGTTTATCTATCTTTGTATGTCTGTGTATTTAGATGTATGTACCTGTATATGTCTGAGCCTGTGTATGTGTGAGTCTGCATTTGTGTTAGTGTTTGCATCTGTATGTGTATCTGTGTGTGTATTTTCACTAGGTAAAAGTGTGACTATGTCTACGATCTATGTGTGTTTTTTTTATTTTTGTGTGTCTTTGGGTGGAAGGCGTGTTTGCATGCTAGAAGGTGGGCGGGAGGGGACCAGGGGGCCCAAGCTAATGCTTGCCCAGGGTCCAGTCAACATTAAAGACGGCCCTGCATGTGCCTAGGTATTTATCCATTTTTCCCTTTAAGCAGAATTCCTTCATTTATTTTTAGACTTTTTTAATGGTTTTTATTATTTTGTTAAAATAAAAGATTGCTTTTTATAGCTATTTGCTTTCTATTTTACCTTCTTGCTTCCTGGTACCAACACATCCTTAGGTGGGGATTATACCACCCATGCTGTTTTAACTAGAGCCTTGCTCTAGTAAATATAACTACAACATCTTATCTTCTTTTTATATATACAGTACTAACTTCATCATTGGAGTTTTTTCTCTTTATATCTGTCTCCATATATATCTTGCATATTGCATTGCATTTGGAGCACCAGTATTACCTACATTATTAATATTATTATTATTTTATTATTTATAAAGCGCCATCAGATTCCGTAGTGCTGTACAATGGATCACCATATATCCTTAGACGGGGATTGTACTATCCATGTGCAACACAGCAGAGCTCTTAGATAGCTCAATCAAATGTGAGTGGATCTCATATAGTACTAACATTCAAATGTGTATCCTAATACACTGTATTGCACTATTATTGTGTTTTTCTGTTATTCTGAGGTGTAAAGTATCATACCATCTGAAGATTTATGTACATATAATCTTTGGGTGCGGTATACGCCATTTTCATTTTTCTATTTGTTCTTTCATGAGGTTTGGGAATCCTTGCACTGTGTGCTGCAGCCCACACAAATAGATCCACCAAGCTATGGTGAGCGCGTATTACTTCTGCTTTCAATTTCCTCAAGCTCCCTCACTCTCTCCACCCTCTGCACCCACTGTTCTCTAGTGGGTATACTCGTCTTCATGCAGCAGTATGTTCATTAGTTGTTTGGGTTTCTCACTAGTGAGTTAGGCCAACCTAGGAGGACTTGGGATGGCATTAGGTGGGTTTTCAAAGGGATGGTCAGTGTAATGTCTGCTAATACCTGCTGCCAAAAGGGGGTGATATCCTGACACAGCCACAAGATATGCTCGATATCTCCCTGTTCCCCATTGCATCTCCATTTATCACTCACTGTGGGCCAGTAAGTATGTAGCTGTACAGTGGTTCTGTACCATTTGGTGACCCTCTTGTAGAAGGCCTCCTTCCTGGAATTACTGACTGGGGCTTTGATCCCTGCCTCAAGCAGCTGCGTCCAATCTTGATTGGACATATGAATATGTAGACCTCTCATCCATTTTTGTTGGAATGAGACCTCTTGCTATTCTACAGAGCTTGTTTGGAGTATACGGTAGATTTTGGACAGAGTACGTCTGTGGTCCTGCCCTGTGCCACATATGAGCTAAAAGGTTTTTTTTTTTCTTGTCTGGGAGAATGGTAGTACCGATTTGTGTAAAAAGTTTCTCAGTTGGGCTACCCTTATGATATCTAGCAGTGTGATACGCCTATTCGGTCTATGGAAATCCTTCAGTCTGGGTGGGTCTTCCTCTGTCAGTACTTGGGTTATGTCTGGATTCTGTTCCCCTGTCAGTCGGGATAGTATTGTGCTGCCTTGCCCGGTTTGAAAGTCAGGGTTGCTTGCCAGAGGAAAGAGGGAAGATATCCCTGGTGCCAGGTCCCATGTGTTTATTCATTTTTATTTACTACGGTTCACTGGCTGCTCGAATTTGTGTTTTTATTTTCATTCATCTAGCAAGGAAATTTCAAAAGCCCAGGCTTTCCAAAATATTGTTGAATAATTTTAAGAGCACAGAATCTGTACTTGGAAAGAGTTCATGCTATGATGTGTTTGTTAAAATGTTCATTGAACGATATGAGACTTGTGTGGAATATCTTAGTTGTTCCTGCCAAACCTCATATAGGAGATACAAATCACAAACATAAGATTTTATATCCTTTAAAAAATGTGTAGTTTAAAAATGTGCCACATTTCTCTTTACAATCACAGCTGCAGTTTCCTCACTCGAGATTACTGCACTGTGTGTCTGCCTCCAGCAAAGTCAAACATTGATCCAAATAATTAGGATTCGAGTGCCAATTGCAGTTTGGTGATTTTGTTAACGGGAGCTATGAAAATTCTACTTCACATTAAAACAATTACTGATGGCAAGATTATTCTTATAAAGCTTACCAATTAAATACATATTATACCTGCAACACGTAAATGTGAAATTATTTACTATGAATCCCTTCCCTCTTCATTTCTGTACCACATTTGAAAAAATAAAAATTGTCAAATTCAAAAAAAAATTAAAAATAAATAAATACATATATATATATATACTTTTAAGATTTGTTTTGCTTTAACTTGTTGAGTGCCAACTCGATAATCCAAGTCCTTCCCTAGGGTGAGCCAATTCCACGGAATTAATAGGATAGAATTTAAGTCTATAGCCCCAATTTGGGTGTCAATTAAAAAGTGGATGTTAGACATTCACAAGATTATTTTATACTCAAGTATTTTTGCTTATAGTAAGGCCTGATTTATCTGATATGAGTCCTTTGGAACAGCTAGAAACAGACAGATATAAACATGCCACTGTTAATGTACACAATGGTCTGGTTTTTTTTTTATCAGTTTCCTCTGCCTTACTAAATAGCAAATTGTATTATAGATTTTAATGTAAGTATCCTGCTCCGTCAAGATTGGTCAGAGTGGGAGAAGGCAATGAGAAGCAAATATAAAATAAATTAAACCATCTATCCACCTGACAGTATAGCATTTACTCTGTGATATTTAGTTTACTAATCATTACCGTGTTATTTACCTCATGTATTGTACATGGAATTTATTGCTGCAAACTTCGTGTGTATGTATGCTTTAACATTTACTTTCATCGTCTGGGACCTTTATTTATTTATTTATTTATTCGTTTTTCTCCCATTTTATAACCATATATGGATACACCATGCTCTCTAATTGTTCATCTTTATTTTTCCCTCTTTTTTTCCCTTGCAATACTATAAATAACGATGACCTTTTTATTTTTATTTATTTTTAATTTGTGTGTGTGATGTTCTCGTACTTTAATACCATGTTTGATATTCATTTTATTTCACTCTGTTTACTTATGACAATTGTATGTCATTGTTGTTTACTTTGTTTTCATTTAATTGAAAAATATATTATATTTGAAAAGATTTTTCAAAAAAAGAACCCTTTTATTCTTTAGAAAATCCAGCCAAATATCACTGATTTGCAAGGACAGAAACAAAATGGAGAACAATGACAGAATCCCAAAGTCAATTTTAAAAAAATTCCCTTCATGCTAAAACCCAGCATTGCCATTTATATTTTAGTATAACCAGTAAACATTTATCATTGCAATTAAACTGACTCTATTCATTGATATTACCTAAATTTTCCCTTAAAATACTAGTTTTTTTTTTTTTTGTTTTTTTTAAAAGCACTGACAATGTTTTAGCTAAAGATTGCAAGCAAACAAAAAACTGTAACAAAGACTGTTTCACCTTTTGTTACCTCAGAATCATAGCCAGAACCCAGAGGACCAGA